>JANAVB010014797.1:4053909-4663666 GCA_029216955.1 Iris pallida
TGTGTTGAGGTTTCTGCTCAGGGCGTCGGCGTGTTTGTAATGATGAAGATCGTGGATGATAGGGGATCGCCCTGTCTGATGCCTCGGCTAGATTTGAAAAATCCCTCAGATTGGCCGTTGATCACTGTGGAGAACCATGAGTTGCTGATGGATCTCCACACGATGTTGGTCCAATTCTCGGAAAATCCGAATGCTCTGAAGACCCAGATCATGAATTGCCAATCTAGTCTGTCGTAAGCTTTTTCTATGTCAATTTGATGGCGATGTTGCCCCTCTAGCCGGAAATTTCAAGCAGGTGATAAGTTCCTGGGCCAGCATTATGTTGTCTTGGATGTTCCTACCGCGAACGAATCCGCTTTGCTCTTCCGAGATGATTTTGGGGAGGGTTTCGGTCATTCTGGAAGCGATGATCTTGGAGATGATTTTGTTGGTGAATGTGCAAAGACTGATGGGTCGGAAGTCGCGGAAGGAGTTGGGGTTGTCTTTTTCGGGATGAGGATGAGATTGGCGCTGGAAATAGCTTTTGGGTAATGAGCTCCTTCGAAGAAGGCGATCGCCGCTGCGGTGATGTCCTGCTTGATAATATCCCAGCAAGTGCGGAAGAAAGTCCCCGAAAAGCCATCTGGGCCGGGGGCGCTGTGCGCGTTCAAAGCCCACACATGTATATATATATATATATATATATATATATATATATATATTTTATATATATATATATATATATATATATATATATATATATATATATATATATATATATATATATATATATATATATATATACCACTCTCTAAGAATTAAATCCTAATAAATCATCAACCCATTTTTCTATGGAAAACCTACAAATTTGTGGGCAAATGGTAGAGAATCTTCTCCTCTCCATTTATTGTAAATGAACTATATGCAAAAGAGAAATAATTTAGGAATTAAGAACATACCTAAATTAGTAGGTTGGAGGAAGAAGGAGAAGTTGGAAGAAAGAAATGAAGAGAGAGAGTATTACTTGGTGATGAAGTAAAAAGAGGTGGAGGGAGGGTGCCTATAGGGGCCGGCCAAACATGGCATGGTGAGGGTGTGAGGGGCACTTGTAAATTACAAGTTTGCCCCTCCCTAAGCCTAATATTAAATAAATTCCAAATTAGGTTTAGGAAGTTGCTAAAAATATTTAAAAATCATAATTAAACTAAATTACTCATGGGGAACTAGTCCAAACTCTTAAACCCTAAAATTTAGTGTGGTGGGCCATGGTTAGCTAACAGGCTAATTACAGCTCAAGTCGAAATTCACCGGGGTTCCGAATTAACTCGGAATGCGATGAAATTCGAACCCGACTCCTATAATAATTAAATAATAATATTCATGAAATAAAATTCCCAAAAATATTATAAAATGGAAAATTACCATTTTATTCCTAACTGAGAAAAGTGAGGGTGACAAACTTCGCGCACGTTTTTCGAGAAATCCGACCGTTGGATCGGCGATTTCTTCACTCCGTCTCAATCTCGGTATATACCCCTTCATCCCTCTCAAATTTCACCCGTTAATTTTGTTGTTTGATAGATCAAAACTGGCCACCAAGTTGACACTTTAAATTGTGTTATTTTTGGACAGTTTTGTGGAGCCGACTTCGTTGACTCGTATCTCCTCCGTCGCAGCTCCGGTTGGTGCTCTACCAGTTCCTGTGCGAAGATGGTATAACCCTCTTCCTGTCCCCTTTAGATTTCATTTCAGTTTGAGCTTGTTAGATCGGTCGAATTCGATGCCAAAGTTGGCCGTTCGAATTCTTAGTGTTGCACTTATAAAATTCCATTTTTGAACCCGAGACTCCGGATTCAATTTCTGACACCACCAGTAGACTCGTGGCGTCGTTCTGGCATATTTTCATATAAATTTGCTTGATTTGGAGAACGTGGGCCCTGACACGCATTTCGGTGCAAAGCGGGTCCCACTTTCTGGGTCAACGGGTCATTTTGAGTTCGGTTCATCGGAATCTAATTTCGGATATACCGTTGAGTTCGTATCGTCATTCTGGACTCTTGACATATAATTTGTTAGGTTTTAGTGGACATTGGTTTCGACACACATTTCGGTGCAAGTCGGATACCAATATCCGGGTCAGCGGGTCATTTTGAGTTCGGCTCATCGGAATCCAATTCCAGATATACCGTTGAGTTCGTATCGTCATTCTGGACTCGTTGACATATAATTTGCTGAGTTTTGAGGACATTAGCTCCGACATGCTTTTCCGTGCAAATCGGTTTCCAATGTCCTGGTCAACGGACCAATTTGAGATCGGGTCAACGGAATCCAATTCTGGATATACCGTTGGGTTCGTATCGTCATTCTGGATTTGTGGACATATAATTTGTTAGGTTTTGTGCACTTTTATTTCGGTACATTTTTCGGTGCAAAGTGTGTCCAACGGCAGACATCATTTTGGTCCGAAATTACCGTTTTGTTCCTGTGTCCAAATTGGACTTTTGGACAGGCTATTCTAGCTGATTTGACCATTCTGGACACGTTGGTAATATTTATTTTATCATCCGACAACATCTGTAGGTTTTTACCCTATTATTATAATCCTTCTCCTTTTGTGGTATTTTGAGTTCCATCGATTCCGGTGATTTCACAATCACTAAAATTGAATGGGTTGACCCTGTAGATGTTTATAGAGACTAGCCTTGACCCTGTTGACCATGGTTGACTGCTTTGACTGAACGTCGAAGTAGAGTAAACATTTGACCTAGGTTAGACTAGTTTGACCTTGGTTGACCAGAGTTGACCAGTTGACCAAAAGTCAACTATTAGTCAAACATTTGACCTAGTTTAACCTAGAGTTGACCAGTTGACCAAAAATCAACTGTAAGTCAACCATTGACCCAGTTTAACCTAGTTTGACCTAGTGGACTCAGTGTGACCTAGTTTGACTTCGTTGACTGAGTCTGACCTAGATTGCGTAGCTTATACTATAGAATCAAGCCTAACACTGTTGAACCCTAATTAGTTTATATATATATATATATATCTTATCTTTAGGTCTGTGGCATCACTCTGAGCATCGATCCCATTTGACAGCTCAGGACCGCAGGCGAGTACATTCACTGATAGTTTTCATTGTCTTGATATTTGCTATATCCGATTCAGTCGTAGTGTCTTACTTGATTCTCAGACACGATAGTTCACGGACTAGTATAGTCGGATTCCTGTCATGAGATGTCATTCCTAGATTTCTTGGGATACTGGTACTTGCTCGATTGTTCCTGTACTTGTATTGACACCGATTCCTGAGAAGGAGTAGCTACCTTCTTAGGGAATCTCGTGCCATGACGTGTTATGTCTGGATTCGTATACTACTCGGGGATGGGGAATATTATAGATAGTGTGATCAATGCCCACCTTGAGTTACTACTTGTATCATAGCTATACCCTCACCTCACGATGGGTATAGCCTGACCTGTGCTACTACTTGCTCCATAGCTTACCATCCCGGCCGGACCGAGTCCACGTACTTGTAGCCGGTCGGCTGGAAGCCTGATTCTTGACCCATACCGATCACATTAGGCTATAATATTCGAGGCACATTTTATATTTACTTTATCTTATCATATATCCTGTTCCGTTCTACATACAGTACTTCTCACCATGCTATGATTTCAGTTACTCATATGTTTTATATGCCTCTATGATGTACCTTGATTGGAGACTGAGTTCTGCTCGGGAGAAGGGTTACAACCCCGGTCCTTGTTTGGTTTAAGGGTTGTAACTCAGCTTTCGAACGGTTTCCAAGTCTTCATATATCTTTGTCTTGTAGTTCATTATACTGTCTCTTATAGAATTTGTCAATTCACATGGAACTGCTGTTAGTGTTTGTACTTGCTTATTTTCCTGACAGGATACCGTTGATAATATTTTAGGAGTTGTTATACCATTAGTGGACTTCATGATGTTGCTAGCTGGGGTGGATCTCACTATTATTCTATGTGAGTTGCCTGGGAGTTATCCTTAGTTAGTCTTGTTGTTCCTTCTTTATTTTCCTGTCTTATGTTTTCTTCTAGTAGTTTCTAGTTGTTCTTGTGCTTTAGTTATCTTTCTTGTCTTATCATCCCTAGCTGTTGTGATGTGACTAGAGTATATTTGTAGTTATAGGCCTTCTAGACGCAGTATATATTTATTGGGTACTAGACAGCGTTCTACCACCGATACTGCGGCGTAGGCTGGGCGTCGTCTACGTATTCGTACCCGTATATCCGGGTACGGGTCGTGACACGTTTTTAGTGGTGGCCCATGCAGGTCAGTCTTTACAATTAATGCGAAGTCGTGGTAGTACTTGAGCTTTTCTGTACTACTGCGAGCCTGCCCTAGGATTAAGATTGAGTCATTGCATATTTTAGGATTTGGTACTCAGTCACATATTAGGAACTCTTGGTAGATTCCAGGGATGACCCCTGGGAATCTTATTTCGAACTTTTTGAAACTTTTCCCATTTGTTCTGTTCGTCCTGATTTCTGAAATATCTGTCCGTTATTGTAGGTCCTAAAATCAAGTTGCATCAATCAACAAAGTCAAAAATTCAAGATATACATCATTTTGATGAGTTGCGCAGACCATAGATTGCGCAGACATCACATTGCACAGGTTGGTTTGCGCATATTCCCAACTGCGCAGGCTTACGTGGCAGAAGTCATCATTACCTGAATCAAATCAAATCTTCCTGACAGCTGACAGCACGGATAACGAGGAGGCTGTTCGTTTATGGCGTCGCACAGTGCTCGAGGGCGGCTGACAGTTGGCAGCACAATCCATGATTGCGCAAACCAATCCTGCGCAAACCATGATTGCGCAAACCAATCCTGCGCAGTCTGAGTCTGCGTAAACCAAACTTTACGCAGTTCAGGTTGCGCACTCTATCAACATAACTGATAAAGTACATGTGGCATTCATGCCATCAATTGCTCATTATGTGGCAACTGTCTATGCACGATCATGCGCATTTCAATCAAATAATGCCATGTGTCCCAGATAGTTGGCCCACGATCCAGTAACTGCCTGCGCAGTCCAATGCTGCATAAACCAGTTGCTGTGCAAATCATCTTGCGCAGTCCAGAATAACTGAAAGTTAGTTATTTCCAGAACTCTATAAATAGAGTTTCAAGTTTTCATTTCAAGGGGAGGAAGATCAGAAATCAGAGATCATAAATCAGAGAGTTCAGGAGTTCTTGTCGAAGTGCTGCTGCATTCTTCCGAGGCTTTTGCCTTCAACTTCCGAGGCTTTTGCCTTCAGTTTCCAGAGTTGTTCTCAACTTCAGAGGCTTCGTCTTCAAAGTTCACATCGTCCAAGGGATAAAGCAATCGTCATCTAGATTGGATTCCTATAGTTGTAATTTTCCCAGAATTCTTATAATCTTTATTACACAGTTTGTATCGATAAAGTTTTATACTTTTGTTTTTGCAAACAAAATGGCGACTCTGCTGGGGACAACTTTCTCCTACGACGAGGAAGTAGCAACTCAATGTGACGTAGCGTCTATCGGGAAGACGCAGAAGACGCTGGTTGTTAAGGTCAACCAGACAGCCTACGAGGCAATGCTCAATTCCAAGACCACTCCCCGTACTGCAGCCACTTCTGCCATGAACAAAGTACGCTCAGTTTGGGTCTCCAAGACTGCTGCACAATCTGGCAGTTTTGCCACCAAGGATGCTGTACCAACTGCTGTACAGTCTGTCTCAACAAAGCCTGCACAATCTGTTGCAGTCAATGCTGCGCAGTCTGTTGCAACTGTTGCACAGGCTAATTCATATGCTGCCTTGTCAAAACACAAGACTCCTATGACTCTGGCACAATTGGCAGTAGCTTTTCCTGCGCAAACTGATACTCCAGTAATTAAAGTGCCTCCCAAGCACTCTAAAGCAAGGACTCCTGACGCACAAACCACATCTTCTGTGGCCAAAATTCCTGCGCAAAACATTCCTGCACAAAACAGCCTTTTGGCTAAATTCCCTTCTTCTCACAATATAGGAAGAAATTCTGCTCCTCTTTTCAAACACCCTATTGCCCCTGCGCAATCCACTGGGGGTAGTCCTTTGGCTATTCCTCTTTCTCTTCAAAACAAAGAAAAAGGCCCATTGGTCTTTTCTCAAACTTTCTTGTCCCATGACTTGGAAGACAACAGAGGGAAATGCTCTTTAGCTAACCCTTCATCTCAAAACAAAGGAAAGGGCCCTTTGGTCTTTTCTCAATCTTCTTCAGTCTTTACTAAAGAAGATCCATCTGAATGTGCCTTGGCACCAATCAGTACTAAAACTCTTTCAAACAAGGATTCTTCTTTCCTTTATAACAAGAGTACTGATCAAAGAGGTATTCTGCCTACCCCGGTAGCAGAATTCCAGGACCTTCCAACTTTCAAAATATCTCGTTCCAAACAGGGAAAACTGTTAGTATCTCAAACAGAAACCCCCGAAGGTGAATTTGCAGACCTAAGAACATATCTTAATAGGCCAACTTCGGCAAAACGCAAACAACCAATGCCGAAGGTCAAGCCTCAAAGACAAATCTCCAGGAACAAAAATCCTGATACTTATGCCAATGAAGTGAGCACTTCCCTGTATACTCAAGGGACTAAACATTTGAAGAATCGGAATCATGTTCCGAATATTGTCAAAGAACAAATCCTTCAGAGCTTTCCTCGTCCCGTTGCTGATCTTCGAGAACATCTAAGACAAAAACGGGACAATACCTCAACACCTCTACCATCTGATCATCATTGCAATCATAAAGTCATAATCCAATGTTGTTGTCAAACAACAAAACGATCTGTTTTCGATCGGCTGACTTTTGCTAAATCTGAACCTATGTCAGAGGAAGACGAAGTCTTGTATGCTTCAGTTAACATGACTTCCCGAGACACTGGGGGTAAAAGATGCTCTAAACATGGCAGACTTCGTCAGCCAAGCCAGCGGTATTTAGAATTACTCCAAGAATCTTCCGAAGGAGTGTTTCAACATACCCGTTCTCGAAGCCGAGATACAATCGGTCAAAGGAATCTTCCTCAAAACCCTTTAGGTCATCTTCCTGTTTCTCAGTCAGGAGATGATTCGTTCTCTGATTATGATGCATACAGTGAAAGCTCTGAACATACAGTATCTTCTACTGTACCAAGAGAAGTAACAGCGTATGTCGTCACGGATGATCCAGATACTTCAACTTCTATAAATCAGGAACAGCGAATTGCTGCACTCGAAGATAAACTAAAAACCATGGCTGAAATGGTTGCTAGTATGCATTCTATCATTGTAGCACAGCATGCTACACCACCAATTGCACCTACTATTAGTCCAGAGATCATAGCATCTTCAATACCTGTCAATACTGGGCTGGGGGTAGTGCCTCCGCAAATGCCTCCTGTACAAGTGCAAGTACAAACTACACCTAGCCAGTCAGGAGCTGGGGGTAGTGCTTATAATGCTGTTCCTCCTCCTGCCACTACAACTCAACCTGCTCCTTCTTCGTCATCAGAAGACGCTAATGAAGCTGTCAAACTCTTACGAACTCAGTTCGAAGCATTTAAAGAGAAAGACAACTTGCAAAGATTGGGGATTAAGCAGCCCTATCCAGTTGAATGGAAAGAAGTCCTATTTCCCCCGAAGTACAAAATCCTAACAATCTCTCTGTTTGATGGCAGTACTTCTCCAAGTCAATTTATCAATCATTTTGAGGTAATGACTGTTCAACTCCAGCCAAATGACGCTCTTCTTACCAGAGTGTTCGTCGGTTGTTTAGCCGGGGTAGCATATGACTGGTACAGAAGTTTGCCCGATGGTTGCATCACATCCTTTTCAGGTCTTAAACAAATCTTTCTAGAACGGTTCTATGAAGGATTCAATGATATGACGATGTCAGCTCTCAACAAAATCAAACAGAAACATAATAAAACTGCTGAGGGCTTTATTGAACGGTTCCGCCGTGAAGCCTTGAAAATGCCTCCGGAGACTCCAGCTGCTGTCACTATTGATACTTGTAAGGCAAATCTTTTGTCTATTATCAGTATGTGGATGGGGTCTACCCAATTCCAAGATTGGCCCTCATTTATTGTCAATGCCAAAGCTGCTGAAGTGAGTGCCGACAAGTTCAAACAATTGGGAGTACAAATGTCTAACCCTGATCGAGATGAGCATCAGAATTCAGGTGGTGGCAACCGCCAGAACAATCGCAAAGCAAAAGAGACTTTGAACATTAACTTGAACAAAAACAAAGAATTTTTGGCTGTCAATGTAGCTTCGCCTACATCCACTCCTATACGCACGACTGTTCCGGAAGGAAAGTCAGAAATGTACTACAGCAGGACTAAGAAAGGTCTCGGATATACTTCTCCTCCACTATTATCCCCAGTAGTCTCTGCCTCAAACAGTGAAGAACGCTCTAATTCATCTGATTCTAGATCTTGGGATTCTGATACTAGCATTGGTGAAGTTCACAGGCTGATCGTATCATCTAACATGGTCTCCGCTGAACTACCAGAAGGCTATGATCAAGACGTTGAAGAAAATCCTGAAACAGATCCTTGGGCTCAACATATGGATAACCAATGGGTACTTCGCTTTGAACAACGTGAACCTCCTACTGAAGATCAATTAGTTCAAATTGATGTAGGAGAAAGCGATTCACCTCGGCCAATCTTTATTAGTAAGAATCTTCCAAAAGCTGATAAACAAGAGTTGATTCTTCTCATTAAAGAATACATTGACGTCTTTGCTTGGAGTTATGAGGATATGCCAGGTTTAGATCCTAAGATTGCTACTCACAAGCTAAACATTCTTCCTAATGCTAAACCAGTCAAACAACAACAAAGACGATTTAAGCCTGAAATGATGGATGTAATTGATGATGAAGTCAAAAAGCTTATAGCTTGCGGCTTTATTCGAGAAGAACAACATCCTGATTGGGTAGCCAATGTTGTTCCAGTCATGAAGAAAACTGGCAAAGTTCGAGTCTGCATCGACTTCCGAGATCTTAATGAAGCATGTCCAAAAGTTGAATTTCCTCTTCCTATCACAGACGTCATGATTGACAATACTTGTGGGTTCGAGCGAATATCTTTTATGGATGGATTCTCCGGATATAATCAGATCAAAATGAATCCCGAAGATGAAAAGCACACATCTTTCCGCACTCCACGGGGAGTCTATTGCTACACAGTGATGCCATTTGGTCTCAAGAACGCTGGTGCAACTTACCAACGAGCCATGAGTACCATTTTCAGAGAACATCTTCGTAAAACAGTCGAATGCTACGTTGACGATATTGCTGTCAAAAGTCGTCTAAAAGAAGATCATATCCAAGATTTGAGAACAATCTTCAATCTCATGCGTCAACATCAGCTCAAGATGAATCCCACCAAGTCATTCTTGGGTGTCTCTAGTGGCAAATTTTTCGGCTTCGTCATTACCTCTAAGGGTATACACGTAGATCCCGAGAAGATCAAAGCCATCCAAGAGATGCGTCCTCCACGCAACTTAAAAGAGCTACGAGGATTCCAAGGCCGACTTGCGTACATCAGGCGATTTATTTTGAACTTGTCTGGACGCTGCAGACCATTCACTCAATTAATGAAGAAGGGTGTATCTTTTGTTTGGACTGAAGAGTGTCAACGAGCATTCGACGATATCAAACGATATCTTGTGAACCCACCAGTCTTGGTGCCACCTATCTCTGGCATTCCATTCTTGATGTATGTCCGTGCTATGGACCATTCATTGGGTGCTTTACTTGTCCAAAAGAACAAAGAAGGCCATGAACAGGCTATCTATTATCTTAGCCGAACTATGATTGGTGCTGAACACCGCTATAGTCCGGTCGAAAAGGAATGCCTGGCTCTCATGTTTGCTGTACAGAAGATGAGGCATTACATCATTGGCCAAACTATTCATGTCATATCCCGAGTTAATCCTCTTCGGGTACTCATGAAGAAGCCTAGCATACTTAATTCTCGACTGGCTACATGGGCAATCCTGCTAGCTCAATATGACATGGTATATGTTCCACAAAAATCTGTTAAAGGTCAAGCGCTGGCGGACTTCTTAGCAGCTCATCCTGTGCCTGAGACATCTAAACTCTATGATGAAATTCCAGACGAGACGTTGGAATCAACATGATCTCTGAAGAGTTTCCAACCTGGCGTTTATTCTTTGATGGTGCATCGAGAATTGGACCCAATGGTGCTATTGTGGCAGGTGTTGGAGTGGTCCTCGTTTCTCCAGATGGATCAACTATCCAAAGAGCCTACTCTTTAGTTGAACCTTGTTCCAACAATGTGGCAGAGTATAATGCTCTACTCATCGGCCTTCAGTTAGCTAAACAACTGAATGTTGAATATCTCGAAGTCTACGGTGATTCTAAGCTGGTTGTTAATCAGGTTAGAGGAACTTATGAAGTCCGTCATCAAGACCTAGTGCCTTATCATGAAGCAGCAATCAATATAGCTATATCATTCAAAGCTTTCTTCATAGACTATGTTCGACGAGCTTGCAATACTGAAGCAGATGCTTTAGCCAATCTGGCTGCTGTCTTAGCCATTCCTATCAAAAAAAAGCAGGTGGTGGTTATCTCCAACCGAGAACTGTTCTGCATCGAAAATAATCGTAATATTGAATTTAGCAATTTTGCTGAAGTCAATATCATCGATGACGATTGGAGAACTCCTTTCATCGACTTCGTGGTTCATGATATACTCCCAGAAGATCCTAAGGAGGCTACAAGCGTTCGACGACGATCTCTCCGATTTTATTATAATCAAACCACCAAAACACTCTATCGGCGAACTTATGACGGTCTTCTCCTACGCTGTCTCGCTGGTGATGAAGCCAAACAAGTTTTGCGTGAAGCTCACGACGGTGTTTGTGGAGCACATTAACCTGGTTCTAAATTACAGGATCGCATCCGACGCATGGGTTACTATTGGCCCTCTATGGTATCAGATGCCGTTGAATATGCAAGGAAATATCGTGCTTGTCAAATCCATACAGATTTCATTCATCAACCATCAGAATTCTTACACCCGACTGTTGCTTCCTGGCCTTTCGAAGCTTGGGGCATGGATGTCATAGGTCCTATCTATCCTCCTTCTTCTAGAGGACATCGGTTCATATTGGCAATAACCGACTATTTCTCCAAATGGGCTGAAGCTATACCTCTGGCTGAAGTCAAGACTAGCAGTGTCATCAACTTCGTTAAATACCACGTCATCTATAGATTTGGTGTACCTCGAAGAATCATCCATGACAATGGACTGCAATTCATCAGCCAGAAGTTTACCAGATTCTGTGATGATAACCGGATTGACAACGTTGCCTCGACAGCATACAATCCTGCTGCTAATGGTTTAGCTGAAGCCTTTAACAAAACCATCATTAAACTCCTTAAGAAGTTTGTATCCACTAACAAACGGAATTGGAGCGAGAAACTTGGCGAATATCTTTGGGCCTACCGAACTACGGTCCGCAATCCTACAGGCTTTACACCTTTCTCTTTGGTGTATGGCTGTGAAGCTGTCCTTCCTTTGGAGCTGCAAATTCCTTCTTTAAGGATTGCTATTGCTAATGAGCTCACTACAGAGAACAATGACCTTCTTCGACTTCAAGAGTTGGAAGCACTTGATGAGAAGCGATTAATGGCTCAACAGCACATTGAGTTATACCAAGCCCGCATCTCAAAGACTTTCAACCGCAAAGTTAAAGTCAGAACATTTCAGCAAGGAGAACTTGTTCTAACGGTCAGACGTCCTATGACTATGACTCATGTGAGCAAAGGGAAATTCGATGCGAAGTGGGAAGGTCCCTATGTTGTAAGCAAAGTCTTCTCAAACGGAGCTTATCAACTTTCAGAACTTGATGGTCGAGTTGCTATGATGCCTATCAATGGCAAATTTTTAAAGAAGTATTATGTATAAATGTAAATGCTTGTAAATCATCAGACAGAGTCAAGTTCATAAATAAAATTTAAATTTTATTTCATTATATGATAGTACATAATACTAAAGGTCACTATCATCTTTTTCTACATTGGGACGAGGGCCACTGCCGTTCTTTTCAAAAATGTGGTCAGCAAAAGAGCCGAGAATCTCCTTGCTGGATCCCACGAGATACTTGCAGGCGGCCATCCTCATGGCTTCTTCTTCTTCAGTCCTTCCTGGTTCGAGCAGGAAGTCCAGAATGTCCCGCAGTGGCTGGGGTACAGACGACCCTTCACCTGCTTCTGCCTTCTTCGGCTGAACTGGATTGGTAGGGCGTTCTTCAGTGCCCTTTTGAACTTTTGAGGCAATCTCAGCCTTCTTAGATGCTTCTCCAGAAGTCATTTTTATGTTGAAGAGTAGAAGTATTCGTTCCTGTCAGATTTCTGCTATATTTATAGACAGAAGTTCCTCAACTAACGAAGCGACACATTCATCCGACGGTTCGTCCGTTCATTAAATACCCGACGGTTCATCCGTTCAGTTATCACATTTATCCGACGGTTCGTCCGTTCATTAAATACCCGACGGTTCATCCGTTCATTTATTATCATTTGACGGTTCACCCGTTACTTCATCATCATTTGACGGTTCACCCGTTCATTCATCATTATTTGACGGTTCACCCGTTCGTTCATCATCATTTGACGGTTTTCCCGTTCATTCATTTCACATACATTGACGATTCATTATCGTTCATTATCCACATCAGCAACTTGTCATTTTCGATTAAGTTGTCAAATTGAGATAATAAATATATCATGTCTATCTATTATTTATATCTGAATAAGATATGCAATAAATAATAGAGCCACAATAAAATGTCTTTTATATCAAAATATGAGGCATTACAGAAACGCAGGAATGCAGCCTTCATAAAAATGAGGACTGACAGTTGATGCAACCAAAACCCTAAAAAGGGTGGCACAATTTGAACTCATCTCTAAAAAGAGATGAGTTTCGAAGATCAAAGGAAGTCGAATCACCCTAAAAAGGGGTTTTCGATCGGTTCAACTACCTCTCAGAGCGGGGTGCGCAGATTCGTGTCGGGATGCTCGCCGTGCAACTCTATCAGAAGACTCGGCCGAGGCTTTTCCCTTCGCGGCGACGGTAGCATTAGAGGATCGTCGTGGTGCCATGGCAGTCGTCGTCGGAGGAGGATAACAAGGGTTCGGGGGAAGATTTTTCTCAAGAGCTTGAAAGATTGCAAAGTAAAGAAATGAAAATGAAAAGATAGCTATTTATAGCTTTCGAAATATGAAACGGCTGCCTCGGATTGTGCCTAAAATTGGGGGGCTCTTCGCTTTGCGCAGACAGCTCATCATTATGCATGCGCAATGTGGTTCAAAATTCAAAAATTCAAAGTATTTCAAAATTTTGAATGAAATCAACTTTCGAAAACTTTGAAGGGGGTCTTGTAGGTCCTAAAATCAAGTTGCATCAATCAACAAAGTCAAAGATATACATCATTTTGATGAGTTACGCAGACCACAGATTGTGCAGACATCACATTGCGCAGGTTGGTTTGTGCATGTTCCCAACTGCGCAGGCTTACGTGGCTGAAGTCATCATTACCTGAATCAAATCAAATCTTCCTGACAGCTGACAGCACGGATAACGAGGAGGCTGTTCGTTTATGGCGCTGCACAGTGCTCGAGGGCGGCTGACAGTTGGCAGCACAATCCATGATTGCGCAAACTAATCCTGCGCAAACCATGATTGTGCAAACCAATCCTGCGCAGTCTGAGTCTGCGCAAACCAAACTTTGCGCAGTTCAGGTTGCGCACTCCATCAACATAACTGATAAAGTACATGTGGCATTCATGCCATCAATTGCTCATTATGTGGCAACTGTCTATGCACGATCATGCGCATTTCGATCAAATAATGCCATGTGTCCCAGATAGTTGGCCCACGATCCAGTAACTGCCTGCGCAGTCCAATGCTGCGTAAACCAGTTGCTGCACAAATCATCTTGCGCAGTCTAGAATAACTGAAAGTTAGTTATTTCAAGAACTCTATAAATAGAGTTTCAAGTCTTCATTTCAAGGGAAGGAAGATCAGAAATCAGAGATCATAAATCAGAGAGTTCAGGAGTTCTTGTCGAAGTGCTGCTGCATTCTTCCGAGGCTTTTGCCTTCAGTTTCCAGAGTTGTTCTCAACTTCAGAGGCTTCGTCTTCAAAGTTCACATCGTCCAAGGGATAAAGCAATCGTCATCTAGATTGGATTCCTATAGTTGTAATTTTCCCAGAATTCTTGTAATCTTTATTACACAGTTTGTATCGATAAAGTTTTATATTTTTGTTTTTGCAAACAGTTATCAACTTTATTCTTCTTGGAATGAGTTGTGGACCCCAGACGGAAGGTATAAGTTGGACTTATGTATCTTCTAGGTTGAGACGAGAATATGATTTGCCAGTCTCATATCAGGTTGGGATTGTTTTAGATTATATTCCAATGATTTCCTTTATCTTGACCTAGATAGTACCTTTGGACATCTTCTGAGAATTTTCTTCTAAACTCTACCTCGGAATCTGTTTTAGCTATTTTTCATTTAATTATCCTTGATTCGTTGTTGAATTTTGAATCTTGATGTTCGTTGTTGACTTCGATTTTGATTTTGTTGAAGATAAGTTTCTCTGGATTGAGTTAAGATATTCTGATAAACATATTTGATGAGGGCGATGGAAACGATAAATGTCTACTTTATTATGGAGTTTAGAATTTATCGCAGTCATATTAGCTAGCCTGACAAGGACATGGAGCCTGATTTTGGATATACTATCCTAGTTATGGAATTTAGATTTTTTTGTAGCCATACCGGTTGGCGTGGTAAGGAATCTAGATGACATGATTATAGGGCGTATACCTTGGTTATGGACTCTATCGTTTATTGCAGCTATGCTTACTGGCGTGGCGTAAATTCTGGCAGCATGGTTTTGGATAGACGTGTATGGTTATCAGATCGTATCTTAAATTGATTCATTTCTTTTTGACTAAATGATGAGGACAATTCATACCCTTATTTCTTGACTTACCATTCATTTCTTTTCGTATGATGATTTTCTCATCTTGCCATCATTTTCTCTGACTTGCTTAGCCATGTCTTGATTACACCAATTACCTATCTCATATCTACTTCTGTCAGCCATACTTTGAAAACCTTGAAAATTTTAGAATTTTTATATCTTTTATCTTGGGAGAAATCGAGGAAGTATCGTAATCATCCGTCTCGGAGTAGACATTGTTGGTAGTAGTCGAAGCAGAGCGAGATGATTACCCCAGTTTCCTCTTACGATCCCATATTCTGGTTTCTATGATAACAGAAGCAATTCAATTCTACATCCTTGATTTGTTTATTATATTTAGATATCGTGAGATTGATCCTCTCTAATTGACCAATCGATTCTGGTTGTCTAGTTTATCGTGCCAAAGAGTCTTGATTGTTGATTAAACTTCAATGGTTTCGAATTCCATTGTGATATAATTTTCTTCTTAGATGCTCGTGTCCAAACTTCGTTGATCTTATTCTCCATCTGGCCCAAATTCTGATTTACTCAAAACTTGATCAATTTAAATCGTGCTGAGACTAAATTATTTACTTTTATCGTGATTGGACAATGCTATCATCACTCGTGCTTTAAACTTTCGATTCAATTCTGACAAATGACTAAATTCCATTCCAATCATGATTTTGCTTCATACTATCCTTGATTATGCCGGAGTCTCATGTTGGTCATGCCTAAACCGTTATACTTTTGATCAAGGTTGAGCTGACCGTATCTATGATCGTATTGAGATTCAATTTTGAGCATGTTTGGATTTTGAAACACTCGTGCCTATACTCCTTTCGACCTTGATTTGATTTTCTGATTGTATCTGAAATTTCCTTGTTCTTAATCATGCCTATCTCAAATCCTAAATCAAATTTCAGTAAGCTGAAATCCTATTATCAATATTTTGTTGATTGTAACCGGATAAAGCTCAAGTTTTGATTTTGTTGTCATACCTCTATCGTGCCAAGTAATCTTAGACTATTTCCAATTTTATTCACGCTCGAACTTGGAGCGTATTCCATGATTTTATTAATCATACTCTTCAATCTTGATCAGGTCTATAAGACCTTGACTTCGATTTTGTTGTGTCTGAAACTCCAGCTCAATCATGCCAAGCCTTATTTTGGTCATGATTATCTCTCATCTTGATCAAGCCTGTGTGACTTTCAGGCTGATTATCCGTTAACCCGAGTGCTAGACGTCACCTCGTACGTGGACTTCATCTATAACTTTCGTTCTTCTAAGTCATTTCTGAATCGTGTCCCAATGACTTAACTTATCTATAATCGTGCCTATATGATTCTGTTCATATTTTGATTCTATCGTGCGAAAATTTTTCATCGTGCCTGAATAATTGTGAATTGATTATCTTAATCGTGCAAACTTGTCATTCTATGATCGTGCCTAAGTTTTTGTCTAAAAACTTTCTATATTGTTTTACCCCTACTACAACCTTAATTTCGAAGACGAAATTTCTATAAGGTGGGTAGGATGTAAGCCCCCTGAATTTTCCGAATTATTTTCCGAATTTTCTAATGAATTATTTTCAATAATTCATTTCTATATAATTAATTTTTGATTATTAAATGCTCTTTACCGTGACTTGGAATTCTAGAGCATCAGGGATACCAGTCTCTGGAAACTTCCTTCTTGGAGTTTGTAGTAGACGAGATTATCTTCATTTTGATATATCCTGTCCCACTTGAACTTGTTCCCTTGTGCTCTTTTTGCTTCGCGCAAGTTCAGGTCAAATTAGACCATTTAATTATTTATTGATTTTTACACTCTTTTCCTTGATCCTCATAAGCGCGTTACCGTGACATTTAATTTAGGAGCACCAGACCAGTCGTTTTCTCAGAACCAACTTGTCATGCCTGATCTACTCGAGACGCTCTTCACCCATGACCTTCGTGTCCCACTCAGACACTCCATTTTGTGCACCATTTCCTTCGCACAACTTTCGGTTCAATTTAGGCCAATTAATTGTCTACCGTGAAACCTGATTTAATTTCCAATTTAATTTCAGGACCCGACATCAACCCAACCTAGTCGACCCCAAATAGGAATATGGCCCACACGAAGCCTACTACCCGCATGACGCTTCTGTCCCACTTATTTGAGTCCCCACATGCTACTTATTTATCCATGATTATAAACACCCATTTTAATTCGAATATTGCCCCCTGTCCGATTTTGGCCCGACCCAGCTCGACCGAACCCGAACCCAAGCTCCATATTGTTTTCTCGCACTACCAAATTACAGTATTTTAGCGACGGCCATTTAGCGACGGAAATTTTCCGTCGCTATTACCGTCGGATCACCGACGGATTTGTGACGGAATACCGACGGAAAGCAGTGGACAATTTTTTTTATTTTTTTATGTCCATATCCGTCGCTACGCCGTCGATAGGTCGTCGGCCAAGTAGCGATGGTTTTATATCCGTCGCTAGAACGTCGCATATTTTGGCAGAAAAAGCCTAAAATATTGGCGCGAGATTTACTGACGACTTAGCGACGGAATAATCCGTCGCTACTAAGCCTAAAATATTGGCGCGAGATTTACTGACCGAGATATACAAACGTCATAATCTAAACTTGATACAAAGGGGAGCTGGTGGACAAGTAACTAAGCCGATAGCGCCATACGCATTGAGCAAGGAAGATAGATTAATAATCTGCAAGTGGATATCTACTTTAAGATTTCCCGACGGCTATGTATCGAATTTGTCTAGATGCGTTGATCTCAATGAACGCAAGCTAACAGGAATGAAGAGTCACGACTGCCACGTGTTTATGGAAAGATTACTGCCCATTGTGTTGAGAGAGTTGTTGCCTTCTGCTGTATGGGTTCCGTTGGCCGAGCTGTCTACATTCTTCAGGGATATCTGTTCAACTAAGCTCACGGTGCAACATATGATACAACTTGAGGAGAAGATTGTCTTAACAATTTGCAAGTTAGAGAAAATATTTCCACCGGGTTTCTTCGATAGTATGGAGCATCTACCGATTCATCTAGCATACGAAGCCCGTGTCGGTGCATCTGTTCATTATCGATGGATGTACCCCTTTGAAAGGTAAATAAAAATCGATATAATTTAAGTGGATTTTACAATTCATTGTTAATTCTCAAGATAATTTGTCTCTCTAGGTATCTACATCATCTAAAGAAGAAAGTTGGCAACAAGGCTCATATAGAGGCTTCGATATGCGAAGCATATCTTATCGAGGAGGTGTCAAACTTTTGCTCCATTTATTTCGATACTCATGTTGAGACAAATCGAAATAGACCTCAAAGGAATGACGAAGACGTTGAAGAAGGAGGTATATTCAATTTAAGGGGCAAGCCTATTGGGGCTAGTAAGAAACGGTGGTTGAGTGACAATGAGTATGATGCCGCTCACCGATATGTCTTGTTAAATTGTGACAAACAAAAAGTGAGAGATTTGGAGAAGTAAGTGACTACACCTCGTTATAATCTCTAATTTGGTGAGGTAAGTGACTACACTAATTTTTATTCTCTCTAACAGTGTATTTAGAGATGAAGTCAAAATAAGGACACCCGATATTACCGATGAGGGACTTCAAAGAGAGGTTGATTTTACCTTTCCGTCATGGTTTCGAGATTACGTAAGTAATTGAGATAATATGTTATGCGGCTACCATTTAAATATATATATGCAACTAAAACATTTAAAGTTTACAGGTTTTATTAGCTGAACCAAGTACACTCACAAATGAGAGCATTCGTTATTTGTCATTGGGACCGAAGAAGCATGCAAAGACTTGGCCCGGCTATGTCGTTAATGGCTTCAAGTTTAAGATAACTCAACATCCTATAAATGTCGAATTTCTCAATGACGGCTTCAGTACGAAGGATTCTGGTGTTTGCATAAGAGGCACAATCTATGACGACGAGCCGGACTTTGACTATTATGGAGTGCTTCGGGATATTGTAGAATTACAATATAGTGCCCCATTTGATATGCATATTGTTATGTTCAAATGTGAGTGGTTCGATACGACACCAAATATCGGTTGGAGAATCGATAAACAATTTGGATTCGTCGATATAAATCATCGCAGGAGGTATAGAGGGTCCGACACGTTTGCGATAGCAAGTCAGGCTGTTCAAGTCTACTATACAAGCTACCCAAGGCGTCGTAGAGATCGCTTTGACTGGTGGGCAGTATGCAAGATTAAATCTAGAAATACATTCAACGTTGGAGACCCAGCATACCAAGAGGACCAGATCGAAAAGCCCCAATACTTGGGACAACAGTCTTGTGACATGGATGTTGAATTAGAGGTTGATATACCTCTTGCTGATGAAAATAGAGGGGAGGAAGAGGTTGATATACAAGACTTAGATGTCAACCAGGGGAGAAAGAGGCGTCTTGTCCCAAGTATTGAGACTGAAGAAGAAGAAGGAGAAGAAGAAGAAGAAGAAGAACTTTATGAGGATGAGGATAAGGATACAGATGAATTCGACGATGAGGATGATGATGATGATGAGGCCGAGGCCGAGGAAGAGGACGATGACGATGATTAAATATTGCTATATTTCAGTTGTATCTTGAAGCACCCAATATCTAGTCTCGAATCCTAAATTACCCTATTACATTTGGATTTACAATTACAAGTCTAGTGGAACACAAGATGCCCTTTCATCAAAAGTTACAAGAATTGTACTTTGTTGTATTGGTGCGTGATTTTATCAGATTTTGTGTATCTAGCTTTTATTCGTACTTCACTTCTGATTGTAATATTTATTTCAGTTTGGGATATTTGCGTATTATTGTATGAGTTTCTTTTTACAGATGGCACTTCTAGGCCTACTCGTCTGGGCGGCACTCATCGCCCTGCTGCTGGTATGGATATGTTTAGTTTTATATTCATTTATAAATCTATGTTGTCGGTATTTTGTTTATGTGTTCTATTTACAGGGCATGGTTGCGAGCACCCGTACTGGTGGTGCTGGCCGTGGTCGTGGCGGTGGCGGCGGCGGCGGCGGTGGTGGTGGTGGTCGTGGGCGTGGGCGTGGTGGTAGCGGTCGTGGTCGCTAGCCGCATTCCCCGGATGTGACCTCCGATCCCGACTTGGAGAGCCCGGACACAGGCTCTTCCCGCCGTCATTCTTCCTCGGTGCCACCGACATCGTCGTCGAGGCCTGTGACTCCATCCGCTAGCAGATCCGTTCCGCCACCGGATGTACCAGCGGATGCAGCAGCAGATGCAGCAGGGGGCCCAGCAGTTACTGCAGGGTGGGCCTCGGAGTACCCTGGGATTCAGCTTCATCCTGTTACCGGGGAGTACATACGCGGACCCGCGGATCCCCCGACGCCACCAGAGAGGCTGGTGGGCGAGTTCCGACGAGAGCTATGGCCCGCTGGTGAATCGTAAGTAAATTTAAGTTAATTTATTAAATTTGTTTCATTTATTCAAGTTAATAATCCAGTCGTTGCTTCTTTATAGGTTTTTCCCGTGGGATGCTGCCCGGATTCTAGGGCGCATTATCCGGGATAACTACCATGGCCCCTACCTCAATTTTTCTGAGGTGCCTCAGGACATGAAGTACGTCTGGCTCGACGAGATGAGGGTATAAATCCGTCGGTGAATTATTAATTATTCTTTAAATCATTAAATTTTTTATTACGTGATATTTAAATTTGTATGTCAGAGGACGTTCTGGTGGCCCCCCATCGCGAGGAGGCGATCCGCAGGACCTACAAAGCTGCCGCCGGGAAGAAGATACGGGATGCGGTGTACGACCTTCGTACGGCGCATACGAGGAAGGACTGGATCCGGGCGGAGTACTATGAGCAGATGTTGGAGAAGATGGATACTCCGCAGTTCAAGCTGAAATCGGAGAAAGCTAAGGCTAATCGACAGGCCGCGGATCTGCATACGGGGGGATCAAGGCCCCACGCATCGACGCGTACAGATTTGGTGAGATAGCGCAAATTCAAATTCATTCTATTATTTAATTTCGTACTGTTAATATACGAAGTTAATTAAATTCTACGTATGCAGGCCCAACGGGCGGTGAAGCAGGGGAAAGAGGCGGAGACGGTCACCGCTCACGATGTATTCGTGCATACGCACAAGAGGCGGAAGGACGGGAGCTTCGTCGACGCGAGGGCCGAGGAGACTGATGTAAGTACTTATGTTTATGAGATTTATGTTAGAAATATAATTATTGTTAAGTTAATTAGATAAACTTAGGATTCAGACTATAACTTAGGAAAACATAGGATTTAGATTATAACTTACGAAAACTTATAGTATAAACACATTCATTGGATAGGCTGCGTATCGTGAGGTACTTAGTCGGCTTGAGATCGAGCCCCCTTCCGAGAATGTCGGCGAAACGACGCCCACCCAGACGCACTCTTCTATGGCCGCTCGCTACGACGACGTGTTCGTAGAATCCGTCGGCGGCGTTAGGAAAGGGCGCGTCTACGGCTTAGGTTCCATGGCGCCCTCGTTGCAGCCGTCCCCGAGATATCCACCGCCTTCGCCTCCCCCAGCGCCCCCGGTTGACGATGTGAGGGCGCAGCTTGCGACTCTGACCTCCACGGTGTCAGATTTGCGGGCGATAGTGTTGGGGCGCTATCCGTCTGCTCCCGGTCCGTCTGCTCCCGGTCCGTCTGATGGTGCTTCCGGTTCATCTGGTGGTGCTCCCGGTCTGTCTACTGCTGCTGCCGGTGCTTCGGATCGACCTGGTCCTTCTTCCCCCGGACGGCTTTCGTTTAACCGCTCTGCGGATGCCCGCATCGTATCGGATAACACCATCTTGACGCTCCTTGACATGTTGTCGCCAGAGCAGCTACGCGCGCTTCCAGACCATGTCTTGTCCCAAGTGCCGGCACACACGGTGGAGGAGTACATACGCAAAGCGGATACGGCGGCACGAGCACGAGACGATCCGACGAACGGGGTTTGATTTTGTTTATGTTGTTGGTTTTGTAGACATTTGGATACATTGTATGTTCGGATATTTTTTTTATGTTTGGATAATTTAATGTTGGATATTGGATATATTGTGTTGGTAATATTTTGTTGGATATTGGATACGTTGGATATTGGTGTCGGATATGGATATTTTGCATATGGATATATGGTGTTGTATATTGGATACGTTGGATATTCGTGTTGGATATGGATATATGGTGTTGTATATGGATATTTTGCATGTTTGATATTGTGTTGGATGTGTTGTATAAACAGGAAAGAGTCTGTTTGCAGTATTTTTTTTTCAAAAATTAGAAGTTAGCGACGGACTGGCGACCACTCAGCGACGGATAGTCCGTCGCTAACTGGAGAAACTGAGGTTAGCGATGGAGTGGCGACGTAAAAATCGTCGCTACCTGGAGCATTTAAATAAAGCGACGGATTGGCGACGGACGATCCGTCGACCTGGTGCTGTTTGATGTCCATAAATTTTAGCTTTCGCGACGGATTGGCGACTAACTTACAGCGGACTGGCGACAAAGTCCCGACGGACTATCCGTCGCTAACTGTAGGAATTTAATATATCGACGGATTGGCGACGTAATATCCGTCGCTACCTGGAGAATTTTACATTGAGCGACGGTTTAGCGACGGAATGTCCGTCGACCTGGTTCTGTTTGATGTCCATAAATTTTGCAGTTAGCGATGGATGTTTTGTCGCTAATACGACGCTAATCCGTCGTACACCTCGGCGGATTAGCGACGGCATAACGACGAACTGCCGTATGGGAAAATCTCTGATACGCTTTTACCGACAAATTTACGACGGATTAGCGACGGATATTGCGTATCAGAAAATCACTGATACGGTTTTGCCGACTCTTTAGCGACGGAGTTTTCCGTCGCTATTCCTATATCCTGATACATGTTTTGACGAAAGCTAGTCGGTAATCCGTCGCTATATATATTTAAATGCGCCGACGGTATTCCGTCGCTAAGTCGTCGCTGAGCGACGGAGTAGCGACGGATATGTTTTAGCGACGAGGTTATTCCCGACGGCTGTTTTACCAAAATATCCGTCGGTAATCCGTCGGTATTTATTTTTGGCGACGGACTACCGACGGATAAGGCCGTCGGTAAATACATGTATTTTG
Organism: Iris pallida; assembly: GCA_029216955.1. NCBI lineage: Eukaryota > Viridiplantae > Streptophyta > Magnoliopsida > Asparagales > Iridaceae > Iris > Iris pallida. The sequence continues at coordinate 4,077,074 of JANAVB010014797.1, forward strand.
GTAGTGTCGTGACGCCCAAATACCCCACATAATTTTCCTATTTTTCCTATTTTGAAAATATCTCTTCCTCTCTCTACTTTATTAATATCTTAAATATCTCATTATATATATATACATATATATATATAATATCTCTTTCTCTCTCTCCTTAAAAATACTCAAGCACACACACACCCCATCCCTTCCTTCACAGCCAACACCCCCCTTGCTGTGTACGAACACCCCCTCACCCTCTCACTACTTTCTCTCTCTCTCATTAAATATCTATTCTCTCTCTCTCCCACTCTCTCTCTTTCTATTTAACTTATTATAACACACACACACACACATACTCATCTCTCTCTCTCTCACTTCTCTCTCACACACACATACACCCTCACTAGCACCACCTGCCCGACCACCCTCCTCCTGGCCCAGCCTCGCCTCTGGCCACCGGCCTCCACCGCTATCGGCCTCCCCCACAGCAACCTCTCCTCCTCCTCCTTCTTCACTATCATCACCATCTCCAACACCAAGCAACCACCACCATCATCTCACCTCCACCACCACAACCCGAGCCACCTCGACCCGTCGCCTGGCCACCGTGTGCCACCGCGTGGCCGGCGCACACAGCAGCTGCAGCAACAGCTCACAGCAAGGGCTGCGACAGCGGCGCACCGGCAGCCCCGTACGCGCGCACGGGCCGCCGCGCGCCGCCGTACTTCGCCGTGGCGTCGCGTGGCCGGCCACCCCACTCCGGCGCACCCCTGGTGAACTCCTCCAGGCCAGCGCCCGCTTCCCCGACGCGACGTACGGGCTATCCGTGCGTTTTGCATGAGATCCCGCCGTGACGCGCGCGGGAACGGAACACAGAATTCGCGCCCGAGACAGCAACTTCGCGTACGTTTTCCGAGAAATCCGACCGCTGGATCGGCGATTTCTTCACTCCGTCTCAATCTCGATATATACCCCTTCATCCCTCTCAAATTTCACCCTTTAATTTCGTCGTTTGATAGATCAAAACCGGCCACCAAGTTGACACTTTAAATTGTGTTATTTTTGGACAGTTTTGTGGAGCCGACTTTGTCGACTCGTATCTCCTCCGTCGCAGCTCCGGTTGGCGTGCTACCAGTTCCTGTGCGAAGCTGGTATAACCCTCTTCCTGCCTCCTTTAGATTTTATTTCAGTTTGAGCTTGTTAGGTCGGTCGAATTCGACGCCAAAGTTGGCCGTTCGAATTCTTAGTGTTGCACTTGTAAAATTTTATTTTTGAACCTGGGACTCCGAATTCAATTTCTGACACCACCAGTAGACTCATGGCGTTGTTCTGGCATGTTTTGATATAAAGTTTGCTTGATTTGGAGAACGTGGGCCCTGGCACGTATTTCAGTGCAAAGCGGGTCCCACTTTCTTTGTCTTGTAGTTCATTATACTGTCTCTTATAGAATTTGTCAATTCACATGGAACTGCTGTTAGTGTTTGTACTTGCTCATTTTCCTGATAGGATACTGTTGATAATATTTTAGGAGTTGTTATACCATTAGTGGACTTCATGATGTTGCTAGCTGGGGTGGATCTCACTATTATTCTATGTGAGTTGCCTGGAAGTTATCCTTAGTTAGTCTTGTTGTTCCTTTTTTATTTTCCTGTCTTATGTTTCCTTCTAGTAGTTTCTAGTTGTTCTTATGCTTTTGTTATCTTTCTTGTCTTATCATCCCTAGCTGTTGTGATGTGACTAGAGTATATTTGTAGTTATAGGCCTTCTAGACGCAGTGTATATTTATTGGGTACTTGACAGCGTTCTACTGTCGATACTGCGGCGTAGGCTGGGCGTCGTCTACGTATTCGTAGCCGTATATCCGGGTGCGGGTCATGACACAAATATAATGAAGAAGACGATTCCTTCTACTCCTTCTGATTTTTGCGAGTTACTTGTACAAAAGCGTAAAAATAGAAAATCTCCTATGACACTCCCCCAAGAAGATCATCATTGTGAGTGTCACCAGATTGTAATCAGATGTTGCTGTTCAGCTTCTAAATGGTCAGTTTTTGACCGATTAAGCTATAATGTGCCTCAGCAACCAGTTGATGACCAAGAACATGAGTTGTCCTATGCATCAGTCAATATGGCATCTCATGTCAATAGAGGACGACGTCCAAGACGCAATTCATCCCGGACTCTGAGCCAACAATAATTCAACCGACTCCTTGACACTTTTGAAGAGGTATATCAGCATACTCGGTTAAGAAGTCAAAGATCGTTGCAATCTTCAGATTCAGAAGCTGGGGGTACCAGTCTTTGGAGTCAGAAACTGATAGCGTTGATTCATACCCCTACACCAATCCCTCTGTATGTTCAAGGGAGGTTGAATCCTATGCTATCGGAGATGAACCAGAGACGTCAACTTCTAATACAGAAGAACGTCTCTCTGCAGTAGAGCAATCACTGAAAGACATGCTTGCTATGATGCAAAATATGCATCAAATAATAATGACTCAGCAAACTGTTCAGCCGGCAGTGGTAATACCGGTGCAGGTAGCAACACAAACTCAAGATAGTCAAGGGATTGATACACCTTTGAATAATCTTAGTCAAGAGCTTGCTATCAATCAAAACTCCGTAGCTCCAGATCCTCTCATTCCAGAAGATGTACCACCTCCAGTGGGGGTTACGGTACATCCAGCCACTATCCAATCAAATGTGCTTCCCCAAACTAGTGAAGCTATTCAAGCAGTGCATGAGATAAAAGCACAGTTTGAGGTTTTTAAGCACAAAGATCAACTCCAGAGGTTAGGGATTAAACAACCTTATCCTCCTCACTGGAATGATGTACCCTTTCCTCCAAAATTCAAGCCACAATCTATGGTTTTATTTGACGGAAAGGCTTCTCCAAGTCAATATATCAATTATTTTGATATTATGACTGTGCATCTGCAAAAGAATGATGCTCTTCTCACCCGAGTTTTTATTGGATGTTTGACGGGTTCAGCATACGACTGGTATCGCAGTCTACCCGACAATTGCATATCGTCTTTTGACGAGTTTAAATCAATATTTCTCTCCCGTTTCTATGAAGGAGGAATGGACATGAATATGTCCTCGTTAATAGAAATTAAACAAAAAAAAAGGAGGATACTCGGACGTTTGTTGAACGTTTCCGACAAGCTACTTTGAAGATGCCTCCTGGTATACCAGATTCAGCATTGATTGATACATACAAAATAAATCTGCGACCAACGATTGCTGTCTTTACAGGCTCTCAATTCACAGATTGGGCCTCGTTCATTATAGCAGCAGTTTCTGTCACGACCCACACCCGCTAAAAGGGCACGTGACGCGACAATGCCCAGCCCTCACCGAAAAATCGGCGTGGAACGCTGTAGGTTTTCTACTTTAAACAGTTTATATATATATATCAAAACCTGTCGAGAATATGGTCAACTCCGAATGGAGGACAAGCAATGAATATATACGAGTACTCAATCACGACTCTAAGATAACAAAGTAAAGACTGAAAGATAAAGACAACAAGACGATAATAAAATAACAACATGTCAAGTCCAACACAAGAATATATACAAGTCCAAGTCTCTAATACAATCCATAATAATAACAGTCTCAAAGTAGCTGGAGACAAAGTCCAGTATAAAAGACCTACTCTAACTAAGCAAGGGGTAAGGTCTCGCCAGGTGGAGCTAAGCCCTGCTGGACCAAAGTCTCCGGACCGTAGTAGGTATAGTAATCCCCCTCGTTTGTATCTGTAATATTTTCAACATATCCTGTCAGGATGGAACGAGTACAATCTACTAACAACAGTTCACAAGATATGACAAAAGCTATAAGACTGTAAATAGAGAGTATATACAATAAAATCATGGAATGTACATATGAGTATCATGGCAAGGTAAGCTGTAAATCTAGAGCTAGAACAAGGCAAGTAAACTGATCATGGTATGTACAAGAATCAAGAATCATATATCTAGGTGTGTGAATACTAGCTACAACATGTGGCCGAATTGGGTCTGCACAAGGTTATGATCTAGCCAATCATACGTGTGGTGTAGGATTGGCATTCACAAGGTTCACAATATATACAAGGCGGGTATGATCACACATCTACACTAGTACTCCCCGTCCCCGACTGGTAGAGTGGATCCAAGCAAGACACGTTACGACACAGAATTCTACGAGAAGGGAGCAAGTCTCCTCGAGAATCTGTGTCCATATACTGTATAAGAACTACAAGGGAGCTTGCACAAGATATACCAAGATAACGAGGAATAACATCTCGTGTCGGGATCCATGAATACCAATCCGTGTGACCAATGTGTCGAGAACAAGCATATCCACACTAATTACATGAATCATAACAATCATTATAAATTGGAAAAGTGTCAGAGAATGTACTCGCATGTAATATGGTATGATATGTCTACTGGAGCAAATACAGCGTCTCGAGGACCTATAGAGAACAAGACGTATCAATACTATGCTTAGAAAATAAAGTCAAGATAATTTAAATCCTATTAAGTCATTCTAGGCCAAGACACGTCAAACTAGATTGTATGAGGTTAATCTAAGTCATATTAGGTCTAGCTAGATCATACTGGATCAATACAAGTCAAACGGAATTAATCTAGGTCAATTTGAGTCAACGGTTGACTTACAGTTGACTTTTGGTCAACTGGTCAACTCTGGTCAACTACGGTCAACTCTGGTCAACCCTAGGTCAACTCTAGGTCACTGGTGACTAATAGTTGGCTTTTGGTCAACTGCACAAGTCTAATGGAATTTGGAACTAAATTGGATAAAGTGTTGACCCATAGTTGACTTTTGGTCTAAAAAGTCAACTGTGGTCAACCGGGGTCAAGACTAGGTCTAGACGGCTATTTCTAACTATTACCAACCTCTACAACCTATATCCAAGTCCATCTTGGACTTCGAAACTCATATCTTGGTCATAGGCCAATTACCTATATATATATCTCACACATACACACAAATATACATATAGATACATATACATACACATATTTACACATGTATATATATATATATATATATATATATATATATATATATATATATATATATATATATATATATATATATATATATATACCACTCTCAAAAAAAAAATAAAAAAAATATATACCACTCTAAAAAAGGATTAAACCATAATAAATCCTTAACCTATATTTTAAGGGAACCCTACCAATCCTAGGGGCAAAGTGTAGAGAATCTCCCCCTCTATAATTATTGTGAAGACAATAAGTGCCAAAGAGTAATAAATAGAGAATCATAGGCATACCTAGAACAGGTTTCTTGCTTGGAGGAGAAGAGCTTGGAAGAAGAAATGAAATTAGAGAGAGAGAGAGAAAGTTTCTTAGTGATGAAGAAAGGGGGGCTCCTACTCTTGTGGCCGGCCATGTGTGGGGGAAAGGATATTGGGTTTGGGTGAAGTCCATTAAGCTCCCAAACCCAATAGACCTAGGTTGGGTTGGTTCGGGTTCGTTTCGGTTTAAATTCTAAATACTAATTAAGCTCTAAAATGACTAATTAAGCCATGGAAATAGGGTTTATGGTTTCTAGCCTAATTAGGATGGTATGTGGGCCAAGTCCAGCTAGTATGTGGATCCCACTAGGGTCCAGGCTACCCGGGTCTCCAATTTGAGTCCGAATTGGATAAAATCCAAACCAAACCAAATAAATCCCAAAAAATCACATAAAATCAAATAAAATTCCTAAAAATTATAAAACTTGAAAAATAACGAAAATACCCCTAATTTGAAAACTGGGGATGACAGTTTCAGCCGAGACCAATGGTAGATTGGCTCGTGAACATGGGATGATCTTTGCCTTAGAAGACAAAGGAAAGAAAGCCTCTTCAGGTAATAATTCCGGCAATCGCAATGGGGAAGGGAAGAAAACCCTAGTGGTTAATCTTTTAAAACCTAAAACGACGCCAAATAATCCGGAGTCTTCCAAACCAAAAGAAGAGTACTTTTTTGATGACAGTGATATCCCAGGGATATTTTAATGTCTTGTCAAGAGTTGTAAACTCCATATTCCAGAGCCAAAACGACCTAATGAGGTGAATCTGACTGATAATCCCAAGTATTGTATCTATCATAGATACATAAATCATCCTACCAAGACTTGCTATGTCTTAAAGAAGAAAATTCAAGAGTTGATAAATGCTAATGCCATCGCTTTAACCAATGATGAGCATACAGTCACAACTAATATGATTTCTCTTCAATTTGGAGGTTTTCCTCCACAGCAAGTTCCAAACGGGATTGTCCCAATTCCAAAGGCGACAATAAAGATCGTAAATCTTCCGCCAGCTAGAGAGCAAAGTGAAGGACTATTGCCTCTCACATTGAAAATTGGTGAAATTATTTGGGTACACCCTGATTTAGTACTTGAAATGGAGAATGAAAGTAAAACTTCAAAATCCAAGAAAGGTAGAAAAATCAAAACCTGCAATATGATTTCTCATGTTGTTATCCCGGACTATGATGATTTAGATCATCTATGGGATGGCATTCCTCTAGAGGATAGGCTGCGGGATTTGAATATATGCCCTCCAAGTTTGGCTCCTCCTACCAAACTTAAACTTGCTCATCGACAATAGTTAGCAATAAATAGTGTCCCCTTATACAGGGCACAACAAGTCTTTGTTGCTTATGAGAAAGCTCATATAGAGATTTTTCCTCCTGTCCCGAATACCCCTACTCCTGTGGCTACAGAGGTCTCTGTTCCTTCTTTCTCTGTTGAACCATCTATTGAAAGTCCGCTACCCACTCACATGTACAGTCATCAATCAGTCCATCTCATAAAAAAGATGGGCTATGACTTTCAAAAGGCGGAAGGCTTGAACTATGATAAAGGAATGCGACTTCCTTTAAAAATTCAAGGTCAAAAATCCACTGTTGAATTGGGTTTTGAGGTCCCTCATAAAAATCCTCGCAAGAAGAAGGCTAAGGGAAAGAAGACTAAATCCTGCAATATGGTACTTCATTCTCCTGAGTCTGAAGAATAAACCTTTGCTGGTACGAGATCTGGTAAAGAATACCACAAAGATTATGAGGAAACTTCCAAAGAAGCGGAGGACGTTACTGAAACACTACCAGCTCAACCATCTTTTGTTCCTGCTGAGATAAGACCTTCTAAACCATCTGTGGTTGAGAAAGGGAAACAGAAAGCAGTACGCTTTGACGTCCCATTGAAGTCCGTTTCAAATCAAGGGGTGGTGATGAAACCTTACAAGTTCGATATTATAGCCTAATTAGCTAATACTCCTGCTAGACTCTCTATCTTTGAGTTGCTTCGTCTTTCTAAAGAAAGTCGAGAAACTTTGAGCGAAGCTTTGCTACAAGCAGATTCATGCTTAGCTCAACTCAAAAGTCCTGACAATATACCGGTATCGTGTCCACAATGTCATAATGTGATGGAATCAATTCCTAAATTACCTTCACACAAGAAGATATGCTGTTGAAGCATAATAAATACGACAGGCCTCTGTGTTACATAGGGTATATTGACTCTACTGAAATTGACAGGATTTAAATTAATCCTGGGTCTTCTATTAGCCTTATTCTTCAGAGTATGCTACGACCCTTGAGCATTCCTACAAGTGACTTGACTTACACGAGTACAACAATAGTTGGTTTCAACTCTGGAAAGAGTAAACCATTGGGGAAGATTCGTCTGAAGATTCAAATAGGTGATCTTCGAACTATGGCGACCTTTTATGTTATCAACTCAGATGTATCTTACAACATCCTTCTTGGAAGACCGTGGATACATGAGCATAACATTGTGCCTTCAACTCTTCACCAATGCTTCAAGTATATGGATTCTCAAGGGATTGTGAAGACTGAATTTGCAGATATCAATCCTTTTAAGGGTGTTGAAGCCTATTTCTCTGATTCAATACTCTACAAACAGGAGCATGCGAAGGAGATATCGGATATGGTCGAAGATCGATCACCTGCAGAAGATTAATCTGTCTTAGAAGATCCTCCAGAAGATCAACCTTTGAAGGTTAAAGTCAAAGGTCGAATCCAACCCCAACCTATCAATGACGAACCTTTGATGATCAAGGTTAAAGGAAGAACTCGAGCTTCGTCTGAGGAATATGTGAGAATTCCAATCAAGATCCAAGTTCAACCTCTCATGATCAAGGTCAAGGGACGTACTTCTCGTACAAATGATCCAGAACCACTGATTATCAACCTTGGCAAGTCTACGCTGAAGACGGATGACGGCCCATTAATGATCAATCCAAAGCGTAGTAGTCAGTTTGTAAATGATGTAAATATTGATAATTCTGTACTTTCTGATATTAATGAAGATTTCCTTTTGGAGTATATGGCTGTCAAATTTATTGAAAGAATGACTTTATCTGCTGACAATTAAAGTCATCAACATAAAAATGGCATAAATATAGAGGAAACCTTATATATTAATCATAAGGAAATTTTTTTCCTCCTTATGTCGATGTTGGACCCTATGCTCAATGGTTCCTAACATCTTCTCCTTATCTTCTACCTGTAGCCTCATCATCACAAGCTTGTGTAACTTATAGACGTCACGAAGAATCTTATTTTGTGATCCCGTCTAATAAAAAAAACAAGCGTCAAATTGTGTTTGGCTTGGCTTGAAATATCCCTGTTAATCAGACAGATGATCTCATAGAGAAAGATAAAAGAAAAATTCGGATTGACAAATATAGTCAATAATCTTTTAAGATTATCCAGAATATGGGATATGATTTAAAAACTATGCTCGGTCTCAATCAAGGCAAAGGTAGACGGTTACCATTATGTGGTGATCCGTTTTAACAAAAACTCGTCATGGGTTGGGATACGATCCATCCTACATATTTAATGAAGATATACAAGAAGAATTTTCTTCTAGTTCTTCACAATCCTCAGATTCTGAAGAAATCCAGTTAATTGAATCTGATACATCCCACATGTATAAAGAAGATATGGAAAAAGAATTTTCTTCCAGTTTTTTACAATTCTCTAATTATGGAGAAAACCAGTATGTTGAATCTGAGTGCGTCTTTTCAGTCAACATGGTTCAAACTGATGGTGAATCTGCACTATTTGAAAACGACCCTTGGGCACAACAAATGGACACTCAATAGGAGCTTCGTTTTGAACAACGACAGCCACCTACACAAGATGAAATTGTCCAGATTGACGTTGGCGACAAAACTACATCCAAGCCGATATTCATCAGTAAAAACCTTTCTGAAGATGAAAAGGAAGTGTTAATAAATCTGATTAAAGAATATATTGATATCTTTGCATGGAGTTATGAGGAAATGCCGGGTCTGGATCCTAAAGTAGCTACTCATAAACTCAATATTCTTTCTAATGCCAACTCTGTAAAACAACAGCAGTGGCGTTTTTGACTAGATATGATAGATGCAATTGAAGTATAAGTCAAAAAGCTGATCACATGTGGCCTTGTTCGTGAAGAACAACACCCAGACTGGGTTGCCAACATTGTTCATGTTATAAAGAAGAATGAAAAAGTTCGAGTTTGCATAGATTTTTGAGATCTTAATGCAGCTTGTCCAAAAGACGAATTTCCACTTTTGATTACCGATGTCATGATAGACAATACATGTGATTTTAAACGCATATCTTTCATAGACAAATTTTTAGGATACAATCAAATTAAGATACATCCAAGAGATAAAAAGCATACCGCTTTTTGTACACCCCTTAGAGTTTACTGTTATACGGTTATGCCATTTGGTCTGAAAAATACCGATGCTACTTATCAACGGGCCATAAGCAATATCTTTCAAGAACATCTACGAAAAACAGTTGAATGTTATGTGGATGATATTGCTGTCAAAAGTCGATCTAAAGATGATCATATTCAAGACTTGAAGACAGTATTTGAGTTGATGCGTCAACATCAATTGAAGATGAATCCCACTAAGTCTTTCTTAGGAGTTTCTATTGGCAAATTTTTAGGATTTGTCATCACTTCTCAAGGTATCCATGTTGGTCCTGATAAAATCAAAGCAATTCTTAAAAATGCGTCCTCCACGTAATCTGAAAGAACTCCATGGCTTCCAAGGTCGTATTGCTTATATCAGGAGATTTATATCCAATCTTTCTGGGAGATGTCAACCTTTCTCTCGTCTATTAAAGAAAGGTGTATCATTTGTTTGGGATGAAGTATGTCAGAAAGCATTCAATGACATCAAACAATACCTTACAAATCTACTTATTCTGGTACCTCCAGTAGTAGGAAGACCATTTTTGTTATATGTTCGAGCCTTAGATCACTCTCTTGGCGCTCTTCTTGCACAGAAAAATGATAAGGGCCATAAACAGGCAATTTATTATCTTAGCCGAATGATGGTTGGAGCTGAACACAGGTATACTCCTGTGGAGAAAGAATGTCTTGGCTTGGTTTTTGCTGTTCAAAAGACACGAAATTATGTGTCAGGACAAACTATTCATGTCATATCCAAAATAAATCCTATTCGGGTATTGATGAGAAAGTCGAGCATTTTTAACTCCAGGTTAGCCACCTGGGCAATGTTGCTTACTCCTTATGATATGGTCTATGTACCTCAAAAATCAGTGAAGGGTTAAGCATTAGCTGATTTCTTAGCAGCTCACCCTATACCTGAAACCTCTAAGCTATATGAGGACATTCCAGACGAAGTCGTGGGTTGCAACATGACTTTGCGGGATGACATTTGGCAACTATACTTTGATGGGGCATCTCGGGTTGGACCTAAAGGCAATATTGTCTCCGAAGTAGGCATCGTCTTGGTCTCTCCTGGTAAAATGGTCATATATCGTGCTTATTTTCTTAATGAACCATGTTCCAATAATGTGGCAGAATATAATGCTCTGCTAATTGGTCTTCAAGTAGCAAAACAATTGGATATTGAGTTCCTGGAAGCTTATGGAGATTCTCAACTGATTGTTAATCAGGTCAGAGGGACATATGAAGTCAGAAATCCTGACCTCATTCCTTATCATCAAGTGGTAATCGAATTGGTCCTTTCATTCAAAGGGTTCTTCATTGAATTTGTACCACGTTCTCAAAATTTGGAAGCTGATGCTCTTGCTAGTTTAGCTGCAGACTTAGCTGTTCCAATTAGAAGACAAAATACCATTACTTTGTTGGATAGAGATCTATTCTGTGTCAAGAATAATTTGCATATCGAACATAGTTATACTACAGAATCAAGTTCTCAGCAAAAGGATTGGAGAAGACCATTTATTGATTATGCGGTTCATGGAATTTTACCTGAAGATCCAAAAGAAGCTGTATCAATCAAGAGACGATCATTTCGATTCTACTTTGATTCTTCTTTGCATATGTTATATCGTCGTTCTTATGACGGACTTTTGCTGCGTTGTCTCTCTGAGAGTGAAGCCAAGCAAACACTCTACGAAGCTCATGATGGTGTCTGCGATGCTCATCAACCGAGTCCAAAATTACATGACCGTATTCGAAGAATGGGGTATTATTGGCCTTCATGATAGCGGATGCTGTGGATTATGCCAGACGGTGTAAAGCATGTCAGATTCATGCTGATTTTATTCACCAACCTTCTGAATTCTTATATCCTACAACAGCTTCTTGGCCCTTCGAAGCTTGGGGCATGAATATTATTGGTCCGATTAATCCTCCTTCTATTAAAGGACATCGGTTTATCCTGGCCATAACGGATTATTTCTCTAAATGGACGAAAAAACACCATGTCATTTATCGTTTTGGGATTCCCCGAAGGATAATCCATGACAATGGTCCCCAATTTGCTAGTCAGATGTTTTATCGATTCTGCGATAAGAATCGAATCCAGAATATAGCTTCTACGGCTTATAATCCAGCTGCTAATCGTTTGGTCGAAGCTTTCAACAAGTCAATTAGTAAACTTCTCAAAAAGTTTGTCTTTTCTAATAAACGTGATTGGAATGAGAAACTTGGAGAATGTTTATGGGCTTACCGAACGACAGTCCGAACTCCTACTGGTTTTACACCATTCTCACTGGTTTACGGACGTGAGGCTGTTCTTCTACTGAAAATCTATATTCCATCTCTTAGAATAGCCATTGCTAATGAGCTAACCTCATAGAATAACGATCGCTTACGACTCCAAGAACTTGAAGGATTGGACGAGAAGCGTCTTCAAGCACAATAGCACATCGAGTTATATCAAGCCCGTATATCTCGAGCTTTTAATCGTAAAGTTAAAGAGATAGTATTCAAAGTCGGTGAGCTAGTTTTAGCTGTCCGAAGACCGATGGTGATGACTCATAAGAGCAAAGGAAAATTCCAAGCAAAATGGGAAGGTCCTTATGTAGTCGAGACAGTATTCTCTAATGGTGCCTGTAGGTTATCTAAACCTAATAGAGATTTGCTCATGATGCCAATTAATGGCAAATTCTTAAAGAAATATTATGTCTGAATTTCTTCTTTATTCCCCAGCTACCAAGGTTTGGTTAAGTTGATTATTTTTTCTCCTAAAAGAGAATTTTGATCTTCTGTCTTACCAGCTGATTTTAGAAAGAAGAAGATTTATTATTTATCATGTTCTCATGACCTCTGAATAAATATTAAGTCTATTTCTTTTTTTCTCTATCATGTCCATATGGCCTCTAAATAGATATTAATATATTTTTCTTTGAGTTGTTACGATCTGTCACGTTCATATTAGCTCTGATAGTATTGTACACTCTAAAAAGAAAACAAGATTCATTATCAATCATGTCCATATTACCTCTGGATAAATATAATTTATTGAGTTTAGAAGACTTATCATGTCCATATTACCTCTGATAAGTGTTTTCTATCTCATACCTATTATTTAAATTCAAAATAAATGATAGGGTCACAAAACAATGATTTTATTCATTTCTTGAAAATATTACAGAATGAAAAAGATAGAAGAACACAAAATTCTGTATTAAATGCAAAAATGCCTAAGGCGGAGTAGATACATCTTCGAGCAGTTTTTGCAGCTCTGCTAGATGCTTCTCGCGAGAATTCAATACAGTAGCAGTAGCTATAGATCGTCGGGCTTCCGGAGTACAGAGATGGGAGAGTTCGGCGAAGGTAGCTATCATTTTATCCTTGGCATCATCAAGGGTTTTAATGACAGCTTCAGCACCAAAAACTTTCTCTTCCAAAATTAAGCTTTGCGTCAGATGTTGGTCTCAAGTTGCAATCATCTGCTCTCTTTCTGCCTTTAAGCGAACCAACTCCGCCTCAACTTCACGAATTTTATCATCTTGCTGATGAATTATCATGTTTGAAGTCTCATAGGCTTCTTTATGCATCTCCAGAAGGGGTTTATTTTCATTCAATAAAGCTTTCTCTTTGGCAACTTTGCTGCTATACTCCTGGAGAGATTCATTGAAAATAGTCTCCCGAGTGATGTATTCAGCTGATAAAGCATCATACTCGATTTGGATGAGACTTTCAAGAGTTTCACTTGACAGCCTTAGATATTCTTTAATAGGCTGTTCAAGTCCCTCTACTACCTTCTCCAGCGCCGCTGCTCTCTCAGTGTCACTAAACATGGCAACATTCCTGATCGTGAGAGCAATTGCAGCCTTCAAGCTTTCATAATTAAGGCCATTCTTTAGGACCATCTTGATCAAAGCTGCCAAGGTTTTATAGAAAGTTTCAGTATGGATCTCAAATAAGAGATTCATTTCGGCATTAGATCTCGGCGTGGCAGCAAGGTCTATCAAATCCCTCTTCTGAAGACTGGGAGCAGATGTTGTTGTTGCCTTAGTAGCAAGTTGAGTTAAAGCCATTGTTGCTGTTGCTACCATGGCTGATTGATTCACAGGAGCTCCAGAGATAATGTCTTTAGCATGTGTATGAATTAATCCTCCAGCTGTTTCTGGAGCTGAAACTACTTGAGTTTCGGTGGCGGTGATTATTGTGGAAGGAACGGTGATCGTTGTAACTGATTCAGGTTCAGATACTATCTTCTCAAGAACTTGTGCCGGATCAGTAGCAACAACTAAAGATGCTATTACTATATCTCCGACTTCAGTTGATGGGTTGACAATATCTTTATCACCTTCGTTGGTTGCAGGCTCTTCAACTTCTGGGAGGATTTCAGTTGCAGTTGGTTCTTCTGCAACTGGTTCTTCTTCTGCATTTACTTCTTCATCTGCAGTTGGTTCCTCTTTTATGTCTTCAGCAAGAGAAGGCAATCCTTGCTGGGCCTCTACTTCAGGCTCTTGTTGTACCTCTATGGATGGAGAGTCTTCTTTAGAAGCATGATCTTCTTTTGAAGGAGAACTCTCTTCTTCCGACTCTATATTGTCTTCTTGAAGAGGAAGGGGAGCCACAGGCTTTGATGCAATGATAACACCTATAAAAATTAAGCAAAATTAGTTAATATACAAAATCATAATACATAATTTTGTATAAATTTTATAATTTATATATTTACCTGGAGTAGGTGCAGGACGTGCTAAGAGCGAGTCATAATCCTGATCCCAGTCATCATCATCAAAATCAAGAGCCGGTTCATCTGAGGGGATGGGCTCCGGATCATTAGCACGAGTCGTGGCAGTGTCCTCAATAGTTTGCACCTTCTGTGGAGAAGTCAAATGTGTAAAGGTGCTGAGACGTCCAGGAGATAGGAGCCCCATAAATTCTGATGCTGCTACTGATTGCGATGCTGACGATCCTTCTCCAGGATGCGCTGAAGAAGACGCAATGTTCTGAGGCTCCTCAACTGGAATCTCTCTGTCCGGAGTAGTAGCCATCTGCTTGGAAGGCCCTTTAACAGTGACCTTTTTCTTTTTCTCTTTAGGAGCAACCGCTGTGTCGGATTTATGCTTCTTAGAGGTAGAGATTTTAATGGGTCCTGCTGGTCCCTCTCCAACTCCCGAAGGAATCACTTCCAGATATTCATCTGGAACAGCAACATCATCAGGTACATCTGAAGGTACCATGACTGGTTCTTCAACATTTTCTTCCTTGACTCCTCGAAGACTCTCCTTTATATTGTAGTTAGTTGCGAAGGAGCGGATGGATGCATAGAAGCGAGCATATGAATGCAACATTCGTAGTTCAGTGGTACTGGTGGCAGTTGGCACACGAAATTTAGCACCGGTACATCCAGCGCTGGAATACCTTTATGCCCTTGCACCATCAACTAACTTTCCATAATGGTTTAAGGAGGTGAAGGGATTACCAACGTGAAGTTGGTCATACCCGAATTGACGAGCGAACCGACTGGGTAGGTAAGGTTCGAAGGTGCAGTTATCGTCAGTTCTATACATCAGATGTGATGGTCTGATGCATTTTAGCCAATTAAAGACAGGCCCAGGGAGCCCCATCCTCTCTTCACCTATATCTTCAAATTGCACATCGAAGCAGTCAGCTGGAACTGACGGTAGTGTATAGAAGAAGTTCCACCAATGAGAGTAGTTTAATGCTGCTCGGGTATCTGTCACTGAAGTTGCAACCCACGAGGCTTTATAGAACTCCTGGAGGAACACCTTCGATTGATCTTCAGGGCCTAGTGGCAATAAGTTGCAGTTGTGATGCAACAACCAGCCCATTAGATAGGTGCAGGGCATCTCCACCCGGGGGAAGTCTTTACGGTAAGGACCATTATTAATTAACTCCTCACCAAATGTTCGCAGACCGGCATTTATCCTACATACCATTGCTGGTAATAGGCTGAGTCTGTCTTTAAACACCAAACGTACTGCTGGCCATAGTACGTTCCGATAAATTTTGTCGACCGTACCTGTCCCTGGTATGACCCATCTCCGTAGCCACAGGGAAAGAAAGCCCGCCAGCAAGGCTTCCTTTGAGATCTTCTGGCTTCCATGCTTCAGATAGCTCAAAGTTTCAGTCCCCGCAGGGATATCTCCAGTCTTGGTGGTCAGATACTGGTCCTAAGACTTATGTGTGATCATCCAACCATGGATCAAATCTGAAGGAATTATTGAACAAGGGTTGATGGTTTGAGCCTTGTTATCTTGGAATCTCCCCTTATCGGTCTTGGATATCCTATTCTCGTGTTAGAATAAATAGGTTGTCCATTTATTGGTATATGCCAAATGCGACCCACATTCATACATAGTAGTGCAAATCAGGTAATGGCACATCAATTCTTGGTAGACCTCAACTAACTGAGGATTTTTCTCCCTGATCTCTGCTAGTTCCCGGTTGGAGGGAACGTACTCTTCATATGGAGCTCCCCCCAGTGGTAGCTTAGAGATGAATTGCATCTTATATCGTGCAAAACCCATTTCTCCTATTGGGGTTACAAAAGTCCCTGTTGAGCTGATGTACAACTCCATCAAAGCTAAGAACAGGTTGTTATTTATTGGTATGCCCTGACTGGTAGAGGCCACTGCTTCAAACAGTCCAATAGCTCGCAGCTCTGTTGCAAAGTGATTCATAACCCAAGCACTGAGTTGAATCCAATTCTTATTATGTGGGGTCATCCACCCTGGAAGCCTATGGTTAACCGGAGGATATAGTACTGAGGCGTTCATAAGCCTGTTTATGAACATAGGTATCTGCACTGGTTGAATCAGAGCTGAATCTTCGCTTGGTGTAAATCTAGGCAGTAAACCGTAGAAAGGGACAACACCACCACTAGGAGCACTAGTATGATAGCCCATTTGGTGGGACTCATCTCTCTTGAATATGATTTTTCCTGGTCTACCATGACTGTTGGGAGTCAGGTTCCAAATAATATGTCTTGTGTGGGTTGCATAAGCGAATGAAGACAGGGGATAATCCCTTGACATTGAAGGGAGGTACATCGCTCTCTCCCCAAATCTAAATACCCGGGATTCATTCTTGGGATTTGTCTGAGATTTGAAGTCGATGGCGTCTCCAAACATGAAGGCAGGCTTCAAAAATTATTGGCCATCCAGCGATGTTAGCAGCTCTCCATTTATCAAAGTCAATAACATCCTATCTCTCTGAGCAGCTATCAGTTGCTGTCACTCCTCAGGATACTGTTTGTCTGATTATGGAAACTCAACATGAGATAGATTCTCCAAGTAGTTGGAACCCAAGATGCCAGTTGGAAAACCAAAAAATCTCAGATAGAGGATGAATCTGCAAGTCCATTGCAAAAAGAAGATCAAACAAAAAATCAAGTTAGCAGAACTCAGAAATTGATCTTTATACAACTTTACGCAGATGCTTCTATATAAGTAAATGTTTGTGCGTAAAGATTTTATATCCTAAAGTTGGTTCATCTCTACGCAAGAACTACTTTACGCAAGTGAATATTTGTGCGTAAGGATTTTTCTCTGCACAAGAGTTATTTCACGCAAGTGAAGATTTACGCGTAAAGGATTTTTGTTGACTAAAAGTTTTTTCTACGCGTACTTTTATACGCATGAAAACATATAGTCTTTTGGCTTATTTTACGCTGGCATATATAGATGTGGGCGTATTTAATACTTAATATTTTACGCTGGCATGTATAAACGTGAGCGTATTTTTGATGTTCATATTTTACGCTGGCACATATAGATGTGGGCGTATTTTATGCTTAACATTTTTTTACGCTGGCACATATAGATGCGAGCGTATTTTATTATTTACGCTGGCACGTATAGACGTGAACGTATGTTATTTTTACGCTGGCACATATAGATATGAGCGTATTTAATGTTTTATGCTGGCACGTAAAGACGTGAGCATATGTTGTTTTTTACGCTGACACGTATAATGTGTGTGTATTCTGTTGTTTCTATTTTTACGCTGGCACGTATTGACGTGAGCGTATTTTTACACTTTACGCTGGCATGTATAAACGTGGGCGTATTTGTTGATTTTTATTCTACGCTGACACGTAAAAACGTGGGCGTGAAGTTTAGGGTTCGGATTCTTCTTCTTCTCCGACGAACCCAAGGCCAAATTAGGTATTCTACCTATCATGGCCGGAGCCACAACAGGGTTGGTCCTTCGAGTTGTTTCCGATGATGCGACGGCGGCATCCGTACGCTCACTCCTCGACGAAGCAGCGGCGGGCTTCTTGCCCTTGGCGCCGGCGGTGGTTTTTCTCTTGGGGGCCATTGATTGGGACTGAGATTTCGAAGAAGAAGAGAGTGAAAGAGATTGAGAATCGCGAGAATGAGTAGAGTTTTCTCTCTAACAGTTGAACTCTATTTATAGAGAATTTTGAAATCGGTTCAAACTTCCGAAATTTACGCTGACTGTTGGGTATCCCGAATTTTATGCGGACTGTTGGGTATCTCGAATTTTACGCGGACTGTTGGATATCCCAGATTTTATGCTTCTGTTCAAAGTATTTCAAATCTGAGAAAAAATTTGAAAACTTTGAAGGGGGTCTTGTAGAAGCATAAATAAATTTCGTAGACCAAGTCAAAGAAGTTGAGAGCTTTACGCAAGTCAAACTGAGTCAGATTCAAACTTTACGCAGAGACCAAAACGAGTTAACTCTACGCGAACTACTTTACGTGAGAGCCATCCTCAATCCTTTACACGGAAAACAAGCTGTCCACATCGCATTTAATGCGCGTGATACTGTTCTGATAGAATGATTTTCTGACAGCAAATTGCACAGAAGCCGAGAAGATTTTTTACACCAAACCCAACACTTGTCGTTTAGTGTGCAGATGGACGACTTTACGCTCAAGAGACTGCTTCTTTTACGCATGAAAGCTATTCGAGTTTTTACGCTTAAGGTTTTCGTGTGCGTAGAGTTTATTTGAGCAAATTATACGCTCAAGGCTATTTTTCAGCCACTTTACGCAGGAAGTCTATTTTGGGTTATTTTATACCCTATCTTTTTGGCTATGTGAGAACGTGGTCTGCATACGTGGCTTTTATGCCACACTTATCGAGGAACGTGTGTACGTGCTCTCCCCATTTTGTTGAAGTTGTGGGATACGTGTGTCACGACCCGCACCCTTATCAGGGGCACAAGCACGTGGGTACGTCCAGCCTACGCCGCATAATCGGCGGTAGAACGCTATATATAACATCTGTAATTACTACGACTAACAGTAAAAGGTACATGTACAGTATATACACACCGAATGGAGGTGACATAGCAATTACAGTCTCAATCACAAGATAAAACTAAGGTAGATATCACAGGAGAGAAATATGATAGATGAAATAGAAAATAAGTTCAAGATCCAATACAAGCCCAAAGATGTACACAATATCACAGGGTCATAAAATATAACATAGAAAGCTACAGTCTGATAGTACTAGCTGGATCGCAGTCCAGGCAAGCCCAACTAAGCTACACTACTGTGGGAGTGCAAAGTCTAGTGGCTCTACTATCACGCCACGGTCCTGGACTACTCTATCTAACTCGAGCCCAAAATAGGTCGAGCAGTCTGTCTCAGAATTATCTGTAAAATATCAACGGTATCCTGTCAGGAAAATGAGAAAGTATAAGCACTAACAGCAGTTCCATATGAATTGACAAATTCTATAAGAGACAGTATAATAAAGTACAAGACAAAGATATAGGATGACTTAGGAACCAATCGGAAGCTGAGTCACAATCCTTAAACAAAACAAGGACCGGGGTTGTAACCCTTCTCCCGAGCAGAATGTCATGCCTCGACCCGGGAAATCGCTCGTCCTCGCTAGATTTCACCCGAATCATCGTCCTCGCTGGGGCGTGATGCCGCACGAGCCTGGAGTTGCGCTCGTGCAAGGCAAGATAACAGGTTCACATAGAACTATCTCAATTTGATAACATAAGCAGCGGAAGGAAACAAAGTATAACCCAAGAATCTCTTTTATTCATATTGAACTGAAGGTTACAAAGGCTCTGAATAGCCCAACATAAAATGCCGATTGGCTACAACGCTCATGATCTCTCTAGCTCACAAAGGATTACATTGTCCCATACATTATGCCTCTTTATAGCCAACAAGCAGTCTTCGGCCGAACATCTCCATGTCGTAAGTCCGAACGCATATGCGGAAGCTCCTCTTGAACGCCAAGGACTCCATGCCTCGGCACGTCCAAGCCAAGCTCCGCCCCGAGCCGATCATAACCTGAGCCTGCACATAAACTAGTGGGGGATTAGTGCTTTCGTCCCCGCTTCGCACTGATCAAGACCCGCTCGCACCCAAACCAAACACTAAATCAACTTAGTGAGCATGCATCTTATTTTGGTGATCTTTCTATTTAGCTTAGGATCGATTTCATGGCAATATTCAGCATAACGACTTAATATCAATATTCCTGCAGCAGATACAGTTAGGCATAATAGAAACATAAACATAGTGATCGTACACATCCCGTCCCATTTTCCTTAGCCTGCAGTGGTTAGAACTTAACATAAGTAAACATACGATTCGTGTAACCGACCAATCAAAAACGTAAACATATGCATAATGGGTGGCAGGCCCTGCGTCTGCACCCAGCTCTCATCTCAGCCCACCGGCCCTAACTATATGAAGGTCACGGTGTTTCGTACCGTAATGGACTTGGAATCTCTTATGTGTAAGCCTACAATCGCTTCGATATGGGTTGCTAGCCCAGTATCCGAAGGATCCCTTACTTACGGATATCATAGCTTATCACAGCACTGGACGGTCGCAATCTGTCCGAATGTTTTACACCATAAATACCACACATAATTTTCTCCTAGGCCGAACGGTCCCGGCACAACCGTTCGAGGGAAGCCGTACCCGTGTACGGGCCATCCTAGTCCATTGACCATGCAATACGCGCCATAGCATACAAGTCACACATTCCAATCCATCTCGTATTCCATAAACATAGTCTCGTTCCATAAACGGTTTTCCGTGCCATAAACATAATCCACCATTTATATGGAGAGCTCTGTCGGCGTTATTCCCCAACACATCCATATTGATGCACGACGCCCAACGTCTTAGTCATCTCGTACTCGTATTCAACGCGTACCATTCATAAGTTATTCTCATAGCATAATTCTGTATTACTTAGTCTTTTCGTAACATAAGTGCCCGAGGGCACGCTCAGCGCCGTAATCAATGTTCTACGCCTAGTATTCAATATTCTCGGAGCCGTGCACATGATGCACATCTCAATATCGTCTTTCAATGTTCTACCATCATTGCTCTACCGTGACTCGTACACTTGATGCACGTCGCTTCAATGTTTCGATTGTTCAATGTTCTATCTTAGTGTTCAACGCATACTTAGACCTTTCGTCGTCGAGCCACGCTCGCTAACTCGATAACATCTTACGCATAACATAACATATTTTATTAGACGTGAAGGAATAGGGAGAGAGAGTCAAGAACCCGCCCACCTTAAGTCGATACGCCTTGCCGTTTCGCTGAGTTGAAGCGTCTCGCTTCCATAACTTGGTCGCATAGCTAACTCGCAGACTTAGCCATTCCTTCGAACCACTCGGTTGATTTGGCCTATTACGCCCACGCCACAATTCGTAGTCCAGCATAAAGGCATAGCCTGCACACCAGATCAACTAAAATCAACACTTGCTCAAACGGAACTTATCCTTTGCATCGATTCGATTCATAGATTCCAACCGACTCAAAGCTTACCTTTGGCCAACGTAACACTTACATCGATTTGCATCGATACCTCATCGGGTCAACGCAACTCTTTGAGTCAACGACTCATCATAATGCACCGTACGGAGCGGGGCATTACACAGAACTTAGTCTCCAATCAAGGTACAACATAAAGGCATGTAGAACATGTGAGTAACTGAATATCATAGTATGGTAAGAAAGTACTGAATGTAGAGCTTTATGTGATCGGCTTTGGAAAATGTTACAGGACAGGCTATCCACTTGGCTCGATGTCACGACCCGCTCCCGAATAATTGGACACGAGTCGGACACGCCCAGCCTTCGTCGTTAGACACGACGAAGTAAGCTGTACCAAGCTAGGGAAAACTAACCAGATAAACATGAAAGTATAGAATCACAGCATCTAAAAACGTATCCCAGAATGATCACCATAATCCACAAATCCAGATATCATAATGTACCAAAGTCAACATGAATGAAAAGTGCTATGAACTCTAAAGTCAATACCTCAAGTAAAGCTAAGTAATCTAAACCTGAAGCCTCAAGCTAAGCCTCATCCTGCTCAGCTAAATCCTAGGCTCTGGCCCATAGAGTAGAACAATGTCCTGCAAGCATACCTGCAACATATCATATTCAGGAGCGGAGCAAAGTACAGTTCTAGGTAATGAAACATGAACATGATATGAAATGAGTACAGGAGTACAGGAAAATGAAATACAGGAATGAACATAAAAGTACAAGAAAATAGTACAGGAAATGAGTACAGGAGTATAGTACATGAATGTAAAGTACAGGAACATGTAAAGTAAAGGAATAAAACTATAATCCTGAAGTACCAGACATGACAAGTGCACAATATCAAAATACATCTAGTCCATGTGACCGGCTGGGGTGAGTACAGGAGCATGCACAGGAGTACATGAATATGGTACGACTTAGGACCCGCGTGCACAGTACGAGGCCTAAGCTAGGTACAGGAATATATAGTAACCGAAATTGGTCACATGGCTAGTGTATTTCCCCACCCGACACTAATAAGTACAAGAACAAGGGTACAAGAATACAGGAGTACAGGAGTACATGATATCGTGCCATGACGTGTCACAAGAAAGCGTACAAGAATGTAAATGCACAAAACCGTAGAAAAGTACTTGCCTGGCTCCGGAAAGTACGGGTAGAAAAGAGATCTGTAGGTCCACCTGATATAATAGGTACACGTTGGTTAACTAGTAATCTTCCTACAGATATCACTATTAATCCTCTAGAACTAGCTAATAAATCAACCAATCATTTTATCTGAATTATGGAAAGATATTAACTATATACTAACCAATTATCTTAAGCAAGAAAATATTTAATAAGTAGTAATATTAGCTAAATATAATTTGGCAACATTATTCTTCATAGATACTACCAAGGAAATGAACAATATTGCACTACAATTCTATTAAGGAAATGTAAGAATAATCACTGGCAAATAGAAAGCCAATAATCAAACCCCGCCTTCTTACCCCTACAGACTACTTCGAGTTTTAGTACTAAAACCTTCAACACAATATCTATACCAGCCAAAATCCATCCAAACAACCACGTGGAAAATTCAACTCGATCACAAAACCTCCTCTCCATTTCAACCCAAGCTCAGGATCACAACTCAACAATATCCAAACATTGTTCCCAGGCAATTTAAAATCTACACAACATGGACAATCTTCAGCACCTGCATACATAATCACTATTCCTATATAAACACCCCCACAGTGTAACACAAATCATGGTTGAACTCATGAGAGTCTTCACAACGAACCAAAAATAACTATACAGAATCCAGCCCAGTTGAATTTGAACCTAACAGTTACTCAATTGTCCACACATCACACCAACCCAAATCACCAAATCAGAAGGCAACCAAGCCAAGAAAATTATACAAAATAATGAAGGAACTACAAACTGATAACAAAATCAATTGTTAGGAATTGCTACATGCATCCCAACGGCTACATCCTCTACTCTCGCAGTTGGAAAAGTCAAGGAAAGATATACAACCAAATCAAAATCCAACGCAAAGAAATTCATTACTGTCGACTCCAATCAATCCCATGGACCAAATTAGACACAATCGGGATAGGGTACGCACGCGAACTGAACATTCCTGAGGAGTTGGACACGAACATAGACGGCCACGCACACACGAACAACGACGAACACAGCAGAAAACTTGGACTGAGTTCACACAACTCCCTACATCCCAACCACACACTACTCGATCACTACCCGATTGGCTACCCAAAATAACAAATAACTCAAGGAGAAAGGATCAAATTACCTGAAAGAAGGGTTCTAACTCATCTTGACACAGTTGCAGATCGGATACGGCCGGTACGTGTCCAATTTACCGCTACAACCTGGTTGAGGCATTAAACCAAACAGGTTGTGGTCAAAATAAAATGTTAAGGCCCTGGGTTCCCTCTGTTCTTCGAACAGCAAATTTTTACAGGAAACAACCCCAGGTTTCCATTGATATAACCAATTCAAAATTTAAACCGAAAACTCAACCGAATGATTCAATAATTCCCAGCACAACACAGCTCAATAAAATAAAACTCAGAAGAACGAAATAGAGGTCAATCCACACACCTTTAGGAATTCGTAGATCGAACCGCTGTGAGATTGACTCGATCCTGCTGATCGACTAAGTCGATCGGAGAAACGGCCGCTCGAGGATGATCCGATCATCGAGAGCGGAGCAGATCGGTTGTCGACGCTCAAGGACGATGCTCTGGAGAAGATGGTCTGACCGCCGAGCCTCCGCTGCTGTGGTGGTGTCGGCCACCGGCCAGAGACGATCCTCGTCGCTGAGAACTCATGCACCGCCGTCGGAGATTGCTGCTCCTGTGGCCGAGAGGGGTCGCCGTCATCGATCGTCGCGGCGGTAGCTGCCGAAGGCTGGTCGTCAGAGTCATGTGGTCGTCACCGCAGCGCCGGATGGATCGACCGAGCCGTCATCGTCGTCGCCGGATGGGTTGGCCGAGCCGTCGTCGGATCTTCGCCGAGAGCAAAAGAACTCAACAGAGGAAAAAAAAAAATAGAGAATGAGAACTTCTGTTCTCATTCACTGAAATATAAAGGAAAATGTGAAATTTACATTTTGCCCCCTCCGCAAACAACAGTATTTTCTTAAGTCCACCCGCAAAGAGATTTTTACAAAAACCCCCTTTGCCTTTTCATTATTTCAGAAATTGTTTAAAAAATCAGTTAGGAAATCACGTGGTGGCCCAAAGTTGTTACAACAACTTTTCAAATTTGAAAAGCGGTCCAAAATTAATTCCCTCCAAAACTAAATTACCAAGTTTATAAATTAAAACTAATTTATTATTTAAAACTTAATAATAATAATTTAATTATTAGTAATCAAATTTATTTTCCTTAAAAACCGGGAAGTAGAGTTACAAATCTCCCCTCCTTAAAAAAATTTCGTCCTCGAAATTCAAAGGACCAAAAATAAATCTCCGCAATTCACAAAAGACCCAACACCAGTTATTATTGAAAATAGAATTCCATAAAAACAGAGTACAATCAAATCAATCAAACAGAGTGGGATAGCGCTCCCGCATCTCGTCCTCGCGCTCCCATGTGGACTCTCCCGGAGAGTGGTGTCTCCACATGACGCGAACAAGAGAAATAGTCTGGTTCCGCAAGCGCTTCTCCCTCCGATCGAGGATCTCTACTGGCTGCTCCTCGTAGGTCAATCTCGGCCCACCTCCAGCTCGGAATAGTCCGCCACATGGCTTGGGTCTGGAATGTAGCGTCGAAGCTGGGATACGTGGAAACGTCGTGCACTCCCTCCAAGCTAGCTGGAAGTGCTAAACGATATGCCACCTCGCCAATCCGCGCCGTCACGTCGAAAGGTCCGATGAATCTCAGACTGAGCTTTTCGCCTCTGCCAAATCTGATGAAGCCTCTAATTGGTGAGATCTTCAGGAATACTCTATCTCCAACACGAACTCCAGTGGCCGTCTGCTGCTGTATGTCCAGTGCTTCTGTCGATCCTGACGCTCTGAGCCTTGAGTATAAGTACACATAAGAAGTTTGGGATATCACGCTTTGACAGAGATCGAGGACCAAATAGTCACGAAGTGGAAGGAATTTCAATTACAACTTAGAGGAGCAATATCATGAAGACACAAATATTAAGTACGATCAAAATCGATAGTTTAACACAGGTGGCTAGCACAAGATAGGAAAATCATGGTCAGACAGACATGATTTAAGATCAAAATTTAGACAAGACCCAAACGACGTATGGAATCAAAATCTGGCAATGTATAATTTGAGAAAATCAATGATCTAAAGATACAATACTAGAAGGTAATTAGCAAGGGTTGATTTGAGGAACGTACGAAATACTCAGGAGATACAGTATCAAATCAGGGTGAACATGCAAGGATTTGTGATTCTCGAAAACCAATAATCATATGAAAAAGGAAATATAATTTCCATGATACCCGAGAACATATAGGTATTTAAAATCACTTTGCTTAGAATCCCTACCCCGCCAGTATATATCTGACTGCAGTGGACTTTCGGCTCTGTGACTCAAATAACAATATGTCACCGAATATTCTGTGCACTATATTCCTTTTTCCAACAATCATCAACGAAGCAACTCAAGAGATCACGACAGAGGAATTTAGGACAAGTCTTCATAATACCCGAAACCTATGAATGTCTGAAATCACTTCAACTTAGAGTTCCTGCCCCGCCAGTGCGCTACTGGCTGCAGTGGACCCTCAGTCTCCATAATCCAGATAATGGCTGCAGTGCGCAACTGTCATGCCATAGTAGGTCATCAAATAGCCTTTCGACTTTATCCCTAGGTATTTCAAAAGAGTTTCAAGAAGTTCAAAATGAGTTTCAGTAGTCCAAGTCACAGAAATGGTGAAGTTACCTGACTGTTAAAATACAAGGATTTATTAGGTACTATGAAGTAACACGGAATCCAATCGAAGAGTAGTGAGTATAAAAGGGCAACCAGGAAGATTTTAAAATTTCAGACAGGGAGCGAGGTTTCAAATTATAATAGAATTTTAACTGATATCTAGAATGGTAACAAGATTCCATATGTGGGACGTTATCCCGAAAGGATAACAGAGTCTCGAAGGATGAACTGAGGCAAGTTATTAGATAGGAGACAAGTTTCAAAATAAATAAAATTTCGTACAAGTTTCAATAAAATCTCGAATATCAATGAAACCTCGAGCAAAACTTGAATTGAAAATGAATTCTTCAATAAAGTACACAGTGAACAATAGAAAATCAAGTATTAACAAAGTCACGGATAGGACACAAAATCACGAATAGAAATCTCAAATAGAAAGCTAGGTTACGAAGAGTGAATGGAAAGCATATATCATTTAGTTAATGGAATACAAGGTATTGGATCGTGAATATGCGACAAGCGAACCTCAAATAAGTTTGAAACAAAGCCGCAGATAAAGAACAATCTCGAATAAATAGAAAATCTGGAATAGGAAATAGAATCCCAAACATGCATCAATAGAAGCGAAAGTTCAAACAAGGTTTCAGAATGATATTTCAAGTAGGAATAATTCTGGAATAGTACAAGTCCGATTTGCGAACAGAATATCAATAAACGAGTAGGTACAAGTATCCATGAGACAAGCAAAATCTTGGATATGAGACAAAATCGAAAAAAATAGTGGACCAACAACTCTCGACTAGAAAATCAAAGTCATGAATGAGGAAACAAGTCTCGAATAGGAAATGAAATCTTCAAAACCGTCAAAGGTATCCTCAACAATGTCCTAAATAGGACGAAGCACAAATAATGCTTCGAATGAGGAACAGGGTTTCGAAATAAATCTCGAGTAGGAAATAAATTTTAATTAACACGAAGTTTGATAAAAGAACAAAATTTACAAATAGGAGATATCACTAGGAAACAAGGTCATGAATGAATGTACAAACGGTATCGAATAATGGATTTCAAACAAATATCGAATTGTGGGTCTGAAACAAGTTTGTCGAATATGAAACAATATCTTGAAATAAGTTTTGAACATCAATCAAGGTTCCAAAATAGAAACAAGAAGTTTTAAGAAATGATCAATGTGTTAGGAGGAATTTAAGGGAAGACTGGATTATTAATCAAGATACATGGTTTTCCCAACCATGCAAAAGAAATCTTCTGTCTTCAGTCTATCTTCAGTATTCTTTCGGGATTGGAATCTCTTCAACCTTCTTCAACTGTTCTGTCGTAGACTGGTCCCTGTGGTAGTGCTACATGCTGTTGCTGAATCTGGAGAGACGGGTCCTTCTGTGATACAGGTGCTCCTCGTGCTTGTCCATGGGCAGTGTGATCAGTGGTCTCCAGCAGTCCTTGACTTGGTGGACAGACGATTAGCAGTACAAGCATAGCCTCCGTCTTTTGTGGTACTCTTTGTGGTGATATCCTGGCGACGACAGAAATTGCAAGTGATCGTTATATGAATCTGGATCTCCCGCTGGGCTGAAGAAGCGTTGTCTGAGTGTGTTGACGCTTTACGGATCCACAGTAGTTGTTGTCCTCGTCATAAGTCTTCATGTCTCTCCTGGGCTTCAACTTCCGGTTTCATTCTATTGTCTGCGCTACATTCTGGATCTCCTGGTTGGTGGCTCTAATCTTCAGATAAATTGGGTCCTCAGAAACTTTGGATTACTTCAGTGGGGGCTTCACGTTCTTGATCTGCTCCTCGATGCAGGATATGCGCTCAGTGTCGGGGAAGCCCAAAAATCCGAGAGTCTGGAAATCAGGAGTCCTTCCTGGCTCGAAGAGTGTATCCACAATCTGACTTGGAATGGATGGCCTGCTCCCTCTGGTTGTCAAGGGACTTCTTCAAACGTCTCCGTCAAATGCGTACTACCCATGGAGATAGTAGAGTGGTAGAAGGTAGTGGAAGCTCGAAGCCCTCAAGTGAAGGTGGATCAACCGTTTTGGTGTCATGTGCTTGAATTATCTGAAAAACAGAAAACTGTTAAAATATTCTAAACCTAAAACAACAAGTGTTTATAGAATATCAATATACCTGATATAACTGATATACCCCTATTTCCCGATTTTCCTATGCTGTGATCAAGTTTCCCTAGTTTAATCAAGTCCCCCAATAGTACGCTAAGTCCTAGGTACCATTAGGATAGACCTGCATGGGCCACCACTAAAAACATGTCACGACCCACTCCCGAATAATCGGACACGAGTCGGACACGCCCAGCCTTCGTCGTTAGACACGACGAAGTAAGCTGTACCAAGCTAGGGAAAACTAACCAGATAAACATGAAAGTATAGAATCACAGCATCTAAAAACGTATCCCAGAATGATCACCATAATCCACAAATCCAGATATCATAATGTACCAAAGTCAACATGAATGAAAAGTGCTATGAACTCTAAAGTCAATACCTCAAGTAAAGCTAAGTAATCTAAACCTGAAGCCTCAAGCTAAGCCTCATCCTGCTCAGCTAAATCCTGGACTCTGGCCCATAGAGTAGAACAATGTCCTGCAAGCATACCTGCAACATATCCTATTCAGGAGCGGAGCAAAGTACAGTTCTAGGTAATGAAACATGAACATGATATGAAATGAGTACAGGAGTACAGGAAAATGAAATACAGGAATGAACATGAAAGTACAGGAAAATAGTACAGGAAATACGTACATGAGTATAGTACATGAATATAAAGTACAGGAACATGTAAAGTACAGGAATAAAACTATAATCCTGAAGTACCAGACATGACAAGTGCACAATATCGAAATACATCTAGTCCATGTGACCGGCTGGGGTGAGTACAGGAGCATGCACAGGAGTACATGAATATGGTACGACTTAGGACCCGCGTGCCCAGTGCGAGGCCTAAGCTAGGTACAGGAATATATAGTAACCGGGATTGGTCACATGGCTAGTGTATTTCCCCATCCAACACTAATAAGTACAAGAACAAGGGTACAAGAATACAGGAGTACAGGAGTACATGATATCGTGCCATGACGTGTCACAAGAAAGCGTACAAGAATGTAAATGCACAAAACCGTAGAAAAGTACTTGCCTGGCTCCGGAAAGTACGGGTAGAAAAGAGATCTGTAGGTCCACCTGATATAATAGGTACAAATTGGTTAACTAGTAATCTTCCTACAGATATCACTATTAATCCTCTAGAACTAGCTAATAAATCAACCAATCATTTTATCTGAATTATGGAAAGATATTAACTATATACTAACCAATTATCTTAAGCAAGAAAATATTTAATAAGTAGTAATATTAGCTAAATATAATTTGGCAACATTATTCTTCATAGATACTACCAAGGAAATGAACAATATTGCACTACAATTCTATTAAGGAAATGTAAGAATAATCACTGGCAAATAGAAAGCCAATAATCAAACCCCGCCTTCTTACCCCTACAGACTACTTCGAGTTTTAGTACTAAAACCTTCAACACAATATCTATACCAGCCAAAATCCATCCAAACAACCACGTGGAAAATTCAACTCGATCACAAAACCTCCTCTCCATTTCAACCCAAGCTCAGGATCACAACTCAACAATATCCAAACATTGTTCCCAGGCAATTTAAAATCTACACAACATGGACAATCTTCAGCACCTGCATACATAATCACTATTCCTATATAAACACCCCCACAGTATAACACAAATCATGGTTGAACTCATGAGAGTCTTCACAACGAACCAAAAATAACTATACAGAATCCTGCCCAGTTGAATTTGAACCTAACAGTTACTCAATTGTCCACACATCACACCAACCCAAATCACCAAATCAGAAGGCAACCAAGCCAAGAAAATTATACAAAATAATGAAGGAACTACAAACTGATAACAAAATCAATTGTTAGGAATTGCTACATGCATCCCAACGGCTACATCCTCTACTCTCGCAGTTCGAAAAGTCAAGGAAAGATATACAACCAAATCAAAATCCAACGCAAAGAAATTCATTACTGTCGACTCCAATCAATCCCATGGACCAAATTAGACACAATCGGGATAGGGTACGCACACGAACTGAACATTCCTGAGGAGTTGGACACGAACATAGACGGCCACGCACACACGAACAACGCCGAACACAGCAGAAAACTTGGACTGAGTTCACACAACTCCCTGCATCCCAACCACACACTACTCGATCACTACCCGATTGGCTACCCAAAATAACAAATAACTCAAGGAGAAAGGATCAAATTACCTGAAAGAAGGGTTCTAACTCATCTTGACACAGTTGCAGATCGAATACGGTCGGTACGTGTCCAATTTACCGCTACAACCTGGTTGAGGCATTAAACCAAACAGGTTGTGGTCAGAATAAAATGTTAAGGCCCTGGGTTCCCTCTGTTCTTCGAACAGCAAATTTTTACAGGAAACAACCCCAGGTTTCCATTGATATAACCAATTCAAAATTTAAACCGAAAACTCAACCGAATGATTCAATAATTCCCAGCACAACACAGCTCAATAAAATAAAACTCAGAAGAACGAAATAGAGGTCAATCCACACACCTTTAGGAATTCGTAGATCGAACCGCTGTGAGATTGACTCGATCCTGCTGATCGACTAAGTCGATCGGAGAAACGGCCGCTCGAGGATGATCCGGTCGTCGAGAGCGGAGCAGATCGGTTGTCGACGCTCAAGGACGATGCTCTGGAGAAGATGGTCTGACCGCCGAGCCTCCGCTGCTGTGGTGGTGTCGGCCACCGGCCAGAGACGATCCTCGTCGCTGAGAACTCATGCACCGCCGCCGGAGATTGCTGCTCCTGTGGCCGAGAGGGGTCGCCGTCATCGATCGTCGCGGCGGTAGCTGCCGAAGGCTGGTCGTCAGAGTCATGTGGTCGTCACCGCAGCGCCGGATGGATCGACCGAGCCGTCATTGTCGTCGCCGGATGGGTTGGCCGAGCCGTCGTCGGATCTTCGCCGAGAGCAAAAGAACTCAACAGAGGAAAAAAATAATAGAGAATGAGAACTTCTGTTCTTATTCACTGAAATATAAAGGAAAATGTGAAATTTACATTTTGCCCCCTCCGCAAACAACAGTATTTTCTTAAGTCCACCCGCAAAGAGATTTTTACAAAAACCCCCTTTGCCTTTTCATTATTTCAGAAATTGTTTAAAAAATCAGTTAGGAAATCACGTGGTGGCCCAAAGTTGTTACAACAACTTTTCAAATTTGAAAAGCGGTCCAAAATTAATTCCCACCAAAACTAAATTACCAAGTTTATAAATTAAAACTAATTTATTATTTAAAACTTAATAATAACAATTTAATTATTAGTAATCAAATTTATTTTCCTTAAAAACGGGGAAGTAGAGTTACACTCGACAATCACAAAAAAATCTGGAAAGGGTCATGCCGGCCAACCTGGATAACAAGCACAAGAAAAATAGGATCTCGCTACACCCTATGTGAGGGGAGAGTGGCGCGAGCACAAGAATATAGTGACAGGGTGGCTTTGATCACATAGCCCCTAATAATTCCCCATCCCCGAATAGTATAATGGATATGGACATAACACGTCATGGCACGTAATTCCATAAGAGGGTAGCAAGTTCCTTTAGAAATCGATATCTATACAAGTACAGGGAACAAGACAGGAAATGTACCAATATACCGAGAAAATATAGGAACAATATCTCATGTCATGATCCAACATATACTAGTCCGTGAACTATCGTGACTGGAAATTGAGTAAGACACTACAACTGAGTCGGATATAGCATATATCAAGACAATAAAAACTATCAGTGAATGTACTCGCCTGCTGTCCTGAGCTATAGGGTATATCAATGCTCAGAGTGGTAATCAGAGACCTAAAGATGAGATATTCCATGTTAATTTAGGTTTAACAAAGTTATGAATAATTTCTAATGAATGATATGAAATCTAGGTCAAACTAGGTCACACTGAGTCACACTAAGTCTTGTCAAGTCAATATAAGTCAAACTAAGTCATGTCAAGTCAAACTGTCATGACCCGCACCCACTGTGAGGGTACGAGAACGTAACAACACCCAGCCTACGCCGCAGTGTCGGCGGTAGAACGCTGTCCTAGGTCAACTTACATCTAACAATATCTATCTAAACAGTTTATACTCCCCGAATGGGGGTGTCAAAGTAGTAATAAACTCAATCACAGCTAAGGAAAGATAGCACGATATGAAATAGAACTCAAGGAAACAAATAGATGAAAAGTAGTCTAAGATAATCCCAGCAAATATCCATAAGTACATGGTCTCAGATACAGAATGAAAGAATATACATCTATGAACTCAGAATAAAGTCTAGCTAAACATGCCTCAAGGCTACATAAACGAAACTAAGCCTCACTAATCTAATCTAGGCAATCTGGGTGATATCCTCAGCTAGAGCTGGGTCCTCCTGAGGGTCCAGCTCATAGGTGTCATCTAAGGCTGCCCCGTAGTAAGTATCCAGATCAGCCTCCTCCTCGTCCTCTGTAATATTTTCAACAGGTCCAGTCAGGACAGGAGCGAGCACAATACATCTCATGCAGTTCATATCATGTCAGGAAATATAAAGCAAGCAATAGAATAAGATACATGAAACGCTGTAAAAGATGTACATGAAAATAGGAGAGATATTTGATAACTGGAAATATATACATGATAAGTAAGAACTGTAAGTGACTAGTAATTTAGAGTACGAGATGGCATGTAATTGGCTTAGGTAGTACATGATAAAACATGGAAGTAACAGAGTGTACATGATGGGTAAATCACATGACCATTTATACTCACCCCTACCCACAATCAATACACAAGGATCTATTCAAGTTACGTTACGGACATGATGTTTTGGTTATACAAGAGACACATGGGCAAATCATGAGCGTACATAAAAGAACATGAGAGTACATGAACGTACATGTAAGAACATGAGAGAACATGAGTGTACATGAATAATGCAGAAGCAAGGAATACATGATGTACATGAAATATATGTCATAAAGTATCCGATGCGCCCGCTAAGGGGGATAACATCCCAAGAAGAGATCCATATAGTACCAATTCGTGATGATAACGTGACAGCATCAAGTAAAAGTAATCTAGAGCGAGAATATAAATCGTGACAAGTATGAAACGATCAGAGAATGTACTCGCCTGGTATCTGAGTGTCCGATATGAAAGCACTGTCCGAGGAGTGGTGTCTGACTCCTAATCAGAACATCACAAGTCACAACAAGTCCAAAATGGTATAATGAAGTCCTACTATGCATTCTACATGATTCTAGGTCAATCTAGGCCCAAGTCAACTCTTGGTCAACTCTGGTCAACCCTAGAAGTCAAACTAGGTCATCCAAGTCTAAACTAGGCTATCAAGTCTAAACTAGTCTATACTAGGTCTAATAAAGCTATACTAGGTTAATCAAGACTAATCTAGGCAATGCCATGCCAAGCCTATCAATACACAACTCTACACAAGGTTATCTAGCCTATAGCCTACTAGACACATCTACCAAGATATCCTCTATAGCTAATCAATACACAAATGGTATATATATATTCCAATAGAATATACCCATATGCTATCTATACATATCACCACACAACCATATATAACATCTAGGCCTACATATGGAAATAACATAGAAATTATATATATATACATATACATATGGCTGCCTATAGGTACACCACACATATCATCATATATGTATAATTCCTATATATATGTGTCCACATATATCCATAATACATTGTATATATATTTGGGTATATATATACCTATACATTACACACACATACACATCTAGATATTCATACATAATATATATGTATATATACATATGCACATAGAGAGAGGGAAGGCTTGTGTGTGGGTGTGTTATTGGGTAGGCAAGTGTGTGTGTATGTGATGTGACTGTGTGTAGAAAATGTTGTGCCAAGAGGGTGATGTGTACAAGTGTAAACTGTCAAGAGGAGGAAATATTGTGTGTTAAGAGTGGAGTGGTGTGTGATATGAAATTGTGTGTGTGTGGAGGACAGGTTAAGAGTGAAAGGAGGACTGTGTGTGTATGAGGGAGGCAATGTGGGAGTGATGTGAGTACTAGAGAGAAATATGTGTGTAGGGACTTACATGAGTGTGCAATAGTGTGTGACAGGAAGATAGAGGAAAGGGTGTGTGTGTGAGTTAAGAGTAGATGTAAACATGGAGAGGGAAAACTCAATTCAGAATCTGTGTGGGTGATGCTTTCTCAGGCTTGTACTCATGTGCACCCTTAGTTGACAGTGAAACTTAGCTATAGGCTAAATTGAAAGAAGAAAACAATTTGATGATACAATGAAAACTCCAAACCATGTTCAGGTTTTCAAATCTATAATCATATTCAGAAACATCAATGCACAACAGAAATCTCAGTTTACATGTATTACCCACTCAACATTTAAAACCTAAAAACCTAGTTTTCTCTTGTCAAGGAAAGGAAAAAACCCATTTCCAAGTTTTCAACAAATTTAACCAAAGCCAATTTCTCAGTTTAGGTTCAGTTTTCAGTAAATAACCTATACAACAACCATTCCATGCCCAATCTCATTCTCAGGTTTTCTTTTACTTCACATTGAAAACAGAAATCCAACCCCTCATTCGAAATCCATGCTACAAACCCCAACATGCATACATGTGATCCTACCTATGTAAACTCATAGCACAGACATGTTAATCATGTATTAACATTATAATTAACATTTTAATTAACAATTTAATATCATTGAATTCTGAAAAAAGAAGGATTAATAGAGTATCAGTCCATATCTCGAAAACCGTGCATCCCATTGTCCAAATTCCATTTATGAATCATAAACCCTAATCTATCATGAAAAACTAATCTAGCAGGTATTAATACATATGCAGGATTAATCAATATGACAAAATCATTAATTAACAGTTTGAAAAATGGAAATGATCTCAGTGAAATGACAGAAACTGAAACATGTATCAGTTCTTATGGAAACTTTACATTCGATCGACCAAAACACAATAATTTTATAGAGTAAGGGTTGGTAAACAATGTGTCATGCATACACGTTTCAAACATGGTGTTTGTGTCCAAACAAGTGGACACAAACGTGTCCAAAGCATAAATTACACTGAAAGTGATAACACTGCACAGGCAGCCTCGTGCACGTGTTCACCTAGGTCTAGGATACGACACAGGCATCCACGTGTCTCGTGGTCACGTGTACAGGTTCACCTAGGATTAGGGTACGTGTCCAATACCCTGATACGTGTCCACGTGTCGTGTAGAAGGGACACGAGACGCGTATCAGAGACATAAAACGTGCATTCAGACAGCATCGTGCACGCGGTCGAGTGTCTCGTGTTCACGACACAGGACACGACTCACCACATGATCGTGTCCATGTGTACGCCAAGTGATGGGCTACACGCTCGTGTCACCATGAGGTGTCCACGTGGCGTGTCCGTGCGACACGATACGGTCGAAGTGTGCTCTGTGCGTGTGTGCACTGTGTAGTGTAAAACCCGTATTCGTGTCAGAGCTCTCTCGACACGACACGAGAGGTCGTGATATTTGAGGGGGGGCCTGTCAGTGATGGCCCCCTCCTCTGTGTCAATTTGCACGTGTCCACGTGTCCTACACAGAGAGATATTAAGGTCGGGTAGCAGGACACTGCCACACTGTGTAGTACAGTGCAGTGCAGTGTGTTCGTGTCTGATTTTGACACGGACACGACACAATATCAGCTCAGTCAACCAGGATCCAATAAACAATAACAAAACCTAATTTCCTATTTAAAAACTTTCCAAAAATCAGATCGAAATCCCCTCTTGGGCATTTCGACAAACACCTAGGCCACACCCTTGATACGTGTCCAAATGGACACGAAACTCATGAAACCTGACACGACACCAATGCATACACTTAGGGGACCCCTAGGGCTTCCTAATGATGAAGACAAAACGAAATTTTATTAAGGAATGAGGAAGTTACCTATACTTAAAATTTCAAGAAAAACCCCCTTCTCTAGAGCTCTTCTCCTTGATGTCCCAATCCAACAAATCCACCACAAACTGAAATAAAACTTCAATAATAGCAAGAATAGGTGTATTAAAACCTAATGGAAGAGATTTGAATGAAAAAGGAAATGGGATGAGTTCTAGGGATTAAATGATGTAGGAACAAACCTTTTCTTCTAAACTTGAGCTTTCCTATGAAAGAGGCAACCCTAAACTAAGAGAGTATTTACAGGGTGGTGTTCCCAAGGAGGATATGGTGGCTGGCCACTTAGCCTAGGGCTTAGGGTTTTGAAATTCTTGGACTTTGGGCCAAGATACAAGGCTATGAGCTAAAAGATTAACCAAAGGCTCTAAACCATAAGCCATGACTTATGACTCTCTAAATCCTAATGGTAACTA
Source organism: Iris pallida (assembly GCA_029216955.1). Lineage (NCBI taxonomy): Eukaryota > Viridiplantae > Streptophyta > Magnoliopsida > Asparagales > Iridaceae > Iris > Iris pallida. Next base: position 4,114,072 of record JANAVB010014797.1, read on the forward strand.
GAGTCTAATGACCAACCCAAAGATTAGCTTAGGTTAGACTAGAGTCATATAACCTAACCAAGTCCATACTAACTAGGGTTAGCTTCTAGGTTGGTCTACAAGGGCCAAAACTAGTCAAAGTCAACCTAGTCCAAACAAATCCAAAATAATTCCTAAAAGTTCTCATAAATTCAAATAAATTCTATTAAATCTAAATAATAACTAATAATCCCAAGTAATTCATAAAATTACAAAAATGACTAAAATACCCCTCAATCTGGAAATGAACACTAGCAAGACACCAATTCATAAGTCATGAATTTAAATAGTTTAAAAATAATTAAAAATCACTAAAAATCATAACATGAAATAAATACCGTTAAATAATAATTATAATTACAAAATTTCAAAATTACCCTCTTCTGGAAAACTGGGTGTTACACAAACTAAGTCAACTCTAGGTCATACTAGTCATAGCAAGTCAAAACAAGTCAAAGCAAGTCAAACGGGGTCAAGAGTTGACTTACAATTGACTTTTAGACAACTGGTCAACCCTGGTCAACTCTGGTCAACTCTAGGTCAAACTGATAAAATGTTCACTAACAGTTGACTTAGTCAACTAGTCAACTCTAGTTTGGATTTGGTCAATTTTAGACAAAGGGTTGACTCATTGTTGACTTTTGGGTAAAAAGTCAACTCTGGGTCAACCGAGCCGAAATTGGTTCAAATATGACATTTGTAGGGGGTACCTATCAAGACGTCTAAGTTTCAAGTCAAACCGACTACCCGTATCCCGTATCTTGAATTTACTCGTTTACCCTTTATATATATTTACCCTTTACCACTCTAACACTAAAGCCAAGTGGCTTTTCCTTCGGAGTTTTACTCCCAGCTTCCTAGGGTAGTAGGATACTAACCTATACTAACATTATCTACCAAGTTTCCTAGGTAAAGTGGACATCCAGTCCATCTTACGGTCCATGTTATTCAATTACCCATTATCTTGAGTATCGTAAGATACTCAATGGTATCATGAGATACCATTCTCCCCACTTCAAACGCAATCCCGATTCTAACTTAGAAGCCTACCCACAAACTCTATTTCACATTAGCTAAGTCCTATTTCAATTTGGAAACGTTTCAACACTCGTATCTCAATATTCTCCTTCACTTGCCCTCACACAACCACTCACCCACTCTCACAAAACTCACTCTCACACACTCACATAGGACTTGGGGGGTTATTTTAGTGGGTTATATTGGTGTATATATAGAGTATATAGGTGTATATATAGTGGTGTATATATGTATACATATAGGGGGGTTATTGGGGGTTTAAAGGGGCTTGTGGGGGCTGCTACTGCTCCTTAAACTGCTGCTGCTGCTCTCGAAACTGCTGTTGCTGCTGTTTTCAGTAGGGGGCAGCAGCCCCTAGCCCCCCCTACTGCTGCTGCTATAGCTCTTCTTCTCCTCCTCCTTCTTACCCTCTATTCTCCCTTCTATTCTCCCTTCTTCTAACTATTCCTCTCTAATTCTTCTTCTCTACTTCACTCTCTCTCTCTCTCTATAATATATATATATATATATATATATATATATATATATATATATATATATATATATATATATATATATATATATGTATAAAAATATATATATATATATATATATATATATATATATATATATATATATATATATATATATATATATATATGTATATATATTTTATATATATATGTATATATATTTTATATATATATATATATATATATATATATATATATATATATATATATATATATATATTTTATATATATATATATATATATATATATATATATATATATATATATATATATATATATATATATATATATATATATATATATATTTTTATATATAAACACACACTATACAAATCATTCTTTCTCCCCTCTTCTCTCTCTCTCTCTCTATATATATATATATATATATATATATATATATATATATATATATATATATATATATATATATCACTCCACAATATATATATATATATAGACACACACACACACACACACACACACACACACACACATATATATATATATAGGTCCCAGTGGCCGTAGCCCGTTGGGAACGGTGGAGCACCCCGGCGCAGTGGCACGGGTTCAAGCCCCCTTGGAGGCATGCCTCCAAGCACCATTAAGAAGTGGATACCCTCAAAATATTTATATATATATATATATATATATATATATATATATATATATATATATATATATATATATATATATATATATATATATATATATTTTTAATATATATATATATATATATATATATATATATATATATATATATATATATATATATATATATATATATATATGAACGCACACACACACACACACACACACACACACACACACACACACACACACACATATATATGTATATTTTATATATATATATATATATATATATATATATATATATATATATATATATATATATATATATATATATATATATAGACACACACACACAAACCAATAGAAAAATCTGAAATTTAAAGTGCCTAAACCACTTAGATGCAAATCTAATTATTCTAGGGGTGTCCAAATTGGGGGAAAACACTAGGACACAAGCACAAATCATAACTCTTCCTAGGACACACCAAATGGACTCAAACTTGACACAAATACGGACACAACCATGTGGATCAATCCTACTTGGTCAAAATTATTCTACATGATGAAGAAATAAAAATAGAGGATAGTTTGTACCTATTGGGAGATGGATCCCAATACAAAATCCTCCGACACGGCTCCGACACAAAGTGAATTGTTTAGGACACACCTCTTCTCTTCTTGCTCCCAAAAGTTTGTAGAAGCACCACTTGAGGTAGAGGGAGAGATCTATGGAAGAATATTTGGAAGAAAAACTTTATTTGGAGATGATTCCTAGGGATTTCTCTTCTTTTCTTTGGAAGAACTCTTGGAGAAGAAGGAGATGGAAAATTTGAAGTGTGAATGGAAGAAAATGGGGAAGGGTGGAGGCCGGCCATTAAAAGGGGGGTTTGTCCCCTTGGGAAATTACAAGTTTGCCCTTCTCTTCTATTCTATGTGAAGGTTAAATTTCTATTAGGGTTTGGGGTTTAGAAAGACCAAATAAAAATTATAATTAGGCCTAATCACTCATGTGGGATTAGACCAAACTCCTAAACCTAAATGATGAGATTGGTGGGCCATGGCTAATTAATGTGTTAAGCACAACTTAAGTCAAAATTTCCCGAATCCCGAAATAAGTCGGAATGAGATGAAATTCGAACCCGACTCCTATAATCATTAAATATTAACATTCATGAAATAAAAATCCCAAAATATTCAAAAATGAAAAATTACCATTTTACTCCTATCTTGGAAAAGTGAGGGTGACCAGTCTATCCACCTTAAAAAAATTATGTCCTCGAAATTGAAAACAACAAACACAGGAATCACAAACAGAAAATAAAAGAAATGGACTCATACCTCAGGGCTCGAAAAGATAAGGAAAACGCTCCCGCATGTCATCCTTCCTCTTCCAGGTAGACTCACCTGGAGAGTGATGTCTCAATACAACCCGAACCAAGGGTATGACCTGGTTCCGGAGCACCTTCTCCCTGCGATCCAGAATCTCCACTGGCTGTTCTGGATAGCTGAGAGTAGGTCCCACCTGTATCGCTGAATGGTCCAATACATGGCTAGGATCTGCCACGTACCTGCTCAGCTGAGATACATGGAACACATTGTGCACTCCCTCGAGCTTAGGCGGCAAGTCCAGTCGGTAGGCTACTGTACCGATCCTTGTAGGAGCGTAAAAAGTGCTTCAAAGAAAGGGTCATCCCATTCATAAGTGATAGGTTTTTACACCAAGTAGAGCGGGTAATCTCTTTTACGCCCAAATCTAGGCTAATCAATTTACGCCTAAGCAGGTTGATCATTTTACGCTTGGGTCTACACCTGTGATTTTACGCCAAGGACAGAGCAGCCTATTTTACGCTGGACAAAGCTGTCAAATCTCGCATTTAATGCAAACTCTGACATGAAGATATTAATGATGGCATTTACCACAGAATTCAATGGAATTTATCTTATACAAAGACCATTGTTGTCGTTTATGGGGATCGAGCTACTTTACGCTCACTGTATGGTTTCTTTTACGCACGAAGTTTTACATGAGTCCTTACGCTCATAAAACAATGTGTGCGTAAAGTCTATTTGAGCCATTTTACGCTCAAGGTTATTCAATAACCACTTTACGCTGGAAACCTATGACAGGGCTATTTTACGCTCATCTTACTGCTTTACGCCCAGAGGATGTTAGAGCTATTTTTACGCCCTATTCTTTCTGGCCAGTTTGGAACGTGGTTTGCCTACATGGCTTTCATGCCACATATTTCGAAGAACGTGTGTACATGTATCCTATTCTTACTGAAATGATGGGACACGTGTCAACGTATACAAAGGATGACTCTGATCATGGGTGACAGTTGTTAGCGTAAAGACAGACTTTGATGCTCTTGTACGCATAGAAGTCCCAGTCTATAAATAGACTCATTTTTCTCAAAGAGACAGACAGAGAGAACAAGAGAGAATACAGAGATCAGGACTTCGAGATTTTGATTCTCCGGAGCATTCTTCTTTAACTTTTCTTTCAGAACAGAGTGAAGCAAAGCAAGAAAGCATTCGGCCTCGCCATCAATTTCCAAGTGCGTCGATACCTTTCTGGTGACTTAGTTCTTCCAAGTTGTTCTACTTCAAGCAGTGATCTTCATCATCATCATATGGTCCAAGGAACAAAGTGATCATTTACAGATCAGACTTCCATAGCAATACTTTCCTAGAATCAAATTTGTACTTCTTGTACTTTTTCTCGTTTTATTTTCAAAATCCAACCTTTTGTTTGGCAATTTTGTTAAGTGAAACAAAATGGCGCTGGGGACGACTTTCTCCTCCGACGAGAAAGTGATTGCTCAATATGATGATGTTTAGGTCGGTTCGACCAATAAGACTCTGGTTGTGCACTTCGACCAGACTGCCTATGAAGAAATGCTCCGAACTGGGGTGGTTCTCGCCACTCCAATGTTCAAAAGTCTCGCAAAGCACGAAAAGTTTGGATTTCCAAATCCAAAGTGGTTTCTGATCTCTCTGTTGCTTCTGATGACAAGGGAATTCTTCCCACTCCTGTCGTAGGGGCTCCCGTTCGTAACGAGGCAGTCCTTACCTCAGAGTTGCACTCAAAGTGTGATGATTTATCTCTCGTTTGTAACGGTAAAGATAATCAGGTTTCACGCCCACTGCGTAAGAATCAAGTTTTACGCTCAGTGGGTAAGAACCAAATTTTACGCTCAAGGCATAAGAATGAGTCTCCCATTTGTAATGTGGCAGATTCTAATGTTTCTAAGTGTAAGAATCAGTCTCCCATCGGTGACGTGGTAGGCCCACACAAATTACGCTCCTCGCGTAAAACAAAATCTCCCGTCTGTGACGTGGTAGATAATCAATTTTTACGTTTTATGCGTAAAGGTAAGTCTCATGTCAGTGACAGTGTAGATAAAATTCACAACGATGTTTGCACATCTAATGTGAATGTACCTAAACGCATACAGCATAAAAATATTGTTGGTAAAACTTCTGTCCTACACCAACAACCTTCTTATACTGTTTTACGCAAAGTACCAAATTTGCAAATCACGTGCCATGAAAATGGAGTCCTTCGTGCTAAATCTCAAGATTTACGCACACAACTCCAAACGCGTAAAAATCAGTTTGGTTCTGCGAATGAAGCCAGTAATCTTCTTTATACACAAGGGACTAAACGTTTTTCTACCCCAAATGTAATAAAGAAGAATATTCCCTCCACTCCTTCTAACTTACGTGAATTGCTAATACAAAAGCGTAAGAATTCACAATCTCCGGCGACGCTCCCCCAAGAAAAACATCATTATGAATATCATCAGGTTGTGATCAATTATTGTTGTTCAGCTTCAAAACGGTCAGTTTTTGATCGACTGAGTTTTTTGCTTCAACATCAAGCTGAAAACCAAGAAGATGAGCTGTCATATGCATCAGTCAACATGGCATCTCATACTAACAGAGGACGACGACCGAGACGGAACATGTCCCAAACTCCAGGTCAACAACAGTTCAACAGACTTCTTGATTCCTTTGAAGGAGTATATCAGAATACTCGATCAAGAAGACAAAGACAATTGCAGACTTCTGATTCAGAAGCTGGGGGTACTCAATCTTTTGAGTCTGATACCGATAGTGTGGATTCATACTTCTATACTAATCCCTCTATATCTTCAAGAGAGGTTGAATCCTACGCTGTTGGAGATGAACCAGAGACGTCATCTGCTAATACGGAACAACGTCTCACTGCCGTGGAGCTATCATTGAAAGACATGCTCAACATGGTGCAAAGCATGCATCAGATAATTTTGAATCAGCAAACTGCTCAACCTACAGTAATAACTCCGGTACCAGTAGCAGCACAAACTCAAGATAGTCAAGGGGCTGATATACCTTCGAATATTCAAGAACCTGCTGTTAGTCAAAATTCTACATCTCCAGATCCCATCATTCCAGAAGATGTACTACCTCCAGTGGAGGTTACGGTACATCCAACGACTATTCAATCAAATGTGCTTCCTCAAACCAGTGAAGCCATTCAAGCAGTACGTGAACTCAAAGCACAGTTTGAAGTTTTGAGGCACAAAGATCATCTCCAGAGGTTAGGGATTAAGCAACCTTATCCTCCTCATTGGAATGATGTACCCTTTCTACCGAAATTCAAGCCACAATCCATGGTTTTATTCGATGGAAAAACATCTTCCAGTCAATATATCAATTACTTTGATATTATGACTGTACACTTGCAGAAAAATGATGCTCTTCTTACTCGAGTGTTCATCGGGTGTCTGATGGGTTCAGCTTACGATTGGTATCGTAGCTTACCCGATAACTCTATTTCGTCTTTTGACGAATTCAAGGCAATGTTTCTCTCCCGTTTCTATGAAGGAGGTATGGACATGAACATGTCCTCCTTGATAGAAATCAAACAAAAGGAGAAAGAAGATACTCGGACGTTTATTAAACGTTTCCGACAGGCTACTCTAAAGATGCCTCCTGGTATGGCAGATTCAGCGTTGATTGATACATGCAAGATGAATCTACGACCATCCATTGCTGTCTTCACAGGTTCTCAATTCACAGATTGGGCTTCGTTTATCATAGCAGCAGTTTCTGCCGAGACTAATGGTAGGTTGGCTCGGGAACACGGGATGATTTTCGCTTCAGAAGATAAAAGAAAGAAAAGTAATCCTGGTAATAATCCTGGCAATCGTAATGTGAAAGGAAAAGATACTCTTATGGTCAATCTCTCCAAGAACAAAATGATGCCAAATAATCAGGAATCTTCCAGGCCAAAGGAAGAATACTCTTTTGACGAAAGTGATATCCCAGGGATATTTCAGTGTCTGGTGAAAAGTGGCAAACTTCAGATTCCAGAGCCAAAAAGGCCTAATGAGGTGAATCTGACTGACAATCCCAAATATTGTATCTATCATAGATACATTAATCATCCTACCAGTGCTTGCTATATCTTGAAAAAGAAGATCCAAGATCTGATAAATGGTGGCGCTATCGCTTTAACCAATGATGACCATACGGTTACAACCAACATGGTCTCTCTTCAGTTTGGATATTTTCCTCTACAGTAAGTCCCAGATAGAATTATCCCAATTCCGAAGGCGACTATGAAGATCGTGAATATCCCGCCCGCCAGGGAAGAAAATACAGGATTGCTGCCGCTCACATTGAAGAATGGTGAAATCATGTGGGTACATCCTGACTTAATACCTGAGTTGGAAAATGAAGGTAAAACTTTAAAATCCGAGAAAGGTAAGAAAGTTAAAACCTGCAACATGATTTCTCATGTTATTACAAATCCTGATGACTTAGATCATCTATGGGATGGCCTTCCTCTAGAAGGTAGACTGAAAGGACTAAACATCTGTCCTCCAAGTCTAGCTCCTCCTACCAAGCTCAAGCTTACTCATCAACAGTGGCTAGCCATAAATAGTATTCCTTTATACCGGGCACAACAAGTCTTTGCTGCTTATGAAAAAGCTCCAACAGGGATTTCTTCTCGTATTCCGAATCCTTCTCCTCCCTTAACTACAGAGACGTCTATGCTTCATTCTCCTGTAGTTGCAGAGGTTTCTTCTTCTTCCTGTGCTGAAACACCTATCCAAAGTTCACTGCCTATCCACTTGTATAGTCAGCAATCTGTCCTTCTCATGAGAAAGATGGGTTACAACTTTCAAAAGGCAGAAGGTTTGAATTATGATAAAGGAATACGTCTTCCTTTACAAATTCAAAATCAGAATTCCACTGCTGGATTGGGTTCTGAAGTGCCTCGTAACAACCCTCATAAGAAGAAGGCTAAGGGAAGAAAGACTAAATCCTGTAATATGGTACTTCCTTCTCCTGAGTCTGAAGAAGAAACTTTTGCTGGTACAAGATCTGGGAAAAAGTACCACAAAGACTATGAGGGATCCTCCAAAGAAGCAGAAGATGTAGTGGAGACTCTACCAGTTCAACCTTCTCCTGTTCCTGTTAAACCGTCTGTGGTTGAAAAGGGGAAACAGAAGGCAGTACACTTTGATATCCCATTGAAGCCTGCTTCCAATCAGGGGGTGGTGATGAAGCCTTACAAGTTTGACATTCTAGCTCAGTTAGCCAATACTCCAGCTAGACTTTCTATATTTGAACTGCTTTGCCTTTCCAGAGAAAGCAGAGAGACTTTGAGCGAAGCTTTACTTCAAGCAGATTCATGCTTGGCACAACTCAAGACTCCTGATAATATACCAGTGTCATGTCCGCAATGCCATTGTGTGATGGAAGCAATTCCCAACATCACCATTACACAAGAGGATATGCTATTGAAACACAACAAGCATGATAGGCCTCTGTGTTACACTGGATATATCGGATCCACTGAAATTGACAGGATTTACATCGATCCTGGGTCTTCAATTAGTATAATTCTTCAGAGTATGCTAAGACCCCTGAGGATTCCTACTAGTGAGCTGACTTACACTAGTACTACGATAGTCGGTTTTAACTATGGCAAAAGCAAACCACTGGGGAAGATTCGTCTGCAGATTCAGATTGGTGATATTCGAACTATGGTAACTTTCTATGTTATCAACTCGAATGTATCCTACAATATTCTTCTTGGAAGACCGTGGTTTCATGAGCACAATAGTGTGCCTTCAACTCTTCACCAATGTTTTAAATATGTGGACTCCCAAGGAGTTGTGAAAACTGAGTTTGCTGATATTAATCCATTCAAAGGTGTCGAAGCCTACTTCTCTGATTCAAGGCTTTATAAACAAGAGCATGTGAAAGATATATCAGACATGGCTGAAGATCAATCATCCTCTGAGGATCACTCTATTAATGAAGATCCGCCAGAGGAGCAACCTTTGAAGATCATAGTCAAGGGACGAATCCAATCCCAACCTGTCAATGATCAACCTTTGATGATCAAGGTTAAAGGAAGAACTCAAACTTCATCTGAGGAATCAATAAATATTCCTGCCAAGAGCCAAGTTCAACCTTTTATGATCAAGGTCAAAGGACGTACTTCTTGTACGAATAATCCAGAATTACCATTGATTGTCAATCTTTGCAAATCTACGCAGAAGACGGATGATGGTCCACTGTTGATTAATCCGAAGCGTAGCAATCAGACTGTAAATGATGTAAATATTGATCATTCTGTACTTTTTGATATCAATGAAGATTTCCTGTTCGAGTATATGGCTGTCAAGTTTATTGAGAGAATGGCTTTATCTTCTGATAATCAAAGTCATCAATATAAAGACAACATAGAACCGGAAGAAGCTTTATACATTGATCATAAGGAGAATTATTTCCCTCCTTATACAGATGTTGGACCGTATGCTCAAAGGTTCATAACATCTTCTCCTTATCTTCTACCTGTGGCCGCTTCATCACAAGCTTGTGTAACTTTTAGACGTTATGAAGAATCTTATTTCGTGGTTCCGTCTGATAAGAAAAACAAGCACCAAATTGTGTTTGGCCTGGCTAGAAATATCCCTGTTGCTCAGACAGATGAGCTGAAAGATAAAGACAAAGGAAGAATCTGAATTGACAAATACAGTCAGCAATCTATCAAGATTATCCAGAACATGGGGTATGATTTGAAGACTATACAAGGTCTCAATCAAGGCGAGGGCAGACGATTACCATTATGTGGTGATCCGTTTTACCAAAAGACTCGTCATGGGTTAGGATATGATCCGTCCCACATGTTTTGTGACGATATACAAGAAGAATTCTCTTCCAGCTCTTCACAATCATCAGATTCAGAGGAACTTCAATCTAAAGATGAATCTGGACAAGTACTTTCAGTCAATATGGTTCAAACTGATGGTGAATCCGAACCATTTGAAAATGTCCCTCGAGCCACCATCGGTTCATTTATTTCTCTCATATATATCTTCAACAACATCCGTCTTCTTAATCCCCAGCTACCAAAGTTTGGTTAAGCTGATTACTTGTCTCTTTGAAGAGAGATTTTGATCTTTTATCTTACCAATTAGTATATAAAGTTGGATTTACTATTTATCATGTCTTCATAACCTCTGGATAAATACTAAATCCACCTTCTTTTCCTATCTATCATGTCCATTTGACCTCTACATAGATATTAAATCTACTTTTCTTTGGGTTCTTACATACTGTCATGTTCATATTACCTCTGATAGTATTGTACACTCTAAATAGAAAATAAGATTACATTATCTATCATGTTCATATTACCTCTGGATAGATATAATGTTTGAGTTTAGAAAATTTGTCATGTTCATATAACCTCTGATGAGTATTTTCTACCCCATACAAAACAAGATTTCATCATAGACTTGTCACGTCCATATTACCTCTGATAAGTGCTTTCTATCTCCTATCTATTGTTTAAAATTCAACGATAGGATCACAAAACAAATATTTAATTCATTTCTGGTGGAAATACTACAGAATGGATAAGACAAAAAGATGACAAAACACTCTCTTAAGGTGGAGTGGAAACATCTTGGAGCAACTTTTTTAATTCTTCTAGCCGTCTGCCACGAGAACTCATAACCTTCTTGATAGCCTCTGCACGTCGAGCTTCAGGAGTGCAAATACGAAAAAGTTCAGCAAAGGTGATTATCAAGTTGTCCTTTGCTTCATCAAGAGTTCTGATGGTCGACTCAGCCCCAAAAGCTTTTTCTTCTAAAATTGAGCTTTGGGTGAGGTGTAGATTTCGAGCATCGATCATCTTCTCTCTTTCAGACTTCAAGCATGCTAGCTCTGCCTCAACTTTGCGGATTCTGTCATTCTTGCTCTGAATATCTATGTTCAAAGCGTCATAAGCCACTCTGTGGCCATGCAGTACAGGTTTTATGCCAGTCAAAAAGGCTTTCTCTTTGGCAACCTTCAGACTGTGTTCATGGAGGGCTGCATTATATGTAGTCTCTCGAGCAAGATAATCAGCTGTTAAGGCATCATATTCTTCCTCGATGAGACTTACAACAGTTTTACTAGACAGATTAAGATATTCTCTGATTGGCTGTTCAAGGTCCTCCACAATTTTCTTCAATGTGGCAGCTCTTTCAGTATCGTTGAACAAAGCAACGTTCTTGATGGTCGAAGCCGTTGCTGTCTTCAGAGTCTCATAATTGAGGCCGTTATTTAGGACCATTGTTATCAAGGTTGCCAGGCTCTTATAAAAGGTGTCAGTATAAATCTCAATGAGGAGATCCATTTCTGTGCTGGAACCTGGCGTGGCAATAATATCTAACAGATCCCTTTCTCGGAAATCGGGAACAGATGTTGGTGGTGCAACAGTAGGATGAGACGAAGTCGTGGTTGCTACTACCGTTATAGCCAATTGATCCCTAGAAGCTTCAGGGATTATATCTCCAATCGGTGTAACAACAGATGGAGGTGGAGCCGGTAACGTTACTACTGTTATCTGGTTCCCAGGGACCTCAGTATCAACGTCTTCAATATTTGTCACTCCAGCCGTTTCTGGAGTTCTGGCGGCGGTAATGTTGGTGGATGTGGTGACAACTACAGGAGCTGGTTCAGATTCTGGCATTGGCTTGTCAGAAACTGGTACTGGATCAGTGACAACAGTAGAGGATGTTATTATTTCCTCAGTTTTTGTTGGAAGTTCAAGCATGCCTCTAACATCTTCTTTAATTGATTGCTCCACAGGATTTCCCAATGTTTCAGCTATGGTGAAACTTTCTACAGCTGATTCTTTGTTCAAGTCTGGATCTCCTCCAGTAGTCCCATCATCACCTACAGTGGGATCGACTCTAGTCTTCTCTTTGTGCTGATCCTCAGCAAGAGAAGACAATTCAGATTGTACTTGTTGTGCCTTAAGTGATGGAGGATGTTCTTCTTGAGGCTCCATCTCAGGTTTTTACACTCCCCCCTCTTCAGCATCTGAGTTTCCTGAAGAAGAAGCTTCCCCTTCAGACTCCTCATTTTCTTCATAGATTTCTTCTTCTTGAGGAGGAAGAACCACAGGCTTTGGTGCAATTATGACATCTACAAAATGAACAAAAATAAGTTAGTATACAAAATCATGATATATAATTCCGTATAGGTTTTGTATAATACTTGGAATATGTGCATTTTTTCAAGATATGTATCATAATCACCATCCCAGTCATCATCCTCAAAGTCAAGAGCTGGTTCGTCTGATGGAATGCAATCTTGATCAGCAGTGGATACAGTAGTAGTACCCTCCGTAACTTGTGCCTTGGACGGCAAAGATAAATGAAGTGAGGTGCTAAGACGTCCAGGAGACAAAAGTGTTACAGCTCCCGATCCAACCATCTGTGGAGGGGCTGAAGATCCTTCTCCAGGATGGACTGAGGAAGAATCGACAAGAGGATCTCCTTTAATATCCTCTTCTGGAGTGTGAACGCTTGGTTTGGAAGGCCCTTTTGTGGTAGACCTCTTCCTCTTTTCCGGAGTTTTCATTGGAGATGTGGCGACTGCACTCTGTTTTCTTTTTCGGCCTTTACCAATAATGATAGGTTCTGCAGCTGGTTCTCCAACTCCTGTTGGGATAACTACTAAAAACGGATCTGGGATGCCAGTATCGTCAGGGATGTCTGCTGGTACCCTGACCTGCTCCTCAATATCTCCTTCTTTAGGCCACCTCAGACTACCCTTCATATTGTAACCATGGGCAAAAGAACGAATTGAAGCATAGAAGTGGGCATACGTATGGAGTATACGTAGTTCTGTAGTGCTAGTGGCAGTCGAAATCCTAAATTTAGCACCAGTCCGAGCAGCACCGAAATACCTCCAACCCCTAGCCCCGTCAAGTAATTTCCTATAGTAACGAAAATTAGTCAAAGGATTACCAACATGAAGTTGGTCGTACCCAAATTGGCGAGCAAACCTACTGGGTGAGTATGGTTCGAACGCACAATTATCTTCATTTCTGTACATCAGATGAGAAGGTCTGATGCACTGAAGCCATCTAAAGACTGACTGTGGCAATACAACTCTTCCTTCAACTTCATCTTCAAACTGGACATCGAAGCAATCTGCTGGAACTTGCGGCCGGGTACAGAAGAAGTTCCAACCGTATGAATAATTCAGAACTTCTCGGGTATCTGCCACAGTCATAGCAATCCATGTGGCTTTGCTGAATTTTTGGAGGAAGACCTCCGCATCATCACCTGGGCCTGGCGGTAACAATCTGCAGTTGTGATGCAACAACCACCCCATCAGATAAGTGTAGGGCATCTATACTCTAGGGAAAATATTCCGATGAGGAGCATTGTTGATTAACTCCTCGCCGAAGGTCCTTAAACCTGTATTTATCCGACACACCATGGCTGACAGCAGGTTAATCCTGACTTTAAAAACCAGACGTACTGCTGGCCATAGCACACTGCGGTAAATTCTGTCAACAGTACCAATACCTGGTACAACCCATCTTCTCAACCATAAAGAAAGAAAGCCTGCCAGCAAAGCTCTCCGTGAGATTTTCTAACTACCATATCTGAGGAAGCTCAAGGCTTCAGTTCCGGCAGAAAATTCTCCAGTCTTCGTAGACAGATATTTATTCGAGAATTTGTAAGTAATCATCATATCCCGAACCTTGTTAGAGGGGATTGTCGAATCTATGTTGATTACTGGAGCTTTGTTTTCTTGAAACCTTTCTTTGTCTTTCTTGGATATCTTATCCTTATGGAAGAAGAGATAAGTCGTCCACTTGTTGATATACGCCAAATGGGATGTACTTTCATGTATCGTGGTACAAATCAGGTAGTGGCACATCAGTTCTTCGTATATCTTGATTAACTGAGGGTTAACTCCTCTGATTTTAGCAAGCTCCCTGTTGGAGGGAACGTATTCTTCATATGGGGCCTCCCCTATTGGCAGCTTCGAGATAAACTGCATCTCATGAAGGGCAAGACCCATTTCACCTTTCGGGGTGGCAAAAGTTCCAGTTGAACTTAGATATATCTCCATCAAGGCCAGAAATAAGCTTCCATTCGAAGGAATACCATAACTGGTGGAAGCTACCGCTTCGTACAAGCCAATATCTTTCAACTCTGCCTCAAAGTTCTTCATCATCCAAAGGCTTATCTGAATCCTCTGGTTGAATGGAGTCAACCATCCTGGCAGTCTGGGGTTGGTTTGGGGATATAATACAGCATCCCTCATAAATTTATTGACAAACATCCGAGTTTGTACTGGCTGTATTAAACCTGAATCTTCGCTAGGATTAGAGCCTGGCATAAGGCCAAAGATAGAAGTAACACCTCCATTGGGAACACTAGCAAAGTATCCCATATCATTGGCACGTTCTCTCTTGAAAACAATTCTACCCGGTCGTCCATGACTGCTGGGAGTCAAATTCCACAACATTTGTCGAGGATGAGTAGCATAGACGAATGCTGACAAAGGATAATCTCTGTCCATATCTGGAAGATACATGGCTCTATTTCCAAATTTGAAAACCCAAGACTCCTTCTTGGGGTATGTCTGGGATTTACAATCAATGGCATCTCCAAATAGAAAGGCTGGTTTTGCAAAGTGTTGTCCGTCTAGTGAACTCAACAATTCCCCATTTATCAT
This sequence comes from Iris pallida, assembly GCA_029216955.1. Taxonomy (NCBI): domain Eukaryota; kingdom Viridiplantae; phylum Streptophyta; class Magnoliopsida; order Asparagales; family Iridaceae; genus Iris; species Iris pallida. The sequence continues at coordinate 4,129,272 of JANAVB010014797.1, forward strand.
GGATAGCAACAGTCTATCCCCTTGAGCTTCTATCAACTGTGCCCTCTCTACCGGATATTCGGGGTTCGACTGAAGAAATTGGACATGAGATAAATCTTCCAAATAGTTCGAACCCACCATACCAACTGATGATCCGAAAACTTCAGCGAGGGGGTGAACTTGCAAATCCACTAGTAAAATAACAAAAGAGATCAAGTTAGTTCGAAGTTTTTTACTAAGAGTTGATGAAAAGCTTATTAAGTCTTTGTTCGACAAAATCTCTCAACAGATTGATGAACTTTATGCTACCACATAGTAATATGAGCGTAATACAACTTTTTACGTTGGCATGTACGAACATGAGCGTAGTTAAGTTTTACGCTAGCACATTAACTGTGAGCATAAAACCAAATTTTACGCTGACACGTATAACGTGGGCGTATTCTTGTTATCTTTTACGCTAACACGAACAACGTGGGCGTACGACGTTATTTCAGCTTTACGCTAACACGTACAACGTGGGCGTGAAAAGCTGAAAGTTTGGTTTATCTTCCTCTTCCTCGACGGATTTGTTTTCTTCCAGCCAAAGAATAGGGTTTTACCCATCATAGGCGGAGCCACGGCCGGATTGGGATTTCGTTGTGGTGTTGGTGACTGAGTAGGGGTTTTCACATGATCAGTCAATGAGGAATCAATGGCTGGTTTCTTCCCCTTGCTACCTGCGGATGATTTCTTAGGAGCCATCAGATCAGAGTTTCGAAGAAAGAAAAGGCAAAAAGATTCAAGAAGATGAGTAAAAGTGTTTTCTCTCTCTGAAAAGACCTATTTATAGAGAGATTCAAAACTGACTGTTGGATATCCCTATAATTACGCCGACTGTTGGACATCCCCGCTTTTACGCGGATGGCTGTTGCGTATCCCAAATTTTACGCTGGCAGATCAAATCTCAACTTTTACGCTTCTGTTCAAAGTGTTTCAAATGTTGGAGATATTTGAAAACTTTGAAGGGGGTCTTGTAGGAGCGTAAAAAGTGCTTCAAAGAAAGGGTCATCCCATTCATAAGTGATCGGTTTTTACACCAAGCAGAGCGGGTAATCTCTTTTACGCCCAAATCTAGGCTAATCAATTTACGCCTAAACAGGCTGATCATTTTACGCTTGGGTCTACACCTGTGATTTTACGCCAAGGACAGAGCAGCCTATTTTACGCTGGACAAAGCTGTCAAATCTCGCATTTAATGCAAACTCTGACATGAAGATATTAATGATGGCATTTACCACAGAATTCAATGGAATTTGTCTTATACAAAGACCATTATTGTCGTTTATGGGGATCGAGCTACTTTACGCTCACTGTTTGGTTTTTTTACGCACGGAGTTTTACATGAGTCCTTACGCTCATAAAACAATGTGTGCGTAAAGTCTATTTGAGCCATTTTACGCTAAAGGTTATTCAATAACCACTTTATGCTGGAAACCTATGACAGAGCTATTTTACGCTCATCTTACTGCTTTACGCCCAGAGGATATTGGAGCTATTTTTACGCCCTATTCTTTCTGTCCAGTTTGGAACATGGTTTGCCTACATGGCCTTCATGCCACATATTTCGAAGAACGTGTGTACATGTATCCTATTCTTACTGAAATGATGGGACACGTGTCAACGTATGCAAAGGATGACTCTGATCATGGGTGACAGTTGTTAGCGTAAAGATAGACTTTGATGCTCTTTTACGCGTAGAAGCCCCAGTCTATAAATAGACTCATTTTTCTCAAAGAGAAAGACAGAGAGAACATGAGAGAATACAGAGATCAGGACTTTGAGATTTTGATTCTCCGGAGCATTCTTCTTCAACTTTTCTTTCAGAACAGAGTGAAGCAAAGCAAAAAAGCATTCGGTCTCGCCATCAGTGCCCAAGTACGTCGATACCTTTCTGGTGACTTAGTTCTTCCAAGTTGTTCTACTTCAAGCAACGATCTTCATCATCATCATATGGTCCAAGGAACAAAGTAATCATTTACAGATCAGACTTCCATAGCAATACTTTCCCAGAATCAAATTTGTACTTCTTGTACTTTTTCTCGTTTTATTTTCAAAATCCAACCTTTTGTTTGGCAATTTTGTTAAGTGAAACAATTCTCTCTATGATGGTGAAAGGTCCGATGTACCGCGGACTAAGCTTTCTACCGCCACCAAAGCGAATAGTGCCACGTATCGGAGATATCCTCAGAAACATCATGTCACCAACCTAGACATAAGACAAAACTCAGCACATAAACTAAACAAATAATCATAAACAAATACGACAGGAACTGAAACTAACCTCGAACTCTAACAGACTTCGGTGACTATCGGCCCAAAGCCGCTGCCTATCCTGAGCTACCCGAAGTCTATCTCTAATCAACCTGACCTTCTCGGCTGCATCCACAACCATCTTCGGCCCAAGAAGTGCCCTATCGCCGACATAGTCCTAAGACAAAGGAGTACGGTATCTCTGTCCATATAGAGCCTCGAATGGCGACATCTCTATACTGGCCTGGTAGCTGTTGTTGTAAGCAAACTCTACCAGGTGAGGATGGTCCTCCCTAGAACCCCCGAGATCAAGCACACACGTGCAAAACATATCCTCCAAAGTCTGGATAGTCCTCTCTGACTGCCAATCTGTCTGGGGATGATAAGCGGTACTAAACTTGAGCGAGTTGTCCAAGCTAGTCTGCAAACTCCTCTAGAAGTGGGAAGTGAATCGACTATTCCGGTCTGAAACTATGCTCACCGAAACTCCGTGAAATCTCACGATCTGACGAACGTACAGCTCTGCCAGCCTCTCCGTAGACAAACCCACTTTGAAAGGTAAAAAGTGGACCGATTTGGTCAATCTATCAACGATGACCCAAACCGTGTCTTTTCCTCCTGACGATCGTGGAAGTCCAGACACAAAGTCCATGGAGATGTGCTCCCACTTCCACTCGGGAATGGATAGCGGCTGTAGTAATCCACCTGGTCTCTGTCTCTCGGCCTTCACCTGCTGAAACACAAGGCAACGAGATACAAACTGGGCTACCTCGCACTTCATGCCATACCACCACACGTGCTCTCTCAGGTCCCTATACGTCTTATTGGCTCCAGGATGCATAGAATACTGAGAGCGATGCGACTCCTGAAGAACCTCCTCCCGAAGCTCTCCATGCAGAATGTACAGTATAGTACCGTGCCGCAACGACCCATCTTCGGCTAAAGAGAAATCGTCGAGCAAACCCATCCGTACATGCTCTCTGATGCTCCTCAGGGTAACATCATCATACTGCGCTGACCTGACTCAATCCATCAGCTCAGACAGAATCTGCAAACCCCACATCTGGATCTCTACGCCCGAAATGATGACCTCGATACCCAAACTATCCAGATCGGCCAAAAGATGATGATCTGTCGTCAAGAACATAGCTACTGGATACCTACTCAAGATATCTGCAACTATGTTGGCCTTTTCCAGATGGTACTTCAGTGATATATCGAAGTCCTTCATCAGCTCTAACCATCGCCTCTGCTTCATGTTCAGCTCCTTCTGAGTGAACACGTACTTCAAGCTCTTGTGATCTGTGAAGATCTTAACTCGCTCTCTGTACAGGTAATGCTTCCATAACTTCAAAGCAAAAATAACTACGGCCAACTCCAGATCATGAGTAGGATAGTTCTTCTTATGAGGATGTAACTGCCTAGATGCATAGGCAATCACCTTCCCGTGCTGCTGAAGAACACAACCCAAGCCCTTCTCTGAAGCAACGCTGTAGATTGAGAACCCACCTGACCCAGATGGCAAAGTCAAGATCAGAGCTGAGGTCAACCTCTTCTCAGCTCATCGAATGCAGCCTGACACTCATCAGTCCAGACGAACTCCACGTCCTTCCTGATGAGTCTAGTCATCGGCTCTGTAATCCGCGAGAAGTCCTGGATGAACTTTCGATAATAGCCAGCCAAACCCAGAAAGCTCCGAACCTCGACAACTGAACTGGGCGTAGACCAAGACTCAACTGCTGAAATCTTCTTCTAGTCCACTGAGATCCTGTGCTCGGTCACAACATGACCTAAGAACTCGACCTGGTCCAAGAAGAACTTGTACTTTGAAAGCTTCCCCTAGAGTTGCTCCCATCTCAGAGTCTCTAACACAACTCTCAAATGCTCCTCATGCTCCTCCGGCATCTTCGAATAGATTAAGATATCATCTGTCACGCCAGGCTCCCGCAGGAGCGATCGTCCTCTCTAAGGCGTGATGCCGCACGGGCCTAGGTTGCGCCCGTGCAAGGCTAAGTCCAGAAACGGCCGATTTGAGCTAGGCCATAGAGTCGCAGAGAGTGTCCCCATTTGCAGCAGAAAGTAAATGAACACAAGTTGAAGCGAATTCAAACTCATTATTGATTTTCAAGAAGTTTACAAGCGGCGCTAGGCCGATATTACAAATTGCTCAAGCTCTCTCTCTCTGAAACATAAAAAGGGCGTGCCAAGTGGCTTACAAGATGAAATGATTCATGGCGATGTTCCGATACATTATGTCCTGTATAGGGTGCTTCAGCTTCTTACAACGTTCCACGGCCACAGAGTTGGCTCCGCGCCTTAACACGTTCGATGGAAGCTCCGCACCCGCCGGCGTCTCCTGCATCCTGCAAGCAGACTGTGGGGTTATCAGTACATTATTATGTACTGGTGGGGAGGCTAGCTCGCCCAAAATGCTATCATTACCAAACACGTTCTATTTACTTTTGTGCACCGTATATCATTTATTGTCTTTCTAATTTTGCCTTAGGATGATTTACATAGCATATTTCATAGCCTATCTCGTGTTGCCGAATATAAGTGTCGTATAGAATTTCATGCACGACTTACCCAAACTTACCGTCCGGCCTTTCCTGTCCAAAGTAAACCAAGTTAGTCAACAATTCATATGTATTAACTTATCGTGATTTACGTAAGCATGCAATGTCAAGGACGTGTCCCTGCCTCAGGCCTAGCGCTTCATAGGCGTGTTTCCTAACTCAATTTCACGAAGTACTCTTTATCCTTTGTGTGTTATATTTCAAGGCTGTTCAAAAGGCAGTTCATTTAGTTAACTTAGACCACTTTGTTCAATGCAAGGACTTGCACGTGGATCGCCACCAGCAAAGCCTACATAACTCTATATGCATCGGTCACTGGCATCATAAGCCATTTTGGACCCTTTTCCCTTGGTATTTCGTAACTATTCAGAGCGTGCGGCTGGTACACGTTGATAGTGTCTTGAAAATACCTAGCACTTACGTCCCCCGGGTAGCCAATCCCCCTCAGGCAGCCCGTAAGCCCCCTTTGATTTCCGCCTAGGCCGGCCACGATCCTCCCTTTGATGATGCCGCGGAAATCCCTTATATCTCCCACCTCCCGTATACGAGGGGATTGTCCACGACCATTTCGTATTATTTGTCATTTTAACTTAACAGCTGTCTCCGAGCCGTAGGCTAACCCTTAGCCATAATGCGTTATCGACTAGGTTGGCGTCCGTGCAGCGCGGGTAGCGAGCCCCGTTGCACGTGTCCGTCATACCTGTCGCTAACCATTCCTTTCCTTCTTATCTTTTATTCATTCTTTCTTTCTTTTACTTGTTTGTTCGTTCATTGATTCATTCACGTATTCATTCTTTCATTCGTTGGCTCATTCATTCACTTATCCATTTATTCTTTCATTCACATATTATGCAACTCCCCGTACGGGAGTCGTCTTGGCGACCATCGGTCCCATAATCTTTCAATATTGCTATACTCTACTTGGAACGACTATGTTGATAGTCTTCCCGTTTCATTGTTGTAATCCATTCATTGTTTCATTGTTGAATGCGTAAGGGACTTGAACGTAAGCTTGTGCCGTAGCACGAGCATGGAGCGCAGTGCTAGAGTTCTTATATTTTCCATGTTCTTTTTCATATTCTATACAAGCATGAAGGTGGGATTAATCCCTTAGCTAGGTGCATTGAGTCATTTATTAACATGCACAGTGTTATCGCCTAGCGATTCTCGTAATAGTGTCCGTATTGTTAAGTGTCTACGCTAAGCAAAGACGGGTTCATCGGAGCCACCCATCTTAGCGATGTTCACATCGGCCGAGCGATACTCCGAGCGCGCCTTTGAAAGTCTAAGTCTGGATTCATCTTGATGGCCAATGTAAGCCTTGCATCGATTCTTCATCAGGTCGATGCCAACTCTTCGGGTCGACGGCTCGTTTGAGTCGTTGTACTTGCCGTTTGAATCGGCGTTCCGCTAGGGCGGAGCGGGTTATTACATAATACACCACTCAAAACAAGTCTCGTCCTCGAGACTTCCCGAGTGCGGGTCATCCTACCGTTCCTTTACTCATTGCCGTGTGCATACCTTAGACAATTCCTATCGAATGGCTTTACCGTTCGATGGCAACGAACTTATACTCGATACCTTTCCAAGTTCCGTGTCGCATACGTTTGGTCGATTTTATTGAATGGCTTTTCATTTATTTCAGAGTTGATGGTGCTTATTCAATTGTCGTATTTCTTCGACTGGTTACTATTTCGACGTATCATGGGATTGAAACGGTCGCAGGGGTGCATTGTAATTCGTCAAATACGAGAGTCGTAGGTTGAGGTTAACTCACTCATTCGTTCATGCGCATCGCAACACCCACTTGCAGCTGCATTCGAGTTCATCATATCGCTGAGTTTGGATCGAGCACATATTCAAGGCGTCCCCCGAATACGTACATTTCAACCAAGCTTAGCGATTAGCGAAGTCGGACAAGCTACTCGTGATAGTTTTGATTTGCCGATCGTTTTGCTAACTTCGATTTAAAACCGAACTTGTGTGCATCTCTCTATCGTTTATCTCGGTCATCGAGATGATTCGATTCGTTTCTTAAGCATTCTTGTCTATAAAATCAATACGTTTTCTTCTTAGCGGAGTCGACCAAGTTTAAGCAATTTCTGTCCGATTCAAGACCAAGTATTGCAATATCATCGAGTACGTCTTCCAATCAATGATTCAATTCGTTATCCCAACTTTACTTACGCATCATCCATTCCTATCTTTTTTCTTCGTTTGGAGCCAATCTCGTCGTCGTTCACGCACACTTCCAGTTCTCCATCCTACTCTAAGTCTTGTTGCCCAAGTCTATCGTCCGTCTAGACGATACTGTAAATACCATCGCACAGGTTTAATCACTCGGCATAGGGTCGTCCGCCTATCCGCTAGGTCAGCTCACAAGGTCATAGTTACACGTCAAGCCTATTGCTCATCGTGCAAGGTCGTTGCACGTCGCTCGCCCCAAATCCTATGGTCAAACCATTTGTTCGCTTGTACGGGAGTTTCTATCCAAGTTTGTTTCACTCAAATTTCTAAACATCAAGCAGTGTTCCTCCTATTCGCAACAACACATTCTTCGCTCCAAGTCCGAACTCGTACAGGAAAGTCATCCTACGATAGGTTGTCCTCAACCAAATCCTCGACTTGTTATTATCGTACGTCCGTAATAACAATTATCGTAGTCTATCTCTTCAAGTATGTTTGATACAATCTACCTATCCAATTCACGTAGTCGATCACAAGGTCGTCTAGCCTTGTAATATGTATCACCATGTCGACATTCCTGCGGAATAATCTTTCTCATCGTGACATAACTCTTGCATTGCGTTTAGACTTGCTCATTTTTGATACGCGGATTGGGTCTACTCAATCCTTAAGTTTTCTCATTCTTCAATCGCAAGTCCTAACAATCCTCGAATTCATCTTCGCTTCAAACCACAAGTCGAAGCAATCAAAATTGCCATGTCATGATATTTTGAGTTCGACCATTCCCGCTGGACATGAATCACCATGCCAACGCTCACGTGGAACGATCGTCCCAAATCCGACGTGATGCATGTACGAGGCTGGAGTCACGCTCGCACAAGATAAGATCATTATCGTTGTGGTTATCACCGAACAATCAAGTCACTTTCCTTCCTCATTCTAAACATTCATTTCCAACATAGCATCCTTCAAAACAATAACTTCTAACACGATCATCCTTCGTCGAATCAAAGTACCCTCGAGTTATTGTACATCGATCTTTGATACGCCTCAATACCATCGATGATGTACATAACCTGACGATCTTCCTTTTGTAATGAATTCCGAGTCGTGCATCCTAATTTCTCAATTTGCATCGTATCATGTTAACTCGTCATCGAGCAACATCAATTACAATTCCTTAGTCATTCTCGTATCTCCAAATCAACGTTTCCTATGCACGCTATCTTCCGATCGTGCTATCTTCGATCTCGTCCATGGGTATTTCACCTCAACTTAAGTTTAAATCTCTTCGACTAAATTCAAAATCGCATGCACGATCTTCTATGTTTCCTCGACCATGACCTCCATTCGTTTTATCGTTCTGACTCTCTATTCGATTGTTTCGTAATTCGTACTACGCATTCATAATTCGTCTGAACGATACCTCGTTTGAGACTATCAAAGTCGAAACCAACTAAGCGTTGCTCATTTTAAGGCTTTGTGCGATATCATCGCTTGCCGACATACTCGTTCTATCCGTAAATCCTTTTATCTCGCTCGAACAATTTCTACAACGTCCATACACCACTCAGGTTTCGAGCCACTCGACTAGTCGTCGACACTCGCACTTTTCCTTCTTCGAAGCTATCACATACACCACTCGGAGTCAAGTCATTCTACAAATCCTCAAAATGTTATTCGACTCCTGATCGACATGTCCAATTGTGCGTTCGCTCATTCTTTAAAATCTAAGAACCATTTCCCCGTGTTCACTTTAGCGTCGGTCAAGTAGCGTCTCTATCAACATACGTTCTAAGTCTCCCTTATTCTCGTCCAAGCGATAGTCAATCTCGCTCGCAACTCGTTTGAACCATAAAGTCTAGGTGCACGATACTCGGCACAACTTAGCCAAAAGGCTGCGTGCATAACCATCCCGTTCGAACTATACTTTGGTCTCGTGTACTCGTTCGCTATTGTCAGCGTAAGGTTATTCAAGCACGTCTTGCATTTTGCTAACTCTTAGCATCGGTTCCTTCCAACTCAAGTACGGCGTGATTCGGCAAAAAGGCCTTCGCCTATCGATCCCGTTCAACCGAGTACTCGTACGAGCTTTTGAAAATATTAGACTTATTGTATGGAACATCCCAAGGCACAACGAGAGAGAGCATACACTTCTTTTGTTTTCCAACGAGCTTTCAAAACGGAGAAAATTGAAATAACGTCCAAGGACGTAAAGTCGTGCTCTGATACTAATCTGTTACGCCCCGCTCCCACAGGAGCGATCGTCCTCGCTATGGCGTAATACCGTACGGGCCTAGGTTGCGCCCGTGCAAGGCTAAGTCCAGAAACGGCCGATTTGAGCTAGGCCACAGAGTCGCACAGAGTGTCCCCATTTGCAGAGGAAAGTAAATGAATACAAGTTGAAGCGAATTCAAACTCTTTATTGATTTTCAAGAAGTTTACAAGTGGCGCTAGACCGATATTACAAATCGCTCAAGCTCTCTCTCTCTCTCTGAAACATAAAAAGGGCGTGCCAAGTGGCTTACAAGATGGAATGATTCATGGCATTGTTCCGATACATTATGTCCTGTATAGGGTGCTTCAGCTTCTTGCAACGTTCTAAGGCCCCAGAGTTGGCTCCGTGCCTTAACATGTTCGATGGAAGCGCCGCACCCGCCGACGTCTCCTGCATCCTGCAAGCAGACTGTGGGGTTATCAGTACATTATTATGCACTGGTGGGGAGGCTAGCTCGCCCACAATGCTATCATTACAAAACATGTTCTATTTACTTTTGTGCACCGTTTATCATTCATTGTCTTTCTAATCTTGCCTTAGGATGATTTACATGGCATATTTCATAGCCTATCACGTGTTGCCGAATACAAGTGTCGTACAGAATTTCATACACGACTTACCCATACTTACCGTCCGGCCTTCCCTGTCCAAAGTAAACCAAGTTAGTCAACAATTCATATGTAATAACTTATCGTGATTTACGTAAGCATGCAATGTCAAGGGCGTGTCCCTGCCTCAGGCCTAGCGCTTCGTAGGCGTGTTTCCTAACTCAATTTCATGAAGTACTCTTTATCCTTTGTGTGTTATATTTCAAGGCTGTTCAAAAGGCAGTTCATTTAGTTAACTTAGACCACTTTGTTCAATGCAAGGACTTGCACGTGGATCGCCACCAGCAAAGCCCACTTAACTCTATTTTCACCGGTCGCTGGCATCACAAGCCATTTTGGACCCTTTTTCCCTTGGTATTTTGCAACTATTCAGAGCGTGCGGCTGGTACACGTTGATAGTGTCTTGAAAATACCCTGCACTTACGTCCTCCGGGTAGCCAAGCCCCCCAGGCAGCCCGTAAGCCTCCTTTAATTTTCGCCTAAGCCGGCCACGATCCTTCCTTTGATCATGCCGCGGAAATCCCTTATATCTCCCACCTCCCGTATACGATGGGATTGTCCACGACCATTTCGTATTATTTGTCATTGTAACTTAACGGCTGTCTCCGAGCCGTAGGCTAATCCTTAGCCATAATGCGTTATCGACTAGGTTGGCGTCCGTGCAGCACGGGTAGCGAGCCCCGTTGCACATGCCCGTCATACCTGTCGCTAACCATTCCTTTCCTTCTTATCTTTTATTTATTCATTCTTTCTTTCACTTGTTTGTTCGTTCATTGATTCATTCACGTATTTATTCTTTCATTCGTTGGCTCATTCATTCACTTATCCATTCATTCTTTCATTCACATATTATGCAACTCCCCGTGCGGGAGTCGCCTTGGCGACCCATCGGTCCCATAATCTTTCAATATTGCTATACTCTACTTGGAACGACTATGTTGATAGTCTTCCCATTTTATTGTTATAATCCATTCATTGTTGAACGCGTAAGGGACTTGAACGTAAGCTTGTGCCGTAGCACGAGCATGGAGCGCGGTGCTAGAGTTCTCATATTTTCCATATTCCTTTTCATATTCTATACAAGCATGTAAGGTGAGATTAATCCCTTAGCTAGGTGCGTTGAGTCATTTATTAACATGCACGGTGTTATCGCCTAGCGATTCTCGTGATAGTGTTCGCATTGTTAAGTGTCTACGCTAAGCAAAGACGGGTTCATCGGAGCCACCCACCTTAGCGATGTTCGTATCGGCCGAGCGATACTCCGAGCGCGTCTTTGAAAGTCTAAGTCTGGATTTATCTTAACGGCCAATGTAAGCCTTGTATCGATTCTTCATCAGGTCGATGCCAACTCTTCAGGTCGACGGCTCGTTTGAGTCGTTGCATTTGCCGTTTGAATCGGCGTTCCGCTAGGGCGGAGCGGGTCATTACTGTAGGACCGTTGAGCACCTCTAGAGGGGGGATGAATAGAGTGTGTGTGTGCAGCGGAAAATAATTACCAATTAAAACTAAACTTTAAAACTATGGCAGTGAAATAAGAGACAGTAAATATAATGCAGCAAGCGATAGAGAATTCAAACTCAGCGACACAGCGATATATACTGGTATCCCTCTGAGAGGACTAATCCAGTCTCGAGTACTCTTGCTCGATGTTAATCCACTATGACACAAGCTTTAACTGGGAGCTTGCAGTCCCTTACAACACCGTTCTTGGTGACAAGTGCACGACCAGCTTCACAACACCGTGCTTGGTGACGAGCGCACGACCAGCTTCACAACAAGAAAAGTTGTTGAACTTGGAATGACCTCTTTACAACTCTTGGAATACCAAAAGACTCTAAATCAACTCTGATAGTACTGGCTTTTGGCTAAGAGGTCTATAGGTATAATTTGAAAATCTTGGATCGTTTGAAAACACTTGAATAGTAGAGAAGAGAAGATGAAGAGTGAATAAATGATTTGAGATAAAAAGTTCTTCTCTATTTATAGGTGTTTTCTGGAACCGATCTCGGACAGAGTTCGGACAGAGTTCGGATGCATATATCTCGCAAAGAGACGTTGCTCGCAGATTTGGAGGCAACAGAATTTTGAATACAAACTGACCGAACTCGGACAGAGTTCGGGCCGAACTCGGGTTGAACTCGGTTATGAGTTCTGTCAGGAAATTTTCGAAATATTTTAACAAAAATTGTTTTCGAAAGTATTTTAGAATATTTTGTAAAATGATATATGAGTGTAACAAGAAATATGAGTGGTAATGGGTAGGCTTTTTAGAAAGTGGACTGAAATAACCCTAAGCCAGTATTACCAAAACTGATTTTACAAAATAAATCCTAGACTCAATAAAATATAAAAATACAGAATAAAATATAAAATGAGTCATCTCCAGATTTGATGATGTTGATGCTTCGTTGATGCAGTACAACGTCCGTTGAAATTGATTTCATATATCCTGAAATGATTAGCAGCATTTTGTATATTTTGTGTATTGACTTAAGTGCATGATGATTATCGAAATCGGGTATGGCCATGGAATGGGCCAACAATCTCCCCCATTTTGATAATTGACAAACTTGAGTCTATACCAAAATATATCTTGATAAAATAGAACAAAATACAAGTATACCTGAAAAAAATGGTAGGGTTTGTTTGTTTTTGGATTTGTAGATATGTATACTTTTTGGTATGGTACTCTTTTTCTCCCCCTTTGTCAAATAGTAAAATGACTTGGCTCCTCCGTAATGTGTGAAGCCAACAATAGGAAACAAAAGACAAAGTGAAGTAAAAGAGACATAATCACAGCATAAAACAGCTACAATGGAAAGAAAATACTGGAAATAAAAAAATGTTATACTAATAAGTGCTGAGTACAATCATCAGAAAATGTCTAACTAGTGAGTTTAGACATAAAAAGAAAAGAAAAAAACTACATCAAAGCATAAAAGATCATCATCTAACAAATATCCACTATCCAAAAGCTGAATCCACATCACATAGTGGGGTCGTCAGCACCAGGAGCCTCTGGAGGAAAGTAGGCTGCAGTGGGGTCGAAGTGCTGGAAGGAAACCTCATATGTGAACCGAGGACCCGGAAAGCCTGGGTGAGGCTGGATGGTGACTGGATGGACTGGATCATGGGCTAGGCTGTAGTGGAGATCAGCTATCCCATTCCTCAGCACCTGAGCCTGAGAGATGCGTCGGAACTCCAAATCCAGATAACTTTGATGACGTTGCGCAGATATAGCAACAAAATCATCAAAGCGCTGATAGAAGGTCGGATCAAATCCCGGGGCAAGGGCTGGAGCAGGAGCAGGAGCATCAGGAACCTCAGCGTCAACAGTTGGATCAGGCTGAGCTCCAGGAGGCAGAGTTGGAGCAGGAAACCGTCGGGATCTGGTAAGCTCGATAGGAGTGGAGGAGAATGCAAAAGTCTGAAGGTCAATCTCCAAACGACGAAAGATAGATGCCAAGTGCATTAGATATACCAGATTCCTTCTTGTATTTCTGCAGTTCAGCATCCAGGACATCATGGTCATTGGAATAGAGAATGGAATGCCAAAATGAATGTGATATAAAGCAGAGAGTTCCAAGAAGGTCACTTCATCTGTGGATCCTTTCTTTGGAAGAAGGACAGAGAAAATTATGCGATGAAGTTCATAAAAATATTGGTTCAAGTTCTTTGAATAAACCCTACGAGGAACAGGGTTTGGATGACAAATAAGTTCCCTAAAACAGGCAAGGGTAACATCAGCAGGGAACTGGACTTGGGTAATGTCAACCAAAGCATCACCAAGATCAGGAACATGGAAAAATTCACTGATATCGGTAGCACTGAATTCTAGTTCTTGCCCAGCAACGTAAGAATAGAAATTTCTGTTAGGTTTTACTTGCAAATTGCAGTAAAACATTCGAACGGCATTGTCAAAAATGTTTTCTGATACCTCGAAAAAATCTCGGTATTCTAAGTGGTCAAAAGTAGGAGCATATTCAGAAAATATGGTTAAATTTACAAAAGCTCCATTGCAAATCCTACGACCAGAAAAAGAGTCGAACCAAAGATCAGAAAATTCTTTGTCTGGAAACAAAGTAGAATCATAGTCTTCTGCATCCATTGGTTGTGCTGGACTAAAAAGGCTAGCAGGTGTATAATCCGAAGAGGAGGAGGCACCTTGGAAAGATGATCTATGACGCTTAGGAGCCATTGAAAGAAATTGAAGGAAAGGAAGTAGATTACCTTTTTGAGAAAAAGGAGGAAGATGAGAATTCGAAACGTCCACCAGATCTCTTGGATTCCTTGCTAGGATGGAGGAGGAAGAACTTTCTAGGAGAAAGAAGGAGTAATCTCGAGTTGGTGAGTGAAAAAGAGTGGAGAAAGAGGGGTTTATAAAGGGGCTAGGGTCGGCTGTTCGTTTCTGGAACCATAACAGCGCCGACCAAACTCGGTCAGAGTTCGGCCCGAGTTTGGTCACTTGTATTCCCGAGACAGTAAATGCAGTTCTGGTTGGTTAAAAAGTAACTTTATGAGTTTTGACTCTAGTATTTAATAACTTACGTTATTTATGGGTTAACTGTAGGGGTTGTCCCAGCTAACGGAGGTTCACCGAGGAACTCTTAAGTACCGCTTCGCTTCGACCGTAGTCGTGGTGACAGACATACCCTTTTTAGGTTTGTACCCAAAAATAATTTCTGTTAAATAAATTCCAAAGTTGCAAGTCATGAAATTAATTTTAATTACCATATTGCATTATGAATCTGAAAATTCAAGTATACCGAGCTTACGCCTCATTATGTTAAAACGGTCTTCAGCCAATGGTTTTATGAATATGTTTGCTAGTTGATGATCTGTGTCAAAAAATTCTAAGCAGATATCCCCGTGTTGTTGATGATCACGAAGAAAATGATGTCTTATCTCTATGTGCTTTGTGCGTGAATGACAGATAGGGTTCGTAGTCACAATAAATAGGAATGTTAGTGTAGTGCTGATTGTAGTCTTCTAAGGTTTGCTTCATCCACAAAATCTGAGCACAATAACGTCCTGCGACGATATACTCAGCCTCAGTTGTTGATAATGCTACTAAATTTTGTTTCTTGCTAGACCAAGAGACTAAGGCCTTTCCTAGGAAATGACATGTGCTGCTGGTACTTTTACGGTCCACTTTGCATCCTACAAAATCCGCATCCGAGTAACCTATCAGGTCAAAGGATTTGGTTTTAGGATACCATAAGCTGACTGTAGAAGTTCCTTTAAGGTATCGAAAGATACGCTTAACGGCACTAAGATGTGATTCCTTAGAATTTGCCTGATAACGTGCACAAATGCAAACACTAAACATAATATCAGGTCGACTAGCAGTTAAATATAATAAACTACCAATCATACCTCGATACTTACGCTGATTGACAGGTTTGCCACTTTCATCAGCATCAAGCTTTGTAGATGTAGCCATAGGAGTCCCGATTGGCATTGCATACTCGAAGTCGTACTTTTTCAGTATGTCCTTCGTGTACTTAGCTTGGTTGATGAATGTTCCATTTGAGTGCTGTTTGATTTGTAGTCCTAGGAAGAAGTTTAGCTCTCCCATCATACTCATCTCAAATTCACTCTGCATACACTTAGCAATTCGTTAGTAGAACCGAATATTATGTCATCTACATAAATTTGCACAAGAAGGATATCATCATTCAAGGATTTGATAAATAAAGTAGTATCAACTTTTCCTTTTGAAAATCCATTATCAAGTAAGAAGGCACTTAGGCGTTCATACCAAGCACGAGGTGCTTGTTTGAGTCCATAAAGAGCTTTCTTAAGCTTGAAGACGTGATCAGGTTTTTGAAAATCTTCAAAACCAGGGGATTGTTTCACAAAAACTTCCTCTTTTAAAAATCCATTTAAAAATACGCTTTTCATGTCCATTTGAAATAATTTAAAATTATTAAAGCATACAAATGCACAAAACATGCGGATGGCTTCTAGTCTAGCAACAGGAGCATAGGTCTCATCATAATCAATTACTTCTTCTTGATTATAACCTTGTGCCACTAGACGTGCTTTGTTGCGTAGAACCTGTCCATCTTCACTGAGTTTATTTTGGAACACCCATTTGGTACCAATTATCGATTGACCAATAGGTTTAGGAACGAGTTCCCAAACATGATTTCTCTCAAATTGATTAAGTTCCTCTTGCATGGCAGAAATCCAAAACTCATCAGTAAAAGCATCATCTACATTCTTAGGTTCTATTTGAGAAATGAATGCTACATTTGCTGCTATATCAGAATTTTTAAGAGATGAACGTGTACTTACACCTTTAGATACATCACCTATGATGAGTGTTTCTGGATGATCTGGCTTGAATTTTAATGATTCAAACTGTTGGGTCATATCTTTCACAAAACTTTTCTCAGTTCTTGCATCTTGGGTCAGATCTTTCACAGAACTCTTCTCAGTCCTTGCGTGTGTATCTTCATCATCATTGTCGCTAGATCTGTGACTATTTAGCTCATCAAAAGTAACATTAATAGTTTCTTCAACAATCATAGATCTTTTATTAAAAATTCTATATTCCTTACTCTTAGCAGCATATCCGAGAAATATCCCGTCATCTGCTTTGGAGTCAAACTTTCCTAAGTTATTCTTGGTGTTCAGGATAAAACAGCGACATCCAAAAACTTTAAAGTAAGAAATGTTTTGAATCCTTTCAAACCAAAGCTCATATGGTGTTTTCTTCGAGATTGGTCGAATTAACACCCTATTCAAAACATGACAGGCTGTACTAACAGCTTCTGCCCAAAAATATTTAGGAAGATTATACTGATTCAGCATGACTCTAGCCATTTCGCTTAGAGTACGATTCTTTCGCTCTACAACACCATTCTGTTGGGGAGTTCTTGGATAAGAAAATTCGTGGTAATATCCACTATCATCACAAAACTTTTTGAAATCAGAATTTTCGAATTCGCCACCATGATCACTTCGGATACGAGTAATCATGAAGCCTTTTTCGTTTTGTACCTTTTTGCAAAATATCTAAAATTCAAAAATTGTATCACTTTTGTTTGATAAAAAGTAAACCCAAGTAAATCGAGAGAAATCATCAACAATAACAAAAGCGTAGAGCTTACCGCCAAGACTAGCAACTCTACTAGGACCAAATAAATCCATGTGAATCAACTGCAAAGGTCTAGAAGTACTTACAGCATTGATGGATTTAAAAGTAGACCTATGTGCTTTGTTCTTTTCACAGTCAGCACATACCATATCTCTCTTGAATGGAATCTCAGGGAGTCCTCTTACCAACTTCTTTGTACTTAGTCGTGAGATAGTATCCATGTTTGCATGTCCTAGTCTCATGTGCCATAGCCAGCTTTCATCTTGATTGGCTACTAGGCACCTACCTGCATTATTAGTATTCTCAAAAAAGAAAACATAAATATTGTCTTCTCTAATCCCTTTATATATGGGATCACCAGATGACAAATCATATATGGTACATTTATCTTTCACAAAATTGATACCATAACCATTATCTGCCAAATGACTTATGCTTAATAGGTTACGTTTCAATTCTGTTACTAGACAAACATCCTTTATTACTGGATAGGGAGAAATACCTACAGTACCATTACCAATTATATCACCTCTCAAGTTATTTCTGAAGGAGACATATCCTTCTTTCTTCATCGATAGCGTAGCGAATAAAGATGCATCACCAGTCATGTGTCACGAACATCCGCTATCGAGGATCCATTTGCTTCTAGCATGAGAGGGTTGAGGGTCCACCTACAAAACAAGTAGATGAATCCTTTGGTACCTATTTACTGAAGGGTCCATTTTGATTAGCTTTAGATCTCCAAATTAAAGTGTGATTGTCAACAAGCTTTCTTGCTAAACAATGCTGTGATATGTGACCGTGCGTACCACAATAAGTGCAAGTCAGTTTAGAACTAGATGTGGTCACCACTGTGTTTACATGCTTGTTTGGTTTGGAGAACCTATAAGTGAAAGCATGATTATATACGTGTTTTTTCTGTGCTTTCTTATTTTTAGTCCTCTTAGGTGTATGCTTAGCATTAGGACTAAAATTAGGCTGTGTCACAGGTATTTCCTGTTTGCCTAACTTGATTTCTAACTTTTTAGAAATCGCAATAGACTCTTCATATCTAGCAGTCATATCTGAGAGTCTTTGTTCTGTTACTAGGTGCTTCTTCTTCTCTATGTCATATAGTTCTTGCATCTTGACATAGTCTCTTTCTTTCTTTTCAATTTTGAGGATAGCCTTATGATAGTCTACCTTGAGTTTGGCTATCTCTTCCGTGTTACCGGTAGTAGACGTCTCTTTAATATTTTTAATAAGATTGGACAGTCTAGCTAACTCGGTTGTGTATGCCTTAATCTCTTTTCGAGATTGCTTATACTTGTCAAGCACATTTTTGTGTTCTTCAAGTAAATCGCTAAAGGCATTTTCTAACTCATCGAAAGTAAAGTCATCATATAGAGGGTTTGAAGATACCTTATCAAATGCCATAAGACAGACATTTGCATTGCCGCAGGGTCTATCCTCTTCTTCTGAATCACTGGCATCACTTTCATGCCAGATACTTGTGTTGGCATACTTTCGACCGTTTGTTGCTTTTCTGCTTGATCTTGATCTGTCATATGGACTGCTTTTCTTGGTGGTTGGACAGTCTTTCTTCATGTGCCCTGACTTCTTGCATCCAAAGCATATGGTTTCATCTTCATTACTTTTTTGGATATCTTTCTTCTTTCTGCTTGTAAACTTTAGGTATTTCCTGAAGTTCTTCACAAGTAGGGCATGTTCATCACCACTTGATGATTCTTCATCAGAGTCATTGCATGTTGATTTTCTTGCTTGAGCTTTGAAGGCAATAGATTTTTCTTTTGGTGTTGCTTCCTCAAACTCTTGCAAATCAAGTTCATGGGTCATCAGCTTCCCCATCAGTGTTTTCAAGGACATAGTGGTGAGATCGTTTCCTTCAATAATTACTGTGGCTTTTGGATTCCAGTTCTTTGTTAGAGCCTGCAGCACTTTTCTGATCTTCTCATGATTGTTGTAATCCTTACCAAGAGATTGCAAAGGATTAGTTATATCAAGAAAATGAGTAAACATCTGTGTAATTGACTCATCGGGTTTCATCTTGAAAGATTCATATTCCTGAGTCAGTCTACTAATTTTGGATTCCTTCACTTGGAAAGTACCTTCTGAGTTACCTCAAGAAGTTTCCAAATTTTGTGAGACGTCTTACAGGTTGAAACTCTGTTGAACTCCATTTTGTCAATTGCACAGAATAGTGCATTGATGGCACGAGCATCAAGACTAGCCTTAGCTTTTTCAGCTTCGGTGTATTTGTCATGAGGCTTTTCTATAATAATACCTTCAACCACTGTGGGTGCTGGTTTCTTATAACCATCAACGACTATTGACCAAAGATCAAAGTCAAGAGATTTTAGAAAGAAAGTCATTCGTGTTTTCCAGTAGGTATAATTTGTTCCATCAAATAGGGGAGGTCTATTTGTGGATTGCCCTTCACCGTTGAATATTGATTTCACGGCTGCCATATATAGTCTCTGAGGTATGTTATATTTGAATATAACCCGCTCTGATACCAATTGTAGGACCGTTGAGCACCTCTAGAGGGGGGTGAATAGAGTGTGTATGTGTGCAGCGGAAAATAATCACCAATTAAAACTAAACTTTAAAACTATGGCAGTGAAATAAGAGACAGTAAATATAATGCAGCAAGAGATAGAGAATTCAAACTCAGCGTCACAGCGATATATACTGGTATCCCTCTGAGAGGACTAATCCAGTCTCGAGTACTCTTGCTCGATGTTAATCCACTATGGCACAAGCTTTAACTGAGAGCTTACAGTCTCCTATAACACCGTGCTTGGTGACAAGCGTACGACCAGCTTCACAACAATGTGCTTGGTGACGAGCGCACGACCAGCTCCACAACAAGAGAAGTTGTTGAACTTGGAACGACCTCTTTACAACTCTTGGAATACCAAAAGACTCTAAATCAACTCTGATAGTACTGGCTTTTGGATAAGAGGTGTATAGGTATAATTTAAAAATCTTGGATCGTTTGAAAACACTTGAATAGTAGAGAAGAGAAGATGAAGAGTGAATGAATGATTTGAGATGAAAAGTTCTTCTCTATTTATAGGTGTTTTCTGGAACCGAACTCGGACAGAGTTCGGGCAGAGTTCGGATGCATATATCTCGCAAAGAGACATTGCTAGCAGATTTGGAGGCAACATAATTTTGAATACAAACTGACCGAACTCGGACAGAGTTCGGACCGAACTCGGTTATGAGTTCTGTCAGGAGATTTTCGAAATATTTTAACAGAAATTGTTTTCGAAAGTATTTTGGAATATTTTATAAAATGATATATGAGTGTAACAAGAAATATGAGTGGTAATGGGTAGGCTTTTTAGAAAGTGGACTGAAATAACCCTAAGTCAGTATTACCAAAACTGATTTTATAAAATAAATCCTAGACTCAATAAAATATAAAAATACAGAATAAAATATAAAATAAGTCATCTCCAGATTTGATGATGTTGATGCTTCGTTGATGCAGTACAACGTCCGTTGAAATTGATTTCATATATCCTGAAATGATTAGCAGCATTTTGTATATTTTGTGTATTGACTTAAGTGCATGTTGATTATCGAAATCGGGTGTGACCATGGAATGGGCCAACAATTACATCATCTATGAAGACCACCATGAACTTGTCAAGGTACTAATGGAATACCTTGTTCATCAAGTTCATGACCACCACTGGAGCATTGGTCAACCTAAATAGCATCACTATAACTCGTACTGGCCGTACCGAGTCCGAAATGCCATCTTCGGAATGTCATCCCGCCTCACCTTTAGCTGGTGATACCCGGACCTCAAGTCTATCTTCGAAAATATCTTCGCCCTACTCAGCTGATCGAACAAATCGTCGATCCTTAACAAAGGGTATCTATTCTTGATAGTGAGGTTGTTGAGCGCCCAGTAATTAATACACATACGGGCGTACCGTCCTTCTTCGGCACAAACAGGACTGGTGCTCCCCATGACGTAGAACTGGATCTGATAAACCTCTTGTCCTGCAGCTCGTCGACTTGTTTCTTCAGCTCTATCAACTCGTTGTTATTGACCCTATAGACGTGCTATAAAATGGGCTCGGCGCCCGATACCAAGTCTATAGAGAACTCAATATCCCTGTCTGGCGACATCTCCTGTAACTCCTCGGGAAAGACATCCAAAAACTCAGCTATCAACGGATGTGGCAAGTCCTGCCCCGCCAACAAAGCTCTACAGGATCCAGTCTCCGGCTCCGCTGCTCCTCGAGCAAACTCGATCTCTGGCTCTTCCGGCGGCCTAAAAAGAACTCTACCTCCTCTATAATCTATACTAGCATGGTGCATGCTCAACCAATCCATACCGAGTACCATATCGTACCTCAGATGGGGCATTACGAGCAGACACGCACTCAAGTTCCGACCTCCTAAAGTAACTCTCTGCCCCTTGCAGATATTATTAACCAGGATGATGCCTCCCCCGGTCAATATCTTGCAAGTCCTACCCATATACTCAGTAATAATATTGTGTCTCAGAGCAAAGAAAACAGACACAAAACTATGAGTGGCACCAAAATCAAACAAGATAAAAGCAGAAAAAGAATCAAGGAGAACGTGACCTGCCACAACATCATCCACTGGCTCTACCTCCTCCTCTGCTGTCAAGGCGAACACCCTGCCCACAGGTGCTCCTTTCTGATGCTGTACAAAGCGCTGCTACTGGGTCTGAAGTGGAGGACCTCTCTTCTGAACTGCTGGTCCTCTAGCCTGCTGCACTCTGTCCTGGCCTCCTCGGACTCCACGAAAGCGACAATCCTTCAGCTGGTGATCGGGCGCCCCACAGTATAGACAGACATCCAACCTCTTCCTACAGGCCTCTCTAGTGTGCCCTGGCTTTCTGCAGAAGCCGCACGGAGTAGCCTACCTCTGGCCCTGTCCCTGGTGCTGCTAGGCACACGCTGGTGCCTGCTGAATCTGTAACAGAGGTTGTTGCTGAAATGGCCTCTGCTGATGCTGAATGTGAGGGCACTTGGCCGGTCCCGTAATGGAACTCGCCCCCATGGTATCACCGCTCCTCTTCGGCTTGAGGCCGAAATCCTCCTCTGCAATCTGTGCATCCATCAATATCTGATCGAACATCGCATCACAGCGACCCGAGGTGCGGGTGTGCACTGCATGAATAAGTCTCCTATGAAACTTACGAGCCTTCTGCCCCTCATCCTGGATCAGATCGGGAGCGAACCTGCAAAGACAGAAGAACTCTGCTGCATACTCGTCCACCGACAAGTTCCCCTGCACTACACCCATAAACTGGCCCTCCAACGTTGTGAGAGCCACTTCCGGGAAGAACTTTTCCTTGAAGAGCCTCCGAAAGTTCTTCTATGACAGCCCTCTCACCGGCGCACGAGGATCCGTGTGGTACCATGTCAGCGCGATGTCGAAGAATCGGCTGGCTGCGGCTGAAACCCAAAGTCCTCCCGGAAGCTCTGCCAGCTCCATACTCCGCTGCACGTCCTCTAGCCAATCGTCTGCATAAAGGATGCCCTCCATGCTCATGAAGTCCCTGGAGCTCATCTTCCTAAAATCTAATACTGTCTCTGGCCTAAACAGCTGCTGATACGACTGCTGGTCGGTAGGGACCTACACCGTACCCGATGCTACTCTCTCAACGGCTGCCAGTGCAAGCTGATGCAAGTTCTCCATGCTCTGCCTCAACATCTCAGTCTGGCAGTGTGATGCCTCCGTCTGGCGCTGCGACGCCTCTTCCTGGGCTCGTTGAGTCTCTATTATCGGCTGAAGAAGAAGGAACATATGGTGTGTATCCGTCGGTATCGGAGGTGGTGGTAGTAGCATCTCTGGAACGACGACCGAAACCCTCAACGGTGGAGGTGGTAGACCTTCCTGCGTAACTGCCACGGCCTCTGGGGTAGTGAAAATGCTGAGGGTAGTCTCCTGAACTTCCTCCTCAGCCTGGTCGGATCTCTCGTGCAAGCTACTCGATCCAGTGGCCTGCGGGTGCGTCTTCGTCATCCTGGAGACGAATTGAAACAAAGAGATCAATATGGCACATGAGAAGATATTATCAAAGAAGGACAGTTAGTTTAATACAAGGAGGGTCATCATGATAATCAAAACATCGGAAATTTTCCTAGGTGTGATTGAGAAATTCTAGTAGTAATAACTAGGACCAAATTTCTAACAGCAGGCTCGTAGCAGCACTCTAAGTCGAGCACCACTACAAAAAATCGTATTAGTTGCGACAATAACTCGGAGACCTGCGTGGGCCACCACAAAATGTGTCACGACCTGCACCCTTATCATAGGCACGAGTACGTGGGTACGTCCAGCCTATGCCGCAGAATCGGCGGTAGAACGCAGTATATAACGTCTGTAATTACTACAACTAACAGTAAAAGGTACCTGTACAGTATATATACTCCGAATGGAGGTGACATAGCAATTACAGTCTCAATCACAAGATAAAAGTAAGGTAGATAGCACAGAAGGAAAATATGATGGATGAAATAGGAAATAAGTTCAAGATCCAACACAAGTCCAAAGATGTACACAACATCACAGGGTCACAAAATATAATATATAAAGCTACAGTCTGATAGTACTAGCTGGATTGCAGTCCAGGCAAGCCCAACTAAGCTACACTACTCTGGGAGTGCAAAGTCTAGTGGCTCTACTATCAGGACACGGTCCTGGCCTACTCCATCTAACTCGAGCACATAATAGGTCGAGCAGTCTGTCTCAGAATTATCTATAATATATCAACGGTATCCTGTCAGAAAAATGAGCAAGTACAAGCACTAACAGCAGTTCCATATGAATTGATAAATTCTATAAGAGACAGTATAATGAAGTACAAGACAAAGATATAGGATGACTTAGGAACCATTCGAAAGCTGAGTTACAACCCTTAAACCAAACAAGGATCGGGGTTGTAACCCTTCTCCCGAGCAGAACTTAGTCTCCAATCAAGGTACAACATAAAGGCATGTAGAACATGTGAGTAACCGAATATCATAGCATGGTGAGAAAGTACTGAATGTAGAACAGAGCATGATATAAGATAAGATAAAGTAAATATAAAATGTGTCTTGAATTATTAGAGCGCTATGTGATCGGCTTCAGAAAATGTTACAGGACAGGCTATCCACTTGGCCCGACAATTACAAGAAAATCTGGGAAGGGTCATACCGGCCAACCTGGATAGCAAGCACAAGGAAAATAGGATCTCGCTACAACCTATATGAGGGAAGAGTAGCACGAGCACAAGAATATAGTGACAGGGTGGCTTTGATCACATAGCCCCTAATAATTCCCTATCCCCGAATAGTATAATGGATCTGGACATGACACGTCATGGCACATGATTCCATAAGAGGGTAGCAAGTCCTCTTAGAAATCAGTGTCTATATAAGTACAGGGAACAAGACATGAAATGTACCAATATACCGAGAAAATCTAGGAACAATATCTCATGTCATGATCCAACATATACTAGTCCGTGAACTATCGTGACTGAAAATTGAGTAAGACACTTCAACTGAATCGAATATAACAGATATCAAGACAATGGAAACTATCAGTGAATGTACTTGCCTGCTGTCCTGAGCTGTAGGGTATATCAATGCTCAGAGTGGTAATCAGAGACCTAAAGATGAGATATTGCATGTTAATTTAGGTTTAACAAAGTTATGAATGATTTCTAATGAATGATATGAAATCTAGGTCAAACTCGGTCACACTGAGTTAAAATAAGTCCTGTCAAGTCAATATAAGTCAAACTAAGTCATATCAAGTCAATCTAAGTCAAACTAAGTCAACTCTAGGTCATACTAGTCATAGCAAGTCAAAATAAGTCAAAGCAAGTCAAACGGGGTCAAGAATTAACTTGCAGTTGACTTTTAGTCAACTGGTCAACCCTGGTCAGCTCTGGTCAACTCTAGGTCAAACTGATAAAATATTGACTAACAATTTTTTGCCAACTGGTCAACTCTAGTTTGGATTTGGTCCATTTTAGACAAACGGTTGACTCATTATTGACTTTTGGGTAAAAAGTCAATCTTGGGTCAACCGAACTGAAATTGGTTCAAATATGACATTTGTAGGGCGTACCTATCAAGACGTCTAAGTTTCAAGTCAAACCGACTACCCTATCCCGTATCTTGAATTTACCCGTTTACCCTTTATATATATTTACCCTTTACCACTCTAACACTAAAGCCAAGTGGCTTTCCCTTGGGAGTTTCACTCCCGGCTTCCTAGGGTAGTAGGATACTAACCTATACTAACATTACCTACCAAGTTTTCTAGGTAAAGTGGACATCCAGTCCATCTTACGGTCCATGTTAATCAATTACCCATTATCTTGAGTATCGTAAGATACTCAATGGTATTATGAGATACCATTCTCCCCACTTCAAACGTAACCCCGATTCTAACTTACGAGCCTACCCATAAACTCTATTTCACATTAGCTAAGTTCTATTTCAATTTGGATACGTTTCGACACTCGTATCTTAATATTCCCCTTCACGTGCCCTCACACAACCACTCACTCACTCTCACAAAACTCACACTCACACACTCACATAGGACTAATTTGGGGGGTTATTTTAGTGGGTTATATGGGTGTATATATAGAGTATATAGGTGTATATATAGTGGTGTATATATGTATACATATAAGGGGGTTATTGGGGGTTTAAAGGGGCTTGTGGGGGCCGCTACTGCTCCTTAAACTGCTGCTGCTGCTCCTTAAACTGTTGTTGCTGCTGTTTTCAGTGGGGGGAGGGGGCAGCAGCCCCTAGCCCCCCTACTGCTGCTGCTATTGCTCTTCTTCTCCTCCTCCTTCTCACCCTCTATTCTCCTTTCTATTCTCCCTTCTTCTAACTCTTCCTCTCTATTTCTTCTTCTCTAATTCACTCTATATATATATATATATATATATATATATATATATATATATATATATATATATATATATATATATATATATATATATATATATATTTCTTCTTCTATAATTCACTCTATATATTTTTTTTTTCTCTAATTCACTCTATATATAATTCACTCTATATATATATATATATATATATTTTCTATATATATATATATATATATATATATATATATATATATATATATATATATATATATATATATATATATATATATATTTGTATAGTGTGTTTATATATATATATATATATATATATATATATATATATATATATATATATATATAAACACACTATACAAATATATATATATATATATATATATATATATATATATATATATATATATATATATATATATATATTTTAAAAATATATATATATATATATATATATATATATATATATATATATATATATATATATATATATATATATATATATTTAAAAAATATATATATATATATATATAAAATATATATATAAACACACTATACAAATCATTCTCATTCTTTCCCCCCTCGTCTCTCTATATATATATCACTCCACAATATATATATAAACACACACACACATATATATATAAAAATATATATATATATATATATATATATATATATATATATATATATATATATATATATATATAAACACACACACACACACACACACACACACACACACACACATATATATATATATACACAGACACACACACACACACACACACACACACACACACACACACACACACACACACCAAAACAAAAATCTGAAATTTAAAGTGCCTAAACCACTTAGATACAAATCTAATTATTCTTGGGGTGTCCAACTTGGGGAAAAATACTAGGACACAAGCACAAATCATAACTCTTCCTAGGACACACCAAATGGACTCAAACTTGACCCAAATAGGGACACAACCATGGGGATCAATCCTAATTGGTCAAAATTATTCTACATGATGAAGAAATGGAAATAGAGAATAGTTTGTACCTATTGGGAGATGGATCCCAATACAAAATCCTCCGACACGGCTCCAACACAAAGTGAATTGTTTAGGACACACCTATTCTCCTCTTGCTACCAAAAGTTTGTAGAAGTACCACTTGAGGTAGAAGGAGAGATCTATGGAAGAATATTTGGAAGGAAAACTTTATTTGGAGATGATTCCTAGGGATTTCTCTTCTTTTCTTTGGAAGAACTCTTGGAGAAGAAGGAGATAGAAAATTTGAAGTGTGAATGGAAGAAAAGGGGGAAGGGAGGTGGCCGGCCATTAAAAGAGGGGTTTATCCCCTTGGAAAATTACAAGTTTGCCCCTCTCTCCTATTCTATGTGAAGGTTAAATTCCTATTAGGGTTTGGGGGTTAGAAAGACCAAATAAAAATCATAATTAGGCCTAATCACTCATGTGGGATTGGACCAAACTCCTAGACCTAAATGATGAGATTGGAGGGCCATGGCTAATTAATGTGTTAAGCACAACTTAAGTCAAAATTCCCCAGAGTCCCGAAATAAGTCAGAATGAGATAAAATTCGAACCCGACTCCTATAATCATTAAATATTAATATTCATGAAATAAAAATTCTAAAATATTCAAAAATAGAAAATTACCATTTTACCCCTATTTTGGAAAAGTGAGGGTAACAACGTGTCACCTTGCGTAGAGACCAAAACTCTATATGGGACACGTGTCATCACGCGTAAAGGTTGATTTTTATCGTGGGTAACAGTTACTTGCGTAGAGACCCAATTATGTTGCTTTTTACGCATAGAGGGTCTAGTCTATAAATAGACTTATTTTAACACACGAAAACATCAAGAGAGATATACAGAAGAGGAGATTCTGAGAAAACTCATATTTTCAGAGTGATATTCCCAGAAGTATTTCTTTAACTTTTTTTCAATAATAGGGTGAAGCAAAGCCGGAAAGCATTCGACTGTGCCATCAGTGCCGTTGTGTCGATACCTTTCTGGTGAGTTAGTTCTTCCGATTGTTCATCTTCCTCAAGCAGTTCTCTTCATCATCATCGTGTGGTCCAAGGAACAAAGTGATTGCTCTCATATCAGACTTCCATAGCAATACTTTCCAAAAACAATTTATACTTTTGTACTTTTTCTCGTTTTCTTTCAAAAGCCAATTTTAGGCATTTTGTTAAGTATAACTGTATATACATCTGTTATATGTAGGGGTGAAGATTTATGTAGGTATCAGTAGAATGTGAAGGAAAACTGAGAGTGATGTATCCTATTGATACATGGGTGTGTGTGCGGTACAGTGATGGCTGAACAAATAGAAAAGATATTTAATGTATCAATATAGGGATAGGGAGATCAGTTAGAGGAGAGTATCGTGTGAGATATGAGGGATACATGAGTTCCCTGGTTCATTATATAGCAATAGGTAGTGAAGTGGTATCGGGCAAGTGGTTAGATGAACATCTTATTAACAGGGCAGTTAAGAATTTGGGGAAGATTCCAAGTACAGGTACTTGGGATAGGATAGAAGGGGGTTTTGCTAGCAATTGGGGAGTTAATGTTGAACTAATATGAGTGAGTTTAATATCAGTTAAGTTATAGGGTGTTTAAGAGTGAATGTTTGCATGTGGGAATGAGTGAAATATTAGGAGAGGGCAGGTCTGAATATATATATATATATATATATATATATATATATATATATATATATATATATATATATATATATATATATATATATATATATATTGGGCAGAGGATAGATGAGTAGCAGTGGCTACTCCACCAATAGCAGCATTTGGCATCAGTGGAGAGTGTGAGTGTGTCCATGTGACACAAGAGTGACTTGTATCAGTGAGTGATTTGTGAGTGTCAAGTGTAGTGAACTGCCATATATCCTAGGTGAGTGTTAAAGTGTCATAAAGTGATGCTAATATGTGTATGTGTTTTGTTTTGGAAGATCAGTGTTGGAGAGTGGGTAGGCAAGTTAGTGTGAGGGTTGTGTTTTAAGTGAATAGGCAGTAGAGAGATAATGTGGGGGTTTGACATATGTCAACTGAGAATGTGGATATACACATATGGTATGTGGGTATGTTCATATATGAACTTATATATATATATATATATATATATATATATATATATATATATATATATATATATATATATATATATATATATATATAATATGCATGCGGGTGGAGGCATAGGTATACAAGTGTACTTAGGGTGTGTATCCTTATGAGATGGTAGTTAGACCAGATTATGAGTGAGGGAGTTTTAGTGTAGGTGTGTACCTATACGTATAGAATGGATTGCTCAATCTGCAGATAAAGAAAATTGTGTGCAGGGAGATTTGTGCAATAATTTCTAATGTTAATGTGCACTTGAGTTGTCCCTGTGTAGCAGTAGTGAAAGGATAGGGAGTAGGGTGCAAGAAATTGGGGACTCTTAGGTGAACATGTGAGGGAGATATAGAAATGTGATGGATGTTCAGATAGGAAGGTGAGTGTGTGAGTTCAGTTCGAGACTGAACTGAATTGAATAATGGGTTCAATTGGAAGGGAGTGTTCATTTGAAGACATGTGAGAGGGGTTCAGATGCAAGGATTTCCTGTTTTTAATGGAGAGGTTAGCCACTTAGCCACTTAGCCTTGGACCAATTCCAGTTCAAGGATTGTGAGAGGACTGATATGTGAGCAGTGATTGGAGAGGGGGTGTTCAAGTGGTTAGGTGCTTTGATCTGCAGGTGAAGGAAAAGCAGGACAACATGTAAGGTTTAGGCCAGTGTCATATACCCGTATATAGCCTATAGATATAAATCTATATTTTATATGCGAAAAAGATATGGGGAGTAGAGGCAAAGGTTATGTTAGGATGCTATACCTATAGATAATGTTATGAATATAGGTAAGACCTAAATGATAAGGTATGCGTGTGTTAATAAGAAAGATTAGCAAGTTGCATTAATGGCAGTCGGTAAGGGCTAAAATATTAGGAATACATGATTTTCACTTAGACATGGGTACATGGTATAGGTCATGAGTAAATAGATTCATGTGTAATGTAAGGATAAATGCATAATATAATAACTATACACTAAGATATATTGATACATGGTCCCAATATGCATATGGTAGACTGGATACATAAGGAATTCGCTAGTATTGCTTAGTATTGGATATGACACCTTACTTTAGCAAGGTTTTGACCTAGTTGACCGATTTGACCTAGAAATGACTTCATGGCCTAGAATTGGACTAGATTGACTTGTTATCATTCCAAAATCTTGATATTGATATAATATTCCATATTTAGGTTTTTGAGGCACCGTATCGGCACCAGATGTCAGGCGACTACATTCTCTGATAATTTTTTGTTTTATAATATCTTCTATGTTTCTAATATTTAGATATCCTTGTTCTCTTGACACATTGGTCACACGGATTGGTATTGTCTGGATCCTGTCATGAGATATTATTTCTTGATTACCTTGGCATATCTTGTGCAAACTTTCTTGTTGTTCTTGTACATTATATGGACATCGATTCCTGCGAAGGCTAGCTACCTTCTCAGAGAATTTTGTATCATAACGTGTCATGATTGGATCTACTATACTAGTCGGAGGCAGAGAGTATTAGCGTAGGTATGTGATCAATATCCTCCATGCATCAAGTATTGAACCTTGAATAGTGTTAATCATACACTGCACGTATGATTAACCAGTCCTTGAACTCTTGTATCAAGTTCCTAAGCCGATCACATGTTGAAACTAGTGCCAACTCACATAGGTAGTATTTTCTTGATTCATGTACATGATACACTTTATTCGCTTGCACTTACACTCATTTACAGTCTTACTATGCCTTGTCATGTTCATGTATATATCAGTTTACCTTGTATATTTTCTCTATTTACTGCTACATAGTCTTTATCATTTAACTAGAACTGTTATTGGAAATATATCTCGTTCCAATCCTATCACGTCCTGCTCCCGTAGGAGCGATCGTCCTCGCTAAGGCGTAATGCCGCGTGAGGCTAAATTGCTCTCACACAAGGCAGATTCATAACGGCCGATTACAGCCTAAGCGAAGGGGTCGTCACACAGAAGTTTCAAGCAAAAACATTAAATATTCAGCAACGAAAATTTGAATACAAAACACAAGTCATGCAAAATACTCTTTTATTAATATTGAACAAAGATTACAATGTGGGCACTAGGCCAAATTACAAGTCTCTCAAGCTCACTTTTCTCTTATATTACAAGTCACTCTGCTATCTCTCATTTCTCAGTACAAGCTTCAAGGACGACAAGTGGCAGATTCTGCAGGATGGTGACGTCCATACATTATGTCTCGTATAAGTCTTGACTCCATGCGGCCGCACGCCTCATAACGCCAAGGAACTCCATGCCTCGACGCATCCAAGCGAGCTCCGTATCATCGAGCTTCTACCTGTGCCTGCACATAAAAACTGTGTGGGTGTCAGTACTCAACTGTACTGGTAGAGTGAGCTCCTCACCCACCCATACAAAACCGACACGTTCATTTACTTTGTACAACTTAATCTTTTTTTATTGCCTTGCTAGTCTTGCCTTAGGATCAATATTTAGGACAAAGACGTCTTGGCCTATACTTGGCAACACAACGACAAGGTCGTGCTATACTCTATTCGTGACTTTAATACATTCGAGGCAGT
Organism: Iris pallida; assembly: GCA_029216955.1. Taxonomy (NCBI): domain Eukaryota; kingdom Viridiplantae; phylum Streptophyta; class Magnoliopsida; order Asparagales; family Iridaceae; genus Iris; species Iris pallida. The sequence continues at coordinate 4,160,942 of JANAVB010014797.1, forward strand.
GCCTCGTCCAGCAGAAACTTATGCAACTCGACCGTGCCAAGACTCACTACCAAAATATGGCAGATTTGCGACGAATTTAGCAACTCCATGAACGGACGTCGCTAATTTTTAGGAATTTAGCGACGTGGTAATGTGCCATCGCTATTCGTCGCTGTTGGCGACGAATAGCGACGAATAGCGACACTAATTTATTAAATGGGAATCTGCATCGTAATGTCGTCACTACACGTCGCTAATTATTTAAATATAGCGATGCGTAGCGACGACTGTTATAGAACGTTACCGTATATTACTAATCAGCGACGTTTAGCGACGTCGCATGCTGATGTCGCTAAATGTTTTATATAGGACATGAGGGTTTTCTTTTCGATCATTCTCCGAATTTTTTCTTCTTCTCCAATTTTCCCGCTCTCCCTCCTCCGGCGCTCGCACCCTCCTCCGGCCTCCTCCTCCTCCTCCCTTCTCCTCAGGTAGCACCCCTCTCTCTCCCTCTCCCTCTCTCTCACGTACGACATAGACATGAACTCGACACAAATACATACACAACACAAACTCGACATTGTGGAAATAGGTCGAATTGGTTTGGAGGGATTTGAGTCACTTCGACAATGGCTCAGATCTAGGGCATGGTAGCGGTGATAAGGAAGAAGGAAGTGGTTCCTGTTCCTCATGGCGGTGGATCCACGGGTTGGGGGATTTTGAAGGAGAACGAAAGAGAGATGAGGGAGGTGGTTCATGTTCCTCTCTGCCTACTACTCATATTTCTTACTACTGCCCCTTAACTAACCTGCCTTCCTTTCCTATACAAACCCTTCCCTTCTCCCTCTAACCATAACACCGAAATGAGAATAGTGGCTGCCATACACCCCTCATTCATGTATGTTGCTGCCACACTCTCATTGCCCCTGCTTTCAAGTAGCCAAAGCCAAGCTTATGCAAGGCCACCCCCAAATCCTCCTACAGTGGGGCTAAGCCCTCTGTACATAGGGAGTGGAACTCCCTATCTCCTCTAATGGTTGCCGTAACATGCAAGCAAGCTTGCTGCATTTCATCTCCCCCAAATCTGAGCAATAAAATTCATGGCCTCTTCTACTGATACTTGTAGGTAAGTGAAACTGGGAACTGAAATAGAATGCACTACACAGTGTATTAGAATATCATTGGAGCTGTATCACTAGAGGACAAATTTGGGAATGTATCAACCGATACATATAAACCTATCTACTGATATTAGTATCCCCAACACAACTGATACCTGTATCCTATATATACTAATACATGATCCCCTATGACTGATACCATAACCTCTCAACTCACACTATTCCTATCTAATTGCTACAACCAGACCCTTATCTTACCTACAATTATCTGTAGATACTCTAAATAGTCCACTATATCCCTTCACAACTTTCCACATTGCTCGAGCATCCTCTATTACTATCAGTTAACTGCTGCCATTGGCTTCCCAACCCGAGCCCCTATCTCCTCTAACACATAACTGCTATGTGGACCCCCTTCCTAACAGATACACTATCCACTGATACATATAACTAAATTTAGGACATATATCATATAGTATATCCTATTAACTGATATAGGCTGCTATGTGGACCCCCTTCCTAACTGATACATAGGGTTTTATGTATGTAGATATATTTATTAAGGTTCTTTGAAATATTTTATAGGTTTGGATTCATATTTTGTGTCTGTACCTCAACAAGAGTTAGACTCTTTTATAGGCAAGTATACATTGCCAACTTTGTACAGTTTATTACATACATGCTTTCTACTACTTTGTTATATATGTCTCATTTAGAAGACTTGGTACCATTTAGAAGACTTGGTCTCATTTAGAAGACATCATAAAATATGTACTGTTGCAAATCTAATTCTTAATTGATAATATAGATTTAGACCTGCAGTGTATATTAGATATTCTAGTTGGAATATTATATAATAAAGTATATATATGAATGAAAGTGCATCAAAAGTGAAATAAATTTTATTTATTAAATAACAAGTATGTATTTACTACTTAATATACATACATGTCGCAATGACCATCAATCTCTCGATAGACACTGGATTGGTACCAGCCATACACTGTCCCTGCAGCCATTCGACTGGCGAGACAGAAATCTATGTACGACATTTGCTATAAGAAATTTGCATTAATCTACGGTATGACATGGTGATCAGGACATAGTCCCTACAGCCATTCGACAAGCGAGGCAGAAACTATGTAGCCGTAGATAAAGTTGACTGTCCTCCGACCCCCATCCCTCGGCAATGATGATACGACAACCTATCATTATATCTTTTAGTAGTAGATGATGTCTTAGTATTACATTGTAATGACTGTGGTTCGTATTGCGTATCTTGGTATACGTATACGTAATTTGATCTGTATTGCATGTCTCCCTGCTTGATTTATTCTAGCATTTCATTAGATGGTTTATTCTTGGGTTGGTTCGGCTGGCTTGGTTTGCTTTGGTTCATCATGAACCAAAGGTGAACCCCCACCTACCACCTCCTCACCATTTATTAACCCACTCCTTTCTCTCTCTTCTCATTAATTCCCTCCATTACTTCTTCTTCTCCACCATTACTTCTTCACCCACCAGGAGAGAGAGAAAGAGAGAGCTTAGGCAAGTGTAGCTTGCTTCATGGAGGAACTTCATTTTTATTGTTCCATTCTCTTCCTTTCGAGATTCTAACACACTTTAATATTTGGCATTTCTAATTTTTATGGTTCAATTTGCGTAGATCTAAGTTTATAGTATTTTTGGATTTCTTGGGTTTTGATCTACTTAACATTGTATTCCAAGTTTTGTTGATTCCATGTTGTAAAGAATTTTACTCTGCCCCATTTTGACCTATGGAAGTCCAGATTTGGGCTTAGAATGAAGAAATTATGGAACTTTGAAGTCAAGGACTTCATGGCTATTCTTCTCGGATCAGTGGAGAAGAAGAACAGTTTCGAGCCACATGGTAGCCTTAGCCGCATGACTTTCATGCGACAAGTCTCCATAGTCGCATGGCCTTGTTGGATCTCCAGCCGCATAAGGCTTTGCTCCCTGCGAGCCGCATAAGCTGTCCTTGGATCTCAGCAGCATAAGGTTGCCATCCCGCAGTCGCATAAGGCCTAGGCTATCTCCAGCCGCATACACCTATTGATCCTCCAGCCACATAAGGCTTTGCTTCCCACGAGCCGCATAAGCTGCCCTTGGATCTCAGCCGCATAAGGTTGCCATCCCGCAGCCGCATAAGGCCTAAGCTATCTCCAGCCGCATATACCTATTGATCCTCCAGCCGCATAAGACTTTGCTCCCCGCGAGCCGCATAAGCTGTCCTTGGATCTCAGTCGCATAAGGTCGCCATCCCGCTGCCGCATGGGCCCTTCCACCCGCAGCCGCATAAGCTTGAGTTCTCGCTGCCGTATGTGCCCCCTTCCTTCTCTAGCCGCATGTACCTGTCCTCATTCCAGCCGCATGAGCGCGCAGTCCCCAACTGCATAAGCGTGCACGTCCTCTGTCGTATGGCTCCTTCTACAGTCTCGTTCTCTTTTATTATTATTATTACTATTATTATTAATATTATTAAAATGTCTCATTTATGTCTATGTCATGTAATTATGGCATAATTCCTGAACATGATAATGGCCCGCAGTGGCGCACTCTTGACTAATAGCTGACATGATATATCATGATATGCTATTACGACAGCTAGCCCGATATGACAAGTACGAATGACCTGGACACCGTGGACGATTGTGTTTGTACAAATAAACCAGTACTGTCTTGCATCATGTCTAGGATAGGGATCCCAGAGCACCACGGTCAAGGATACCTATAGAAATTAACTAAGGCTAATTAACTAGAATAATTCAGTAGTCATGAAGAGATTTCCAGCTACATGCAATCCCGTTATCTGGACGCATTCAGTGGACTTGTAGCCTACCGACGAGTAGGGCACATTTCCAGCACACAGTCATGTGGTGCACCCTTCATAAATGGACATTCGACCCGGATAACCGGATGGTCTGCAGGACTTGTGGCTATTGGGATAATCTTATTGAATCTTGCTAGTAACTAGGCATGTGATAACCCTAGTTAGTTAAGAGTATCAAGCCATACTTCTTGATTGGCCGTCATTGATTGGATGGAGTTTATTCCAGCTTAGTCTTATCTTGATCCTGTACAAGACCGTGACATGACACGATGTATTGTGCATGTCTCAACAATAAATGATCAGGGGTCCAGTTCTGTTCAGGCGAAGGGTTACAACTCCGGTCCTTGTTTGGTTTAAGGGTTGTAACCTAGCTCCCGGAGCAGTTCTGTGTCCTCTCTTCGTTTATTGTCTTTACTGTACCAATAGTATTTAAGACAGGTTTCTATTCATGTGAAGGGTTACAACCCCGTTCCTTGTTTGGTTTAAGAGTTGTAACCTGGCTACTTGAATGGTTTCCTCGTACTCAGTTTATTGTGGTTATCCCTATTATCATCAGTTCTTTATTTATTATCTTTTATATTCTATTGTGTTATGCTGGTTTTAGTTCCTAAGTGAAGCCTCCTTTGTGGCACTTGCTCTTTCTGGGGTCTGACCCAGCTAGTTTTGTATGGCCAGATACCGGAGCAGCTCTAGAGGATCTACCTACCTTCCAGCCAGATGGTGACCACCAGGCGTAATCCTGGCAACGAGTGGATTTCTTTTTGTTCTCCCATTTTATTGTAAAAATTATTTTTTTGAGGCGTTTAGCCGACGAGCACTTGTTAACTCGGTTGTACCTTTATTTACTGTCTGCCTACGGGCTATGACATGATTAACAGATCCTAGGGTTGATCATGTATGACTAAACTCTTGCTAGTCCTGACATTTTGTAACGACTAGCTTCATGATCAGCTGAATATGTAATGTTTGGGACGCCTTACTATTGTATATTTGGTGATCTTACATCTTATAACACTTACTTACTTGCTTGTGATTGAGACACTAGACTTGTTCATGACCATAAGAGACTGTTGGCTTGTAGTTAAACCCTCATGTATCTAGACAGCCGTGACCGTATAGCGAGGTGGGTTGCACTTCAATATACGTAGCTGGCTATGTCTGCCCCCGCTCTCCAGTATTCTGGTTCTGGGGCGTGACATACATTTTGTGGGTTCATCTTGATTCTGTTACATCCTTCAGATACTAGATTCGATAAGAACATATACTACACCATATGTACAGAACATAGATGATTCAAACTAATGTATGCTAGAATAAATTTTGGGTTATGTTCTGAGCCATTCGTCCCTACACTTGGCAATTAAGCATGTAAAATATATCGTTGAAGAACATAAAACTTGTGGTCGTTACTGCAGAAAGTGCAGACCGGCATGAACTGACGCATAAAAAGGAGGGAATCAAAGCTGTAATAAGTAAAGTTGTGTTTTGGATGTTCTACTTTTGTAAGCTCTTTGTTCACAAAGCAAGATATAATGAATACAGAACAAGTATCGAGTTTATAACTCTTGTAAGCTCTATACTTGAGTTACGAACTCGATACTTGTTCTGTATTCTTTAATTATAGCTTGCTTTGTGAATAAAAAGTTTACAAGAGTTCTTTTTCCAAAGCACAACTTTACTTGTTCCAGTTTTGAGCCCCTCATTTTCGTGCGTCAGTACATGTCGGTTTTCACTTTCTGCAGTAACTTCCTCCAATTAACCGCCATCCCTCGACAATGATGATACGAAAACCTATCTTGATTCTGTTATTATAGTAGATGATGTCTTAGTATTATATTATGTGAGTTCATCTTGATTCTGTTACATTCTTCAGATACTAGATACGATAAGAAAATATACTACACCATATGTATAGAACATAGATGATTCACACTAATATATGCTAGAATGAATTTTGGGTTGTGTTCTGAGCCATCCGTTCTCACACTTGTCAAAAAATCGAATATAACATTTTTATCTGCTTTCGAAAAAAATCAAATATAACCTTTTTACCTGCTTTCGAAAATATGTTCTGAGCCATCCATTCTCATACTTGTTTCTTTTCTGGAATTACAAAACATATATGAATTATACATTGAGTGTCATTCTTTGCAGAATTATCTTAAACTGGATATGAATTACTATTTACGGAACCGTTTGTGGATCTATAATCGTCATCCTGATGACATGTGCGGTGTACGGGATGAATTTATACAGGGTGTGCAACAGTTCCTACAGTTTGCCAAGGTGTTCCCTCAGTACATGGACCGTACAAAAATTAAGTGTCCATGTGTGAGATGTCGTAACTTGAAATATCATTCGGAAGTGGATGTGACATATCATTTGTATTCAAGGGATTTTATGCCAAATTATTATCAGTGGACTGCACACGGAGAACTTGTGCCTTTAGCATCCGAGCCGGAACCTTATGTGGAGCCTTATGTAGATGTCCACGAGCATGCTGATTACAACCAAGGGTGGACGAACATGGTTTTCAATGCTGCGGGGCCTAGTTTCGATCTGAACAATCAATATGCAGCTGAGGAGGCACCAAATGCCGATGCTACAAAGTTCAGGGAGTTGCTGGAGAATGCAAGGACTCCTTTATATCCTGGTTGTGATGACCATTCACCGTTTGAGGTGATTACAAGACTACTGAGCATAAAATCAGATTTTAATATGTCTCAAGAATGCTATAACCAAATCCTGGAGTTAATTAAAGATATATTGTCGGAGGGTGCCAAGTTACCTAAAGACTTCTACGATCCCGATCCAAGAGAATGGTGAGATCGCTCTAGATGGGGTATGAAAAAATTGATGCATGTCGCAACGGATGCAATTATACTATAAGGACGACAAGGATGAAGATGCCTGCAGATTTTGTGGTGCCGATCGCTTCAAGGCAACTAGTACAACAAGGACTTCTGGTGCACGCAAGCCAACAGATTTGATGCACTATTTGCCTTTGACGTCGCGGTTGCAGAGGTTGTTCATGGCAAAGGAGACAGCTGATAATATGAGTTGGCACAAACGGAAACAAATAGATGGAGTACTTGATCATCCATCCGACGGAGAAGCATAGAATCACTTTGATCGAGTGTATCCCGATTTTGCTTCGGAGCCGCGAATGTTAGATTGGTGCTTTCCTCCGACGGTTTTACCCCATTTGGACTTTCGGGCTCTGTAACCCCCTTTTTTCAAAATTTTGAAATTTTGCATTTTCTAGAATTTTATAATTTAGCCATATTTTATGTTATGGTTTGTTTACGAGGATATTTATTTGATTTACCTATTTTTATAATACAATTTTCTAAATGGATATTAATTTAGAGCAATTTGAATTTGGTTTCGAAAATTTAGCTTCCCTCCATTGTAACAACCCATAACAACTTGTAACAAATTTTCTAACTAAATTTTTGGTATTTTTGCAATTTATGAAAAGGGGAGGGACTTCTGTGATTAATTTCATTTGGTGGAAGGTCTTAAATGGAAATATTCCATTTTATTGGGTTTTTCTGTAAATAATTATTTTTCTCTATTTAATTTCTTTCTCTCTCTCTCTCCTCACATTTCCATTTGTATTTTCATTTTCCCACTATTAGAAATCGAGCAGAGAGCTCCCCCGAACAAATTTCTCTACCTAAACTTCGATCTAACCCCAGTTTCCCTCTCCGGCGGATCCTGACGGCGGCGAAGGCGATCGACCTTCCTCTTTTTTCGGCGGCGCTCCGTTAGTTTCCAGGGGCAGCGATTTCTTCTTCTGTGGCGTGGCTTCCTCCGACGACGACGGGCGGCCAGATCCCGACGAGCGACGCCTCATTTTCCAGCGATCGACTCCGGGCGGACTCACAACAACATCGCAGCGAGTCGATTAATCCGGTATCCTCGGCCTTCTCCAGTCGTCGATGACCAACCTCGGCGGTCGATGACTGTTCGTCCTCCGTGAGCCTGTGCGATCTCGATCGACAACTCCCCAGTAACAGCGTTTGAGCTCGGTGAAGGTGAGTCCCCACTGGTTCCTCTTCTTCACTGAGAATCAATTCAATTCTTTCAAATCAATCGGCTCAAGAGCATCAATTGTTTTAATGTAGTAATCAACGGCTCGTTCTTCACGAACAGTGACTGAGCGACTCTCTCCTTGCCGAAAATCCAAACTGGTGAGTCTCTGGTCAGTGTTTTGAGGTATTCCCGAATTAGGATCGACTCATCGATTAAATGTTGATCAACTTCTTTCCTCTGTTTGAATTTGGAATAGTATTCTTATCATGATTTATCAAATCATTTGGGACTCTTGTTGGGATCAAGAACTCGATCTTCACTTGGTAAGAAATTGATTCAATTCTTATACTCTGAGACTTTTTGAGTTGATCGAACAATGGAGTATTGGTTTTTAGTTGTAAGTCTTGAGTTCGGATTTTGGTTCTTGAACCATTCGTCCTATTTTAGTAAACCTATCTTGTTGAATCTGAGAGCTAATTCCTATTGCTTTGTTTTCTCTGGTCGTGTTCGATGGAAGATCGCAGGAGAGCTCGAGTTCGCAGACGGACACGATGAGAAGTTGCTCAATCACTTGGGACCAAGTTTTCGTTCCAGCATCAATTTCTTCTTCTTAGGTATGGATCTACAATTCTTGATAATTTGATCATGTTGTCGTGTTATTGAATGGGGAATGATTGGGCAGGGTTTGGTTGGAACGCAGGGGAATCGATTCACTCGTGTCCAGGAAATTATTGTGGCTGTGTTCGTGTGTGTGTCCAGAGCGTGTCGTGTTCGGACTTGTCAGCTTGTTTGTGTGCGGTCGGGTAGCTGTGTCCAAGAGTAGATTCGTGTTCAGCTTGGTGAGTCCAAGTGAAGTCGAATACAGGAAAGTCTTCTGGGTTGGAGCTAGCTTTGGCGAATTTTCTTTTTATTTTCTTTGAGTTTCAATCTGGTTGTATATTTTCCTGTCATTCTGGTTCTTATCTTTCCTTCTAACTTTTGAATTATGGGAAGCATGACCGTAGGGTTCAAATGCTAAGCCTTTTGTTTTGATGTTCTAACTGAACATTCAATTTTGGAATGCTATTTTTGGATATTCCCAGTTTGAATGATTTTGTTTCTATAAATCTGTTTCAACTGTAGCTTGTTTTTAGTCTACTCTTCTTAAGTTTTCTCAATTATGTGAGTTTGGGCAATGTTGATTTTGGTAGTGACCATAATTTGGCGAATATTCGCAAAGAAGAGTGGTGTTTGAATCTGGGTTGAATTCTGTGAAACGCTTAGCGGGATGGTTAGTTGAATGTTCTACTAAACATTCAAACTTTGAGAGGGCTATGGGTTGCACAATTTAAGTCTTCATTTATGTTCTGAGTTCTGCTGGGTTGGTTACTTTTCTTTTGTGAGTAGTTGATATGGTGCGAGGCTGAGATTTGAATTAGAGGAGTGTGCAATTATGGTTGGGTTTTATGTTGTGCTAACTTTACTTATAGGTGATCAGAACAGTCCAATTGGGTTGGCCTAGTGAACTAGATTACTAGTTTAAGGGTAGTAAGTTTTAGTGTTCATATAATAATTATTGATTAATAAGGATTTTTCTTGACTTTGACAATTAATTAGGATAAGATAATTTTGGACCTAACTACCATTTTAGATACTAAAAATATTATTTCTTGATAAATTAAATATTACGTTTCCTAAATCAAATGGTTTAAATATGGTGATGGTTTATATGCATGTCTCTAATAATAGTTATAATTCTGTTGGTATTTATAAGATAAGGTTAATACTATTTGATAAGCTAAGGTATATATCATATCTTTCTAAATTAAGTAAAACCTAACTTTCTATCAATATAAATATTTCCTAATAAATGTTTGCTCTAATATTTTGCCATATATATATTTTCGAGAATCGTTCCTAATATCTATATGATATTTTGCTAATAAAGTTACTAAATATTATTTTCCTATATTAAAATATGTTACTAGCATTTATGATTCAAACTAATTTGCCATGAATATTATCTTGATTGGAGCTAATTGCTAGTAGAAATATTTTAATAAATAATTTATCTAAACCAATATTACTTTGTTGGGAAAAATATATTTTAGTTTTAGTTATTGTCTAACTAATATTATTTTTTTATATAAATTTAATCTCTTTTCTTGTCTAGTATTTAATGATAGAGTCAGCTAGTTAAAAGTTAGTTAGAATTTTAAGACTAGTTAATAGTTAGCGATTTTTAGCTAGTAAATAATGTTAGAATTAACCAATATGTACCTATTACCAGGTGGACATAGAGATTTCCACATTCATTTCTCGATCTTCCAGAGCAAGGCAAGTACACCGGCTCGAACTCTTTACTCTGTATTTTTTGTCTTGCTTCATGATCTCATATTGACACGTTGTACACACGATTGTTCATTGTTCATTGTTCATTGTTCATCGTTCATCGTTCATTGTTCATTTTTCATAGTTCATTGTTCTTATTTGTACATTGGGGTGGAAAATACGACAGATATGTGACCAATCCTATTTTAGCTAGACATTGACTAATAGCTTAGGTCTCACATCGTGCACGTGGGACTCTAAGCCGTACCATTGTTCATTGTTCACTGTTCACTGTTCATTGTTTACCCAGCCGGTCACATACTCTTATAGTTATTTCAAATGCATGTTACACTGATAGTATAGTTCATTGTTTCTGGATCATGTACTATAGTTCATCGTTATTCATGTACCATCATTTCATATTCATGTCTTGTACCATAGTTCATCTTTTGATTCTTTTTCATACATTTCAGTTTACATTGTTTAGAGCTTCTTGTCGGGGTTGTACTTTGCTCTTTTTCTGACGGGAACGTTGCAGGTTACTTGATGATGTTGTATCTCCTTCATGGGCCAGAGCCCAAAGCCATAATAGAGCTGTGCCTCAGGATAGACCTAGAATTTCAGAGTTATGGACAGGTCTTTTCTTAGATTTGTTTTAGAGGATTTTATCATGTATTGTATTGTATTGAGGATTTCAGGATTGTATAATTTTTATTCATGTTACCGGATTTGTCTCCGGATGATATTGTATAATAACTTGTGGATTGTGGTGATTCTGGGAACGTGTATAGTAGCTGTAATATTTTACATTTCTTGTATCTTGGAGTTTTTCTTAGAATTGTACATCTTACTTTATCGTGTCCATCGACGAAGGTCGGGCGTGTCCGACTCGTGTCCAATTATTCGGGAGCGGGTTATGACATATTTTTAGTGGTGGCCCATGCAGGTCAGTCCTAATGGCACTTAGGCTATAGAGTGCTATTGGGGAACCTGTTAGACTAAGGAAAACTCATCACAGCATAGAATTCGTAGGAAATGGTAATTGAATATATAGAGATTTATTATACTCAATATTTTCTATGAGGTTTATTATTTTCCTAGGACTTAGCAATCAACGAGTTTCTTTCTATTTCAGGATGGTTTCCACCAGGAAGACCGCAGATCAGCCTGGAGCTACAGGGGCTTCAGATCAGACCGCAGTTGATGTACCGGTGGGACAGCTTCCACCACCACCCCCTCGGTTTCCTTTGCTGCCTCCGACGATGATGTTTGACGGCACCCAGGTGATGGCTATGTTTCAGCAGTTTATGGAGGCCCAGAACCACCAGACAGCGCAGTTTCGGGCGACGGTTGTAGATGCGCTCAGGGCTAGAGAGCCGGCAGCACCAGCTCTAGCAGCACGTGCAGCACCAGCAGTACCGAGACCAGGGACGACCAAGGAGTACCAGAACCACTACCCGATGGAATTTTGGGGCAATGAGGGGATCGTTTATACGGACGAGTGGCTGGAGAATGTGGAGATTGCCATATTGGAGTGACCATCTGCTCAGACATAACCTGGATGTCATGCATATCGAGAAGAATGTCTTTGACAATATAATAAATACTGTGATGGACGTAAATGGGAAGACGAAAGACAATCCCAAGGCCAGGTTGGACTTAGAAGAAATATGCAGACGTCCAGAGTTGTAATTGATAAAGGAAGGCAGTAGAAAGTATAAGCAGCCCAAGGCCATTTTCTCACTGGAAAAGGAAGACAAAGGTAGACTCTGTAGGTGGATCCCAGGGCCTAAAATTTTTAGACGGGTATGTATCGAATTTGAGAAGATGTGTTGACCCGAAGGAGAACAAACTACAGGGTATGAAGAGCCACGACTGTCACATTTTTTGGAGAGGTTAATCCCGATTACATTTCGGAAATTCTTACCCCCAGGTCGTTTGGGATCCACTGACAGATTTAGCTTAGCATATTCTTCAAAGATCTTTGTTCTACTAAGTTGCTCGTCGATCGGCTTGAAAAGCAGGAGAAGGACATTGCAGTAATTTTGTGCAAGCTTGAGAGGGTGTTCCCTCCTGGATTCTTCGACTCTATGGAGTATTTGCCAATTTATCTTTCCTATGAGGCACGTGTTGGTGGGCCCATCGGTTATCGGTGGATGTACTCGTTCGAGCGCCATCTAAACCACCTGAAGAGGAAGGTAAAAAATAAGGCACGGGTCAAGAGTTTTATTTGTGAAGCCTATATCCTTGAGGAGATTACAAACTTTTGTTCGATGTATTTCAAGAATCATATTGCTACAAATAGAACAAGAGCTCCGAGGAACGACGATGGAGATATATAATATAATAATGCATTATTAAAAGTCTTCAATGCTCTTGAAAAGCCTTTTGGAAAACTAAAAAAGAGATATTTGAATCATGAGGAACTAAGGGCTGCCCAATTATATATATTACTCAACTGCGAGGAGGATGAAGTGGAAAAGCTAGAGTGGTAAGTAAAAATCTTCAACGTTCAAGTCGTCTATTTGTTGATTACATTATTATAATTTAACTAATTAACCGATATTTATTGGTTTTCTGTAAATTTAATGATGAGGTGAGGTCAAGTAGACCATACATTGCAGATGAAGAAGTAGAAGAAGAAATGAGACTTCATTTTCCGTCTTGGTTGAATGCATGTGTAAGAAGCTAGTTAGAATCTTCCTCCATTTGTATTTGCACAAAAAATAACTTAACATTGAACTTAATTTTGTATCTTCTCGTGTTTAGTTCGATCGTCCGGACGTTACCCTTGAGAATGAATCTATTAGAACTCTTGCCAAGGGACCAATTTGTGCCGTCAAAATATGGCCAAGCTATTGCGTGAATGGGTTTAAGTTCAAGTCAACAAATGCTCCCACCAGAGATAGCTTCCTGGATCTTGATTCCACAAAAAATAGTTGCTTGTGTATCAAATCTACAAACTACAAAGATGTCACTCCATACAATGATTTATATGACGTCTTACGGGAGATTGTGGAATTGACATACAATTATGGCACAGAGCCTGCTAAGATCGTGTTGTTCAAAGTTGATTGGTTCGATCCGATACAAGATCAAGGATGGAAAATTGACAAGCATGGTCTTGTAGATATTAACTACCATCGTCGATACCAAGAATATGAACCATTTATCCTAGCAAGCCAATCTCAACTCGTATATTTTATAACATATCCTAGACGGGGAACAACAAGGTACGACTGGTGGGCAGTATGCAAGACTAAAGCCAGAAATACCTACGACGTCGACGAAGTGGCTTATCAGGAGGACGAGATGCCTCTTGTACCAAATACAGTTGATGTCGACTCAGCAGAAGTTTCCGATTTTATGTCTAATTGTGTAGAAGAGGTACAAGTATCCGAAGGGGAAGACGATGGAGATGCTAGTGAAGATGAGAAGGAAGAGGAAGAGGATGAGGAGGAGGAGGCAAACGAAGAAGATAAATTTTCAGAGGATGATTAAGAAACTGTGATTTCAATGTATTCATATTTCTGTAATCTTAAATTATGAACTGTGATCATTTCTATTAATATTCAGATTTTTGTAAACTTAAATTATGAACTCCAATGTATGCAGATATTTCTAAACTTTTATTGTATTTATTTATATTTTTAATCATATGTTATTATCAACATGGCAGGACGACGCGGAGGCATAGCAGGACGACGCGGAGATAGGTCAGGACGAGTCGTGTCCTTAGGTGGGCAGAGACCTCTGTTACCAGAGGATGGCTCCGGACCATCGTCTGACCCGAGCACTCCATTGTACCATACGGTCGTAGGTCCGGGTGGCAGTACACCTGGGACGAGCAGTTCCAGGCTTGTTGATACTCTTTCCCCTAGCCTTCCTACCACTGATGGCAATATGGAGGGTGGGGAGCAGGTAGAGGAGGTAAATACTACTCTCGTCCGTGCGGATCCATACTAAAGCGACCCTCCATGGGCACCTCAGGACGAGACGATGATGGAGATATGGACCGACGGTCCTACGAAGTAAGTTAAATAAATATATATATATATATATATATATATATATAATTATCATTGTATACAGATATCGTCCCTCGTCGGTACAGAGAGCGTTGGGCTCCTTTCTGAGGTCCAACTATGGGGGTCCGTGGATCAACTACTCGGATGCCTCGGAAGAGAGGAAGGCATTTTGGTTTGCCCACTTTAAGGTAATTAAAGATAGTTAATTTAGTAGGATTAATATAATTTTAAGCATCTTTTAGAACTTATTATTTTAATTTGTAATTCTTGTAGAGGGCCTATTTTTATCCACCACACAGGGCCGAGCAGATTGAGAGGCAGTTTCCAGCCGTCGCCGCTAAGTTGATCCGTGATGCAATTGACGATCAGAAAGCTCGTCAGCGCTCCGAAAAGCCGATTGCTGGTTGGATCACGCCTGACCAGTGGACTGCGATGAGGGCTCGATTTGAGGAGCCCTGGTACAGAGAGAGGTCGGAGAAGGCGAAGGCAGCTAGGACGAGGGCTGGAAAGCAGTGTGGTGGATCGATTCCTATGACGGTTCCCTTGTACTACTTTCCCTTGTACTACTTTTGCATCACAACTTTCGGTTCAATTTAGGCCATTCGACCATTCCCACTTAAATTATGATTATCATATGCACATTTTCGTGACTTTTAATTTAGGAGCAGAAGATTGGTTATTTTCTCAAAACCAATTTCACATGCATGTCATAAACATGACACCCTACATCCATGACCTTCGTGTCCCACTCGGACACACCATCTTGTGCTTCGTTTACTTCACATGACTTTCCTGACACAAGATCCCATATTAATTTACCCTACGGAGTCGCTTTTATTTTCGACTCGAATTGGAGACACCTTTTCAACCTAAACCTGTCGAGCCAAATTTTGGACATGACCCATTTTAAGCCTACTACCCATATTTTACTTGTTGATCTTGTGTGCTGCTAGGAAGAGGCTTCGACCTTGATTGTTGGGGGGTTTGACCTAGAAGGAGTACGACCATCTTAATTTTGAGGACGAAATTCTTCTAAGGAGGGTAGACTTGTAGCACCCGGTTTCTAAAATAAGGGTAATTTTGAACTTTTGTATTTTTAATTATTTAATAATGTTATTTAAATCATTATATGATTTATGGTGATTTTTAATCAATTTAAAACTATTTAAACCATGACTTGTGATTTTGATGTTTTGCTAGTGCAACCCTAGAGACTACATGACCTAGAGACTAACCATGACCATGGGAACCTAACCATGTGATTAGGATGACTAATTGTGACTTTCTAGCCTAGGGGTATTTTGGTCATTTTGATAATTTTGTGAAATTGTAAATTGTATTAATTAAATATGTGCTAGTTAATTATTTGAGAATTAAACTAGAAGTTTAGCCTAATCTAGATTAATCTTGAGGTTAGAATCATGGTTAGAAACTTCCTACTATATGCCAAGATTACAAATATCTAGATATTGTGATTGGTAAGATATTTTGTATTGATATTAGTAAGGAAAATCTAGTTTACATGTAAGCCTTTGATTTAGACTTTAATTGCATGGAAGAACCCTAGACACACATCTAGACATTGCCAAAACCCTAATTCCTATTGAGATGACCAGCCACAACCTAGAAAATCCCTTATAAGTATCATCA
Source organism: Iris pallida (assembly GCA_029216955.1). Taxonomy (NCBI): domain Eukaryota; kingdom Viridiplantae; phylum Streptophyta; class Magnoliopsida; order Asparagales; family Iridaceae; genus Iris; species Iris pallida. Next base: position 4,176,919 of record JANAVB010014797.1, read on the forward strand.
TGTAGTGTTCTTGCCTCATTTTAAATACCTACAAAGAGCCCTAACATAGTTCTTCCCCAAACCTTCACCAATTCTTCATTTCTCCTCCAAACTGGAACAAACGAATTGCGTTGGACTCCCCTACAGTAGTAGAGGCTAGTGGAGGCTTACTAAGCAAGGATTTGAAGAGCTTTGGGTAATAGGAGTTCGAAGGACGATTTTCATTGTAACCCTTTGCATTGAGATTTACTCTCAATAGGTAAAACCCCTCAAATTTATTCCAAATCCTTTTTTCTTTACATAGATGCATCCATCTAGGTATCCCTTAGCTGTCCCTCAAGTTTGGTAGAAATTCGTGTCCATTTCGTATCCGTATCGGACACGTATCGGTCTTTTTGAATATGTGTTTGATGAAATGCTTGTGTAGAACTTTTATTCTTGTTTTATGAAACTAATTACATCATTGTGTAGCCCTTAGTGTGTAGATCACAACCCTAATAGACTGAGTTGAATTTTGTGTCGATTTTGTGTCCAAAATTAGACTGGACACACTACACGACACCCACGTGCACTGCCCTGCTACCCGACACAATTTTCTTCGTGTCCATGCCACATGGACACGAGCCACTTGGCACAGAGGTAGGGGCAACCACTGTCAAGCCCCTCCTCAAGTTTTGTGTCATCTGGTAATGTGTCGGACACGAATTTACGTGTGCACTGATTTTATACTGTGCGCACGCGGTCAGTACAGCGCCTCTGATACGCTATTCGTGTCCCACGCAGACACGTCGGGGACACTGTGCAGGCACCCCACGACCTACCTCTACACCTGGCGAACATGTGTACACAACCACGTGGACACTGGGAAACTGTGTCGTGTCCACGAGGCCTTGAACTGGACGCACGATGCAGTGTCTAACACTCAGTATACTGTGTGTTTCGATTCAATTGGACACGTCGTGTCCACTCTTGTGGACACGAGACAGACACTTGTACACCTAGACCTAGACCTAACCTATCTATGGACATAACCACGAGACACGAGCTTGCACGTATCGTGTCCTATTGGATTCGACATGGACGCACGAGACACACTTTTAACTGTTTTCTGATACAGTTATATTTTTGAGTTTTGGACATGTTTTGGCTTGGATTTGGACACTTGGACACACCTACAGGTCGACACAAAATGATAGACACCGGTGCACATGTGTCTAACCTCTGCAAATATTGGATTTGGGTTTCGAAATCAAGTTTGAACTGAGTTCACTTATACTTTGCAAAAACCTGGGATTTAAGTATCGATTTGATTTGGTTTTTAAGTTATTTATTTTCCTAATAATTTCAGTAGGTTTGTTTTAGTTTGATATATTGATTTGGGTTTTGTTGATATATTGTTTTGTTTGTATAGGTTTCAATCTTTGAGTTACTGAGTTCTGATACATTAAACCTGAGATCTCAATGGACTAAAAACTTAGATTGAATGGCACATTTGAAAACTGAGATTCCATTATATGATTTTGTGAATGGTTTAAACTATGATTTAACTTGAATACAAGCCATGTATACCTGAGATTATGCACTTGTTTAACTGTGGTTTTCATAAGTTAAAATCTTAGAAGATTGAGTTTTGGTTTTTGTTTTAAAACTGAGGATTCATTTGCATATACCTGAGATTTCAACTTCATTTAACCTAATTTTCCTTTGATATATTTTAATATGTATATGATACTTGACTGAGTATGAACCTGGTTCATGAACTAGGATTTTATAAGTAATATATTCCTGAGTCGTTCTCTATAACTGAAATCCAAGTTAGGTTTCTATATGTAGATATGGTTTGGGTTTCAATATAGAGAACTATGGCATTCTAAATATATAAAACTATTTGAGAATCTAAAAACTGAGTTTTCAGTGTTATGCTCACACTTTCTTTTGATATCCCTTCTTCCTTATCTCTATATATATGGCTACCTATATATATACTTGTGTATTTGTATGAATGTGACTTAATATAAGAGATACTCTATATAACTTAAATTGTATGTGTGCCTAGGTTAGATTATGGTATTAGACTATAGCTAGGCTTTGTGTTGTTTAGACTTGGGTTTTAGATTGGCTAGTTGACCTAGACTTGGTTAGACTAGATTGACTGTTTTGACTAGACTTAGACTTGACTTGACCTAGTTTGGCAGTTTTATTAACTAGAGTTGACCAAGAGTTGACTTTAGTCTAGATTGACCTAGAATTCATATAGAATGCATTGTCACTTCATATTTTACATTCTGGATTATATCTTGACCTGTTTTACTCTAAATAGGACTCTGTGACACCAGTTCGGACATCTATTCATATCAGTCATTCAGGGTGACAAGCGAGTACATTCTCTAATCTTTTCATACTTGTCAGGACTTATATTCTTGCTCTAGATTACTTTACTTGATACTGGCATGATTGTTATCACGGATTGGTACTATATGGATCTTCTCTTACGATGTTATCCCTATTGTGTTCAGCAGATACATATTGTGATGTGTGTTTCACGAACATATTGTATTTATTGTACACCCCTATTCATATATACTCATTGTGCATCTTGTACTCTCATGATCATATGAGCTTCATGGAGAAACTATTGTACAAGGTAACGTAACTGGATTGGATCCTTGTGTATTGATTGGGGAGGGTAAGTAGGAAATGGTTATGTAATCAAATGCTATTGTACAAATATTGTATAAACTATTGTATATGTCTATTGTACCCTCGTGTATAATGGAGTCCCATTTTATTGTATAACCTAACCTGTTTGTATAACCATATTGTGCTCTAAATTACTAGTCACTTACAGTTCTTACTTATCATGTATATATTTTCAAACGAAGGTTCGTCGTGAGCCATCAATTCCCTGCACCCTGCATGAAAGCTGGTGGAGGATCAGTATGTTCGTCCTCGCATGTACTGATGCCATGACCTTCTTTCTAAACCGACATTGTAGTATTTATGTTAAATCATGCAACTTAGCTTATGATCTTGCTATATTCTCCTTAGGGTCGATTTCATGGCATATTTGAAAGCGTAAAGCATTGTTATTCGAATTGAATAGGCAAGCAGACAAGCAATCTCGTGTTTGATTTGTGGCTTACCAGCATGGACGCACTCGCCCTTGCACTGACGCAAGGTGAATACGCCCCATGCCTTCCCTGTCATGTTATAAGTGCATCTCTAAGCAGGATCTATGTGTGCGGGATACATACGTGCCAACACTTTCGTCCCATCGTTCCTTAGCTATATAAAGGTCGTTGGCGTATTCGCGTCGGAATGGACTAAAGGCGTTTCTTTTATTTATTTCTTTTCACTCTTTCTTTTCTTTCTATTCTTTCTTTATTTCTCTCTCGAATCGGGTAGCCCAACGTTTCACGGGTTGGGTTGCTATCCCAAACAACCGAAACTTATTGCTGTATACCATTATTTGAGGCTTTTTATATCTCGTCAAGCCGTTGCTAATCGTCTTACGGATGTGCGCCTATCAAAGATACATTCTCTCCTAGGCCGAACAGTTCTGGCACCCCGACACTTAACCGTTCGAGGGAACACCCATGCACGGGTTATTATCTCAATTATCTCAAGTCCATTCCATTCGACCATGCAACGCACTATTATTCAAACAACCAAGCATAGTCTTGAGTCTGAGACTCAGACTTTATCATCTAGTATTTCTTTCGTTAACTTTCTATGTTCTTACGTTTTTTACTTCATTTCAATGTTCAATGGCATTATGCCTCAACTTAATATTCGTCAACCGAACGACCCGAAGGTCCCGAACACCTTTCGCGGTATTATGACATATCCGACAGTTCCGCCACATTCATGCCACAACTGTATTCTTTTGCAACGAAGCCATCTGTTATGATCTCGTGCACGTAGGCACGTTTCGACCGTATTTCCATGTTCTATGACTTAGTATTCAATGTTCGTGGCTTGCACGCTAGGGCGCTCGCCTATTGTCTTTCAATGTTCTAGCCTTTTTAACTCGTGCGTGAAGGCACGGTATGGTTCGTGCACTAAGGCACTCGTCGAATACAGTCATCCCATGTTCTTGCGGCTTGTGCACCGAGGTGCTCGCCTTTCCGATATCCAATGTTCCATAGTGACTCGTGTATTTGATCCACGTTTCATTTCAATTATTCAAACTAGTGTTCGACATACACTACGATTTATCTTCCGATCGGACCATGCCCGTGGCGTCGATAGGATTAACTTAGCATACAATGATATATATGATTTAGGCATGAAGGAGTAAAAAGAAGAGTCAATCCTCCCACCTTGAGTCGATACACCTTGTCGTTTTACCGAGCCGATACGGCTCAATTTCATAACTTCATTGCACGGCCAACTCTCCTGACTTAGCCATTCGAGCACTTCGTGCTTTATTAAATTATACGTCCAATTTGGCTTACCGTGCCCAAGTCACAGCCCGCCGTAAGGCTACAATTTGGTTTCGTGAACCCCTTACTGAATAAGGCAGAATGCCGACCTCTAATATTTTAGTGTAAACGTATAGCCTGCACATGAAACCAACTAAAATCAATACTTGCATCGATTCAGACTTTTGCCTTGGTCGATTCGATTTCTTAGAATCTTCGAGCCGTCTCAACGCACTTATCCTTCGGGGCAACGCGGCGCTTCGCATCGATTCACTCGATGCATTCTTTGGAACAATGCAACTCTTTATATCGACTTAATTCGATACGTTGCTCGGGACAACGTAACTCTCGTATCGATTCACATCAATACATTTCATTCGGTCAACACGACTCATTGAGTCAACGTCTCAGCGTAATGCATCGTGCGAAGCGGGGCATTATATTAGTTATGGAATCTAGAATCTTCTACAGTCACATTAGCAAGCATGGTGAGGACATACAGTCTGATTTTGGATATATTTCTCGGGTGTTAGAATTTAATGTTTTCGCGGCGAAGCATGCGGCAATGCAAAATTTTTTAATACCATGATTCTAGAGGCATGTACCTTAGTCGAGGACTCTGTGAATATCATAGCCTTGCTTACTAGTATGACGATGATTCTGAGTATCATGATTTTGGACAGACGCATATGATTATCAGATTTTATCTCAAGAAGGTTTTTAAAATATCATTCTACCTTTTTAATTCAGTCTTTTAAAAAAAATGTTGTTTGTCCTTCTTCAATTAATTTAGGAGTATGAGTAGTTTTAGTTGTCAGTATAATCCTTTGTGTAACTTCCTTTGATATAAATTTCTTCTAAATATAATGAATTGATGATTTGTGTTAGGACTTTTTGACTTAGAATTGATAGTATACTTTTGACCTTAGAATGGTGACCATTGCAGCCAGTTTCCAGTTTCATATAAGATGATACTGCCTAACAGACCTGATTGATTCATTATTTTTCTTATCTTCCCAGTCTGGCACTCATGACCAGAGTCTGTCCCACTCAACTTGTTCCTTTGTACAACTTTTGCATCACAACTTCTGGTTCAATTTAGGCCATTCGACCATTCTCACTTAAATTATGATTATCGTATGCAGATTACCGTGACTTTTAATTTAGGAGCACAAGACTAGTTGTTTTTTTAAAACCAATTTTACATGCATGACCTAAACATGACACCCTACACCCATGACCTTCGTGTCCCACTCGGACACACCATCTCGTGCTTCATTTGCTTCACACGACTTTCCTGACACAAGATCCCATATTGATTTACCCCACGGAGTCGCTTTAATTTTCGACTCAAATTGGGGACACCTTTTCAACCTAAACATGTCGAACCAAATTTTGGACATGACCCGTTTTAAGCCTACTACCCATATTTTACTTGTTGATCTTGTGTGCTGCTAGGAAGAGGCTTCGACCATGATTGTTGGGGGTTTGACCTAGAAGGAGTACGACCATCTTAATTTCGAGGACGAAATTCTTCTAAGGAGGGTAGACTTGTAGCACCCAGTTTCTAAAATAAGGATAATTTTGAACTTTTGTATTTTTTAATTATTTAATAATGTTATTTAAATCATGATATGATTTATGGTGATTTTTAATCAATTTAAAACTATTTAAACCATGACTTATAATTTTGATGTTTTGCTAGTGCAACCCTAGAGACTGCATGACCTAGAGACTAACCATGACCATGGGGACCTAACCATGTGATTAGGATGACTAATTGTGACTTTTTAGCCTAGGGGTATTTTGGTCATTTTGACAATTTTATGAAATTGTAAATTGTATTAATTAAATATGTGCTAGTTAATTATTTGAGACTTGACCTAGATGTTTAGCATAATCTAGATTAATCTTGAGGTTAGAATCATGGTTAGAAACTTCCTACTTGATGCCAAGATTACAAATATCTAGATATTGTGATTGGTAAGATATTAGTAAGGAAAACCTAGTTTGCATGTAAGCCTTTGATTTAGACTTTAATTACATGGAAGAACCCTAGCCACACATATAGACATTGCCAAAATCCTAATTCCTATTGAGATGACCAGCCACAACCTAGAAAATCTCATATAAGTATCATCATGTAGTGTTCTTGCCTCTTTTCAAATACCTACAAAGAGCCCTAACATAGTTCTTCCCCAAACCTTCACCAATTCTTCATTTCTCCTCCAAATTGGACCAAACGAATTGCGTTGGACTCCCCTACAGTAGTAGAGGATAGTGGAGGCTTTCTAGCAAGGATTTGAAGAGCTTTGGGTAATAGGAGTTCAAAGGAGGATTCTCATTTTAACCCTTTGCATTGAGATTTACTCTCAATAGGTAAAACCCCTCAAATTGATTCCTAATTCCATTTTCTTTCCATAGATGCATCCATCTAGGTGTCCCCTAGCTGTCCCTCAAGTTTGGTAGGAATTCGTGTCCATTTCGTGTCCGTATCGGACACGTATCGATGTTTTTGAATATGTGTTTGATGAAATGCTTGTGTGGAACTTTTGTTCTTGTTTTATGAAACTAATTACATCATTGTGTAGCCCTTAGTTTACAGATCACAGCCCTAGTAGACTGAGTTGATTTCGTGTCGATTTTGTATCCAAGATTAGACTGGACACGCTGCACGACACCTACGTGCACTGCCCTGCTACCCGACACAATTTTCTTCGTATCCATGCCACGTGGACACGAGCCACTTGGCACAGAGGTAGGGGCAACCACTGTCAAGCCCCTCCTCAAGTTTTGTGTCATCTGGTAATGTGTCAGACACGGATTTACGCGTGCACTGATTTTATACTGTCATGACCCGCACCCGGATATATGGGTATGAATACGTAGACAACGCCCAGCCTACGCCGCAGTATCGGCGGTAGAACGCTGTCTAGTACCCAATAAATATACACTGCGTCTAGAAGGCCTATAACTACAAATATACTCTAGTCACATCACAACAGCTAGGGATGATAAGACAAGATAGATAACTAAAGTACAAGAATAACTAGAAACTACTAGAAGGAAACATAAGACAGGAAAATAAAGAAAGAACAACAAGACTAACTAAGGATAACTCCCAGGCAACTCACATAGAATAATAGTGAGATCTACCCCAGCTAGCAACATCATAAAGTCCACTAATGGTATAACAACTCCTAAAATATTATCAACGGTATCCTGTCAGGAAAATGAGCAAGTACAAACACTAACAGCAGTTCCATGTGAATTGACAAATTCTATAAGAGACAGTATAATGAACTACAAGACAAAGATATATGAAGGCTTGGGAACCGTTCGGAAGCCGAGTTACAACCCTTAAACCAAACAAGGACCGGGGTTGTAACTCTTCTCCCGAGCAGAACTTAGTCTCCAATCAAGGTACAATGTAAAGGCATGTAGAGCATGTGAGTAAATGAAATCATAGCATGGTGAGAAGTACAGAAAGTAATATTGAACTGGAATATAAGATACGACAATAAATGTAAAATGTGATTTGAATTATTAGAGCAAAATGTGATCAGCTAGGGAGTCATGGTAGGGTTATCCACTTGGCCCGACAATCACAGAAAAATCTCTGGAAAGGGTCATGCCGGCCAACCTGGATAACCCGGCAAAGGGTGTCTGCTACACCCTACGTGAGGTGAGGGTGGCGCTAGCAAAATAGTGACAGGGAGGCTTTGATCACATAACCCCTAATAATTCCCCATTCCCGAATAGTATAATGGACCTGGACATGACACGTCATGACACGGGATTCCCTAAGAGGATAGCTACTCCCTCTCAGGAATCGGTGTCTATACAAGTACATGAAACAAGGCAGGAAATGTACATATATACCAAGAAAATCCAGGAACAACATCTCATGTCATGATCCAACATATACTAGTCCGTGAACTATCATGACTAAGAATCAAGTAAGACACTACGACTGAATCGGATATAGCAGATATCAAGACAATGAAAACTATCAGTGAATGTACTCGCCTGCGGTCCTGAGCTGTCAAATGGGGTCGAGAAGGAGGAGATGAAGTCGGAGAGGAGAAGATGGTGTCGGAAGCTCTCGGCCTGGGGGCTCGGCCAAGGAGGAAATGGCTGTGGTGGTGTTGGTGTTGTTTGGAGAGATAGAGAGAAAGAGAGAAGTATGTGTGGGTGTGTGTAATTTAAAAAGGAAGGAGAGAGAGAAGTGATATTAGATATTATAGAAAGAGAGATGGGGGGATGTTGTCTGTCGGCTGTAGGGGGGCTTGGTGAGTGTGATGGTGAGGGGGTGTTAGGATTTTAATGTAGAGAGAGATATTTAAAATATATAGGTATATATATATATATATATATATATATATATATATATATATATATGTATATATATATACAGGGAGAGAGAAAAATAAGATATTTTAGAGAGAGGGATATTTATCAGTGGGGGGTATGGGCAGTCATGGGAGAACAACATGGGGCTTGGGTTCGAGTTCGGTCGAGCCGGGTCGGGTCGAAATCGGACCGGGTGCAATAATTGAATTAAAAATAGGGATTTATAATCATGGGTAAATAAATAATATACGGGGACTCCAATAAATGGGACACAAGCATCATGTGGGTAGTAGGCTTCGTGTGGGCCATGTCCCTATTTGGGGTCGACTAGGTTGGATCGATGTCGGGTCCCGAAATTAAATTGGAAATCAAATCAGGTTTCACGGTAGATAATTAATTGGCCTAAATTGAACCGAAAGTTGTGCGAAGGAAATGGAGCACAAAATAGAGTGTCTGAGTGGGACACAAAGGTCAGGGGTGAAGAGCGTCTCGAGTAGATCAGACATGACAAGTTGGTTTCAAGAAAAAGACAGGTCTGGTGCTCCTAAATTAAAAGCCACGATAACGTGCTTATGGGGATCAAGGAAAAGAGTGGGAAATCAATTAATAATTTAAATGGTCTAAATTGACCCGAACTTGCGCGATACAAAAGGAGCACAAGGAAACGAGTTTGGATGGGACATGATATATCACTGTGAAGATAATCTCGTCTACTACAAACTCCAAGAAGGAAGTTTCTAGAGACTGGCATCCCTGATGCTCTAGAATTCCAAGTCACGGTAAAGAGCATTTAAAGATCAAAATTAATTATATAGAAAAGAATTATTGAAAATAATTCATTAGAAAATTCGAAAAATAATTCGGGAAATTCAGGGGGCTTACATCCTACCCACCTTATAGAAATTTCATCCTCGAAATTAAGGTTGTAGTAGGGGTAAAACAAGATAGAAAGTTTTTAGGCAAAAACTTAGGCACGATCATAGAATGACAAGTTTGCACGATTAAGATAATCAATTCACAATTATTCAGGCACGATGAAAAATTTTTGCACGATAGAATCAAAATATAAACAGAATCATATAGGCACGATTATAGATAAGTTAAGTCATTGGGACACGATTCAGAAATGACTTAGGAGAACGAAAGTTATAGATGAAGTCCACGTACGAGGTGACGTGTAGCACTCGGGTTAACGGATAATCAGCCTGAAAGTCACACAGGTTTGATCAAGATGAGAGATAATCATGACCAAAACAAGGCTTGGCATGATTGAGCTGGAGTTTCAGACACAACAAAATCGAAGTCAAGGTCTTATAGACCTGATCAAGATTAAAGAATATGATTAATAAAATCATGGAATACGCTCCAAGTTCGAGCGTGAATAAAATTGGAAATAGTCTAAAAGATCACTTGGCACGATAGAGGTATGACAACAAAATCAAAACTTGAGCTTCATCCGGTTAGAATCAACAAAATATTGATAATAGGATTTCAGCTTACTGAAATTTGATTTAGGATTTGAGATAGGCATGATTAAGCACAAGAAAATTTCAGATACAGTCAGAAAATCAAATCAAGGTCGAAAAGAGTATAGGCACGAGTGTTTCAAAATCCAAACATGCTCAAAATTGAATCTCAATACGATCATAGATACGGTCAGCTCAACCTTGGTCAAAAGTATAACGGTTTAGGCATGACCAACATGAGATCCGGCATAATCAAGGATAGTATGAAGCCAAATCGTGATTGGAATGGAATTTAGTCATTTGCCAGAATTAAATCGAAAGTTTAAAGCACGAGTGATGATAGCATTGTCCAATCACGATAAAAGTAAATAATTTAGTCTCAATACGATTTAAATTGATCAAGTTTTGAGTAAATCAGAATTTGGGCTAGATGGAGAATAAGATCAACGAAGGCTGGGCACGAGAATCCAAGGACGAAAATCCAAGTCACAAGAAAATTGAAGTCATCTAGAGTTTAGTCAGCAACCAAGACTCTTTGGCATAATATACAAATTGACCAAAATTGATTGGTCATGGACAGAAGGGAATCAAAATCTTAACAGTATCAAAAATTAAGAAACAATTGAGATATGAAATTTTCAAAATTTTCAAAGTTTTCAATTGTAGATGACAGTTGTAGATATGAGATAGGTGATTGGTGTAATCAAGACATAGCTAAACAAGTCAAGAAAATGATGGCAAGATGAGAAAATCATCATACGATGAGAAAAGAAATGAATGATAAGTCGAAAAATAAGGGTATGAATTGTCCTCGTCATTTGGTCAAAAAGAAGTGAATCAATTTAAGACACGATCTGATAACCATACACGTCTATCCAAAACCATGCTGCCAGAATTTACGCCACGCCAGTAAGCATAGCTGCAATAAACGATAGAGTCCATAACCAAGGTATACGCCCTATAATCATGTCATCTAGATTCCTTACCACGCCAACCGGTATGGCTACAAAAAAATCTAAATTCCATAACTAGGATAGTATATCCAAAATCAGGCTCCATGTCCTTGTCAGGCTAGCTAATATGACTGCGATAAATTCTAAACTCCATAATAAAGTAGACATTTATCGTTCCCATCGCCCTCATCAAATATGTTTATCAGAATATCTTAACTCAATCCAGAGAAACTTATCTTCAACAAAATCAAAATCGAAGTCAACAATGAACATCAAGATTCAAAATTCAACAACGAATCAAGGATAATTAAATAAAAACTAGCTAAAAGAGATTCCAAGGTAGAGTTTAGAAGAATAATTCTCAGGAGAAGTCCAAAGGTACTATCTAGGTCAAGATAAAGGAAATCATTGGAATATAATCTAAAACAATCCCAACCTGATATGAGACTGGCAAATCATATTCTCGTCTCAACCTAGAAGATACATAAGTCCAACTTATACCTTCCCTCTGGGGTCCACAACTCATTCCAAGAAGAATAAAGTTGATAACGGACAGATATTTCAGAAATCAGGACGAACAGAACAAATGAGAAAAGTTTCGAAAAGTTCGAAATAAGATTTCCAGGGGTCATCCCTGGAATCTACCAAGAGTTCCTAATATGTGACTGAGTACCAAATCCTAAAATATGCCATAACTCAATCTTAATCCTAGGGCAGGCTCGCAGTAGTACAAAAAAGCTCAAGTACTACCACGACTTCGCATTAATTGCAAAGACTGGCCTGCATGGGCCACCACTAAAAACGTGTCACGACCTGCACCCGGATATATGGGTACGAATACGTAGACGACGCCCAGCCTATGCCGCAGTATCGGCGGTAGAACGCTGTCTAGTACCCAATAAATATACACTGCGTCTAGAAGGCCTATAACTACAAATATACTCTAGTCACATCACAATAGCTAAGGATGATAAGACAAGAAAGATAACTAAAGCACAAGAATAACTAGAAACTACTAGAAGGAAACATAAGACAGGAAAATAAAGAAAGAACAACAAGACTAACTAAGGATAACTCCCAGGCAACTCACATAGGATAATAGTGAGATCCACCCCAGCTAGCAACATCATGAAGTCCACTAATGGTATAACAACTCCTAAAATATTATCAACAGTATCCTGTCAGGAAAATGAGCAAGTACAAACACTAACAGCAGTTCCATATGAATTGACAAATTCTATAAGAGACAGTATAATGAACTACAAGACAAAGATATATGAAGGCTTGGGAACCGTTCGGAAGTCGAGTTACAACCCTTAAACCAAACAAGGACCGGGGTTGTAACTCTTCTCCCGAGCAGAACTTAGTCTCCAATCAAGGTACAATGTAAAGGCATGTAGAGCATATGAGTAAATGAAATCATAGCATGGTGAGAAGTACAGAAAGTAATACTGAACTGGAATATAAGTTACAACAATAAATGTAAAATATGATTTGAATTATTAGAGCAAAATGTGATCGGCTAGGGAGTCATGGTAGGGTTATCCACTTGGCCCGACAATCACAGAAAAATCTCTGGAAAGGGTCATGCCGGCCAACCTGGATAACCCGGCAAGGGGTGTCTGCTACACCCTACGTAAGGTGAGAGTGGCGCTAGCAAAATAGTGACAGAGAGGCTTTGATCACATAATCCCTAATAATTCCCATCTCCGAATAGTATAATGGACCTGGACATGACACGTCATGACACGGGATTCCCTAAGAGGATAGCTACTCCCTCTCAGGAATCGGTGTCTATACAAGTACATGAAATAAGGCAGGAAATGTACATATATACCAAGAAAATCCAGGAACAACATCTCATGTCATGATCCAATATATACTAGTCCGTGAACTATCGTGACTAAGAATCAAGTAAGACACTATGACTGAATCGAATATAGCAGATATCAAGACAATGAAAACTATCAGTGAATGTACTCGCCTGCGGTCCTGAGCTGTCAAATGGGGTCGAGAAGGAGGAGATGAAGTCGAAGAGGAGGAGATGGTGTCGGGAGCTCTCGGCCTGGGGGCTCGACCAAGGGGGAAATGGCTGTGCTGGTGTTGGTGTTGTTTGGAGAGAGAGAGAGAGAAAGAGAGAAGTATGTGTGGGTGTGTGTAATTTAAAAAGGAAGGAGAGAGAGAAGTGATATTAGATATTATAGAAAGAGAGATGGGGGGGATGTTATCCTGTCGGCTGTAGGGGGCTTGGTGAGTGTGATGGGTGAGGGGGTGTTAGGATTTTAATGTAGAGAGAGAGAGATTTAAAATATATAGGTATATATATATATGTATATATATTTTTTTTTTTTTTTTTTTTTTTTTTTTTTTTTTTTTTTTTTTTTTTTTTTTTTTTTTATGTATATATATATATATATATATATACAAGGAGAGAGAAAAATAAGATATTTTAGAGAGAGGGATATTTATCAGTGGGGGGTATGGGCAGTCATGGGAGAACAACATGGGGCTTGGGTTCGAGTTCGGTCGAGCCGGGTCGGGTCGAAATCGGACCGGGTGCAATAATTGAATTAAAAATAGGGATTTATAATCATGGGTAAATAAATAATATACGGGGACTCCAATAAATGGGACACAAGCGTCATGTGGGTAGTAGGCTTCGTGTGGGCCATGTCCCTATTTGGGGTCGACTAGGTTGGATCGATGTCGGGTCCCGAAATTAAATTGGAAATCAAATCAGGTTTCACGGTAGATAATTAATTGGCCTAAATTGAACCGAAAGTTGTGCGAAGGAAATAGAGCACAAAATGGAGTATCTGAGTGGGACACGAAGGTCAGGGGTGAAGAGCATCTCGAGTAGATCAGACATGACAAGTTAGTTTCAAGAAAAAGACAGGTCTGGTGCTCCTAAATTTAAAGCCACGATAACGTGCTTATGGAGATCAAGGAAAAGAGTGGGAAATCAATTAATAATTTAAATGGTCTAAATTGACCCGAACTTGCGTGATACAAAAGGAGCACAAGGGAACGAGTTTGGATGGGACATAATATATCACTGTAAAGATAATCTCGTCTACTACAAACTCCAAGAAAGAAGTTTTCAGAGACTGGCATCCCTGATGCTCTAGAATTCCAAGTCACGGTAAAGAGCATTTAAAGATCAAAATTAATTATATAGAAAAGAATTATTAAAAATAATTCATTAGAAAATTCGAAAAATAATTCAGAAAATTCAGGGGGCTTACATATACTGTGCGCACGTGGTCTGTACAGCGCCTCTGATACGCTGTTCGTGTCCCACGTAGACACGTCGAGGACACTGTGCAGGCAACCCACGACCTACCCCTACACATGGTGAACATGTGTTCACAACCACGTGGACACTGGGACACTATGTTGTTTCCACGAGGCCTTGAACTGGCCGCACGATACAATGTCTAGCACTCAGTATACTGTGTGTTTCGATTCAATTGGACACGTCGTGTCCACTCTTGTGGATACGAGACAGACACTTGTACACCTAGAAATAGACCTAACCTATCTATGGACACAACCACGAGACACGAGCTTGCACATGTCGTGTCCTATTGGATTCGACATAGCCGTACGAGACACACTTTTAACTATTTTCTGATACAGTTATGTTTTTGAGTTTTGGACACGTTTTGGCTTGGATTTGGACACGTGGACACACCTATAGGTTGACACAAAATGCTAGACACCTATGCACATGTGTCTAACCTCTGTACTTATTGGATTTGGGTTTCGAAATCATGTCTGAACTGAGTTCACTGATACTTTGCAAAAACTTGGGATTTAAGTATCAGTTTGATTTGGTTTTTAAGTTATTTATTTTCCTAAGAATTTCAGTAGGTTTGTTTTAGTTTGATATATTGATTTGGGTTTTGTTGATATATTGTTTTGTTTGTATAGGTTTCGATCTTTGAGTTATTGAGTTCTGATACATTAAACCTGAGATCTCAATGGACTAAAAACATAGATTGAATGGCACATTTGAAAACTGAGATTCCATTATTTGATTTTGTGAATGGTTTAAACTGTGATTTAACTTGAATACAAGGTATGTATACCTGAGATTATGCACTTGTTTACCTGTGGTTTTCATAAGTTAAAATCTTAGATGATTGAGTTTTGGTTTTTGTTTTAAAACTGAGGATTCATTTGCATATACCTGAGATTTCAACTTCATTTAACCTGATTTTCCTTTGATATATTTTAACATGTATATGATACTTGACTGAGTATGAACCTGGTTCATGAACTAGGATTTCATAAGTAATATATTCCTGAGTTGTTCTCTATAACTGAAATCTGAGTTCGGTTGCTATATATAGATATGGTTTGGGTTTCAATATAGAGAACTATGTCATTCTAAATATATGAAACTATTTGAGAATCTGAAAACTGAGTTTTGAGTGTTATGCTCACACTTCCTTTTGATATCCCTTCTTCCTTCTCTTTATATATATGGCTACCTATATATATACTTGTGTATTTGTATGAATGTGATTTAATATAAGAGAAACTCTATATGACTTGAATTGTATGTGTGCCTAGGTTAGATTATGGTATTAGACTATAGCTAGGCTTTGTGATGTTTAGACTTGGATTTTAGATTGGCTAGTTGACCTAGACTTGGTTAGACTAGATTGACTGTTTTGACTAGACTTAGACTTGACCTAGTTGGCAGTTTTGTTAACTTGAGTTGACCAAGAGTTGACTTTAGTCTAGATTGACCTAGAATTTATATAGAATGCATTGTCACTTCATATTTTATATTCTGGATTACATCTTGACCTGTTTTACTCTAAATAGGACTCTATGACACCAGTTCAGACATCTATTCATATCAGTCATTCAGGGTGACAGGCGAGTACATTCTCTGATTGTTTTATACTTGTCAGGACTTATATTCTTGCTCTAGATTATTTTACTTGATACTGGCACGATTGTTATCACAGATTGGTACTATATGGATCTTCTCTTGCGATGTTATCCCCATTGTGTTCAGCAGATACATATTGTGATTTGCGTTTCATGAAGATATTGTATTTATTGTACACCCCTATTCATGTATACTCATTGTGCATCTTATACTCTCATGATCACATGAGCATCATGGAGAAACTATTGTACAAGGTAACGTAACTGGATTGGATCCTTGTGTATTAATTGGGGAGGGTGAGTAGAAAATAGTTATGTAATCAAATTCTATTGTACAAATATTGTATAAACTATTGTATATGTCCATTGTACCCTCGTGTATAATGGAGTCCCATTTCATTGTATAACCTAACCTGTTTGTAAAACTATATTGTGCTCTAAATCACTAGTCACTTACAGTTCTTACTTATCATGTATATATTTCCAGTTTACAAATATCTTTTGTTTTTATGTACATCTTCTTACAGTTCATGTATCTTGCTCTTTTGCATGCTTTATATTTCCTGCCATGATATAAACTGCGTGAGATGTACTGTGCTCGCTCCTGTCCTGACTGGACCTGTTGAAAATATTACAGATAATGATGGTGGTTGTCCTACCTTCTATGGGGCATATGAGGGTGACATTCAGTAGCCTGAGGAGCATCTAGCTCAGTAGAGGGTGCCTAGTACTTATAGCTTTTAGTTTGTATCGGATTGTTCCGATTGTTAGTTGACACTTAGTAATATTCAGGACTTGTATGTATTGTATTGGATATCTATATGTGTGTTGTGATGACATTACTTATATATTCAGTTCTTCTTTTTATCTTATTCCATATTGTGCTCTATCTTCCCTAGACTTGTGATTGAGATATAGAGTTAAGATGTTATATTATACCTCTGTACGGAGATGACAGGTTATATATCTTGTTCTTAGATGTTAGATATTATAGATGACCTATACAGCGTTCTACCGCCGACACTGCGGCGTAGGCTGGATGTACCCATGTTTTCGTGCCCCTAAACAGGGTGCGGGTCGTGACAAAGTTCACTGAAACTACCCCACCTGAGCGAGTCTTCGAGCAAGACATTGCGAGACTAATTTCGAACGTCGTCGGCATTTCAATTCCTCTGATTGACTGAACGGGACGGGGCACTACATCATACACCACTCAGAAAAATTTTCGTCCTCGAAACTAACTGAGTACATACTTATAGACCACTTTGATCCAAGAACTCTCGTATACACTCCGCCTATGCGTTTGTTCAATCCGAGCCACGCTCGCACTACTATCAATCTTTCCTTTAACATAATTTCAAAATCTTCGACACTTATCCATTCCTCAAGTCTCACTTGAATTCAACGTATCACTTGGTTGGATCGTACACGTATTCCAGGTGCCCCCAAAATATATGCATTTTAGCCAAGCCTTGTGATAGAGAATTCGCCATTCTCACTCGAATCGCATCGTATACATATTCAGGCATCCCTGAAATATATGTATGTCAGCCAAATCTCGTGAGGGGTATTCTCATATTATTGATTCACTATATCCATCATACCAATCCTCAAGATCAATCTTTCGAATGCTAACTCTTGAAATAGGGGCATCTCGCCTAACCGCTAGTGTAATTCCCGTAGCTCGTATTACGTATTTTTGGATACGTATACGTATTTTGACTTGTATTGCATGTCTCCTTGCTTGGTTTATTTGTTATTTCCATTTGCTTGGCTATGGTTCACCTCGGTTCGGTTCGGCTTGATTTGGTTCGGCTTTGTTCGATTTTGATTGTGAACCAACCCACCTACCTATCACCACTCTTACCATTTATTAACCCAACTCTCTCTTTCTCTCTCCCCATTCACTTCATCATTAATTTCTTTTCTTCTTCCTCCATTAACTCTCCACCTAGCAGGAGAGGCTTAGGCAAGTATAATTTGTTTCATGGAGGAACTCAAGTTTTATTGTTCCATTTTCTTCCTCTCAACATTCTAAGACACTTTAGTACTTAATATTTTCAATTTTTATGGCTAAATTCATGTAGATCTAAGTTTATTTTATTTTTGGATTTTTTGGATTTTGATCTATTTAACTTGTTATTTTTCAAGTTTTGATGGTTCCATGTTGTAGAGAATTTCGTCTACCCCATTTTGACCTATGAAAGTCCAGATTTGGGCTTGGAATGAAGGATTTAAGGAGCTTGGAAGCATGCCCTTCATGGTTCTTCTCGAAAAATTGGAGAAGAAGAACAGTGTTGGCCGCATGAATTTCAGTCGCTGCCTTGTAAACTCGAGCCGCATGGACTTGAACTCTCATAGCCGCATGACCCTGATTTAACCCAAACCGCATGAACTATTCCCAGCCGCATGGAACTCAGATTTTTAGCCGCATGTGCCCTGACTAAATTCAGCCGCATGCGCTTTGGTTTGGACTCAGCCGCATAAGGCCCCTTCCATTCGCTAGCCGCATAGGACTCAATCCCTCAGCCGCATAAGGCCCCTTCCATTCCCGAGCTGTATAGGACTCAATCCCCAGCCACATGGGACCCAGCCGCATGGCATTACTTGGACTGGGCCGGATGACCTTGACTGACCGAGCCACATGGACTTCTTTTCTCCTGGCCGCATAAGACCTCCTTCCTCCCAGCCGCATAAACCCGATTTCTTCCTAGCCGCATGAGCCTTTCCCCTTTCAGTCGCATGTGCCGATCTCCCCGAGCTGCATAAGCCCGCATGTTCCCCCTGGCCGCATAAGGCCTCCTTTCCTGGCCGTATGAGTTTGCTCCTCTCATAGCCGTATGAGTCTGCTTCTTCCTAGCCGCATGAGTTTGACTCCCATAGCCGCATAGCCTTTCCATAGTTCTGGTCCTCTTTTATTATTATTATTATTATTGTTCTTATATTGGAATGTTACATTTATGCTCATGTCTTATGACCCCCAGTATAGCTTGGGTCCCTTGATAGAATGCTTGTATAATGTAAATTTTGTACCTGTTCCCTGAACACGATAGTGACCCGTAGTGGTGCACTCTTGACAAGTAACATGACATGCTAGTGGTCCGCCGTGGCGCACTCCTGACAAGTAAACCTGACATGATATACCTTGATGTGCTGTTGCGACGGCTAACATGACATGACAAGAATAAATAATCTGGACACCATGGACGATTGTGTTTGTACAAATAAACCAGTCTTGTCTCGCATCATGTCTAGGAAAGGACCACTGAGTACCACGATCAGGGGTACCTACTGAAATTGTCTAAGGTTAATAACTAGAATAATCCAGTAGTCATGAAGAGATTTTTCCAGCTATAGGCAATCCCGTTATCTGGGCGCCCCATCTGGGATCTGTAGCCTGCCGTCGAGTAGGGCACATTTTCAGCACACAGTCATGTGGTGCACCTTTCAAGCTACTTAAGGGTACATACATTTTTTGGACAATGTACCCACCTGAACTCAACCCCTAATTGCGTCTGGATAGCCTGGATGGTCTGCAGGACTTGTGGCTGTGGAATAATCTCGATGCATCTTGCTAGTAACTAGGCCTGTGATAACCCTAGTTAGTTAAAGTATCAAACCGTACTTATTGCTTGGCCTTGAATTGTTGGATGGAGTCTAATCAGTCTAGTCTTGTCTTGATCCTGTGCAAGGTTGTTACATGACCTGATTCCTTATGTTTATCTTGCCGATAAATGGTGGGAAACCAAGTGCCGTTCAGATGAAGGGTTATAACCCCGGTCCTTGTTTGGTTTATAGGTTGTAACCTGGTTATCTGAATAGTTCCATGGTTATCTCATCGTATATCATCCTAATTTTTTCCATATTTCTAGTTCTTACTATTTAATTATACTCTTGTGCTAATTGCTGGTTTTAGTTCCTAAGTGAAGCCTCCTTTGTGGCACTTGCACTTTCTGGGATCTGACCCATCTGGTTTTGTATGGCCAGATTTCGGAGCAGCTCCAGAGGATCTACCGACCTTCCAGCCAGATGGTGACCACTAGGCGGAATCCTGGCAACGAGTGGGTTTATTTTGACTCTTCCACTCTATTGTAAAAATATTCTTTTGAGACGTTTAGCCGACGAGCATGTGTTAGCTCGATTGCACTTACTTATTGTCTGCCTACGGGCTGTAACATGATTGACAAATCCTAGGGTTGATCATGTATGACTAAAACTCTTGCTAGTCTTAACATTTTGTATGACTAGCTTCATGATCATCCAAATATATAATGTATGGGACGTCTTACTATTGTGTATTTGGTGCTCTGACATCTTGTAACTGTTATTACTTGCTTGAGATTGAGACAATAGGCTTGTTCATGACCTAAGAGACTGATGGCTTGTAGTTAAACCCTCATGTATCTAGACAACCGTGACCGTATAGCGAGGTGGGTTGCACTTCAATATATGTAGCTGGCTATGTGCGCCCCCGCTCTCCATTATTCTGGTTCTGGGGCGTTTCGTGGTTTAATTGGTGGCCCATGCAAGTCTTGTAAATCAAGATATATGAGGGTTTACCGAATAGATGTCTCAATCAATACTCGCTCTTGATCTCTGTTCGTATCCTCTGAATCCCTAAAATTTTTGTCCTGATCACATGCTTGTATCTTTGATCTGTCCTGGTCCTTCCTTATTGTTTCCTATGTCGTCTTCTTTAGCGGTATTGTTCCTGGTCCTACCGATCGGCAAGGCGGAGCACCTCCCGTGGACCAGCAGCAACCTGGAGATCAAGCCCAGCATTCAGGAGTAGCTTCCAGAGTCATGCCTACTGGAGGAGAGCCACCAGTCCAGCCAGTTCAGCTTGCAGAGCCTGATGATGGCACTTTGGTGGGTCTCATCAGGACCTTGTTAGCTGTCACGACCCGCACCCACTATGAGGGTACGAGCACGTAACAACGCCCAGCCTACGCCGCAGTGTCGGCGGTAGAACGTTGTCCTAGGTCACAACATCTAACAGTTAAAGGTAATAAACAGTTATACTCCCCGAATGGGGGTGACATAACATAATATATCTCAATCACAATTAAGTTAGAACGCGATGAAAATAGATAGATAAATATCCAGAATGAAAGCACAGAATTACAATCCAGAATTCTAAGTGTCTAAAATAAATACATATCCCAAAATATCTCAGAATCTATATACAGTGATCCAGAAAAGTAAAGACATCCTAGTCTAAGGAGTGTCATCCACTGCTAGTAGGTCCAAGTCACTAGTGATGTCTAATGCTGCACCAAGAGGGGTAGGCACCAGAGCCTCATCATTCACTGTAAAATTTTTAACAGGTCCAGTCAGGACGGGAGCGAGTACAGTACATCTCAACAAAATCATAACATGTTAGGAAATACAGACATGCTAGAGAGTAAGATACAAGATCTGAAGAAATAACATGATGAAAAAGGAAGACTGTAAATAAATAGATACAACATATAGAGAACTAATAGTGACTAGTGATTCAGAGCACAAGATGGTTATGTAAACGGCACGATGTTGTACACGAGTAATCTACAGAGGTTTGTACACGAGTAATCTACTGGATTGAATACATTACCACTTCTACTCCTCCGCCCCAATCAATACACAAGGATCTAGCTAAGTTATGTTATTGTACACGAAGGTCATGTGAATACATGATTATACACGATTCACACGTTTCGTACACGAATGTCACAAATACAAGGAGTACACGATGTTCATGATAAAGTACACGAACACGAATACCCAATGTATCCGCTAAGGGGGATAACATCGCACAACCAGATCCATATAGTACTAATCCATGTTTTTAACGTGTCAGCATCATGTAAAGTAATCTAAAGCAGGAATATAATCCTAAACAAGATATAAAATGATCAGAGAATGTACTCGCCTGTATCCTGAGAATCTGGAGAATATATACTGTCCGAGGAGTGGTGTCTGGCTCCTATTAGAACAGCACAAGTCATAACAAGTCCAGAATGGTAATAAGATGCACTACAATGCATTCTACATGAATCTAGGTCAATCTAGACCAAAGTCAACTCTTGGTCAACTCTGGTCAACCCTAGAAGTCAAACTAGGTCAACCAAGTCAAACCTAAGTCAAACTAGTCTATACTAGTCTCACTAGTCTATTCTAGGTCTAACAAGACTAAACAAGACTAATCTAGACTCCATACTAGGCATTCAAGCCACCCATAGGCCATAGGCTATGCTATGCCTATGAACCAAACCATAAACCCATCTACACAAGTCAAATACATCTAATATATAATACACATATTGATATAGCTATAAAATCTAATATAGAATACACATATTAACATATAGGCTCCTATTTACATATTAGATACATACATGTAGGCATACCTACAATTATACATATATCAACTATTTATATACATTACATATATGCATAGAGAAAAGATGGAAAGATTGTGATGGTGTACATGTGTATGTGAATGAAGTCATGAGTGTGTGTGTGTGTGTGTGTGTGTGTGTGTGTGTGTCATGAGAATGAGGGTGAGAGGATACATGAGAGTTGTGTGTATGTGTTAAGCTTGAGGGTGTGAGGGGAGAGTGTAGTGTATATGAGTGAGACACTAGTGTGTGATATGGTATCCTGAAAACAGTGTGGTCTATGTATAAAAATTAGTGAGCATTAACAATGTAAATCTGGAAAACCTAAAACAGTGTGACATTAAGGAAATCAGTGTAGATGAAAAGAAATCAACACACAGCAGTACACATTGCCAAGAAAAAACAAGGAAATCATTCCAAAACCAACCCACAGTTCAGTTCCAACAAGAAGGACAGGAAATGCAGTGCTAGGGAGAAAAAATCTCAGGTTTAAAGGAAAATGTAAATCAGTCAAGTGTTTGGAAATCTCAGTTCAGTCCAAACAATTCATTCTCAGAAATTTAACCCAAACAACCACCACATCACCCCAAACTCAACTTACAATTAGTAAATATGTAGGTGTACCACATTAGGGTTTTAATCCATGCAATTAACAGTATTAAATAGGTTAAATTGATGGTCAAAATTCAAAAATGAAAAACTGGAAACACAGAAATAGGAGACTGTTATTATAGGTATCAGAAAAATTGGGGTAATTGTGAAATAATCATCAAAAACAAGTTAAGACACAAAACCAAAGGTTGGTAATGTAAGTACTAATAGTGTACGTGTCCATCAGTGTGTTTGTGTCCACCTAAGTGGACACAAACGTGTCCAACAGTTTAAAAACACGAAAACAGTACAAACTGTGCAATCCTCGTGCACGTGTTCCCAGAGCTCGTGCACACGACACGACACGACACAGATCTCGTGGTCGTGTCCCAGTGTCGAGTAGGACTAGGGCTAGGGCTAGGTCACCCTGATACGTGTCCATGTCACGCGTGTGTGCGTCACGACATGCGTATCCGCGCTGGAAATCGACAGCAGCCGATGCAGTATAATTTCAATGCACGGCTTCGTGCGTGTCCGACACGACACGAGAGGCCCAAGGACTTGACACACGTGGTGTCAGTCAGTGTCCCTTAGTGTGTGTCAAGTGTCGCGTGTCCTGGTGTCGTGTCCTGCGTGCAATTGCACCCGAGTAGCATGGCAGCTACAGTGTCCATGCACGCGCGCGCGTGTCAGCGTGTTCCCGTGTCCGTGGCGACACGATACGACACGAAAACCATACTAAGATACTAGAAACCCATAAGCAACGTTAAAACCTAATTTTCTATTCAATTAGTTTCCTAAAAATAACTCGAAATGCCCTTTGGGGCATTTCATCAAACACTTGTATAATAGGACTGATACGTGTCCAAATGGGACACGAATAGGACACAAAATCCTACAGAAATCTAGGGTTAGCTAGGGGACACCTAGATCTAGGTTAGAATGTAATAATAACAGCAATTACATGGTGTATATTAGAATTTACCTATTGATGTGCAAAGGCTCAAAAATTCCCAAATGAAAGTGGTTCCTCAAGCCATCAAAACTCCTTCAAATTGATTCTTCCCTAAAATTACTCAATACCAACAGCAAGTAGACTAATTTTAGAACCTAATGCAATTGATTTGGGTGGGAAAATTCCCAAATGGATTTTCTAGGATTTAATGAAGATGGAGACTCACCTCTTTCTCAATTTGTATGGATGAGATTCCTAGATTCTAATCCTATGTTGCAGGCTCACATCGGTATAGTAACGTAACCGAAGTGACAAACTTGACCTGCATGGGCCACCACAAAAACATGTAACGCCCCAGTCCCAAAATACTTAGGACTAGGTACGTATCCATGCCAGCTGTATACATACGAAGTACACTCCAATATATGAAAACCTTGTATGTATACATAAGCTGTAAAAATGTAGTAGAACCATAATAACTAAATCTCATCCACTAGATAAATAAATGATATAAAAGCAACTTTGAATTTGTCATGTATACAATCGTTGGGCGGAGACAAAGTCCACTACCAACTTTCTCAAATAAAATGTACAAGAAGTGATCGAATAAATAACGAGACGAACCAAGCGCAATCGTCTTCGAAAGAATGGAGAAGATCACTGCCTTGGCTAGAACACCTGCAAAATCATAGAAGCACACACCTGGAGAGATAACCAGGTCCTCAGAGGGACGTAACAAGATACAGGAAGAACATGCCATATGAACTGAATATAAATGCACCATAAAATAAAGATAAAGTAAAAGCGTCCAAACCATAACACGGCTCAATATCCCATCATCGAAACAGTAGGCTACCCCTACAACCAAACAAGGACAAGGGGTAACTTACTATTCCACGATGTGACATTTTTTCATGCCATGATTGGAACATGAAATTTGCTAAGGTCTCCTAACCTTTCTAGTAGACAATTTAGAAGACATCTCGATGTATGGGCAGGTGAAGGCTGACTCCCCCAGGACAATGTAACAACTCATAACACGCACACTTTAAGTACCAATACTATCAGCCGGCATAACTCGAGGCTAGCGGCCCACGTGACCCATCAGTCCACATAGCTCGAGGCTAGTGACCCTCGCGACTCGACTACCGTAGTACGCAGTTACTACAGCTTTTGGATTTGGGGTAGCCTATACATTTAACTGTCTTCTCCCTCCCAAGGACCCTAACAAAAGGTAGTTCGCTTAGACTAGGTCCATATGCATACAAAAGACAAGAAAGAAAAATAACCGAAACAAAATAAAGTGAACAAAATAGCAAGTACTGGATCCAACTGAGAACAAATAATAAAATATGCAGTAAATAAATACATAAAGGTGCATCTAATTATGAACAGTAAATAAGGCAAGGTATTTTGCCTGCGGGTGGTACAAGAAGCAGCAAAATCCAACAATCAGAATCGTCAACACGAAAGTCAAAATCCACAAGAAGCTCCGGATGCTGCAACAAACATCACGAACGAGTTTGGAATAAAAGATATACCTAGGAAACGCCTGTCCAAAAGTTAAATTCTGGAACAGAGGCAAAATCGTAATTTCGGGTCAAACGATGTCCGCCGTTGGACCCGCTTTGCACCGAAATACGTGCCAATATTTATGGTCTCTAAAGTCGTCAAACTACATGTCTACAGATTTATTTTGATGAGACGAACCCAACGGTATGTCTCAATTTTGGATTCCGGTGGGCTGTGCACAAATTGCCCGTTGAGTGGGATTGTGGGCCCGCCAAAATAGCGTCCCGATCAACGGTCTCAGAATCGGACCAAACTTGGCTCACGGGACCAGAAAAATATTTTAAGTCCAATGGCGCAAGTTTTGTCGCAATTTGATGAGTGTGCACAAACGCAAAATTTGACGGATACGGACCAAATTCGTTGCGCACACGCAACCAATTTGAATCCCGTTAATTCTCGCACGTCCAAAAATTTGATACGAACCTTTCAGTACTCTCGGTTTGCGACGGGGTCGTCCGGTTTGTCGGGACGTACCTCGTACGGGATTTTTAAGGTTTATAAAAACTGATTTTTCAAAAATTTTAATTTAATTAAACATGAAATTTATTGCAGAATAAATAAATCTATTTGGAGGTGATGAAAGAGGGTGGGCTATCTACACGAATTTACGGATCTACATTCGGATTAGAATTGAAGGAGAAATCAATCGGGGAAGTGGGTTACCTTAAAGTGAAAAAACTGTTGTTGTTGTTGTTGTCGTGACGACCGGGAGACGGAACTGCTGTCGCTCCGGCAAGGCTGGCACGCACGCCGAGGAGATGGAGGATGTAGAGGGGAGAGGAGAAAGTGGAAGAAATTTAGGGTTTAATTCATATATATCTATATATATATATATCTATTATATATATATATATATTATATATATATATATATAATGAGTTATGGGGTCGGCCACCAAAGCTGTGCCTGCTCCTTTTCTTTGTGCTTTGTAAAGGAAAAGGGGGTTCACGTACTTGCTTCGTTTGTGTATGCTGGTCGGGTGGGGCCGACCACCCATGGCTTTAATTTTTTTTTTTTTTGAAATCTAATCAATCTTTTCAAAAAAAAAATTTAATTATATATATATATATATATATATATATATATATATATATATATATATGGGGAGGGATATTGCACCAAACTTATTGCATCAATTATTGCACCAAACAATCTCAACCACACATTTATTTCAATCATGTGGTTATAAAGCATGCTGACGTGGCAACACTTTATGGAATATTTTATAACCACATGATAGAAAAATGTGTGGTTGAGATTGTTTGGTGCAACAATTGATGCAATAAGTTTGGTGCAATATCCCTTTCCTATAGGGAGGGATATTGCACCAAATTATTGCATCAATTATTGCACCAAACAATCTCAACCACACATTTATTTCAATCATGTGGTTATAAAGCATGCTGATGTGGCAACAACTTTATGGAATGTTTTATAACCACATGGTAGAAATAAATGTGTGGTTGAGATTGTTTGGTGCAACAATTGATGCAATAAGTTTGGTACAATATCCCTTTCCTATATATATATATATATATAATATATATATATATATATATATATATATATATATATACACCAAAAATCTATTTAAAAATCAAATATCATTTAAATTTCAACTATCCAATTATTTAATATATTTACACATATCTACATATATAAAATTTAAATCCTTAATAAATCAACTAAAATAATAATATTTAAATAGAAAAAATATGTTTATTAAATCTCACCAATTTGAATAAAGTTTAATATTATCTAACTATATATATGATGCATCTAAATAATTTTTACATACATACACAAATTAAATTGCCATAGAAGCAACAATGATAATATCACATAATATCAAATAATATCAACAATAATAAAATGCCTATAAATTTTCACAAAATAACTTAGTAATAATAAAATAATAAAAATTATTCCCACGGGTGAACGTTACCACACACCCTCATTTGGACCCAAAAAAATGTACCATGTTTGTAACACATTATTAAATAATAAAAACGTAAATTTTGTACCACTAATTAATATTTAGAAAATATACTCCCAAACCTTAAAATAAATTAAGAAATATTTTACACCCATAAAATATGCATCCATGGTCGTCATTGATCACACCACATGTTTACTTGGACTTAAATTTGGTCCAGGCCCAGTTCGGGCTGAATTGGCCAAACCGGGTCATCAAAAAATAAATAAAACCATAATTGCATAAATTCCTTTTTCAGTCTAATAAAATGAATAAAATAATTTTAAAAAAATAGGGGTTTTACATCCTACCCAACTTACAAGAATTTTGGTCCTCGAAATTTAGGATTAATAGGGTGGATAGGGTTGAGGGATAGGAAGAGTTCGTCAATACCAAAATACAATTAAATTTTGGAGGAGGCGATAAAACGACGCTCAACATCACCATGCAATAGAAAATTTTGGAGTTGATATATATACAAAATATATCATGGTTATGGAATTCAAATAAGGATTGCTAGTGAGGGTAACAAAATTTCGATAATCCAATTTTTAGAGAACAGTAAGGAATTGAGTAGATCAAAGAGAATAATTTATACATTTGGAAGATGTGGTTCCCAGAGAGAAACTGGAGACTAATCGCCTCGATCGAGGGTTTGATTAAGTGAATGATTAGAATCATTCTCGAGTGCTCAAGAATATTTGGAAGGGCACGATAATAATTCTAGGGTTGATAAATGAGGAGTAGTTAAAGGCGAGGATATAGCCACATGTGTCGGTTGGTAGCTATCTACATTTGTGTATCATTAACCGATTGGACAACCAAAGATGATACCTTGAGTCTATCTTAGCGAGTACAGTGCCTTGTCTTTCCAAAATAAGTAAAAGACAAGAACAACAAAGGTTTCAAAGACGGTGTTATCTATTGAGTACGAATTACGGGGTTCATAGGCGGCAAAAATAATTTAAAAGAGAATTGTCAAGGCTGTCGCGGATGAGACTCTAAGACAAGTTTACTATATCTTCATCCACGTAGGATAATATGTGATAAGCGAACCAAAGTGCAATAGGTTGATCAGACCATCATGCACCGGTTCTGATTAGACAATATGTTAGTGGGTGCACCCAATAAAATATGTCATGATCAAGCTTGATAACGAAATAAGCTTGCAAAACTGAAGCTACATTAGCAGCATGGGATAGTCAAAATATGAGCGAGGGGGTACTGATTAAGGAAATTAAATAGTCCAGGATCTTTTAAAATCAAGGCTCGCCCGAAGTGTGGGCCTATACAGTTATCCTAGTGTTTCTTCATTTATGGCTTGGTAGACCAGATAAAGCAAGGTCCTCTGAATTTAAAGTCTAAGTGAACTTACCAATGTGGTTCACATTGAAAAAGGTTTGTTAGGTGGTGGGATATTCTACCCAACTTACAAGAGTTAAGCTAGTAGTGTGATGGAACAGAGGGGTCAAGCAATCAAGATAAAGCACAAATTTAAGCATTTAAAGAATTAAGTAGAACACAATCACATATCGGTCGAAAGAATTGAGTCGGGATGGAATCTCCATCCGTGGTCAAAAAATATATCGGTATCATGGTAAAGATTATAGTTTAGCCATTTGATTAGAAGGTCATATCATGAAAATAGTGTACAAGGAGACGTGTTTAGTGGGACATGATATGTCTACAGGAAGGTGGGCTTGTCTAGGTCTTATATATGAAATTGTTGGGAGAAAAAGTGTAGTATTGTACTCTAAATATTCAAGTCATGGTAGGGGACGCCAAAATATCTAAAATAGAAAGTGGGAGTTCATGAGGTGAATAGTAATGCTCAAAAATAAAGGAGATCGAGTTAAAGCATGCAATAAAATTAATTAAAAATCCAGCAAAATAATTTAGGATCACAGTTCTAGAGAGAAGATAGTCTCCTAGATGAATACAGTTAAGGAACCATTAACTCATTATTCAAATTGCAAATGGGTTAGAAGGTCGCAATTAAAAGATCTAGAATTGAAGGAAGGTCGAGTAAGTAAGTTCGAGTGTAATACAGTCACATAGCTGGGTAGATGACTAACAACACTTGTGTATATACTACTATCATGGTCATAAGTGACATGGCAATTAGTGTGGAATACTTCTAACTCAGTGGGGCTACCTTTGTGGCCTACCATTAATATTTCAACTCGAGTTTCCTCCAAAAGTTTCAAAAATAAACTTTCAAAAATAAATCACCAAAATTTGTATTCACTCCACGCCGTTCAAATTCATCATAAAATTTAATCACTCCCATAAATTTCAAAGCAAAATTTTATCACGTTACTACTAACATAATCCAAAATTAACGTTTAAATTCAACTATTTAACTCGAGAGTTCATAATTATGAATCCAAAAAAATTCACAATCAATCGAAATTAAACACTCTAAAATTTTTAAATAACTCATAATAAAACTCTTAGCATATTAAAAACAATCTCAAAATTAAGCTCAATGCTCTCATCAATTTTCACTTCTATTCATGCTAAGTTTTTCCCATAAAATCACAACTTTTAAATGGTAACTTCCTTTAATCAATCAAAATAACTTTCCATCACATCCTTCGAAATTCTTCAAAAAGTTTATAATAGCAATCCCACATTAAACTTTTGATTCAATAATCTTATCAGTCAAAATCCTCTCTCTTTTTTTTACCAAAAATCTAAATAGATTTGTAAATCCTCAATCATAGGACACCATTTAAAATAAAGAAAATTCTCAAAAATCGTTTTCATAACTTTCAAATATTTTAAACCACAATTCACCGTCATTACTTCCCCTTAAAATTTAAAATTTTATAAACATAAAAATTGCAAGTTGTACAACTCCGTTTAAATAATTCCAACGACCATTTTTAAAAGCTAAGATCATTTTCAAACCAATCTATAACTGTTCAGGGCATAACTATAATACAATAAATCATGAACATTAAAACTCGTAAATCAAATAAATTTTATATTTGTTCAAAGATGTATATCTATCACCCAAACTCAAATATCACAACTCGAAAAGCAAATCAATTTTATACTTGTGCAAGGATGTATAACTATAATCCAATAAATCATAAATATCAAATCTTTGAAAATCAATCAATTTCTTAAACCAAGTATGAAATTCTATAAACCCTCTGGTGTTTACTATTAGAAATCTCAGGGTTAAAACTTTCCGTGGTAAACCCTACTTTACCAATTACAAATAATTAAATCATACTAAAAGCCTTTTAAACTCAATTAGAGTCTTGAATGTATTCCAATTGCCAATATAACCATTCTAGCCATATGTGTTTGACCTATGAGTATATACTAGTGTAGTCATCTTCCTAGTCGACACTAAGCACAAAAATAAGAATCAACGGTAGACAGGAATCAAGCAAGATGCAATTCAAGGAGATCGATCGAGAGTTCGAAATTTGAAGCCAAGGAAAGAGGTCAATTTGTATGGATGAGATTCCTAGATTATAATCCTATGTTGCAGGCTCACATCGGCATAGTAACGTACCGAAGTGACAAACTTGACCTGCATGGGCCACCACAAAAACATGTAACGCCCCAGTCCCAAATACTTAGGACTAGGTACGTATCCATGCCAGCTGTATACATACGAAGTACACTCCAATATATGGAAACCTTGTATGTATACATAAGCTGTAAAAATGTAGTAGAACCATAATAACTAAATCTCATCCACTAGATAATAAATGATATAAAAGCAACTTTGAATTTGTCATGTATACAATCGTTGGGCGGAGACAAAGTCCACTACCAACTTTCTCAAATAAAATGTACAAGAAGTGATCGAATAAATAACGAGACGAACCAAGCGCAATCGTCTTCGAAAGAATGGAGAAAATCACTGCCTTGGCTAGAACACCTGTAAAATCACAGAAGCACACACCTGGAGAGATAACCAGGTCCTCAGAGGGACGTAACAAGATACAGGAAGAACATGCCATATGAACTGAATATAAATGCACCATAAAATAAAGATAAAGTAAAAGCGTCCAAACCATAACACGGCTCAATATCCCATCATCGAAACAGTAGGCTACCCCTACAACCAAACAAGGACAAGGGGTAACTTACTATTGTTGGCCCATTCCATGGTCACACCCGATTTCGATAATCAACTTATACTTTAGTCCATACACAAAATATAGAAAATGCTGCTAACTATTTCAGGATGCATGAAATCTTATTCAACGGACGATGTACTGCATAAATCCAAGCGTCAAAGTCATCAAAAATTCTGAAGACTCTTTTCTACTTTTATTCTGTTTTTTACACTTTATTGAGTCTAGGAATTTCCTTGTAAAATCAAGTATGGTATTACTGGCTTAGGGTTAAAATTATTCTCCTTCTCTAAACCTATTTTTGCCCTTCATATTTCGATTACAAATATTTCAAAAATGTTTTCGAAAATATTCCTTTTCAAATGATTTTACAAATTACCAAAAACATGTTTGTAAACTGTTTTTACAAAAGAATTTTATTATATCTCCTGACAGAACTCCTAGCCGAGTTCGGCCCGAGTTCGGTCAGTTTGTATTCAAACTTTAGTTGCCTCCAAATCTGCGAGCAACGTCTATTTTGCGAGATATTTGCATCCGAACTCTGTCCGAGTTCTGCCCGAGTTCGGTTGGTGAAAACACCTATAAATAGAGAAGAACTTTTCATTTCAAAACATCAATTCATTCTTCATTCTCTTCTCTATCCATTCAAGTGTTTTCTAGTGATCTAAAAGTTTCAAATCTCACCTATACTTCTCTTAGCCAAAAGCCAGTACTATCAGATTTGATTAGAAGTCTTTTGGTTATTCAAAGTTGTAAAGAGGTCGTCAAGTTTCAACAACAAGTTCTCGTTGTGGAGCTGGTCGTGCGCTCGTCACCAAGCACGGTGTATGTTGGAGTTGGTCGTGCACTCGTCAACATGCACGGTGGTGTAAGAGTTGCAAGCACTCAGTTAAAGCTTGTGCCTTTAGTGGATTAACATCGAGCAAGAGTACTCGAGACTGGATTAGTCCTCTCAGAGGGATACCAGTATACATCGCTGTGTTACTGAGTTTGAATCTCCTATCTTTATTTACTGCTCTTACATCATTGCCATAGTTTAATTTTTTAATTGGTGATTTTTATTTCCGCTGCACACACGCACTCTATTCACCCCCCCTCTAGAGGTGCTCAACGATCCTACAATTGGTATCAAAGCGGGTTATATTCTTATATAACATATCCTAGAGAGTATATATATGGCAGCCGTGAAATCTATATTCAACGGTGAAGGGCAATCCACAAATAGACCTCCCCTATTTGATGGAACAAACTATACATACTGGAAAACACGTATGACTTTCTTTCTAAAGTCTCTAGATTTTAATTTATGGTCAATAGTCATTGATGGGTATAAGAAACCACCACCTACTGTGGTTGAAGGTATTCTTATGGAAAAGCCGCATGACAAGTACACCGATGCTGAAAAAGCAAAGGCTAGTCTTGATGCTCGAGCCATCAATGCACTATTCTGTACAATTGACAAAACCGAGTTCAGTAGAGTTTCTACCTGTAAGACGTCTCATGAAATTTGGAAACTCCTTGAGGTAACCCATGAAGGGACTTCCCAAGTCAAGGAATCCAAAATCAGTAGACTGACTCAGGAATATGAATCTTTTAAAATGAAACCTGGTGAGTCAATTACACAGATGTTTACTCGTTTCCTTGATATAACTAATCCTCTTCAATCTCTTGGTAAAGATTACAGCAACCATGAGAAAATCAGGAAAGTGCTGCGGGCTCTAACAAAGAACTGGAATCCAAAAGCCACAGCAATCATTGAAGGAAACGATCTCACCACGATGACTCTAGAAACACTAATGGGCAAATTGATGACTCATGAGCTCGACTTGCAAGACTTTGAAGAGGCCACACCAAAAGAAAAGACGATCGCCTTCAAAGCTCAAGCAAGAAAATCAACCTGCAATGACTCAGATGAAGAATCATCAAGTGGTGATGAACGTGCCTTACTTGTGAAGAACTTCAAAAAATATCTAAAGTTCACAAGCAGAAAGAAGAAAGACATCCAAGAAAGCAATGAAGACGAGACTATATGCTTCGGATGCAAGAAATCAGGGCACATGAAGAGGGACTGTCCAGCTACCAAGAAGAGCAGTCCATATGATCGATCAAGATCAAACAGAAGATCCACATCTGGCCGAAAGTATGCCAACACAAGCATCTGGCACGAGAGTGATGCCAGCGACTCAGAAGAAGAAGACAGACCCTGCAGCAATGCAAATGTTTGTCTTATGGCATTCGAAAAGGTATCATCTAATCCTCTGTTTGATGATTTTACTTTTGATGAACTAGAGACTGCCTTTAGCGATTTACTTGAAGATCACAAAACTGTGCTCGACAAGTATAAGCAATCTCGAAAAGAGATTAAGGCACACACAGCCGAGATAGCTAGATTGTCTAATCTACTTGAAGACATAAAAGAGACATCTACTACCGGTAACACGGAAGAGATAGCCAAACTTAAAGTAGACTATCATGAGGCTATCCTCAACATTGAAAAGAAAGAAGAGGACTATGTCAAAATACACAAACTTTATGACATAGAGAAGAAGTTGCACCTAGTAACTGAGCAAAGACTCCTTGATATGACTGCAAGATACGAAGAGTCTGTAGCGATTTCTAAAAAGTTAGAAATCAAGTTGGGCAAACAGGCAATACCTGTGACACAGCCCAAGATTAGTCCTAATGCAAAGCATACACCAAAAAGGACTAAACACAAGAAAGCACAGAGGAAACACGAATACTATTATGCTTTCACTTATAGGTTTTCCAAACAGAACAAGCCTGCAAACACAGTTTATTCCACTAAACTGACTTGCACATATTGTGGTACACACGGTCATATATCACAATACTGTATGGCAAGAAAGCTTGTTGATAACCATACTCTAGTTTGGAAACCTAAAGCTAATCTGAGTGGACCCTTCAGAAAATGGGTACCAAAGGATTCATCTACTTGTTTTGTAGGTGGACCCTCAACCCTCTCATGCTAGAAGCAAGTGGATTCTCGATAGCGGATGTTCGCGACACATGACTGGTGATGCATCTTTATTCGCTACGCTATCGATGAAGAAAGAAGGATACGTCTCCTTCGGAAATAACTTGAGAGGTGATATTATAGGTAATGGTACTGTAGGTATGTCTCCTTATCCAATAATAAAAGATGTTTGTCTAGTAACTGAATTGAAACATAACCTATTGAGTATAAGTCATTTGGCAGATAATGGTTATGGTATCAATTTTGTGAAAGATAAATGTACTATATATGATATGTCATCTGGTGATCCCGTATATAAAGGGATTAGAGAAGACAATATTTATGTTTTCTTTTTGGAGAGTACTAATAATGCAGGAAGGTGCCTAGTAGCCAATCAAGATGAAAGCTGGCTATGGCACATGAGACTAGGACATGCAAACATGGATACTATCTCACGTCTGAACACAAAGAAGTTGGTAAAAGGACTCCCAGAAATTCCTTTCAAGAGAGACATGGTATGTGCTGACTGTGAAAAGAACAAAGCACATAGGTCTTCTTTTAAATCCATCAACGCTGTAAGTACTTCGAGACCTTTGCAGTTGATTCATATGGATTTATTTGGTCCTAGTAGAGTCGCTAGTCTTGACGGTAAACTCTATGCTTTTGTCATTGTTGATGATTTCTCTCGTTTTACATGGGTTTATTTTTTATCAAACAAAAGTGATGCAATTTTTGAATTTCAGATATTTTGTAAAAAGGTTCAAAACGAAAAAGGCTTCATGATTACTCGTATCCGAAGTGATCATGGTGGCGAATTCGAAAATACTGATTTCAAAAAGTTTTGTGATGATAGTGGATACTACCACGAATTTTCTTGTCCTAGAACTCCCCAACAGAATGGTGTTGTGGAGCGGAAGAACCGTACTCTAAGCGAAATGGCTAGAGTCATGCTTAATCAGCATAATCTTCCTAAATATTTTTGGGCAGAAGCTGTTAGTACAGCCTGTCATATTTTAAATAGGGTGTTAATTCGACCTATATCGAAGAAAACACCATATGAGCTTTGGTTTGGAAGAATTCCAAACATATCTTATTTTAAAGTTTTTGGTTGTCGCTGTTTCATCCTGAACACCAAGGATAACTTGGGTAAGTTCGACTCGAAAGCAGATGACGGGATATTTCTCGGATATGCTGCTAAGAGTAAAGGATATAGAATTTTTAATAAAAGATCTTTGATTGTTGAAGAAAGTATTAATGTCACCTTTGATGAGTTGAATAGTCATAGATCTAGCGACAGTGATGATGAAGATGCACCTACAAAGACAAAGAAGAGTTCTGAAAAAGATCCTACCCAAGAGGCAAGAACTGATAAAAGTTTCGAAGATGCAGGAACTGAGAAGAGCCTTGTAAAAGGTATGGCCCAAAGATTCGAATCATTGAGATTCAAACCGGATCATCCAGAAACTCTCATAATAGGTGATTTATCCAAAGGTGTAAGTACTCGTTCATCTCTTAGAGATTCTGAAGTAGCAGCTAATGTAGCATTTATTTCTCAAATAGAACCTAAGAATGTTGATGAGGCTTTTTCTGATAATTTTGGATTTCTGCCATGCAAGAGGAACTTAATCAATTTGAGAGAAACCAAGTTTGGGAACTCGTTCCTAAACCTATTGGTCAATCGATAATTGGTACCAAATGGGTGTTCCGAAATAAACTTAGTGAAGATGGTCAAGTTCTACGCAACAAAGCACGTCTAGTTGCACAAGGTTATAATCAAGAAGAAGGAATTGATTATGATGAGACCTATGCTCCTGTTGCTTGACTAGAAGCCATTCGCATGTTTTGCGCTTTTGCTTGTTTTAATGATTTCAAACTTTTTCAAATGGACGTGAAAAGCGCATTTCTAAATGGATTTTTGAAAGAAGAAGTTTTTGTGAAACAACCCCCTGGTTTTGAAGATTTTCAAAAACCTGATCACGTCTTCAAGCTTAAGAAAGCACTTTATGGACTCAAACAAGCACCTCGTGCTTGGTATGAACGCCTAAGCGCCTTCTTACTTGATAATGGTTTTTCAAAAGGCAAGATTGATACTACTCTTTTTATTAAATCTATGAATAATGATATACTTCTAGTGCAAATTTATGTAGATGACATCATCTTTGGTTCTACTAATGAACAACTCTGTCAAGAATTTGCCAAGTGTATGCAGAGTGAATTTGAAATGAGCATGATGGGAGAGCTAAACTTCTTCCTAGGATTGCAAATCAAACAACACTCGAACGGAACATTCATCAACCAAGCCAAGTACACGAAGGACATACTGAAGAAGTACGACTTCGAGAATGTGAAGCCAATTGGGACTCCTATGGCTACATCTACAAAGCTTGATGCTGATGAAAGCGGCAAACCTGTTGATCAGCGTAAGTATCGAGGTATGATTGGTAGTTTATTATATTTAACTGCTAGTCGCCCTGATATTATGTTTAGTGTTTGCATATGTGCACGATATCAGGCAAATCCTAAGGAATCACATCTTAGTGCCGTTAAGCGTATCTTCCGATACCTTAAAGGAACTTCTACAGTTGGCTTATGGTATCCCAAAACCAAATCCTTTGACCTCATAGGTTACTCGGATGCGGATTTTGCTGGATGCAAAGTGGACCGTAAAAGTACCAGTGGTACATGTCATTTCTTGGGAAAGGCCTTAGTCTCTTGGTTTAGCAAGAAACAAAATTCAGTAGCATTATCAACAACTGAGGCTGAGTATATCACCGCAGGACGTTGTTGTGCTCAAATTTTGTGGATGAAGCAAACCTTAGAGGACTACAATCTGCACTATACAAATGTTCCTATATATTGTGATAACACTAGTGCAATTAATTTGACTAAGAACCCTATCTGTCATTCACGCACAAAGCACATAGAAGTTAGACATCATTTTTTACGTGATCATCAACAACACGGGGATATTTGCTTAGAATTTATTGATACTGAACATCAACTAGCAGATATTTTCACTAAACCATTGGTTGAAGACCGTTTTAACATCTTGAGGCGTGAGCTCGGCATTCTTGAATTCTCGGATTCTTAAAACATATGGTAATTAAATACTGTATTTATGACTTGATAATTTATTATCTAATGAAAATTATTTTTGGGGACAAACTTACAAAGGATATGTCTGTCACCACGGCTACGGTCGAAGCGAAGCGGTACTTAAGAGTTCCCCGGTGAACCACCGTTAGCTGGGACAATCCCTACAGTAAACCTAAAAATAACAGCAATTAGTTAATAAACCAGTCAAACATCATTTATTACAATCTTTACTTACCTGACTGCTTTAACTATCTCGGGAATGCAAGTGGCCGAACTCGGCCCGAACTCTGACCGAGTTCGGACCGAATTCGGACCGAATTCGGTCGGCGCTGTGATGGCTCCAGAACCGAACAGCCGGCCCTAGCACCTATATATCCCATCCTTTCTTCCACTATTTCTCCACACCAAAACGTGAAATAGTTCCACCTCCTTCCAGAAGACTTTCCTCCTCCTTCTTTGCAAGGCATCGACGATCTTCCTCCATCTCTTCATGGCTCCGAAGCGTCAACGAGGAAATTCTTCTCAGGGTGCTTCCTCCTCATCCGACTACACTCCGGCTAGTCTCTTCAGTCCAGCCAAACCTAGAGATCCCGAGGAATTTGATGGCACTCTGTTTCCCGACAGAGACTTCTCCAATCTCTGGTTTGATTCCTTTTCTTTACGTCATATTTGTACTGGAGCCTTTGTCAACTTTACAACCTTCTTTGAATATGCTCCTGTTTTGATCAACTTGGATTTCGCGACTTTTTCGAGGTCCAAGATAGTATTTTCGACAATGTTGTCCGTATGTTCTACTGCAATTTGCAAGTACAACAAAACGGAAATTTATATTCCTGCGTTGCTGGACAGGAACTAGAATTTAGTGCCACCGATATCAGTGAATATTTTCACGTTCCTGATCTTGGTGATGCTCTTGTTGACATCCACCACATTCAGTTCCCTGCCGATGTCACTTTAGCTTCTTTTAGGGAATTGATTTGTCACCCTACTCCTCCTCTCCGGAGAATATTTTCTAGACATCTTAACCAGAATTTTTACGAACTTCATCGTATGATTTTCTCGGCCCTTCTTCCGAAGAAAGGCTCTACCGATGAGGTCACTTTTTTGGAACTCTCTGCTATGTATCACATTCATTTTGGAATTCCTTTCTCCATTCCAAAAACCATGATGTCTTGGATGCTCAACTGTAAGAATGCAGGTAGGAACCTTGTTTTTCCTATGCACCTTGCGAGTATTTTTTGCCGTTTCGAGATTGATCTTGAAACGTGTGCTATTTCTTCTCCACCTGTTGAGTTGACCCGCTCTCGTCGGTTTTCTCAACCTCCCGGTGCTGCTCCTGCTGACCCAGTAGCTGATGCTGAGGCCCCTCCAGCAGATGCTCCTCCTGCTCCGGCCCCTGCCCCTGGACTCGATCAGGCATTCTACCAGCGGTTTGATGATTTCGTTGCCGTATCCACGCAACGTTATCAGGACTCCGAGTTCCGGCATATTTCTCAGGCCCAGGTGCTGAGAAACAGTATTGCCGATCTCCATTACAGCCTGGTGCATGATCCAGTTCATCCACTCACTATCCTTCCACATCCTGCTTTCCCTGGTCCTCGTTTTACTGATGAGACTACTTTTCAGTACTTCGACCCGACCACTGCCTATTTCCCTCATGATCCTCCCGGTGCAGACGACGCAGAGATGTGATGTGGATTCAGCCATAGGATAGTGGATTTAGTTTTGTTTAGTTTTGATGCTGTTCATGTAGTACTTTTTTCTTTCATGTCTAAACTCTTTAGTTAGACATTTATCAGTTGTATTATTTGGCTTTCTAGTGGAAAACTTTTTATGATAGTTCATTTCATTCCAGTTGTCTATGCTGTGATTGTTTCTTTTACTTCACTTTGTCTTGTCTATTCTATTGTTGGCTTCATGATTTACGGGGGAGCCTATTCATTTTGGCTACTTGACAAAGGGGGAGAAAAAGAGTATACCCAAAAATATCACAAATGCAAGGCTAGAACAAATTTTTTTCAGGTATTTTAATATGTTGTTTTATTTTAATATAAATATATTTTGGTATAGACTCAAGTTTGTCAATTATCAAAATGGGGGAGATTGTTGGCCCATTCCATGGTCACACCCGATTTCGATAATCAACTTATACTTTAGTCCATACACAAAATATAGAAAATGCTGCTAACTATTTCAGGATGCATGAAATCTTATTCAACGGACGATGTACTGCATAAATCCAAGCGTCAAACTCATCAAAAATTCTGAAGACTCTTTTCTACTTTTATTCTGTATTTTTACACTTTATTGAGTCTAGGAATTTCCTTGTAAAATCAAGTATGGTATTACTGGCTTAGGGTTAAAATTATTCTCCTTCTCTAAACCTATTTTTACCCTTCATATTTTCGATTACAAATATTTCAAAAATGTATTTCGAAAATATTCCTTTTCAAATGATTTTACAAATTACCAAAAACATGT
Source organism: Iris pallida (assembly GCA_029216955.1). Taxonomy (NCBI): domain Eukaryota; kingdom Viridiplantae; phylum Streptophyta; class Magnoliopsida; order Asparagales; family Iridaceae; genus Iris; species Iris pallida. The sequence continues at coordinate 4,217,126 of JANAVB010014797.1, forward strand.
TTGTAAACTGTTTTTACAAAAGAATTTTATTATATCTCCTGACAGAACTCCTAGCCGAGTTCGGCCCGAGTTCGGTCAGTTTGTATTCAAACTTTAGTTGCCTCCAAATCTGCGAGCAACGTCTATTTTGCGAGATATTTGCATCCGAACTCTGTCCGAGTTCTGCCCGAGTTCGGTTGGTGAAAACACCTATAAATAGAGAAGAACTTTTCATTTCAAAACATCAATTCATTCTTCATTCTCTTCTCTATCCATTCAAGTGTTTTCTAGTGATCTAAAAGTTTCAAATCTCACCTACACTTCTCTTAGCCAAAAGCCAGTACTATCAGATTTGATTTAGAAGTCTTTTGGTTATTCAGAGTTGTAAAGAGGTCGTCAAGTTTCAACAACAAGTTCTCGTTGTGGAGCTGGTCGTGCGCTCGTCACCAAGCACGGTGTATGAATAAAAATAATTTTAAAAAAATAGGGGTTTTACAAAATCACAAGCCATTTCCTAATCAAATCAAATCCTAATTTCCCCAAATAATTCTAATGGGTTTGATGTCACTAACTTGGGTCAAGCTAGGGTTACTTAACCTAACCAAGTAGTCATGACCTAGGTTAGCCTCTAGGACAGTCTCCTAAGTCAACACTAGTCAAAGTCTAAAATAGCACCAAATCAAATATACTAAAAATTACTGAAAATTTTAATAAATATAATTAAGGTTAGCTAAGACTAGCTATGACTAATCTAGGTTGGGTCCAAACCAAGTTAGGCTAATCACAATACATGGCAATCAATTAAATAATATTAAAATTACACCATTCTTAATAATACATTAAATTTCTAAATAATGTATATTAAATTCAATTAAATTCAAAATGACAAAAATACGCTCGAACTGGAAATGATAAATAAAACACCCTAATCATATGGCTAGGCTCTAGGTTAAGATGACTCTAGTGTTACACTATCAAAATACCAAAATCATAAGTCATAATTTAAAATAGTTTTAAAATGATTTAAAAATTACCAAAAATTATATCATAATTTAAATATCATTATTAAAAGATTAAAATTTCAAAATTTCAAAATTATCCTCATTTGGAAAACTGGGTTTTACATTAGCTTTTCAAGATCGTCGAGGAGATGCCTTACACCATGCAGTGACAGATGCTTTGACCAGAGGAGGTCATCAAGGGAACAGCGCGGCCAACAGTTTCAAGCGCTTGAACCCTCCTTTCTTCGATGGTAGCAAAGATGCTATTGCCGCAGATGCTTGGCTTCAGGATACAGAGGTGATTCTAGAAGCAGCCAGGACTCCAGAGAACGAGAAGGTGGCCGTAGTGCGCCTGCAGTTATTGGATCTTGCCCGCAGCTGGTGGGCGGCGCAGGCCGTGGGATTAGTGGCACCTATTGCTTGGACAGTATTCAGAGAGAGATTCCAGACCAAGTATTTCGATGTTGTAGCTCGGTACGATCTACAGACGAGGTTCAACAATCTGAAGCAGATGGGCAGGACGGTCGACGGATATGCGGTCGAGTTTTCGAGACTTAGTTGGTTAGCTCCCACCTTGGTAGCGACCGAGTTCGACAGAGCCCAGCGGTTCCAGTAGGGGCTCTATCTTGAGATTTTATTGGCAGTAGAGCAGTTTGAGCATCAGACTTTTGATGCGGTATTGAGAGCAGTCCGGAGGCATGAGTATACCTCCCAGAGGATCGTAGATAGGACTGGAGGTCGGAAGCGATCCTACGGCCAGATGAATCAGTCTTCAGTACCAGCCCCGGCAGTTAGGGCTTTGACCATTGGAGCTCCGAGGCGGGCGGCCTCAGTAACGTCGGTTCAACATTCAGCCCCGACGTACCCTCAGCAGCAGAAGCAGAAGCACTCTTCCGCAGGGGGATGTTCACACTGCGGGAAGCCAAGGCATGTGGTATCAGAATATCGCAGGACGCAGGGATTGTGCCTGGCTTATGGAGCATCAGATCACAAGATAGGATCCTGCCCGAATAGGGGTAGTTCCTCATCGTCCAATCTTACTAGTCCTTTGGTGAGAGGACCAGCCCCAGTCCAGCAACAGCAGCAACAGCAGTGCCCGTTGTCGAGGCCCTTGCCACCTCAGACCCAACTATTTTAGCTGTAGAATCCTCAGCAGTATGCACAAGTCCAAGCCCAGGTTCAAAACCGCCAGAGAGGTTTCCAGCAGAGGGGACCCGCACCCAGAGGTCATGGTCAGGCGATAGCGATGACCGTGGAAGAGGGATTGGCACTAGGAGAGGTAGTGGCAGGTACTATTCTCGTCAACTCCTTTTCAGCTTCAGCTTTATTTGATTCTGTTGTATCGCATTCATTTATGTCTGCACAATTCACGACACGGATAGGACTGGAGCCAGAATCATTATCAGTAAGGCTCAATAAACTTACTGGTAATGGTCTTGTGTGAGTAGATAGAGTGTTTTCCTCGTGTCGGATCGTAGTTAGCGGTAGAGAGTTCTCCACTAGATTGATAGAATTCCTGATGGTCGATTATGATGTGGTCTTAGGGATGGATTGGTTGAGAAACCAGTATGCTAGGATAGACTGCCACATTGGCAGGGTTGTTTTTAGCATTCCAGGGGAGCCAGAGTTTTCCTTTTCCCGAGGCAAAGTTGAACCTTCTTCTCTAGTATTGCGGATGGCAGTAGCAGCGGTGCAGTTACCCCGGATAGTTGAAGAGTTTCCAGATGTTTTTCCCCAAGAGCTTCCAGGAATGCCGCCAGAACGGGAGATCGAGTTCACCATAGACTTGATTCCAGGGATAGCTCCAGTATCAGAGAGAGTCTACAAGGTGGCACCGTCAGAGCTAGAGATATTGTACAAGATGATTGAAGAACTTAGAACCAAGGGATTCATTCGTGCTAGTGGATCGCCTTGGGGAGCCCCGATGCTTCTTATGAAAAAGAAGGATGGTACGTCCAGGTTATGTGTAGATTATCGTACCTTGAACTCAGTAACAATCAAGAACAGATATCCTCTCCCGAGGATAGATGACTTATTTGATCAACTCAAAGGGGCAGCAGTATTCTCGAAGATCGACTTGCTCTCAGGATATCATCAGATCAGGGTCAGAGAGCAGGACATCTCGAAGACAGCTTTTAGATCGAGATATGGGCATTAGGAGTTCCTTGTTATGCCCTTTGGAGCAATCAATGTGCCAGCTGTATTCATGGACCTCATGAATCGCATTTTCATGCCCTACTTGGATCAGTTCATGATTGTGTTCCTAGACGACATCCTGGTCTACAGCAAGAATGAAGCGAAGCATGAGCAACATCTCCGTGTGGTTCTTCACGTTCTCCGAGAGCACCAGTTGTATGCCAAGTTCAGTAAATACGAGTTCTGGCTCGATCGTATTTTATATTTGGGTCATATCATCACCAGAGGAGGGGTAGAAGTGGATCCCCAGAAGATCGTGGCCATTGAGACATGGCCAGTACCCAGCACAGTTACAGAAGTTCACAGTTTTTTTGGCTTGGCTGGTTACTACCGACGATTTATTTCAGACTTTGCTCGAATTTCAGCACCATTAACCCAGTTGACTCGCAAGGATGTGCAATTTGTTTGGACAGCAGAATGTCAGCATTCTTTTGAGAAGTTGAAGCGAGGTTTGATCATGGCTCCCATTCTCACTCTTCCAGATGGGACCGAGGGATTCTCGGTGTATTGTGATGCTTCAGGTAGAGGTTTGGGATGTGTTTTAACGCAGCATAGAAAGGTAATGGCTTATGCGTTACGTCAACTTCGTGATCATGAGAGGAATTACCCAACCCATTTGGAGTTGGCAACGGTAGTGTTTGCACTTAAGCTTTGGAGACACTTCTTGTATGGAGATAGGGTAGAGATTCTCACCGACCACAAGAGCTTGAAGTATGTTTTTACTCAGAAGGATCTTAACATGCGTCAGAGGAGATGGCTAGAGCTGCTTGTGGATTATGACGTCACCCTGCAGTATCATCCTGGGAAGGCCAACATTGTCGTAGATGTATTGAGCCGGAGAGCCAGAGTTTATTTCCTAACAGCACAACCAGAGCTGTTAGCAGATCTTCAGAAGATGGGCATAGAAGTTGTTCTTCCTACTAGTGTGGCTTTGATGGCCAGCATGCAAGTTCAGTCCACTATAGTCGAGAGGATCCGGATGGCGCAGTCAATAAACTCCTAGCTTCAGCGACTCAGAGCAGAGTGTGAGACAGGACGAAGACCAGAGTTATGCATTCATGAAGATGGTACACTTCGGCATGGAAAGCATCTTTATGTACCCAGTGGTGATATCGGACAGAAGATCATGGCAGAGGCTCACAGTTCTAGTATTCCATTCATCCCGGTGGTAAGAAGATGTACCGTGATATTCGTCAGCACTTTTGGTGGAATGGCATGAAGAGGAAGATAGCCCAGTTTGTCTCTCAATGTTTGGTTTGCCAACAGGTTAAAGCTGAACATCAGAGGCCAGCAGGACTTCTTCAGCCCTTACCGATTCCAGAATAGAAATAGGAGCATATAACCATGGATTTTGTGACTGGATTACCTAGGTCCCAGGCCGGTAGAGATATTATTTGGGTCATTATAGACAGGCTCGCGAAGGTAGCTCACTTTCTCTCATTCAGAGTTGGTTAGTCGACGGCTCAGCTAGCAGAGATGTACCTCAGACAGATCATAAGATTTCATAGTATACCAGTCAGTATCACCTCGGATATAGATTCAAGATTTACGTCACACTTTTGGCGTAGTCTGCAAGAGAGTTTGAGAACTCACCTCCAGTTCAGTTCAGCGTATCATCCGCAGACTGATGGTCAGTCAGAACGTACGATCCAGACCCTTGAAAATATGTTGAGATCTTGTACACTCGACTTCGGGGGTTCGTGGAAAGATCACCTGCACCTGGTGGAGTTCTCGTACAACAACAGTTTCTAGGCCATTATCCCCATGGCACCGCTCGAGGCAATGTATGGTAGAAAGTGCAGATCCCAGCTAGCCAGGGATAATGTTAGAGAGAGGCAGATGCTCGGTCCCGAAATGATTGCTCAGACAGTTGAGGTGGTCAGAAGATTCAGGGATCATCTTCGAGTTGTCCAAGATCGCCAGCGTCATTGGGCCGATTCTCATCGGCGCCCTCTTGAGTTTTCTGTCGATGATCATGTATTTCTGAAGATTTTGCTTAACCGTGGCGTTATTCGTTTCGGCGTACGGGAAAAGCTTAGTCCTAGGTATATAGGACCGTTCGACATTCTGGAGCGAGTAGGTGATGTATCTTATCGTCTTGCTCTTCCACCGTTACTAAGAGAGGTGCATGATGTCTTCCATATATCCCAACTGCGACGGTATATTCCGAACCCGAGCCACATCCTGGATCATTCAGAATTGGTTGTTGGTACCAACCTTTCGTATGAGGAGAGACCCGTGTCTATATTGGACCAGAGAGAGAAGATACTCAAGAATAAGACTATCAAGTTAGTCCGTGTTGCTTGGGGTCATCACTCTTTGGGTGAGTCAACGTAGGAGCGTGAGGATGATATCCGATCGTGATACCCTGACCTATTTGACTCGTAAGGTATAATGTCCTTCTTATGCCTTATGCTCTAAGTTTCTTGCTTGAATGAGTGATTGTTTGATTGCCTAGTTATAGCTTGCTTGTGATTAGTATAGCTTGTCCTTGTCCCTCTAGCCTCTTGATTGAATTTCGAGGACGGAATTCTTTTAAGGTGGGTAGAGCTGTAATGCCCGTAGCTCGTATTACGTATTTTTTGATACGTGTACGTATTTTGACTTGTATTGCATGTCTCCTTGCTTGGTTTATTTGGTATTTCCATTTGCTTGGTTATGGTTCACCTCGGTTCGGTTCGGCTTGATTTGGTTCAGCTTGGTTCGGTTTTGATTGTGAACCAACCTACCTACCTACCACCACTCTCACCATTTATTAACCCAACTCTCTCTCTTTCTCTCTCCCCATTCACTTCATCATTAATTTCTTTTTTTTTCCTCCATTAACTCTCCACCTACCAGGAGAGGCTTAGGCAAGTACAACTTGCTTCATGGATGAACTCAAGTTTTATTGTTTCATTTTCTTCCTCACAACATTCTAAGACACTTTAGTACTTAGTATTTTCAATTTCTATGGCTAAATTCATGTAGATCTAAGTTTATTTCATTTTTGGATTTCTTGAGTTTTGATCTATTTAACTTGTTATTTTTCAAGTTTTGATGGTTTCATGTTGTAGAGAATTTCGTTCTACCCCATTTTGATCTATGGAAGTCCAGATTTGGGTTTGGAATGAAGGATTTAAAGAGCTTGGAAGCATGGCCATCATGGTTCTTCTTTTCAAAAAATTGGAGAAGAAGAACAATGCTGGCCGCATGAATTTCAGTCGCATGCGCCTTATAAACCCGAGCCGCATGGACTTGAACTCTCATTGCCACATGACCCTGATTTAACCCTGAACCGTATGAACTATTCCCAGCCGTATGGAACTCAGATTTTCAGCCGTATATGCCCTGACTAAATTCAGCCGCATGCGCTTTGGTTTGGACTCAGCCGCTTAAGGCCCCTTCCATTCGCGAGCCGCATAGGACTCAATCCCTTAGCCGCATAAGGCCCCTTCCATTCCCGAGCTGTATAGGACTCAATCCCCCAGCCGCATGGGACCCAGCCGTATGGCATTACTTGGACTGGGCCACATGACCTTGACTAACCGAGCCGCATGCACTTTTTTTCTCCTGGCCGCATAAGACCTCCTTCCTCCCAGCCGCATAAACCCGATTTCTTCCTAGCCGCATGAGCCTTTCCCCTTTCAGCCGCATCTGCCGATCTTTCCGAGCCGCATAAGCCTGCATGTTCCCCCTGGCCGCATAAGACCTCCTTTCCTGGCCGTATGAGTTTGCTCCTCTCATAGCCGCATGAGTCTGCTTCTTCCTAGCCGCATGAGTTTGACTCCCATAGCCGCATGGCCTTTCCATAGTTCTGGTCATCTTTTATTATTATTATTATTATTATTATTATTATTATTATTATTATTATTATTATTATTATTATTTTTATTATTAGTATTAGTATTATTATTATTATTGTTCTTATATTGGAATGTTACATTTATGCTCATGTCTTATGATCCTCTGTATAGCTTGGGTCCCTTGATAGAATGCTTGTATAATATAAATTTTGCACCTGTTCCCTGAACACGATAGTGACCCGTAGTGGTGCACTCTTGACAAGTAACATGACATGCTAGTGGCCCGTCGTGGCGCACTCTTGACAAGTAAACTTGACATGATATACCTTGATATGCTGTTACGACGGCTAACATGACATGACAAGAATAAATAACCTGGACACCGTAGACGATTGTGCTTGTACAAATAAATCAGTCTTGTCTTACATCATGTCTAGGAAAGGACCCCTGAGTACCACGGTCAGGGGTGCCTACTGAAATTGGCTAAGGTTAATAACTAGAATAATTCAGTAGTCATGAAGAGATTTTTTTCAGCTACAGGCAATCTCGTTATCTGGGCGCCCTACATGGGATCTGTAGCCTGCCGTCGAGTAGGGCACATTTCCAGCACAAAGTCATGTGGTGCACCTTTCAAGCTACTTAAGGGTACATACGTTTCTTGGACGATGTACCCACCTGAACTCAACCCCTAATTGCTTTCGGATAGCCTGGATGGTCTGCAGGGCTTGTGGCTGTGGAATAATCTTGTTGCATCTTACTAGTAACTAGGCCTGTGATAACCTTAATTCGTTAAAGTATCAAGCCGTACTTATTGCTTGGCCGTAAATTGTTGGATGGAGTCTAATCAGTCTAGTCTTGTCTTGATCCTGTGCAAGGTTGTTACATGACCTAATTTCTTATGTTTATCTTGCCGATAAATAGTGGAAAACCAAGTATCGTTCAGATGAAGGGTTACAACACCGGTCCTTGTTTGGTTTACGGATTGTAACCGGGTTATCTGAATAGTTCCATAGTTATCTCATCGTATATCATCCTGATTTTTCCTATATTTCTAGTTCTTACTATTTAATTATACTCTTGTGCTAATTGTTGGTTTTAGTTCCTAAGTGAAGTCTCCTTTGTGGCACTTGCTCTTTCTGGGATCTGACCCAGCTGGTTTTGTATGGCCAGATTTCGGAGCAGCTCCAGAGGATCTATCGACCTTCAAGCCAGATGGTGACCACTAGGCGAAATCCTGGCAACGAGTGGGTTTATTTTGACTCTCCCACTCTATTATAAAAATATTCTTTTGAGGCGTTTAGCCGATGAGCACGTGTTAGCTCGATTGTACTTACTTACTATCTGCCTACGGGCTGTAACATGATTGACAAATCCTAGGGTTGATCATGTATGACTAAAACTCTTGCTAGTCTTGACATTTTGTATGACTAGCTTCATGATCATCGAAATATGTAATGTATGGGATGCCTTACTATTGTGTATTTGGTGCTCTGACATCTTGTAACTGTTATTACTTGCTTGAGATTGAGACAATATGCTTGTTCATGACCTAGGAGACTGATGGCTTGTAGTTAAACCCCCATGTATCTAGACAGCCGTGACCATATTGCACTTCAATATACGTAGCTGGCTATGTGCACTCCCGCTCTCCAGTATTCTGGTTCTGGGGCGTTACAGCTAGGCCATTTCTCAAGGCTAAAGTCAATGTCAGGATTGGAATCATAGTTCCCCAACAATAATGCCAACACTGACCCCAATCCTAGGGTCAAACCAAAGTCGATAATACGGGGTTTTCTACCCAAGCTCACATCACTCAGATTTCTAAACATCGAGCATGATCACCTAATTTGCATCAAGGCAGTCGCTGCGCAGATTCGAATCCGTTCAAATCACCAATTTGCATAGTCTATTCCTTCCGACATGTCAACATAATTCACATATCCATTCTAACCAATTCATGTATTCGATCATGAGGTCATCTAGTACAACAATTTGTCGTGTCCTAATCTCACGCAAGTTCGATTATCTACGTTGGACATGAATTACCATGCCACGTTCTCGCAGAATAATTGTCCTTATTGGAGCGTAACTCTTGCTTGAGTCTAGACTAATTCATTTTCGATACGCGGATTGGAGCTACTCAATCCTTAAGTTCAATCGTCACAATTCTTGAGTCCACCTTCGCGTCAAACCACAAGTCGAAGCAATCAACTTTTCATGCCATACAAGTTCGATCACCCCGATGTATGAATCATTATACCAGCGCTCACGTGGAATGATCGCCCTAATCCGGCATGACACATGTGTGAGGCTGGAGTTGCGCTCGCATAGGACAAGAACGTCAACGTTGTGGTTATCGTCAAAGCAATCCTAATATTTTATTTTCATCCAAGCCAAGATCTCAGATCGATATTATGTTCGTCATTCGTTCACTAGAAAATCCTCGAGCCAAGTCTATCTTTTCTTCGACATATTTCAATATCCCGAGTATGGCATCCATCAGAACAATAACATTTATACGATCATCATTGCTCAAATCAGAGTACCCTTGAGTTATCGTACATTGATATTTGATACGCCTCAATACCATCGATGATGTACGTAACCTGACGATCTTCCTTTGTAATAAACTCCGAGTCATGCAACTATGCTATTGTCCGAATTGGATATACCACAATTTCATTCGACCAAATCCGAAATCATAAGTACGATCCACTAGGTTTGCTCGATCAAGATATTCATTTTTGTATTCATCGTTCTGAATCCTAATTCGATATCGTTTTCTAACTCGTGTTGCCCATTCACAAGTTGTCCGAACGACATCTCGTTCAGGACATTCGAAGTCACGACCAACTAAGCGTGACACGTTCTAAGGCTTTATGCGATCGCATCGCCTCGCCGACACACTCGTTGTTATCCCTAATCACTACTAAAATCTGTCAATTCAGCGACGCGTAAAGACGTTGCTAAAAAGGAAAAATACGTCGCTAATTTCTATTAGCGACGTATTTAGCGACGTTTTCAAGTAGTCGGGATTAACCTAGTCGCTAAACAAGAAAACGTCGCCATACGTCGCTATTGCGACGAGCTTTAGCGACGTATCCACGTCGCTAATATAGCGACTGCCAGCGACATAAAACGTCATAATATACCGACATAATATAGCGACGTTGAGCGACTCTGTCTCGAATCGATGCTGACCTGGCTTGAGAGCCATATGGCGACGTTCTGCAACTTTTATACGTTGCTACATTACCGACGTTTACCGACGATCAGCGACGATATTCCTTACAGTTAGCGACGTAGTTAGCGACGTTTCTTTCGTCGCTGACCGTCGGTAATCGTCGCTGAACGTCGCTAATATTAAAAAAAAAAAAAGTACAGCATTTGCAGCATTCCCTGCAGCATTTGCAGCATCCCCCACACCATTTATTACAGCAACAACGGTGTGTATCACGAACACAGTATCAAACAACACAGATACACACAATCACGAACACGTTTGAAACACAATCTCATCAATCAACACAGATATATGAAAATTTGTAACAACAATGTCAAACATAATGGTCCACAACTTAACTGCCAAGTATGGGAAGGAATGGCTCAGAACACAACCCAAAATTCATTCTAGCATACATTAGTGTGAATCATCTATGTTCTGTACATATGGTGTAGTATATGTTCTTATCGTATGTAGTATCTGAAGAATGTAACAGAATCAAGATGAACTCACATAATGTAATACTAAGACATCATCTACTACTATATAATATATAGTGATAGGTTGTCGTATCATCATTACCGAAGGATGAGGGTCGGAGGACAGTCAACTTTATCTACGGCTACATAGTTTCTGCCTCGCCAGTCGAATGGCTGCAGGGACTATGTCCTGATCACCATGTCGTACCGTAGATTAATGCAAATGGAGCTGGAGCCAAAATACAGAAACCAAAATATGATATCCACCTCAAGTGTAGAGTCGGAGGAGAAGATCTTTTCCACCCTCTCCCTCCCTCACGCTATCAACGTCATAACTTTTCCACCTCAAGTTCTGATCAAGCATTTTCCTTCTTCTCTCCTCCACCATGGCTCTGAACCTATCTGATCCTCCTTACTTCCCTTCTTCTTATTTGACTCTCTCAGCCACATATGATATCCAGCTCAAGTGTAGAGTCGGAGGAGAAGAAGTGGACATGAAGAGGAGGGGGAAGCAGCACAGCCGACGGCATGACCCGGAGGAAGTACAGAGGTTTTCTTCAACATACGTAGGAGAACTATAAGGATATATCTTTTCACAACATATCACCTTGTCAAAGACCCTTAATGTGACAACCATGTTACCACGGTGTCGAAAAACTAACATGTCATAATTTTATAAGCCGTGTGTTTTGACATAATCCTCCAACCGGATTTCAGTTCTATGTAATAATGCAAGATTACGACATAGGAGGAAAGAGTTGGAAGGATTATGTAAAAATACACGACTTAGAAAATTATGACATGTTAGTCTTTCGACACCGCGGTAACATGGTTGTCACATTAAGGGTCTTTGACAAGATGACATATTGTGAAAAGATATATCCTTATAGTTTTCCTTACATATGTTGAAGAAAACCTCTGTACTTCCTCCGGGTCATGCCGCCGGCTGTGCTGCTTCCCCTCCTCTTTCTGTCCACTTCTTCTCCCCCGACTCTACACTTGAGCTGGATATCATATGTGCCTGAGAGAGTCAAATAAGAAGAATGGAAGTAGGGAGGAGCAGATGGGTCCATAGCCATGGTGGAGGAGAGGAGAAGGCAAAACTGAATCAACATTGTCTTCCGAATCGTCCTCATCAAGGCATAACTGTAGGGTGTGAAAAATTATGACACGCTAACTCAGCCAAAGCCATACGCTCAGCCAAAGCCATACGCTCAGTCAAAGCTATACGCTCAGTGAATATTTTATTATTTCTTGAATGACAGCACAGCAGACATTTAATGAAGGATGAATCTGACACTTCGTCTTTCGTACAAAAGACAGCTGCCCTATGAAAATTAGCCGTCGTATGGGTTTTCGAGAATTGATTTTGTCTCTTACGAGGACAGCACATCAGCCATCATAAATGCATAGCCATCATTACTGACATTTATGACAGTCTGTCAGCCATCATATCTGCAACACGACGCTCGAGAGATATTTGTCAGTTATTAGAAGATATGGCGTATTTGAGAAGATTGAGGACAGCCACGTGTCTTCTCGACTCCTTATTTAATCAAGTGAGCGTATGGACTCTATACGACTCCTTGCCAATCAAGTGAGCGTATGGACTCCATACGACTCCTTGCCAATCAAGTGAGCGTATGAACTCCATACGACTCCTTGCTAATCAAGTGAGCGTATGGACTCCATACGACTCCTTGCTAATCAAGTGAGCGTATGGACTCTATACGACTCCTTGCCAATCAAGTGAGCGTATGGACTCCATACGACTCCTTGCCAATCAAGTGAGCGTATGGACTCTATACGACTCCTTGCCAACCAAGTGAGCGTATAGACTCTATATGACTCCTTGTTGATAAAGTGAGCGTATCAGCTTTGTATGACTCCTCTTCAACAAAGACAGCGTATCATAGCAAATGCATTCAAAATGACAGTCAACACACGTTCTCACGTGTCCTATACTCAGTTACCCACTTACTCAGAAGTTATGCAACGTGGCATCCATACCATCAATCTCTCCTAGATATATTCTACTACTTTCAACTGCACCCTAATGTGTCTTCATCAGAATTCGCCACGCGTCCCTGCAGTTATACACACGTCAAGTAACTGACTAAGCGTATGCTTTAGAACAGTTATCCAGAACTCTATAAAAGGGAGTTTCTTCATCTTCATCGGACACTACAGTCAATTCAGAGAGAACAGAGAGATTGCCCAGTTGCTGTCCAAGTTCTTCGAAGTTCGAGTTTTCTTCATCGCATCGTCCAAGGGATAAAGTAATCGTCTCCTAGATTAGATTCCTACAGTTGTAATTTTCCCAGAAACACAATAAATAAAGTGAATTTATTTACGGAAAACAAATTGGTGACTCTGCTAGGGAAAGCTATCTCCTCTAACGAGATAGCAACAACTCAATGTGATACTTCGTCGATCGGCTCGACGAAGAAGACGATGGTCGTACAATTCGATCAATCTGCTTATAAAGAAATGCTCAAGGCGAAGGAAGGCCGAACTGCTTTCTCTGCTCTTTCTGCTGCCAAGAAGAAGGGACGCTCTGTCTATGTCCCTAAATCTTCTTCGACGGCCCGAGACGCTTCTGTCACTCACGCTGACAAGAATACGTCTTCAACTTCAACGAAGCATGCCTCGGCTTCTCTGAACACGGCAACAGTGGCTTCTCCTAGTCACGCTGACAAAGTAGGTTCTTTAACCAAGTCAGCGTGTCCAAGGAAAACCATCTCAGGATATGTCCAAGTCTCTTCTCCTTCTACCCTTACGACAGCAGTCGGCTCTTTAGCCATTAATGACTCTGTGCGCATGGCAGTCAAAGGGCAGCGTACGGCAAAGGCAGCGTACAACAAAAGCCAACAGCAGGCAGCATACGCTAAGCCAAAGCCAGCGTATGCTAGTAAAAAGGCAGCGTATGATCAGAATTCCAAACTGAACTCAGCGTATGCCAACCAATACAGTCCTTTGACTATTTCTCAAAAGCAGGCTGGGGGTTCTCTTCCACAGAACATACAAATGATTCCCCCACAACTTGTACATCTTGTGCCAACCAAGGAGAAAGACTCTTTAGTCAACTCCTCTACTCCTAAGGTCTTTACCTCTGGAGTTAATTTGACTAGTAATTTTACTAGATCAAACAAAGGAAAATGCCTTTTGGTTACTTCCTCTAAAGATGGATTATTACCGACTCCCAGTCGGAATAATGTCCATCTTCCTTCTCTCAAAATTTCTCGATCTGAGAAAGGCAAATTACAAGTATCCAAGACTGATACCAAAGTTTTATCTCCTACGGATCTTCGTAACAAGCTTAACCGGAATCATCTCAGTTCCACTCCCGGTATAAAGAAGCCTTATCAAACTGAGACAAGTATATTAGACTCTGATGCAGAATATGCCAAGAACTATGTCGCTCAAATTAATCGGTCTTTATACACTCAAGAACCGAGAAGACAGAAGAATAAGAGACAAGTTTCTACACAAAAACTATCTTCAAATACTTCCCAATCTGTTCCTACAGATCTCCGGGAACATTTGCAAAACAAACGGAGAATTGATACTCCATCTGGCTATGATATTGCTCATATTTGCCATGAAAAGCATGGTTGTAACTTCCAACCTCGGGTTGTAATTCAATGTTGTTGTTCACCAAAAGACGATCTGTTTTCGAACGGATTCAATATGAACCAATACTGGACGAAGATGAACCTCTTTATGCTTCTGTCAACATGACCTCCAGAAATATTGGGGGTAGAATACGATCTGATGCTATGTCAGATTCTGAAGATGGTGTTTACCTCGGTACCCGATCCAGGACCGGAGCCTCAACCATGGTCTCTTCTTCTTCTTATCCAAATGATAATCCGGAGATCACAGAGGACTTCCTTGGAGAGTCCAACTTCCCGGTATTGACCCTCGTAAATAGCCACGGAAAAGAGGCTGATTCTCACAGCGATGATTCAGAACAGACTGTTTCATCGTCTATTCCTCGAACGATTACCGCTTATATGGTAGATGGCAATCACGAACCTTCGACTAGTACTGAAGCTCCTGAACAGAGGATTTCTTCCTTGGAACAACAGTTACGAGCTATGGCAGATACATTGACTGCTATGAATACTCTTATGCAAGCTCAACAGCAAACTCAACAAGTTCAACAAACAGCACCGCCAGTAGTATTGAATACTCCTGTTGCCCCAAACCTGGAACCTTCTATTATTCCAGGGATACAGTCTAATGTTCCTGTACAAACCACTCCAAGTCAGTCTGGAGCTGGGGGTGGTACATATGCTGCATTACCTCCTCCCAATTATACTCAACAAGTAACAACACCGCAATCTTCCGGAGCTGTCACTGAAGAGTTGAAAAATCTTCGGTCTCAGTTCGAAGCATTCAAGCAAAAAGATGGCTTACAAAGATTGGGTATCAAGCAGCCTTATCCCATACAATGGAAGGAAGTATCATATCCACCAAAATATAAACCACCGACCATCTCTTTCTTTGATGGGACTACTTCCCCAAGTCAGTTCATTAATCATTTTGAGGTAATGGCTGATCAGTTGCAACCAAGCGATGCTCTCCTCACTCGGGTATTCGTCAGTTGTCTTAAAGGAACCGGTTATGAATGGTATCGAAGTCTCCCTGATGGGTGTATTACTTCATTTGCTGGATTCAAACAAATGTTTCTAGAATGATTCTATGAAGGCGTCAATGATATGACCATGTCAGCCCTTATAAGAATTAAACAGAACAATAATGAAAGCACGGAGAGCTTCATTGAAAGATTCAGAAGAGAAGCCCTCAAAATGCCTCTCGGAACTCCCGATGCTGTTACTATTGATACTTGCAAGTCAAATCTCTTACCAATCATCAGCATGTGGACAGGGTCCACTCAATTTCAAGATTGGCCTTCTTTCATCGTCAGTGCCAAAGCCGCCGAAGTCAGTGCTGAGACCTTCAAAGGCCTGGGGGTACAAATGACTCCCAAGGAGTCAAATCAGAGTATTGGTAATAATGCTCGACCTAACACTCGTAAAGGAAAAGAGACTCTCGAAGTCAATCTACAAAGCAAAAATCAAGAGGTAATGTCTGCTCAAGCTACACCAACTCCAACAAATCAACAATAGAGACCTCCTCGATCGAAGGAAGAGTATTCTTTCGACGATGACGATGTTCAGGGTATCTTTGAATGCTTGCTCAAAGGTAACAAGATTCAATTGCCAGAAATCAAAAAGCCTGATGAAGCCAACAAGATGGATCATCCAAAATACTGTCCATATCATAGAATGCTGGGTCATACAATCCGGTCTTGCTATGTATTAAAAGGAAAGATCCAGGAAATGATTAAATCAGGAGCTGTGACACTGACACCTAAAGACAAGACAGTCACAGCAAATGTGATTTCAATGCAGTTTGGTGACTTCCCTCCGTTAATGGTGGAAAGTGGGATTGTTCCTATCACCAAAGCAACTCTGGAAATTGTGAACATCCCACCTGCACAGAATGAAAGACTTGTTCCTGTCACAACTAGGAAGGGAGAGATCATGTGGATTCATCCGAATTTAATGACGGAGTTTGAGACGCCTTCCTCTTCTCCTAGGAAGATTCCTTTGTCTAAAAAGAAGCCTGGGAAGACTAAGTCGTGTAATGTGACCTCTAGTATCACACCCAATCTTTCTCTAACCCCTACTTTCATCTTGGCAGGAAATTCATCCCCTACAGAGGTAAAAACTGTACTTAAAGTTGAAGAAAGATACAAGCCTGCATTCCACCTATATAGTTCCCAATCTCGTGAATTAATGGCGAAGATGGGTTATGATCTAGCCACTGCTCCTGGTTTAAACTCAGGCAAAGGACTTCAAGCACCTTTAGCCATCACTATGAGACATAATCAATCTCGTGTTGGCCTTGGTTTCTTGGCCTTGGTTTCTGGAATGAAGCTCTCATCAAGCACAAAAGAACCAAGAACAAGATGAAGAATTGCAACATGGTTTCGATAGACTCTGAACCTGAACCTGAAGTCGAAGTTCTTGTCGGAACTCGGTCAGGAAAAATATATCTAAAAGATTATGCTGAAATTCCTGAAGAAACTCCTGATGTCCCTCCGGTTACAACTCCAGCACCAATCTCTAATGAAGAACCTTCTAATGTTCCTGTTGAGACGGTTCCTTCTAAACCAACAGCAGTTGACAAAGGCAAACAACAAGTCCGCTTCGACAAACCATTAAAGAAGTCATCTCCTACAGGACTTGAAAAGCCTTATAATTTTGATATATTGGCTCAACTAGCCAATACACCAGCTAAATTGTCAATCTTCGAGCTCTTACGCCTCTCTAAAGAGACTCGAGAAACTCTGAGTGAAGCACTGTTGCAAGCAGAAACCTGCCTAACTCTCCTCAAGAAGTCAGAAACAGAACCAGTCTCTCGTCTTCATTGCCATAATGTATTAGAATTAATTCCAAACATTACCTTTATGCAGGACGATATGCTGCTAGAGGATAATCGACATGACCGTCCTTTATATCATACAGGATATATCGATTCCATGAAGGTTAATCGTCTACTGATTGATCCAGGATCCGCTCTCAGTATTATGCCAAAAACTATGCTAGATGCACTGAAGATACCCGTGCATAGTCTTTCCAGTACTATCACTACCATCCTGGGATTCAATCAAGGAAAAAGTGAGCCTTTGGGCAAGATTCGCCTCAAATTTTAAATAGGCGATCTTCGCACTAAGGTTACTTTCTACATCATCGACAATCATGGATGCTCATATAATGCTCTATTGGGAAGACCATTCTTGCATGAACATAATGTTGTTCCTTCAACTCTTCATCAATGCTTCAAATATGTTGATGATAATGGAGAGGTTCAAAAGGAAGTTGCAGATCTCTATCCATTCAAAGGAATTGAAGCTTACTTCAATAACGCTCGCATGTATAAAGACGAATACTCAAAAGTCTTGCAAGCTATGGATGACGACGATGATACATCAAAAGTCGACACCTTTGTTATTCCTGTAAAAGGGCGTATCACTCATCCGCAGTCTCTTAAACCATATGAAAAAGGTTCAATGATAATTCCTGTCAGTGACGTACTACTGCATTGCCTTCCCAAGCTCCACAAAGTTCGTTGATAATTTCTGTCAGTGGACGCACTATTCCCCCTCCATCTTCTCAGGCTAGGTCAGATACTCTAGTCATTCCAGTCAGTGGACGTACTACTTATCCACGATCTTCTTCAAGGGAGCTCACCTCTTCTGAGCCTTTTGTTATCGATCTTAATCGAAACAAAACTTCTGATCGCTCTTCTTCTCTCCCTTTAGTCATTAATTTGACTAAGTCTGATAAGGCCCAGCCTTCTTTTGTAAATACAGCATCTAATATCAATGAAGCATCTCCTTTACAGTATATTGATGTTTGTAATCATGTACAAAGTTATTTACAATTGCTAGATAGCTTAGAGCCATTAACCATAGGAGTTGTTCAAACTCTTCACACAGAAGTATCATTAGAGTCTATACAAAGATCATACTTCGTGGTCCCTATTAGAAAGTTAGGAGAAAATCCAATATTCTTCTATAAAGGACCCCAGAATCCTCCTAATCTGGAAGAAGATGATAAAAACGATGATACTGGAAGATTACAATTACGTCGTTATAGTCAGCAGTCCAAAAATATCATCAAGAATATGGGTTATGATTTCAGAAACAGCCTCAATAATGGAAAAGGAAGAAGAATGCATGTTCGAATTCCTCCATTAAAATACGGAAGGACAAAATGTGGTTTAGGTTACATTGCTCCTACCCCCTTTATCAACACAGTCCATGAGGATTCAGAATCCGATGGAGACGAACGATCTGAGTCTTCCGATTCCCTCTCTTAGGATTCTGACACAAGTATTGGCGATCTTCATCGTTCTATTTTATCCATCAATATGGTTTCTGTCGATGGCCTGCAAGAAAATGATAAAGATGAGGATGATTTTGAAATATCACCTGAATCAGAACAATGGGCTCAAAGATTAGATAACCAATGGAAATTCAGGTTCGAGCAAAGAGAACCTCCCACTGAAGATAAACTGATCCAAATTGATGTTGGTAAAGAGGGGTCCCCTAAACCAATATTCATCAGCGAAAGTCTTTCAGAAACAGACAAGCAAGACATGATCAAGCTTATTCATGATTATATTGATGTCTTCGCCTGGAGCTACGAGGATATGTCAGGATTAGATCCGAAGATCGCAACTCACAAACTTAATATCATGCCAAATGCTAAACCGGTCAAACAACAACAACGACGATTTCGTCCAGACATTATGGATACAATTGAAGCTGAAGTCAACAAGCTTATGGCTTCCAGATTTATTAGAGAGGAACAACATCCTGAATGGGTGGCTAACATCGTTCCTGTCCTCAAAAGACCGGCAAGATCCGAGCCTATATAGACTTTCGCGATCTCAATGCAGCTTGTCCTAAAGACGAGTTTCCTCTTCCAATTACCGATGTCATGATCGACAACACATGTGGTTTCGAACGAATGTCATTCATGGATGGGTATTCGGGATACAATCAAATCAAAATATTTCCAGATGACGAGAGACATACTTTCTTCAGAACGCCGATCGGTACATACTGTTATACAGTGATGCCGTTTGGTCTCAAAAATGCAGGAGCAACATATCAGCGAGTAATGAGCACTATATTCCGCGAACATCTTCGAAAAATAGTTGAATGCTATGTTGATGATATTGCAGTCAAAAGTCGACGAAAGGAGGATCATATCCAAGATTTGAAGACTATCTTTGATTTAATGCGTCAACATCAACTTAAAATGAACCCTACTAAGTCCTTCCTGGGCGTCTCTAGTGGCAAATTTTTTGGCTTCGTCATTACCGCTAAAGGTATACACGTGGATCCCGAGAAGATCAAAGCCATTCAAGAGATGCGTCCTCCATGCACCTTAAAAGAGCTACGAGGATTTCAAGGAAGAATTACTTATATCAGGAGATTCATTTCTAACTTATCAGGACGCTGCAGACCATTCAACAAACTTCTGAAGAAAGGTGTATCTTTCGTCTGGAACGAAGAATATCAAAAATCATTTGACGACATCAAACAGTATCTCATGAATCTTCCAGTTTTGGTACCTCCCGTCTCGGGAATACCATTCCTTCTATATGTTCGAGCCATGGATCATTCTCTCGGTGCATTACTCGCCCAGAAAAATAAAGATGGCCATGAACAGGCTATTTATTATCTCAGTCGCACAATGACAGGTGCTGAACCGCGTTATTCTCCAATCGAGAAAGAATGCCTAGCATTAATGTTTGCCGTTCAGAAGATGCGACATTATATTATCGGTCAAACGATTCACGTTATTTCCAGAGTGAATCCTATCAGGATCATGATGAAGAAACCCGGTATTCTCAACTCCAGACTAGCTAATTGGGAAATCTTGTTAGCTCAATACGACATGCATTATATTCCTCAGAAGTCAGTTAAAGGACAGGCTCTTACCAATTTTCTGGCAGCTCATGCGATTCCAGAAGATTCTAAATTATATGATGAGATTCCAGATGAAGTTCTGGATTCAAATCTGGTTTCTGAATAAACTCCTACCTGGCGTCTATTCTTTGATGGAGCATCTAGAATAGGTCCTAATGGCGATATTGTCGCTGGAGTTGGGATTGTTCTCGTATCCCCAGAAGGACTAACTATTCAAAGGACTTATTCTCTGGATCAATCATGTTCAAACAATGTAGCCGAATACAATGCATTGCTCATCGGTCTTCAACTTGCTAAACATCTGGATATTCAATATTTAGAAGTTTATGGAGACTCCAAGCTTATCATCAATCAGATTAGAGGAACATATGAAGTCCGTCATCAGGATTTGATACCTTATCATCGAGCAGCACTCTCTATGGCATCCTCCTTTGAAGGTTTCTTTATTGAACATGTTCGACGAGCCTATAATGCAGAAGCCGATACTTTGGCTAATCTTGCCGCTGTGTTAGCCATACCAATCAGACGTCAGCAAGTGATAGTGGTCCATAATCGGGAACTATTCTATGTTGAGAATAATTTGGCTTTGGGTTTTCCCCATAATCCAGACGAAAATTCTCTCAACCTTGATGAACTTTCATCTAACCTAATACTGGATTAAGATTTGACATAGTATCCTCGTCTTCTTCCGATTCTACTATGGAATATATCTTTTCTAACAAAGCAGAAGCCATAACTGAAGACTGGAGACGTCCGTTTTTAGACTTTGTGTTGTATGATATACTTCCTGACAATCCGAGCGAAGCAGCATCTATCCGGCGTCGATCTCTCAGATTCTACTATAATCATACAACGAAGATACTATATCGTCGGGCCTACGACGGTCTTCTCCTCCGATGCATCGCTGGTGAAGAAGCACAACAGATTATCCGTGAGGCACATGATGGTGTTTGCGGAGCCCATCAACCAGGTCCTAAGCTTCAAGATCGTATCCGACGTATGGGTTATTATTGGCCCACGATGGTGGCTGACGCCATTCAATATGCTCGGAAATGTAAAGCCTGTCAAATTCATACAGACTTTATCCATCAAGCATCAGAGTTCTTACATCCAACAGCGGCATCATGGCCCTTTGAGGCTTGGGGCATGGACGTTATTGGTCCTATCAACCCACCATCATCAAAAGGACATCGATTTATTCTAGCAATAACCGATTACTTTTCTAAATGGGCTGAAGCAATCTCGTTATCTGAAGTCAAAACTTCTAATGTCATCAACTTCATCAAACATCATGTCATTTATCGATTCGGTGTTCCTCGACATATTATTCATGATAACGGACCGCAGTTTGTCAGTCAAAATTTACTCGATTCTGCGACGACCATCGAATCAATAATTTAGCTTCTACAGCATATAATCCAGCAGCTAATGGATTGGCAGAAGCTTTCAATAAAACGATCATTAAACTCTTGAAAAGTTTGTTTCTTCCAACAAACGCAACTGGAGCGAGAAGTTGGGTGAATGTTTATGGGCCTACCGTACCACAGTTCGAAATGCAACTAGATGTACGCCTTTTTCTTTGGTATATGGGTGTGAGGCTGTTATTCCCCTTGAGATCCAGATTCCTTCTCTAAGAATTGCAATCTCCAATGAACTTACAACAGAAAATAATAATCGTCTTCGACTTCAAGAGCTGGAAGCGTTAGATGAAAAGTGATTGTATGCTCAACAAAATATCGAGCTGTATCAAGCCCGAATTTCAAAAGCTTTTAACCGGAAAGTAAAATCAGAGCGTATCAGAAGGGAGAATTGGTCCTTACTGTCAGACGTCCTATGACCATGACACATATGAGCAAAGGCAAATTTGACGCGAAATGGGAAGGCCCATTCGTAGTAAACAAAGTCTTCTCTAATGGAGCATATCAACTTGCCTCTATGGATGGTAAAATCACGATGATGCCTATCAATGGCAAATTCTTAAAGAAATATATGTATAAATTTCATCAATGTATAATATTTTCATTATTCCCCAGCAACTATAAGATCAGAATTAATTCTTCCCTACAAAAATTATCTCGATATCGTTATCCCCAGCAGAAACTGATATTCTACCACGTATCATCTTCCTAGAGAATTGATATTCTGTCTTATTATATCCCCAGTGGGTTTAATAAAGATCTTGTATAGAAAATCACGTCCATATTACCTCTGAATTTTCTATTTCGGTATCATATTTTCTATTCTATGAAAATGATATCTAGTCTTTTGATTTCCGAGTTCAAAGATCATGGAAAATAGAGTCCAAAGATATCTTTATATCTGAATTCTATTTTCTCTAATCAGTATTAAACTAAAATTATCTTTGTTTTAACATCATCTGATAGAATTACAAAGGTTATTTGTATATTCTATTGAAATATGTTATGTATCATTTACCTCTGAACATATTTTCTACAAAAATATCATCCACAGGATTGAAATCAAGTCAAGATATTCATTTCTTCAAAGTCAAAAATATTGATTACAAGTGGGTATCAAAAATTCAACATATGAAAAATGTAAAAAATCTATTTAGGAGGAGTAATTATCTCCTAAATACGAACAATTACATTATTCATCTTTTCTTCATGAGCTTTGTGGATTCGCTCTGCTGCTTCAACTCCAACCATTCGTTGATCATAATCCGCGATAATAAAGCTACGACGGTTTGTCTCTTCAATCTGGTTAGCCTGCATCAGTTCCCGCTCTTGCTGTAGAAGTTGGCAGCGTTCAGTTTCAGACATACGAGCAGTGGCAATCTCCGATTGCTCTTTTCCATAGAGGCAATTCGCTCCTGAAGACGGGCCAGCTCTTCTTTCAACTCCTTAAGCTCCTCAGCTTTTGAAGTTTCATCTTTCTCCAGGCGCTCCATATTGATGAGTGGTTATTATCTCTTCATCTTTCGCCATTAATTCTTCAGAAGACAGAGCGAGGAATTCTTTCAAAGCAGTATGCTGAGCTTGAGCTTCATTTTCCAATTGGGCAATCTCAGTTGCAGTCAAAGATTTAATATCCTCCTTTTTGATCTCCCAGTACTTATGGATGGTTGCTTCTAAATCATTCAGGAGATGCTCAAAGAAGACACACTGGGTCTCATAACCAGCCTGTCTCAAAGCTAAAAGCGGGAACTTGATCGCCGTTCGAAGACTCGAAAAGGCATAGTATCATCCTTCATAAGTCGCCTTGAGAATGTATCCAGGTATGAATAAATAATATCGGAATACATCCCCATGACCTTTGCTATCTCTGTTTCAAAACCGGGAGTCGCTGCAACTGTAAAGGAAGGAGCAGGAGAAGCCTCTATTCTGGGAATTGAAGTGGGTGCTTTTGGGGAACTAAGCAAATATGAGCTTTCCTCACCCAAATCAGTCTGGACAAGTGGGGCTTGAGTCGAGCTCATTGCCGGTGCAGTTCCTACAGCTGTTGGGATCCAAGAAGCATGATCAAAATTAGAAGACAATGAAGCAAGAAAAGACAAAACTTTGCTGAATAAAATATTACCTGAAACTGGTTCATATTCTGTTTCTTTCGGATCATTCAGTCCAGCTCGTAGTCTGTTCAGAGTGTTTTCCGACACTGGATTTATTTCACTGCTGTCTGCCCCAGAAGTACTCGGAACATGGACTTCTATTTCTAGAAGTTTCTCCGGCTCTGGAGTCAACCCTGAATGTTGACCAGCTGTCTTCAGTACATCAATATGAGTTTCAGTCGGTGACTCATCTTCGATCTCCATGTCCCATCTTCAAAGGAACGAGATGAAGGTTCATAGTCAACCTGCTCTTCATCACTCTTATTGCTCTCCGAAATTTCAGCAATTGGCTTGAGAGTAGTGGCTTCCTTCACTGATTCTCTCGAAATCAGTAAGTCATTAGCTGTTTTAGTCTGATTCTCGGCCTCTACCGTGGGTTGACTAGTCATCTGCGCGTCATCGGCCGTTGGCGAAGTCAACTCCATATCAGAAGGCATAGAAGGTTCAGCAGGTGCAGGCACATCCTCTTCAAGGTTCTATCTTTACAGTAGAAGCAAAGGCAGCTTGCTTCTCTAAAGCCAATCGCTCAGTACGATTGGTGGGACTCTCTGTATCGAGACAAATCACAGATTTAGTCTTTGAAACTATCACCTTCCTTCCTATTCTTTTTGTTAGAGGAATAGTAGGGTAATCATCTTTTGAGTCACTACCTGCTTTGTCTGCGTCTCTGATTCGGATTCCACGATTACGAGCCTCTGCCCGAGTAACCCTTTTTGGAGCAGGTCCAGAAGCATCTTTACCCCGCTTCCTTTTTGGTGTATTATCGGCAGATACACTCTCTTCAGCACTTCCAATAGGTACATGTAATGGCCGATGAAGTTCGTCAGAGAAAAAAGTCTCTAAAACTTCATCATAACCTTCATCAGTAGCCAAAGGATCTTCTCGGTCATGACAATCTCTGGACAGGACTGATTTGGTTGATTTCTTATCAACATGGATGAAGCTTTTACCTAAGATGCTGAATTTTTTATCAAAGGTATTAGCCGATACATAGAATTTGGCATAGGATGCCAACATTCTAGCTCCTCTCCGATAAGTAACCGGATCTGGCATGGAAAAGGTCGCCCCGGTACCTTTAGCAATATAGTATATCCATGCTCTGGCACCATCGATTAACCCGCCTTGGTAGCCAAAACATGTCGTTGCATTTCCCACATGCAACTGATCATAGCCAAATTGTCGAACAAACCTACTCGGAAGGTATGGCTCCAGATAGGTGACATCATCGCGGCGACAGATCAAGTGAGATGGCCTGATCCTCTTCAGCCATTCATGTTGAATATCATCTAACTCATTAGCACCAATGCCATCAATCAACTTCTCAGGCATGGTTTCATAACCAACAGGTGGAGGAACACAAGTGAAACTCCAATTCTCCTCTGTTTAATATGGTTCGACAATCTGTCAGAGTGTCATACCTCCACTTTGGTGTGTGACGATATCTTTCCAAAAAAGTATCGTCAGGTCTGGCAATTCCAACACTCATGAGAGATTCGAAATGGAGAAGCAGCCACCCAAATAAATATGTAAAGGGCATTTCTACCCGGGGAAAGGTTGTGAGCTTCT
This sequence comes from Iris pallida, assembly GCA_029216955.1. NCBI lineage: Eukaryota > Viridiplantae > Streptophyta > Magnoliopsida > Asparagales > Iridaceae > Iris > Iris pallida. The sequence continues at coordinate 4,242,440 of JANAVB010014797.1, forward strand.
TCTTCGCCAATTCAAACATCCTGTCTGTATATGCTCTTAAACCAGCATTTAGACGGCATGTCATTGCTGTCAGCAAATCCATCTTATACCCGAAAGTCAGACGGACTGCTGCAAAAACAACTCCTCTGTGCATCCTGTCTGCTGAACAGGTGCCGGGTACTACAACTTTCTCAGCCAGAGGGATATAACCCAGCTAAATGACCTTCATCAGATAATGTCCGGCTACCTTGTTTTATATAGGTCTCCAACCTATCACCAGCTTTGTAGGTGTCTTCGTCTTCTTCAATGATGATGTCGTGAGTGGTGTCCTGGATTAATTTGTCAATCTCAGCCTGACTCAAGGGTTTAAAGCGACCGACATATTGATCAGTCTTCTTCTTCTTCTGGACTTCTTCAGTGCGGCCTTGGAATAAATAGGCCATCCACTTGGAAGAATAGCAGTTGGAACCTCCCTCTGCACCTTGTGCCTTATAAAAAGCCTTACATATACTGTAATGGCACATTAATTCTTCAAATACATGAAGAACCAGTGGGCTGGCCTCGAAAATTTTGTTCATTTCATCAATAAAAGGAATATATTCTTCATATGGCAAATCTCCTGTTGGTAGTTGAGAAATGTATGCCATCTCATGGAGGGCGAATCCCATCTCGCCTCTCGGAGTCATGAAAGTGCCAGTACGGTAATTATACCTTTCTGCTAATGCCAAGAACAAATCTGGATTTGGCCTAAAACCATAAGCTGTGCACTTAATGGCATTATATAGGCCTATAGCCTTTAACTGTTCCCCAAAGTTGTTTAGAATCCACCTTACGAGAACGGTCCATCTGGTATTCTCCGGATTCACCAGACCAGTAAGCCTTATAGACTGTTTTGGGTAAACAGCATCTGCTAATTGAACAAATTCATTTGCGAAGATTGGGACTCTAACTGGCTTCAGAAGTGCCGAGTCCTCAGGAGGAATGGTAGCTGGCAGCAATCCTCGCAAAACTGAGACATGTGGTTCAGTACCACTACGGAATCTTCCTTGACTGTATCCTATCCATCCGGCTTTTGCTTGACGGAATGGAGTGATATCCCACTTCATTTGCCTTTGATGACTCGCGTGGAATAAGCGAGCTATGTTGATGCTTTTGGACAGACCAGTCAGATACATTGGCTGATTCGCATCACCATCTCTATAATATGAATATGATACTTTATCAAGGACAGGCTGGGAGTTTATATCAATAGCATCTCCGAAAAGAAATGCTGGCTTCGAGTGGGTAGCACTATCCATACTCTGCAGAGGCAGTCCACTCATCATGTTCAGCAGGGTGTCATTCTCCTGATTTGTCAAAATAGCTATCCTTGTAGAAGGCCCATCAAATTGAAGAAAACGGACATGTGATAGGTCACTGTTATAGTTGTTTCCTACACATCCTTCAAATTGTGCATCCTGAGCCAGAATATCCACTGTAACAAAAAATGAGAAGTTAGAAATCTTCAACACAAAGAGATGACAAAATCAACATACGCTCACTCTGACCTAAGCGTATGGCAGATTCACAGATCAACATATGCTCACTCTATCTTAAGCGTATGACGAGTTCAGAGATCAATATACGCTCACTCTATCTTAAGCGTATGACAAGTTCAGAGATCAACATACGCTCACTCTATCCTAAGCGTATGACGAGTTCAGAGATCAACATACGCTCACTCTATCCTAAGCGTATAACGAGTTCAAAGATCACTTTTACGCTCAGTCTATCCTAGGCGTATGATGAATTTTAAAAGCGTATTAGCGTATGATTGACAAGATGCTCATCAAAAATACGCTAACAAAAGAGTGAGCGTATCTCAGTGAGACAACTTGACATAGCGTATTCCTTCAAAATAGCGTATTTTGACATCTCTATCAAAGATACGTGTATTTTACAGAATACGCTCCAAATATATTTTTTGTATAAACGAAAAATATGGAATACGGCTAAACCCTAAAGAGGGAAGCGTATTTTCTGATGTATTGACCCTAAAAAGGGATATGTTTTATGATTTTGTCCTAACCAGAGCCCTAAATAGGGGATAGTTACTGTTCATCATCCTCACCATAGAGGGGCTTCAATGGGCGTTCACTTCGTCGATGACGCTTATCAACAGTCTTCTTAGTGGCAGCGACAGCAGGCTGAGATGATTCCGCAGGAGCCTTCCCCTTTCCCTTTGCAGCAGCATCAACTTTGGGCGCCATTGTTGAGGATTGAGTCGAAGAAGAAGAAGCATTGAGTCTTGGGAGTTTTGTTCTCTCTCTCGAAGGCAAATGCAAAAGTAAAAAAATGAATTAGGTTTTGAAAGACCTATTTATAGAAGAAAAGAGAAGTTGAAACGGCGGCCGTTCTTTAAACAGAATCCCTAAAGATTTGCACTGATATTGAGGAAATTATGCCAGCGTGTCAAGACTTATTCCCACTTTAAAGTTCAAAGTAATTTCGAACTTTTGAAATTTATAAAGTTCAAAAACTTTGAAAGGGGTCTTGTAGGGTGTGAAAAATTATGACACGCTGACTCAGCCAAAGCCATATGCTCAGCCAAAGCCATAAGCTCAAGACCATACGCTCAGTCAAAGCTATACGCTCAGTGAATATTTTATTATTTCTTGAATGACAGCACAGCACATTTAATAAAGGATGAATCTGACACTTCGTCTTTCTTGCAAAAGACAGCTGCCCTATGAAGATTAGCCGTCGTATGGGTTTTCGAGAATTGATTTTGTCTCTTACGAGGACAGCTCATCAGCCATCGTAAATGCATAGCCATCATTACTGACATTTATGATAGTCTGTCAGCCATCATATCTGCAACACGACGCTCGAGAGATATTTGTCAGTTATTAGAAGATATGGCGTATTTGAGAAGATTGAGGACAGCCACGTGTCTACTCGACTCCTTATTTAATCAAGTGAGCGTATGGACTCTATACGACTCCTTGTCAATCAAGTGAGCGTATGGACTCCATACGACTCCTTGCCAATCAAGTGAGCGTATGAACTCCATACGACTCCTTGCTAATCAAGTGAGCGTATAGACTCCATAGGACTCCTTGCTAATCAAGTGAGCGTATGGACTCTATACGACTCCTTGCCAATCAAGTGAGCGTATGGACTCCATACGACTCCTTGCCAATCAAGTGAGCGTATGGACTCCATACGACTCCTTGCCAATCAAGTAAGCGTATAGACTCTATACGACTCCTTGTTGATAAAGTGAGCGTATCAGCTTTGTATGACTCCTCTTCAACAAAGACAGCGTATCACAGCAAATGCATTCAAAATGACAGTCAACACACGTTCTCACGTGTCCTATACTCAGTTACCCACTTACTCAAAAGTTATGCAACGTGGCATCCATACCATCAATCTCTCCTAGATATATTCCACTACTTTCAACTGCACCCTAATGTGTCTTCATCAGAATTCGCCACGCGTCCCTGCAGTTATGCACACGTCAAGAACTGACTAAGCGTATGCTTTAGAACAGTTATCCAGAACTCTATAAAAAGGAGTTTCTTCATCTTCATCAGACACTACAGTCAATTCAGAGAGAACAGAGAGATTGCCCAGTTGCTGTCCAAGTTCTTCGAAGTTCGAGTTTTCTTCATCGCATCGTCCAAGGGATAAAGTAATCGTCTCCTAGATTAGATTCCTACAGTTGTAATTTTCCCAGAAACACAATAAATAAAGTAAATTTATTTATGGAAAACAATAACGGGCTGCTCAACGTGCCCAGCTTCTTCAACTTCTCGCTGGCTGCAGAGTCAAAATGGGAATGGGTCCTCTTTGCCGGCCTGGAGCTCTGACTCGCACTCGTCGCCGCGCTACCGATTTTCTCCTCCTCTGATGCGGGTCATAAGAGAAGAAATTTCGTACCTCTTCTTCACATAAACATCATTGCCGTCTTGTACTCGAGCCTAGCCTCCTCGTCTGTGACGCTATCCAACTTCTCGGAGTCATCGGAGAAGGAGTCGAATGAGTCGGCGGTGATAGCAGATGATTGCAAGACAGGGAGCGAAAAGACAGGCGAAGAAGAGGACGATACGAGTCGAAGGGAGATTCGAGTGACAATGTAGGCACCGAGAAGTCGGATAGCATCACAGACGAGGAGGCTCGAGTACAAGACGGCAATGATGTTTATGTGAAGAAGAGGTACGAAATTTCTTTTCTTATGACCCGCGTCAGAGGAGGAGAGGAAACCAGTAGCGCGGCGACGAGTGCGAGTCAGAGCTCCGGGCCGACAAAGAGGACCCGTTCCCATTTTGACTCTGCAGCCAGCGAAAAGTTGAAGAAGCTGGGCACGCTGAGCAGCCCGTTATGCCTTGATGAGGACGATCCGGAAGACAATGCTGATTCAGTTTTGCCTTTCTTGGATGGTATTGATTCTGTAGATCCGTGTATAAAAGAGGAAGAGATTGGGAGTATAGTGGACCCGGGGGAAATAAGAGATTGGAAGCTGGGTCAATATCCAAGAAGAAAGAGAGTCGAAGATTCTGATAGGTTGTCGTATCATCATTGCCGAGGGATGAGGGTCGGAGGACAGTCAACTTTATCTACGGCTACATAGTTTCTGCCTCGCCAGTCGAATGGCTGCAGGAACTATGTCCTGATCACCATGTCGTACCGTAGATTAATGCAAATGGAGCTGGAGCCAAAATACAGAAACCAAAATACAAAATACAGAAACCAAAATACAAAATACAGAAACCAAAATACAAATACAGAAACCAAAACACAAAATATAGAATCCAAAATAGGACCCTCTGTGAGAACGGATGGCTCAGAACACAACCCAACCGGAGAGGATACTCTGAGAGATCCATCTGAGAGGGACGTATATTCTGAGAGATCACCTTTACAAGAATTATATCAGTAGTGGGATCGAGTGTTGGAGGAGATATTATCAAAGTATATGTCCTACTCAGATGGGTCTCTCACCGTTACTATTTTTTCTGACAGCATGGTGGATGTGCTCCGTCCACAGATTCTTGCTCCGAGCCAAAACTTTATCCCAGAGCTCAAGTGGACATCCTTGGTGTAGAGATCGAGTGAGAGGTTCCTGACAGCATGGTGGTCTCCTTTGTTAAAGTATCCGTGCTCGTCCCACAACCAATGTAGGATGAGCACGAATACTTTAACAAAGGAGGCCACCATGCTGTCAGGAACCTCTCACTCGAGCTCTACACCAAAGATGTCCACTTGAGCTCCGAGACAAAGTTTTGGCTCGGAGCAAGAATCTGTGGACGGAGCACATCCACCATGCTGTCAGAAAAAATTAGTAACGGTGAGAGACACATCTGAGTAGGACGTATACTTTGATAATATCTCCTCCAACACTCGATCCCACTACTGATATAATTCTTGTAAAGGTGATCTCTGAGAGTATACGTCCCTCTCAGATGGATCTCTCAGATTATCCTCTCCGGTTGGGTTGTCGTATCATCATTGCCGAGGGATGAGGGTCTGAGGACAGTCGACTTTATCTACGGATACATAGTTTCTGCCTCGCCAGTCGAATGGCTGCAGGGACCATGTCCTGATCACCATGTCGTAGTCCAATATAATCTAGAGATTGACATAGTACTAATTCTATATGTAGTCCAATACAAATAGTCTAATACAAAAACAACCCAATACAAATAGTCCAATACAAATAAGTACTAATAGCTAATGAGAACTGTAACACCCTGTTTTCTGAAATTAGGGATTTTGAAAATTTATTATTTTTATTATTTATTAGTGGTATTTTAGTCATGGTATGATTTTCTGGTGATTTTAGTTAAGTTAAACCATTTCTAAAGTCATGCTAAGTCATGACTTATGACTTTGTGATTTTGGTTAGTATAACTTAGTGTAAACCCTAGTTTTCTCTAACCTAGGAGTTGCCATGACCATGAGAGCTTAGCCATAGGCTTAGAACACCAAATTAGTGATTTTTAGCCTAAAGGGTATTTTGGTAATTTACTAGACTTTATTTGTGATTATGTGATTTTAATATTATTTAATCATGGTTAAAGTCCCATGATTAGTCCCTAACCTATCCTACCCTAAACTAGAGGTTAGCCACTAACCTAGAAGCATTAGGATGAAGATTTGGTCATGGGATAAAGTGGTTAAATATCTAGATATTAACTTTTTAGATATTTTCCTTAAACCACTCAAAATATCCAACCCCTTTACACAAGTCTTGCCTTAGCCTAGAAGAAAGCCAAGGACACCTCCCCTACCCCCCATGGCAGCCAAGGACCCCCCCCCCCTTGGCAGCCCACAATTCTATAAAACCCCATTGAATTAATTCATGAATAATTTACATGAAATTAATTCCTAGAAAATCCCTTTTCCTTAAAACATCCACAACTTGAGCAATATAGATCCAAATTCACTCTAGTCTTTTGCATTGGGACCCTACTACATCAAGGATACTAAGGGAGGATAGCAATCAAGAATTTGGAGGCTTTGGACATCATCAAGTTGAAGGATACACACCTCCCTCTTCTTTGATTTTCATTGGATTTGCACAAATAGGTAAATGCCCATAAACTTTGTTAATTTTGTGTTTTCTCTTCATATTTGCATGCATCTAGGTACTAGGGTACTGTAGGACAAATTTTGGTGGAAATTAGAAGTGGTTTGGTGTCCGTATCGGACACGTATCATAGGGTAGAAATCCTTGTTTGTTGAAATGCCACATAGGATTGGTTTTTATGTTTTTCCAAAACAAATTACACTTTTAGCTAGCCCTAGACATATAGGACACGAAACAACTTGACTGAGCACATTTTAGTGTTGTGTCCGTGTCCAAATTGGACACGAACCGACCGTACGAGCCCATCGTGCATGCCCTGCTACTCGACACTTAGCACGGACACTGTGGGACACGTGGACACGTGAAAATTTACACAGAGGAGGGGGCAACCTCTGACATGCCCCCTCGAGTTTGAGACACGTTGGTGTCGTGTCGAGAGAGCACGGACACGTGCACTGGTCGTGCACTGTCAGCGCACACGCGCGCGGGGGCCAACTTCGTGCGTGTCGTGTCGCGTGGACACGACACTTGGGCACCTCGTGGTGACACGAGGTGTAGCCCATCATGGGGCAAACACGTGGATACGAGCACGTGGTGCGTCGTGTCCTGTGTCGCGAGCACGACGCGTGCAACCGCGTGCACGACGCGGTCTGAACTCGCGTGTATCAGTCGTATTTTCACGACTGATACGGGGTTCGTTCTGTGTCCACGTGTGTCGTGGACACGTGTCAGGGTATGGAACGTGTAGCCATACGTGTGGGCTACACGTATGCACCACGAGACGTGTCGTGTCTCGTGGTGTGTCCACGAGCACGTGGAACGCGTGCACGACGTTGTGCACGCGTGTGAGCGTATCAGTTTACCCGTGTGGTGTTTTTGGGAGTTTGGACACGTGAAACCGTGTCGTGGTGTCGTGTCAGGTACCTAGGACACTAGTATATCTATGGGGTGTCAGTTACCAACCAATAGGATCGAGCCTTAGCTCGTTTTTGTGTGTATTTTTGGGATTACCTAGTTTCGAGTTCACAGTTTCTATTTTCCAGATTTTAGGATTTTTCAAATTTTGTAAAAACGAATTTCAAACCAATTTTTAATCTGAATTATACATGTAATGGTATGTATTTAGTATGTATATACGTAGTATATATGTATATGTGAGTGTGGGTGAGTTTTGGGGATAATTGGTTGTGTGTAGGTGTAGTTGTGTGTGTACATACATATAATGTATGTATGTACTGTGTGTGTGTGTGTGTGTGTTTGGGTCTGGAATTGTGGTTCCAGAATCTGGAACCCCCCCTGCTGTACAGCAGTATCACTCTCTCTCTCTATCTAATTCTCTCTCACTCTATGTCCCTCTCTCACTTTCTCTCTATATATATGTGTATATATAAGTTGATATATATATATAGATATATATATATATATATATATATATATATATATATATGTATACATATAAATGATATATATACATTTGTATTAGATCCCATTATATATATATATATATGTGAATGTGGGTTTTGTATATATAGAGTATTTACATATTGGTATTTGGGTAGTAGATAGATAGTGTATATCTATATATAGATATATGTATATATAGATAACTTGCTAAGGAATAGGTTTATATAGAACCCTATATTAGCCTATGGCCAAGATCATTAGCCTATGGCTTGGGGCTAACCCTAATGGCCCAAAACCCAACTTGTTGACCCTTGTTGACTAAGGGTTGACCAAAGTCAACCTTAGGTCAAAGTTGACCTAGTTAACCTAGAATTGACTAGGAATGACCTAAAACAACTAGTTTGACTAGTTTGACTAAAACCCTAACTAGTTGACTAGTGTTGACCTAACTTTGACTAGTTTGACTTTAGAGTTGACCAAGAGTTGACTTTTGACCAATTTAACCTAGAATCATGTAGTATGCATAGTAGACTTCATTTTTACTATTTAGAACACATTGTGACTTGTGTTGCTCTGATCAGGAGCCAGATACCTCTCCTCAGACAGCATATTCTCTACAGACATTCATACAGCAGGCGAATACATTCTCTGACCGTTTCATACTTGTTCAGGCTTTACTTCTCGCTCTAGATTACTTTACTTGTTGCTGTCACGTTGGTAACACGGATTGGTACTATATGGATCTTTACATGAGATGTTATCCCCCTCGGGAGCATCGGGTACTTCATGTTATGTGTGTTTCACTATCATCATGTACTCCTATGCTTCCATCATTCATGTGCACTCATGTGATCATGTACTCTCATGTTTACTGAGCCCTCATGTATACTATCATGTGCACCCTTTCATGGGCCCCATGTGATATCATGTATAATAACGTAACTTGTATAGATCCTTGTGTATTGATTGGGGAAACGGGGGAGTAGAAGTGGACATGTGAATAATTCCAAAGTAGTGTAATCATGTGCAAACTCAGTAGTGTAATCATGTACAAATTCTAGCCATTCACATGCCTATCTTGTGCTCTACATCACTAGTCACTTACAGTTCTCTATATACAGTAGATATTTTATTACAGCTATCTCTTTTACAGCGTATATTTCCTTTCAGCAGTTCATGTATCTTACTCTATTGCCTGTATCGTATTTCTTAACCTGATATGAACTACGTGAGATGTATTGTGCTCGTTCCTGTCCTGATTGGACCTGTTGAAAATATTACAGAGGATGAGGACGAGGCATGGGTGACTACTTATTATGGAGCAGGACTAGATGACACTTGTATTGAGGACCCTCAGCAGAATCCACCTGCAGCTGAGGAGGTTATTCCAGTAGTCTAGACCAGTTTAGTCTAGGCAGTCTTTTCTATATTTACTTTTTGTCTCACATTCTGAGTTGTATTTTGAGATGTGGAGATGTATAGACTCTTAGACTTATTGTATTATGAGTTGACATTCTGGATGTTATGTATCCTAGACACTTAGACTTATTTCATCTATGCTAAGGTTCTCTTTGAGTTACTATCTATCTTCTGTCTTTCATTCTTCTACCTTAGATGTGATTGAGACTATATATTGTGATGTTACCTCCACTCGGAGAGTATAAACTGTACAGGTACCTTATATTGTTAGATGATTGACCTAGGACAGCGTTCTACCGCCGACACTGCGGCGTAGGCTGGACGTACCACTTCTCGTGCCCTTACTCTAGGGTGCGGGTCGTGACAAGAACCACGCTGCTCACGCAAAAGCTCAGTGATACGTTCTCACAACCACCTCGAAAAAGCAAGATTTTTGGCGCGAGGAGAGCTGTCGTCCCTTACAAGGATTGTATGAAGAGTCCTCTCGGTCTCACTAGCTACCGGTGCTGGATGAATAGAACTCCGGTCTCACTAGCAACCGGTGCCACTTCCTCCTTAACTGTAGGAGGAGCCACCTCAGCATTCATTGTTTTCCTCAAACGACGTGCCGCTCCTCGGGTCATGGGTGCCATCTGGTAAGCAAGCTAATATAATTGTAACATAAGCAAGCTAACTAAAGGAACCATCATGTAATTTGAGTACATTTTCGAAAGCAGATAAAGTACAATAAATTCGATTTTTTGCCAAGTAGCAGAACGGATGGCTCAGAACACAACCCTAAAATTCATTCAAGCATACATTAGTGTGAATCATCTATGTTCTATACATATGGTGTAGTATATGTTCTTATCGTATGTAGTATCTGAAGAATGTAACAGAATCAAGATGAACTCACATAATGTAATACTAAGACGTCATCTACTACTATATATATAAGATATAGTGATAGGTTGTCGTATCATCATTGCCGAGGGATGAGGGTCGGAGGACAGTCAACTTTATCTACGGCTACATAGTTTTTTGCCTCGCCAGTCGAATGGCTGCAGGGACTATGTCCTGATCATGATGTCATACCGTAGATTTAGGATTTAAAATATGGTATTCAGGTCAATTTAATTCGGTCAAAGGGTACTGAACAGAAAGTCTAATTATCCCATATTTCAGTAATGTCAGTGAGCTAAATCATACTCAACTGTCGAGAATACTTAGGAGAAAACTCATTCACAGGATTAGTATATCCATCCTTCGTGACATAGCTGAAATTTTATAGGGCTCGATAATAATTATTAGTCAATTTATTCATTTTAAAACCCTAAAAATGTCCAAAAAAACTCCCAGTATCAGTAAATAGGGCTCGAACCCTAAATTAGAATTTGAATCCACCCAAAATATCAAATTGACAGTTGATATACCCAGAAAAATGAGATTTTTTAGTATATAGGTGTGACACTGTGAATCTCGTGTCCACACAATGGGACACGACGTGTCCAAACCAACAAAATAGGTGTCACACAACTAGAAGTGAGTCCACGCTCTCGTGTCCCCCGTAACGAGTCCACTGTCAGTCTCGTGTCCCCCGCGAGTCCACGCTCTCGTGGACACGAACTAGAAGCGAGAGAGAGAGAGTTAGAAGACGAGGAGAAACTGGGGAGGAGCTACCAGAGGAAGGAGGAGGAGGAGAAGGAGGAGAAGGAGGAGAAGGAGGAGCTATCTGAGGAAGGAGAAGGAGGAGAAGGAGGAGCTACTTGAGGAAGGAGGAGGAGGAAAGGAGGAGGCCGGAAGAGGGAGATCGCCGGAGGAGCGCCGCGGAGGAGGGAAATCGCCGGAGGAGCGTCGCGAAGGAGGAGCGCGCCCAAATTTGGGGGAAAAAATTTGTGAAATGATCAAAAAGGAAACCCTCGCTGGCTATATGAAACGTTTAGCGACGTCCGCATAGGACGTCGCTAAACGTCGCTGATATATAATAAATAGTGATGCAACTTAAAATGCGTCGCGAAACGTCGCTATATCAGCGACGAGTACCGACGAACTTGTGACGTACTATCCCATTTAACAAAATATAGACGCTAGACGTCGCTATTAGTCGTTGTTGGCGACAAACAGCGACGTCTTTTATTAACGTCGCTAAAACCCTAAACATTAGCGACAAAATTTCACGGAGTCGCTAAATACGTCACTGATTTGACTTATTTTGGTAGTGAATCCTCAATTTTTGCTCGAATGATTTCTAAGACGGACCATACACCACTCATGATTTGAGCCATCCGATTTAGTCCACAATCATGTTCGCATTATTCGCTAATACATCTTTCAGATTCGTTCGACGAAACTCTAACGTAATCGCTCACGTCGTCTCGATAGTCTAAGTCTCGTATATTTCTATCGATATTCCACATGTAAATCATATCTATGATTCACGCGTCTCGACGTACTAAGTCATTCGCACTATTCCTCAAAATCTAAACCAATCTTCCGTGTACGCCTAAGCGTTAGTCTGATAGTGTTTCTATCGATATACACTCCAAGTATATCTCTGTTCTCGACCGAGCGATACTTAATATCGCTCACAATTCGTCTGCACCATAAAGTCTAGGTGCACGACACACGGCACAACTGAGCCAAAAGGCTATGTGCATAGCTATCCCGTACGGACTATACTCTGATTTTGCACGCTTATTTGCTAATGTCGACGTAGGACTATTTAGGCACGCATGCGAATTGCTAACTTTAGCATGTGTTTTCTATCAACTCAAGTTTGATACTGTTCGGCATAAAGGCCATCGCCTACCTAGGCATTCGATTGAATACTTGTACGAGCTTTTAAAAATATTTAGACTTATTGTATGGACATGTCGTGGGACATTTGAAAGAGAGCGCACACTTCTTTATCACCGACGAGCTTTCAAACTGAGAGAATCGACATGAAGTCCAAGAACGTAAAGTTGTGCTCTGATACTATTATGTCACGCTCCGCTCCCGTAGGAGCGATTGTCCTCACTAAGGCGTGATGTCGCGTAAGGCTAAAATGCTCTCACGCAAGGCAGATTCATAACGATCGATTACAGGCTAAGCGACGGGGTCGTCGCACAGAAGTCCCAAGCAGAAATATTGAATATTCAGCAGCAGAAATTTGAATACAAAACACAAGTCATGCAAAATACTCTTTTATTGATATTGAACAAAGATTACAATGTGGGCACTAGGCCAAATTATAAGTCTCTCAAGCTCACTTTTCTCTCATATTACAAGTCACGCTCCTCTCTCTCATTTCTCAGAACAAGCTTCAAGGACGACGAGTGGCAGATTCTGCAGGAAGGCGATGTCCATATATTATGTCCCGTATAAGTCTTGACTCCATGCGGCTGCACGTCTCAAAACGCCAAGAAACTCCGTGCCTTGACGCATCCAAGCGAGCTCCTCACCATCGGGCTTCTACCTGTGCCTGCACATGAAAACTGTGTGGGTGACAGTACTCAACTGTACTGGTAGAGTGAGCTCCTCGCTCACCCATACAAGATCGACACGTTTATTTACTTTGTGCAGCTTAATCCTTTTTTTATTGTCTTGCTAGCCTTGCCTTATGTCACCCTCATTTCTCGTATTTCCTGTATTTCGTATTTATACTCATATCTGGATTTTGGCATGTATTTTTATTTTTCTCAACTTGTGGAATTTTGGTATTTCTCGTATTTTAGGTTTTGACATGGCTCGGTTTTTTTTATTGGTTTGGCTTGGTTTGGTTTGGTTTAATGTGTATTGGAACACCTTAACCTATACTCCACCCTCAACATACCACATCCCACCCTCTTTAAAACTCCACCAACTTTTTCTCTCTCCTCATAAACCTCCATTAATTTCTTCTTCTCCTTCCTCTACACAACACTCTTCTCCTTTCTCTACACAACACCCACCCATAGGCAAGTGCACCTTGCCACCATATGAGAACCCTATATTATTTGTCCATTAGCTAGATTAGGACATGGTGATCAACATTAGAACTTGGCATTTTGTGATTTGGAGTCTCCATTGTTCTAGATCTAAGTTTTCCCTATTTTTGGATTTGTATGGTTTTGATCTATTTAAGTTGGATTTTTATGGGTTTTGATGTTTTCGTGTGGAAGAGAGTTCAATTTCACCCTAGTTGGAACTTTGGAAATTCGGATTTCGAGTTCGGATGGCCAAGTTGTGATGCTTTAAAGTTTTGGGAACCATTGGAGCCTCTTCTCAGCCATGGAGAAGAAGACCCTCTCTCCGGCGTGCGTGCCTTTGCGCGTACGCAGCTCTCCTGCGTGCATGCCTTTGCACGTATGCAGCTCTCCTGTGTGTGTGCTTTTGTGCGTATACAGCTCCCTTGAGTGCGTGCTTTTGCGCGTACGCAGCACCCTTGCGTGCGTGCTTTTGCGCGTACGCAGCTCCTTTACGTGCGTGCTTTTGCGCGGACGCAGCTCCCTTGCGTGCGTGCTTTTGCGCGTACGCCACACACTTGCGTGCATGATTTTGCGCATATGCAGCTCCCTTGCGTGCGTGCTTTTGTACGTACGCAGCTCCCTTGCGTGCGTGCTTTTGCGCGTACGCAGCACCCTTGCGTGCGTACTTTTGCGCGTATGCAGCTCCCCTGCATGCGTGCCTTGTGCGTACGTAGCTCCCTTACGTGCGTGCCTTTGCGCGTACGCAGCTCCTCTGTATGCGTGCCCTTGTGCGTACGCTGCTCCCCTGCATGCGTGCCCTTGTGCGTACGCTGCTCCCCTGCGTGCGTACTCTTACGCGTACGCTGCTCCCCTGACCCCTTGCTTAACCCATTGGCTCTTGGAGTATTGGTTTTATTTCTCGACTTTGTTTCTCTTTTGTGGATTGGGTTTTCCTGAGATCTGTTCAACACAGCACGACTATCTTGACCCGATACGGCCTAACACGGTTTTCAAGTAATTGTTTATGACTAGTACGGTTCTCGGGGTTTTCTGTGGATTATGATTCTGGTATTCTCTGATCTCCTTGCGAGTGACCCAGTGGGGTGTACACCTAACTTGTAACTTGTAATTAATCTTTGTGATTTGATGACTTGATAGTGGTCCGTGGCGGCGCACTCCTGACTTGTAGCATGACTTGATAACTTAATACTGTTGCGACGGCTAACTTGACTTGACCTGCCTTGACACCGTGGGTAGTTTTTTCTTGCTTGCTTGTTAAATCCACTTGTCTTGTCTTGCATCATGTCTAGGATGGGACTCCTGAGTACCATGGTCAGGGGTACCTACTAAAATGGATTAAAGTTAATAACTAGAATAACACAGTAGTCATGAAGAGATGACACAACTACAGGCAATCCCGTTACCTGGGCGCTCTTGGGATCTGTAGCCTGCCGACGAGTAGGGCGCATTTCCAGCACACTGTCATATGTTGCACCTTCTAAGTCACCTAAGGGTACATGCGTTTCCTGGACGATGTACCCACCAGAATTCAACCCCTAATTTTGACTTGGGTAACCTGGATGGTCTGCAGGGCTTGTGGCTGTGGAATAATCTTACTGCATTTTGTTAGTAATTAGGCCTGTGATAACCCTAGTTAGTTAAAGTAGTAAGCCGTAGTATCTGCTTGGCCGTGATTGATTGAATGAGGTATAACCAGTCTAGCCATGTCTTGATCCAGTACAAGATTGCTCCCTGTCTTGATTTCTTACATTATTATCTTGCCGATAAATGGTGGAAAACCAAGTTCTGTTCAGACGAAGGGTTACAACCCCGGTCCTTGTTTGGTTTACGGGTTGTAACCTGGCTATCGGAATAGTTCCATGGTTATCTCGTCGTATATCGTCCTGACATGTTTTCGTAAATTCTAGTTTTAATATTAGATTTTCTTGTGCTGACTGCTGGCTTTTGTTCTTATTTTGTGGCCCCCTTGTGGCACTTGCTCTTTCTGGGGTTGACCCAGCTGGTTTTGTGTGGGCAGATTTCGGACCAGCTCCCGAGGATCTACCAAGCTTCCAGCCCAATGGTGACAACTAGACGAAACCCGGGCCAAGAGTGGGTTTTCCTTTTTGCCTTGCCCATTTCATTGTAAAACTATTCTTTTGAGGCATTTAGCCGACGAGCACCTGTTAGCTCGATGCACTTTTACTTACTGTCTGCCTACGGGCTGTAAACACGATTAACAAATCCTAGGGTTGATCATGTACGACTAAACTCTTGCTAGTCCTAATATTTTGTAATGACTAGCTTCATGATCAGCTGAATATGTGATATTTGGGACGTCTTATTATTATATATTTAATGATCATACATCTTGCGACCTGACTTACTTGCTTGTGATTGAGACATTAGGCTTGTTCATAAGAGACTGTTGGCTTGTAGTAAACCCTCATATGTCTAGATAGCCGTGACCGTATATCGAGGTGGTTCCCATTTCAATATACGTAGCTGGCTATGTCTGCCCCCGCTCTCCAGTATTCTGGTTCTGGGGCGTGACATGGTTTAAGTGGTGGCCCATGCAGGTCTTGTGAATCAAGATATGTGAGGGTTTACCAGATAGATGTCTCAATCAGTACTCGTCCTTGATCTCTATTCGTATCCTATGAATCCCTAGATTCTTGCCCTGATTCTGTGTTTATATCATTGATCTGTCCTGGTCCTTTTCTTATTGTTCCCTGTGTCATCTTCTTCAGCGGCACTGTACCTGGTCCTACCGATCAACGAGGTGGAGCACTTCCCGAGGGTCAGCAGCAACCCGGAGATCAAGCCCAGCATTCCGGGGTAGCCTCCAGAGTTGTGCCTACTGGAGGAGAGTCACCAGTTCGGCCCGTCCAGCCCGCAGAGCCAGATGATGGTACCTTAGTAGGCCTCATCAGAACCTTGATAGCTTCCCAGGATCGTCGAAGCGACGCCCTGCACCAGACAGTTCAAGATGCTTTAACCCGAGGCGGACATCCAGGGAACCAGGCGGCAAACAGCTTCAAGCGATTGTACCCTCCTTTCTTCGACGGCAACGAAGATGCCATTGCCGCGGATGCATGGCTTCAGGATACCGAGGTAATTTTGGAAGCAGCTAGGACACCCGAGAATGAGAAGGTGGCGGTGGTACGCCTGCAGTTGTTGGACTTGGCTCACAGTTGGTGGGTGGCGCAAGCCATGGGATTAGTGGCACCCATTGCTTGGGCAGTATTTAGAGAGAGATTCCAGACGAAGTATTTCGATGCTGTGGCTCGGTACGACCTGCAGACCAGATTTACCAACTTGAAGCAAGGAGGCAGAACAGTCAACAGTTATGCATCAGAGTTCTCTAGACTCAGTAGGTTTGCCCCCACCTTGGTGGCGACCGAGTTTGATAGGGCCCAGCGGTTCCAGCAAGGACTGTATTTGGAGACCTTGTTGGCGGTTGAGCAGCTCGAGCACCAGACATTCGATGCAGTCTGAGAGCAGCTAAGAGGCATGAGTACACCTCCCAGAGGATCGTGGATAGGACCGGAGGTAGGAAGCGGTCCCACAGTCAGATGCACCAATCATCAGCTCCAGCCCCGGCAGCTAGAGAATTGACCATTGGAACTCCGAGGCGGGCGGCCTCAGTAACGTCGGTTCAGTATTCGACCCCGACGTACCCGCAGAAGCAGAAGCAGACTTCCGCGATGGGATGTTCTCATTGCGGGAAGCCAGGGCATGTGGTGGCAGACTGTCGCAGGGCGCAGGGATTGTGCCTGGCTTGTGGAGCAACAGATCATAGGATAGGGGCTTACCCGAATAGGGGTGGTTCATCAGCATCCAACCCTTCTAGCTCTTCGGTGAGAGGACCGGCCCCAGCACCAGTTCAGCAGCAGCAGTATCAGTCTTCGAGGCCCTTGCCGCCTCAGTCTCAGGCATTCCAGCAACAGCACCCCCAGCAGTATGCACAAGCCCAAGCTCAGACCCAGAATAGGCAGAGAGGTTTCCAGCAGAGGGGACCAGCAGCCAGAGGACAAGGTCAAGCCATGATGATGGCTATAGAAGAAGAAGTTGCACCAGGTGAGGTTGTGGCAGGTATTATTCTCGTCAACTCCTCTCCAGCGTCTGTATTATTTGATTCTGGTGCATCACATTCATTTATGTCTGCACGATTCACGACACGGATAGGATTGGAGCCCGAGTCATTATCAGTGAGGCTCAATATACTTACTGGTAATGGCCTTGTGGGAGTAGATCGAGTGTTTTCCTCGTGTCGGATCATAGTTAGCGGTAGGGAGTTCCCCGCTAGATTCATAGAGTTTCCTATGGCAGACTATGATGTAGTCCTAGGCATGGATTGGTTGAGGAACCAGTATGCTAGGATAGACTGCCATATTGGCAGAGTTGTCTTTAGTATCCCCGACGAGCCAGAGTTTTCGTTTTCCAGAGGTACAGTGGAGCCATCTTTTCCAGCATTGCGGATGGCAGTAGCAGCAGTACAGTTACCCCAGATAGTTGAAGAGTTTCCAGATGTCTTTCCAGAGGAGCTTCCAGGAATGCCACCGGAGCGGGAGATTGAGTTCACTATAGACTTGATTCCCGGGACAGCACCAGAATCAGAGCGAGTCTACAGGATGGCGCCTTCAGAGTTGGAAATTTTATACAAGATGATTGAAGAACTGAGGACCAAGGGATTCATCCGTGCAAGTGGATCGCCTTGAGGAGCCCCGATGCTTCTTGTAAAAAAGAAGGATGGTACGTCCAGGCTATGTGTTGATTATCGTACCTTGAATTCGGAGACAATCAAGAACAGATACCCTCTTCCGAGGATAGATGACTTGTTTGATCAGCTCAGAGGGGCTTCAGTGTTCTCGAAGATCGACTTGCGGTCGGGATACCACCAGATCAGAGTCAGAGAGAAGGACATACCGAAGACAGCATTCAGATCGAGGTATGGACATTGGGAGTTCCTTGTTATGCCCTTTGGAGCGACCAATGCGCCGGTCGTATTCATGGACCTCATGAATCGCATTTTCATGCCTTACTTGGATCAGTTTGTGATCGTGTTCCTAGATGATATCCTAGTCTACAGCAAGAGTGAAGCAGAGCATGAGCAGCATCTCAGAGTCGTCCTTCAGACGCTTAGGGAGCATCAGTTGTACGCCAAGTTCAGTAAATGCGAGTTCTGGCTCGATCGCATATCATACTTGGGTCACATCATTACCCGAGGAGGAGTGGAAGTGGATCCCCAGAAGATTGTGGCTATCGAGTCATGGCCGGTACCCAGCTCAGTGGCAGAGGTTCGCAGCTTCCTTGGATTGGCCGGCTACTACCGGCGGTTTGTTTCAGATTTCGCAAGGATTTTAGCGCCGATGACCCAGTTGACCCGCAAGGATGTGCCATTTGTTTGGACAGCAGAGTATCAGGAATCATTTAAGAAGTTGAAGCAAGGTTTGATAACGGCTCCCATTCTCACCCTTCCAGATGGGACTGAAGGATTCATAGTTTATTGCGACGCTTCAGGCAGAGGATTGGGGTGTGTCTTGATGCAGCATGGGAAGGTAATATCTTATGCGTCATGTCAACTATGTGATCATGAGAAGAATTACCCGATCCACGACTTGGAATTGGCGGCGGTAGTATTTACTTTGAAGTTGTGGAGACACTACTTGTACGGAGATAGAGTAGAGATCTTTACTGATCATAAGAGCCTGAAGTACGTTTTCACCCAGAAGGACCTTAATATGCGACAGAGGAGATAGCTCGAGCTACTGGTGGACTATAATGTGGATTTACAGTATCATCCCGGAAAGGCCAACGTTGTAGCAGATACATTGAGCAGGAGAGCCGGAGTTTATTTCCTGACGGCACAACCAGAATTATTGACAGATTTTCAGAAGATGGGAATTGAAGTGGTTCTTCCAACCAGCGTGGCATTGATGGCCAGCCTACAGGTTCAGTCCAGCATAGTTGAGAGAATCCGGGTGGCACAGTCAACAGGTTCCCAGATCCAGCGACTCAGAGCAAAATGTGAAGCAGGAAGAAGGCCAGAGTTATGTATCCATAAAGACGGTACACTTTGGCACGGCACTCGTCTTTGTGTACCCAGTGGAGATATCAGACAGGAAGTCATGGCAGAAGCCCATAGTTCACAATATTCTATTCATCCGGGAGGTACGAAGATGTACCGTGATATTCATCAGCATTTCTGGTAGAATGGCATGAAAAGGGAGATAGCCCGGTTTGTCTCTCGGTGTTTGGTTTGCTAACAGGTTAAAGCTGAACATCAGAGGCTCGCTGGACTTCTTCAACCCTTACCGATCCCAGAATGGAAATGGGAACATATAACCATGGATTTCGTGACCGGATTGCCCAGATCTCCGGCCGGCAGAGATGCTATTTGGGTAATTGTGGACAGGCTTACCAAGGTGCCACACTTTCTCCTATTCAGAGTTGGATAGTCGACGACGCAGTTAGCAGAGATGTATCTCGGGCAGATCGTCAGGCTTCACGGTGTGCCAGTCAGCATCACCTCGGACAGAGATTCAAGATTCATATCACATTTTTGGCGCAGCTTGCAGAAGAGTTTGGGGACTCGCCTTCAATTTAGCTCAGCTTATCACCCGCAGACGGATGGACAATCAGAGCGCACAATCCAGACTCTTGAAGATATGTTGAGATCTTATACCATTGACTTCGGTGGTTCATAGGAGAATCATCTGCACCTGGTGGAATTTTCGTACAACAACAGTTATCAGGCCAGTATCCAGATGGTACCTTTCGAGGCTCTTTATGGCAGGAAGTGCAGATCCCCGCTAGCATGGGACGATGTCGGGGAGAGGCAGATGCTCGGACCCGAATTGATTTCCCAGACGGTTGAAGTGGTCAGGAAGGTCAGAGATCACCTCCGAGTTGCCCAGGACCGCCAGCGCCATTGGGCCGATGCTCATCGGCATCCCTTAGAATTTGCTGTCGGCGACCATGTATTCCTTAGGATCTCGCCTAACCGCGGCGTCATTCGCTTTGGCGTGCGGGAAAAGCTTAGTCCTAGGTATATAGGGCCGTTTGATATTCTAGAGCGAGTAGGAGATGTATCATATCGTCTCGCTCTTCCGCCGTCGCTAAGTGAGGTGCATGATGTATTCCATGTGTCCCAATTACGACGGTATATTCCGGACCCGAGCCACATCCTAGACCATTCGGAATTGGTTGTTGGTACCAACCTTTCGTATGAGGAGAGGCCCGTGTCTATATTGGACCGGTGGGAGAAGACACTCAAGAACAAGACTATTAAATTAGTCCGTGTTGCTTGGGGTCATCACTCTCTAGGTGAGTCAACGTGGGAGCGTGAGGACGACATCCGATCGCGATATCCCTACCTGTTTGACTCGTGAGGTATAATGTCTTTCTTATGCCTTACGTTTTCCCTTCCTTGCTTGTATTGTATGATTGTATGATTGAACTGCTTAGTGTAACTTGCATGTGCTTAATGTGACTTGTCGTGACAATCTCTAGCTCCTTGATTAAATTCCGAGGACGAAATTCTTTTAAGGTGGGTAGAGTTGTCACCCTCATTTCCCGTATTTCCTGTATTTCGTATTATACTCGTATCTGGATTTTGGCATGTATTTTTATTTTTTTTAACTTGTGGAATTTCGGTATTTCTCGTATTTTGGATTTTGACATGGCTCGATTTTTTTATTGGTTTGGGTTGGTTTAATGTGTATTGGAACACCTTAACCTATACTCCACCCTCAACACACCATATCCCACACTCTTTAAAACTCCACCAACTTTTTCTCTCTCCTCATAAACCTCCATTAATTTCTTCTTCTCCTTCCTCTACACAACACTCTTCTCCTTCCTCTACACAACACCCACCCATAGGCAAGTGCACCTTGCCACCACATGAGAACCCTATATTATTTGTCCATTAGCTAGATTAGGACATGGTGATCAACATTAGAACTTGGCATTTTGTGATTTGGAGTCTCCATTATTCTAGATCTAAGTTTTCCCTATTTCGGATTTGCATGGTTTTGATCTATTTAAGTTGGATTTTTATGGGTTTTGATATTTTCGTGTGGAAGAGAGTTCAATTTTACCCTAGTTGGAACTTTGGAAATTCGAATTTCGAGTTCGGATGGCCAAGTTGTGATGCTTTGAAGTTTTGGAAACCATTGAAGCCTCTTCTCAGCCATGGAGAAGAAGACCCACTCTCCTGCGTGCGTGCCTTTGCACGTACGCAGCTCTCCTGCGTGCGTGCCTTTGCGCGTACGCAGCTCTCCTGCGTGAGTGCTTTTGTGCGTACGCAGCACCCTTGCGTGCGTGCTTTTGCGCGTACGCAGCACCCTTGCGTGCGTGCTTTTGCGCGTACGCAGCTCCCTTGCGTGCGTGCTTTTGCGCGTACGCAGCTCCCTTGCGTGCGTGCTTTTGCGCGTATGCAGCTCCCTTGCGTGCGTGCTTTTGCGCGTACGTCGCACCCTTGCGTGCGTGCTTTTGCACGTACGCAGCTCCCTTGTGTGCGTGCTTTTGCGCGTACGCAGCTCCCTTGCGTGCGTGCTTTTACGCGTACGCAGCTCCCTTGCGTGCGTGCGTGCTTTTGCGTGTACGCAGCACCCTTGTGTGCGTGCTTTTACGCGTACGCAGCTCCCCTGCGTGCGTGCCTTGTGCGTACGCAGCTCCCTTGCGTGCGTGCCTTTGCGCGTACGTAGCTCTCCTGCATGCGTGCCCTTATGCGTACGCTGCTCCCCTGCATGCGTGCCCTTGTGCGTACGCTGCTCCCCTGCGTGCGTACTCTTACGCGTACGCTGCTCCCCTGACCCCTTGCTTAACCCATTGGCTCTTGGAGTATTGGTTTTATTTCTCGACTTTGTTTCTCTTTTGTGGATTGGGTTTTCCTGAGATCTGTTCAACACAGCACGACTATCTTGACCCGACACGGCCTAACACGGTTTTCAAGTAATTGTTTATGACTAGTACGGTTCTCGGGGTTTTCTGTGGATTATGATTCTGGTATTCTCTGATCTCCTTGCTAGTGACCCAGTGGGGTGCACACCTAACTTGTAACTTGTAATTAATCCTTGTGATTTGATGACTTGATAGTGGCCCGTGGCGGCGCACTCCTGACTTGTAGCATGACTTGATAACTTAATGCTGTTGCGACGGCTAACTTGACTTGACCTGCCTTGACACCGTGGGTAGTTTTTTCTTGCTTGCTTGTTAAATCCACTAGTCTTGTCTTGCATCATGTCTAGGATGGAACTCCTGAGTACCACGGTCAGGGATACCTACTAAAATGGATTAAGGTTAATAACTAGAATAACACAGTAGTCATGAAGAGATGACACAGCTACAGGCAATCCCGTTACCTGGGCGCTCTTGGGATCTGTAGCCTGCCGACGAGTAGGGCGCATTTCCAGCACACTGTCATGTGTTGCACCTTCTAAGTCACCTAAGGGTACATGCGTTTCCTAGACGATGTACCCACCAGAATTCAACCCCTAATTTTTGACCTGGGTAACCTGGATGGTCTGCAGGGCTTGTGTTTATAGAATAATCTCACTGCATCTTGTTAGTAATTAGGCCTGTGATAACCCTAGTTAGTTAAAGTAGTAAGCCGTAGTATCTGCTTGGCCGTGATTGATTGAATGAGGTATAACCAGTCTAGCCATGTCTTGATCCAGTACAAGATTGCTTCCTGTCTTGATTCCTTACATTATTATCTTGCCGATAAATGGTGGAAAACCAAGTTTTGTTCAGACGAAGGGTTACAACCCCGGTCCTTGTTTGGTTTACGGGTTGTAACCTGGCTATCGGAATAGTTCCATGGTTACCTCGTCGTATATCGTCCTGACATGTTTTCGTAAATTCTAGTTTTAATATTAGATTTTCTTGTGCTGACTGCTGGCTTTTGTTCTTATTTCGTGGCCCCCTTGTGGCACTTGCTCTTTCTGGGGTTGACCCAGCTGGTTTTGTGTGGCCAGATTTCGGAGCAGCTCCCGAGGATCTACCAAGCTTCCAGCCCAATGGTGACAACTAGACAAAACTCGGGCCAAGAGTGGATTTTCCTTTTTGCTTTGCCTACTTCATTGTAAAACTATTCTTTTGAGGCATTTAGCTGACGAGCACATGTTAGCTCGATGCACTTTTACTTACTGTCTGCCTACGGGCTGTAAACATGATTAACAAATCCTAGGGTTGATCATGTACGACTAAACTCTTGCTAGTCCTAACATTTTGTAATGACTAGCTTCATGATCAGCTGAATATGTGATATTTGGGACGCCTTATTATTATATATTTAATGATCATACATCTTGCGACCTGACTTACTTGCTTGTGATTGAGACATTAGGCTTGCTCATAAGAGACTGTTGGCTTGTAGTAAACCCTCATATGTCTAGACAACCGTGACCGTATATCGAGGTGGTTCCCATTTCAATATACGTAGCTGGCTATGTCTGTCCCCGCTCTCCAGTATTCTGGTTCTGGGGCGTGACACATTCGGATCAATTTTTAGGACAAAGACGTCTTGACCTATACTTGGCAACGCAACAACAAGGTCATGCTATACTCTATTCGTGACTTCAATACATTCAAGGCAGTGCCTCGCCGAACAGAAACTTATGCAACTCGACCGTGCCAAGACTTTTGCTTGTTTTATGTGCCTCTAGACCATTATCGTGCCAATGACGTCAAGGGGACGACTCGTGCTGGTCGTGCCAATAGACTTGATCGTGCCTTAAGATCGAGGCCGTGCCTCCCAAGATCAATCAGACTTAACAAACTTGCCTTACGGTCCTTGTCATGACCCGCACCCAGTGTAGGGGCACGAGAAGTGGGTACGTCCAGCCTACGCCGCAGTGTCGGCGGTAGAACGCTGTTCTAGGTCACTATCTAATCAATAACTCACGCAATTATATAATATACATGTCACAATCTCAACTCCGAATGGAGGACAAGTATAAGATACGATAATACTCAATCACAATCTAAGCATGATAAGATAACACATGAGTCTAACAACTATATGAAACTCAAGCAACTTAAATAAACTTCTAAACAACATCTCAAACAATCTCAAATACAATTCAATTTCCACTTATTACAAACAAGTTCTAAAAGTGAAACTAAACCATAAACTAGTAATCTACTCCAAGCTCTAGTGGTCCTCTAGGCTAGCTGTGAATCTCCAGGTTACCTGTAATATTTTTAACAGGTCCAGTCAGGACAGGAGCGAGCACAATACATCTCACGCAGTTCTTATCATGTTGGAAAATATAAAACATGCAAAAGAGTAAGATACATGGACTGTAAAAAAATATATAAAAACGAGAGAGATTTGATAACTGGAAATATCTATATACATGATAAGTAAGAACTGTAAGTAACCTGTGATTTAGAGCATGAGATGGTTATATAAACGGTTTAGGACATGTACAAAATTTTACAAGATTGTACAAGATTTCACAAGAGTATCACAAGATTGTACAAGATGGGATTTGATAACATAATCATTTCCTACTCACCCTCCCCAATCAATACACAAGGATCCAGTCAAGTTACGTTACCTTGTACAAGAGGTTTTTATCATGTTTGCTCACGTGATCATGAGAGTACAAGATTGTACAAGAGTATACATGAAAGCGGTGTACGTGAAATACAAGATGTTCGTGAAAAGCACATGACAACTGTATCTGATGCACCCCGAGGGAGATAACATCGCATGACAAGATCCATATAGTACCAATACGTGATAATAACGTGACAGCATCATGTAAAGTAATCTAGAGCAAGAATATAAATTCTAACAAGTATGAAATGATCAGAGAATGTACTCGCATGTTACCCTGAATGACTGATATGAATGGAAGTCCGAACTGGTGTCACAGAGTCCTATTTAGAGCAACACAAGTCATGATATATACAAGGGGGTTATAAATGAAGTGTACAATGCATCTACATGATTTCTATGTCAATCTAGGTCAAAGTCAACTCTTGGTCAACTATAAAGTCAAACTAGGTCAACTCTAGTCAACAGTGGTCAAACTAGCTAGTGTTGGGTCAACAATGGTCAACTAGTCTAAGTTAGTCAATTCTAGGTCTAAACAAATTAAGTATATGCAAATCAAGTATCCAAGATAGCTACTAACTCATAGCCTAAGTCACTTGCTAAACCAAGCACAAAACTAAGCCATAAGCTAACAAGGCACACAAACTTTAGTCATATAATGTATATATACTATTCACATTCATATATTCATATACATAGATATATATAGGAAAGCTATATATATAGGCACATACATATATATACATAGAGAGAGCGAAGGAGAGGTAAAAGAGTAAGTGAGTGTGTGTGTGACATGTGTGTGAAAGGATATATGTTAATGTTCTCAGATTTAGTGATAGGTAGGTATACGTGACATGGGATACATGGTGTCAAAGGATGTATGAATGCATGTGTGTAAAAGGTTATAGGTTAACTTAGTTTATAGAAATACATACATACATACTTATATTACATACATGCATACATACATATCATATATACATACATACATTGTATACATGCCTACATACATATCACATATGCATACTTGTATTCATTCATGCACCTACACATACATACATAGATGCATACATACATATTTGAATACATTATATACTTGCATACATTATATTTCATATATGCATACTCTAAATTATATTACATTCACATATCATTAAGTTGCATACATATACTTATTTTTATTACATACATGTCATTCATGCATATTACATAAATACATGCATCTATACATTATATACATTGTATACAACATGAAAAAATAGAAGAAGGAAAAAGAGGGAAAACTGAAATCGAAAGGGAAGGAAAGGAAAAATGTAAGAAAAAGGAAAAATAGTGGACATATATATGCTTGCATCATATATTCTACATTACCATACATGCTATCATTATATATTGTATTACATTATGTATACATTATGCATTCATATCTATCTTTACATGTATACCTTGCATTCATATCTAGCATTCATTATATACTTTAATGCATATATTGTATATCATTCTTTCATTCATGCATTTATGCATTGCTTACATATATTACACTGATTGCATTCCTACATGCTTGCATTCAACCATATATATATATATATATATATATATATATATATATATATATATATATATATATATATATATATATATATATATATATATATATATATTAATGTAAAGAGGATACATATCATATATATATATATATATACATATATATATATATATATATATATATAAAAAATATATATATATATATATATATATATATAT
Source organism: Iris pallida (assembly GCA_029216955.1). NCBI lineage: Eukaryota > Viridiplantae > Streptophyta > Magnoliopsida > Asparagales > Iridaceae > Iris > Iris pallida. The sequence continues at coordinate 4,269,063 of JANAVB010014797.1, forward strand.
ATCATTTCATTCATCTAACATATCATGCATTACATACTCTACATTCATTTAATATCCATACTACATAGGCTCATAGGTTACACAAAATGTCTATGTCGTATAGTCACTCTTCTACTTAAAATCAATACTGTACCAATTAGGCCTTCACTAAATTCTAGGATTAAAGTATGTTGTAGCCCTTTGTGTTAGCTTTCCGAAACTTTAAACGGAACGCATTTTCGTATCCGGAAGCTCCCGAAATCGTAAAAATACTGAAACACGTTCGTCTTTCGTACAGCTGACACTCAAATAATTTTACAGAAAGTTTCAGAACGAATTTGGCTTATTAAAATATATATTTGGAAAGCTAACTTCGATACGATTCTTTTAAAAAAAGGGATTTAAATCGGAGTTCTAAGCTAAACGTTATGACATTTCTAAGTTGCTTTGGTTAATAAAAACGTGGATGAATATTATGACAAATTTGAGTTATTTTGGACAAAAGAAACACATGTAGGCCAAAATACTTGGATACCAACATAGGTATCCAAATAAAACTCATTCTAACGATCTAACTAAGATCAATCCACTCTCTAATCATTCTAAAACTAAATTTAAATATCTATTTAAACTAATATCATACATACATACATACATACATACACATGGGGTGTCCTAATTTGGGATCTATCAAGACACAAGACACATATCTAAAATTCTCAAGAGAGCTCCAAATGGCCTCAAATTAAAATCTAATGGTTGTACACGCATGAGGGTGGATCCTATGGATTCAAATCTAATTAAAATACAAGGAAAATTGAAATAGAGAGATGGTTATACCTATTAGAAGTGGGATCCCAATGATGCACTCAAATGACACGGTTCCGACACGAAAGCTCCTCCAAAATGGACACCCTTCCTTGCTCCTTGCTCCCAATCCTTGCTAGCACCTCCTCCTTGGTTGAATGAGAAGAAATGATGGAAGATTGGAAGAAGAATGGAGGGATTTGGAGATCAAAATCAAGAGGGAAGCTCTCAAGTTTGGGGAAGAACAAATTAGGGTTCTATGTAGAGGTAAAAAAAGGCAAGAATTTTCTTAAAGATTCTTTATAGGAAGGGGGGAACACTTGATGGATGGTCATTAGATGAATTAGGGTTAGTTTTACATGTAGATGAATGGCTAGGGCTTGTCCACCCAATTCCAAGCCTTCCTATTGGTTCAATTAGTCATAAGGCTTTTTTTCACAAATATCCCAATAAGTAAATATCCTACTATAAAATATCTAGATATTGTTAATCTAACTTAACCATTAAGTCTCTAATCTTCTACCTAAACCTCTATGAGAATCATTAACATCTAGGTTTATTCAAAACTAGGTTAGTCTCTAACAATTCAATTAGCACAATATTAATTAATCAAATTTCATTTTCATTAATAAGTCAAAAATGACAAAAATATTCTTAGGCTAAAAAGTCACAATTAGTCATCCTAATCACATGGTTAGGTCCCCATGGTCATGGTTAGTCTCTAGGCTTAGCAAAACTAGGGTTTAACTAGTTAACCATCAAAATCACAAGTCATAATTTTAAATAGTTTTAAATTAATTAAAAATTACCAAAATTATAATATGGTTTAAATATCATTATTAAATAATTAAAATATACAAAAGTTCAAAATTATCCTCATTTTAGAAACTGGGTGCTACAGTCCTTCCTGACTTAACTCGAGACGACGCCACATTTATGCCGAAGCACGTGTCTTTGCTATAGCCAAATCTTAGGCTCCAGAATGGTGTTGCAGCTGTGCACATCCTAACCCGCGCCGTCTCAAGGTTAGCGCTTACAACGATTACGCCTTGTTAACCCAACTCGTAACTTGCTAGTACTCGATGCAATCCAAAGGCATACACGCGGATAGACGCTCTTATGACGACATATTTATATGAGTGATCACTAGCAATATCAAGCTATCCTGGATCTTTGCATACGGTGACCATCCGTATGCGAGGTACGAGCTTCCACCGAATGACCCGCAGCCTATATTGTAACGGTTCACTTCAATCAAGTCGTACCGTCGATGAAGGTCCTACAATATCTGTAATTCCTCCTAGGCCGACACGAACCCGGCGCCCCGGGATCATTCAAGGAATTAATCTTGCATGCAAGTTGTCTAATGACCATGCAAGACTCAACTCGATCTACCAAATCCTTCCTTAATCATGACCATGCTTTCCAACTTTCTATCGAGACTCCCAAGTAGCGGGACCGATCTCCTGTACTTTTTTATCGAGACTCCCAAGTAGCGGGACCGATCTCATGCACTTCCTTATCGAGACTCCCAAGTAGCGGGACCGATCTCGGTGACAACCAGTCGCGTTGACTTCCTTTGTCCGTGGCATATTTTTTACTAAACCAACCGTGGCTCGTGTCTTAGAAAGACCTTGTTCTCTAGGCGACGCTATCGCTCAAGTCACATACTTTATATGACGAGCCTTGTTCTCGTGGGACTATGTGAATTAACAATCGCAGGCAATAGGGGACAGTGCTTGCTATGACTTCGATAGCCCATCCAAACTCTTGTCTAACTTATTCGTGCGACGACTTGACTAGCAAAGGCTATGCCAAGCCTTGCATCGAGGGAACGTACTATGCACGCGGTCGACTTGAACAACCAAGCTCTTTGGGTGCCTAGACTTAAGCCACAAGTCGTGCAATACGACTTAAACCATGGGACATGCGAAGGCTATGCCAAGCCTTGGACGACGGGATCGTGCATGCTTTATCAAGTATTCATGCGGGCGACGCCTATGACTTAGGCTAATTCCAGCATTGTGGCAACTTAGGCCAACTTTCTTCTCCCAAGCCACGGGACGAAGGAACGAGTGTCATTTTGAAAGCACGCTGAACAGACTTCTAAGCCGACCGTGCGACCGTTTTCTATGTTCTAACACGTTCTGACCTGTCGGGATTATTCCTTTAGCTATGTGGATGCGTCCCTTTTATTATCAAGCCTAACTTGTGCAAGTTAAAAACATACGATTTATTATGTGAAGGCTAAGATGAGACAAGTTCACCGAAACTGTCACGTCCCGACCCGGAATCACCGGAATCGTCGTCCTCGCAGGGGACGTGATGCCGCACGAGCCTGGAGTTGCACTCGTGCAAGGCAAGATGACAAGTTCTCAAATGGTTATCTTTTGATTCGATATTAACAACGAAAGGAAAACAAAGTATACGAAACAATTCTCTTTATTGATATTCAAAACTGAGATTACAAAGGCTTTCGATAACCTAACAATATATGCCAGATTGGCTATAACACTCAGGTTCTCTCTTGCCCACAAAGGATTTCTTCGTTTCATACATCATGCCTTCTATATCTCGTCCGCATCAATCCTGTTGCATAGTTCGAGCGTCAATGCGATCGCACGCTTCAATACGCTTCAGCATTCCAAGCCTCAACGCGTTCAAGTGAAGCTCTGCCGCGAGCCATCCATTCCCTGTACCCTGCATGAAGCTGGTAGGGGATCAGTACGTTCGTCCTCGCATGTACTGATGCAAAGACCTTCTTTCTAAACCGACATTTTAGTATTCATATTGAATCATGCAACTTAGATTATGATCTTGCTATGTTCTCCTTAGGGTCAATTTCATGGCATATTCGAAAGCATAAAGCATATTAGCATGGCATGCATGTTATTCGAATTGAAATCGGCAAGCAGGCAAGCAATCTCGTGTTTGTTTCGTGGCATGACTTCTTACCAAGTCGACGCACTCGCCCTTGTATTAACGCAAGGTGAATGCGCCCCATTCCTTTCCTATCATGTTATATGTGCATCTCTACGCAGGATCTATGTACGGAACGCATAAGCGCCTACACTTTTAACCCATCGTTCCTTAGCTATATGAAGGCCATTGGCGTATCCGTGCCGGAATGGACTAAAGGAGTTCCTTACTTTCTTTTCTCTCCTTCTTTTCTCAATATTGGTCGGGCTGTCCGGCGTTTAACGGGTGGGTTGCGGTCCCAACAACCGAAACGTTCCCGCTGCATACCATCATTTGCGGCTTTTCCCGTCTATAAGACGAGTGCTACTCGTCTTAAGGATGTGCGCCTACAAAGATTATTTGATTCCCTCCTAGGTCAAGCGGTTCCGAGACACTCCGGCATTTAACCGTTTGGGGAAAACACTCGTGCACGAGTTATTATCACATTAATCTCAAGTCCATCCCAATTGACCATGCAATGCCCTTATTATTCAAGCAGTCAAATTCAAACAACCAAACAAAGTCTTGAGTCCGAGACTCAGACTTTATCATCTCGTATTTCTTCCATTAACTTTCTGTGTTCTTACGTTTTGTCACGACCCGCTCCCGAATAATTGGATACGAGTCGGACACGCCCAGCCTTTGTCGTTAGACACGACGAAGTAAGCTGTACCAAGCTAGGAAAACTAACCAGATAAACATGAACAAGTAAAAATCACAGCATCTATAATGTATCCCAGAAAGATCACCATAATCCACAAATCTAGATATCATAATGTACCAGAATCAACAGGAATGAAAAGTGCTATGAACTCTAAAGTCAATATCTCAAAGTAAAGCTAAGTAATCTAAACCTGAAGCCTCGAGCTAAGTCTCATCCTGCTCAGCTAAATCCTGGGCTCTGGCCCATAGAGTAGAACAATGTCCTGCAAGCATACCTGCAACATATCCTATTCAGGAGCGGAGCAAAGTACAGTTCTAGTTAATGAACAAGACATCATGATATGAAAGTACAAGAGAACATGGTATGTAAAGCACAAGAAAGAACATGATGTATAAGTACATGAAAGAACATGGTATCTAAGAACATGAAAGAACATGGCATGTAAGAACATGAAAGAACATGGTATCTCAGGAATCATAGGAACTAAGTACATGATATATCTCCTGAACATGTGTGCACAATATTTGAAATATAACTAAGTATGTGACCGGCTAGGGGTAAGTACATGCAAGCACATGAATGGTACGGCTTAGGACCCGCGTGTACGATGCGGGGTCTAAGCTAAACACACCTGAGTTGTTTCTTGGGTTTGGTCACATAAATAGTATATTTTCCCACCCCAGGTACAAGTAATAAGAACAAAAAACATTAGCACCAGAAATACATGTCGTGTTGCAGCGTGTCAATCAAGAAATCACAGGATATAATGAAATGCACAAGACCATAGAATGTACTTGCCTTTGCTCCGGAAAGATCGGAAAAGGGAGATAGTAGTCTCTATGTCCTCCTGAGTAATATTTGGTACAAGTTGGTTAATTTCTAAACAAGCTCTAAATTGGTATTTTGTAGTTCTACTATCAATATTGATTAAACCAATTATTAACTACTCAGTAATAAACTCCCTTAAACTATTCTTAAAACCTTTATTAGAAAATAAGATTAGCTAGGTTCTCTAGTTCTTAATTTCCAAGACAAAACTTATATATATATACACTCAAGTTTATTGGTAAAATTCTAACATGATTTCTCATATTGACACTCACCTAATAGGCTGGATTTCAATCATGGCTAACCCTCTTAGATACCAACCATATGCAGGTTCAGTTAAATACCAAATTGTTCATCTCAGGTTATACTGAGTACTAATTCAGGTTTAATGAATTTGAATTACAGATCACTGAGATTGCATCTCAATTTTACACTGAGTATGTATCTCAGGCTCACTGAGACTGCATCCCATATTCAACAGGTAAGACCAACTGCCCACAGGTGCTACAGCAAAAAGGAAATGAAGTTTGAAAACAAGAGTTGGCTTAAGTTAAGCTTGCCATGGGACTGTAGAACAAAGTCTAACTATCTGTTAAAAATCAGACTAATCCCTTGGCTGAAAACAGTAGGGTATTTTACAGCTATTGAAGCAGCACTAAAATAAATTCAGTTCATGAAGTTGAACTCCTATAGAGCTTGTACAAACTCAGCGCAAAGGAGCCTAATACAAATTCATGCCAACAGATTTATTCAATGATATACAGGTTACTTAATATTACAAATAAAATTTTATGAACTAAAAACTTTTCCAACCCAGCTCCCTGGTTCACTTGCCAAAGGTCACCAAAATTTGAATTCAAAAACAGCAACCAACTCAACACCACACGATCAACCTGGTTCAAGCTCGTATCCACCCCGACACTACTGTCATCATTCGATGGTCTCGAACAAATGTTGGACATGGCTTAAACTTGGACACGAGTCATTAGTAGGTTCACTAGTGAATCAATCAACAGATCACTGCAGGACACGGACACAGTCTTCAAAAACAACACTCGAGGTGGAAATGCAAGAGTCAAGGGAAACAAGTTTACCTGAGATAAATTCCTGCCAAGAGAACTCTCCACGGACTCGGACACGACCCTTCGCGCTCGATTCACAGCTACAACCCTAGTTGCGGCATAAATACAAACAGGTTGTAAACAGAGATGAATCGATAAGATTCTAAGTCCAATATAACATCGAACAACACAAATGTATAGGGAGACATTTCTAGGTCTCCATGATCCAGCCAAACCCAAATAAACAAAAACTAAAAATCGAAATGATCCAAAAATTCTGCCACAACTGCTCGACCGAACAAACACAGAAGAACAACCATCAACAAAATTCGAATCTACGGAGTCTCGGTCAGAACTTACCAGAGTAACTTCGAAATCAAGATCGCAGGGGGATCTTCCAATCCTCAGCAACTAGCTCAGCACTTCCGATCTGAAGTGGATCGGATCAACAATTTAAAACGAGAAGGGAAAGCACGAGTATAGGAGGATCGAACATCACGAAATTGAGTTCAGGGTGGCTCGAATCGAAGCTTACCGATGATCGCCAGAGGGTGAGTCAAGCCGTGCTATGTCGTCGTCGGATGGATCGGCTTAGACGTCGAGAACCGTCGTGCGCGCCTCTGTCTTCATCGTCTTTGCCATGCTCTCACTGCTATTGCTGTCGGGGTCGTCGCCGTCGTCGTCGCCGATGGGATTGTCACCGTCGCCGAGCCGTCGTCGAGTGGATCGACCGAGAGGAAAAGTAACAGAGGACAAAAATTACACTGAACAGTCGAGAACCGTCGTGCGCGCCTCTGTCTTCATCGTCTTTGCCACGCTCTCACTGCTGTTGTTGTCGGGGTCGTCGCCGTCGTCGTCGCCGATGGGATTGTCACCGTCGCCGAGCCGTCGTCGAGTGGATCGGCCGAGAGGAAAAGTAACAGAGGACAAAAATTACACTGAACAGAGAGAGAGGAAAAATGAGAATGAGAACTTCTGTTCTCATTCACTAATTTATAAGGAAAAGTGAACATTTTCACTTTGCCCCTCCCGCCCGTAATTATTTTATGTAAGTCCCCCCGCAATGAAATTAAGCAAAAAAAAAACCCTTGCCTTTTCATTATTTCAGGATTTTAAGGAAAACAGTTAGAAAAAAAATATTAAAAATAAAGAATGGGGACCACAAAGTTTGTAACAACTTTTCAAATTTAAAAATTGCTCCTAATTTATTTTCCTCTAAAATATCAATCACCATATTATTAATTAAAATAAATAAAATTAACTTTTTATTTAAAATCCGAATAAATCAATTGCTATTATTAAAATCAAATTTTTATTTTTTCAAAAAAATGAAAAGTAGAGTTACACGTTTCATACTTTATTTCAATGATTCAATGGCATCATGCCTCAACTCAATGCTCGTCAATCGAACGACCCGAAGGTCTCGAACACCTTTCGAGGCATTATGTCATATCCGACAGTTACGCCACATTCATGCCACAACTGTATTCTTTCGTAACGAAGCCATCTTTTATTATCCCGTGCACGTAGGCATATTTCGACCGTATCCCCATGTTCTATAACTTAGTGTTCAATGTTCGGGGCTTGCGCGCTAGGGCGCTCGCCTATTGTCTTTCAATGTTCTAGCCTTTCTAACTCGTGCACGAAGGCACGGAATGGTTCGTGCACTAAGGCACTTGTCGAATACAGTTATCCCATGTTCTTACAGCTTGCGCACCGAGGCGCTCGTCTTTGCGATATCCAATGTTCCATAGCGACTCGTGTATATGATATACGTTTCATTTCAATTGTTCTAACTTAGTGTTCGACACGCATTACGATTTATCTCTGATCGGACCACGCCCGTGGTGTCGATAGGTTAACTTTTAGCATACAATGATATATTTGACTTATCGCATGAAGGAGTAAAAAGAAGAGTCAATCCTCCCACCTTGAGTCGATACGTCTTTGTCATTTCGCCGAGCCGATGCGGCTCAATTTCATAACTTTGTTGCATGGCCACTCTCCTGACTTAGCCATTCGAGCACTTCGTGCTTCATTAAATCATACATCTGATTTACCTTAGCGTGCCCAAGTCTTATCCCGTCGCAAGGCGACGATTTGATTTCGCGGACCCCTTACTAAATATGGCAAAAGATCGACCTCTAATATTTTCACGTCAACGTATAACCTGCACAAGAAACCAACTAAAATCAATACTTGCATCGATTCGGACTTGCACCTTGGTCGATTCGATTTCTTAGAATCTTCGAGCCGATTCAACGCACTCATCCTTCGGGGCAACGCGACGCTTCGCATCGATTCACTCGATGCGTTCTTTGGGACAAGGCAACTCTTCGCATCGACTTTATTTGATGCGTTGCTCGGGACAACGTAACTCTTGTATCGATTCACATCGATACATTTGATTCGGTCAACGCGACTACGCGACACTTTGAGTCAATGCCTCACCGTAATGCGCCGTGCGGAGCGGGGCATTACAGAAACTACCCCACCTGAGCGAGTCTTCGAGCAAGCCGTTGTAAGGCTAAGTTCGAACGTCGTTGGTGTTTCAATTCCTCCGATTGACTGAGCGGGATGGGGCACTACAAATCCTGACTGGATATATTTTTCAAATGACGAGGACGAATGTACCACCTACTATGGTCCTCATAACATAGTGGGTATAGACCATGAGACCCTAGTCCAGCAGGGGTTAGTTCCAGCCGAGGAGGCTCTAGTGATGGTTCAGTTAGATTAGATTTGTACTGGACTCTGTCTCCAGATGACAATTCTTGGCTTGTTATTATTTAGAGATTGTATTTGAGATTGTTGACTCTGAGACTCTGGACTTGTATTATTTGTGTGTTAAACGTTTTTGGATATTTTCATATTTTGTTGTCTTTATCTTTTGATATTATAATTGTTGTCAGATAGTTAGACCTAGACAGTGTTCTATCACCGATGCTGCGGCGTAGGCTGGGCGCTGTCACCATGTCACACACTCGTGCCCCTACTCTAGGTGCGGATCGTGACAAGTTGACAGCTTGATGTATGCTATGGTGTGTACTCGATCAGACATTGCACATACCGTAAGTGTGGTTGGTCGCTTTATGACTAATCTGGAAAAGAAGCACTGGAGGATGTAAGTGGATATTTAGGTACTTGAAAGACACCATTGATGTGGGATTATATTTTGGTGGAGACTTTAGTTAGGTCAGTGGATATGTGGATTCGGACTATAATGGTGATCTGAATAGGCTCATATCAACTACTGGATATGTGTTTGTTCTAAATGGTGCACCAGTCAGTTAGAGGTCTATGTTGCAGGCTACGGTTGCCTTGTCGACTACAAAAGCAGAGTATATGGCCGTGACAGAGGTAGTGAAAAAGGACCTATGGCTTTGCGACTGATTGATGACTTGGGGGTGACGCGGGATGAAGTTGAAGTGCATTGTGATAACATGAGTGTTATCCACTTGTCAAAGAATCAAGTCCATCATGCGAGGAGCAAGCATATTGATGTTCGCTACCATATTGTCTCGGTGCAAGCATATTGCTTGGACTTGCTCCAAATCCTTCCTATTGCTTGAGTGTCCTTCGGGACGAGATTGACAAGTGGTTGATTTGGTAAAGCTGTGCGGTTGAGAAGTGTGTCGGCTCGATTTTGTGACAAAACTTTGTCAAGGTGGAGATATGAAGAAAAATGTCCAAAATAGGCCTATGATATTTTTTAAAGTTTGAACATATATTGGTTTCACATATATTAGACTTCCACATATAGATTTTTAATATATAAGCCTACATTTGATTGGATTTCCATATATGTATTTCCAATATATAAGTCTACATAGGATTGAATTTTCATGTGTAGACACATGACATGCTATATAAGGGGCCTAAACTCTAAGGCTGTGTTTGGTAGGAAAGATGGAAAAGTGGAAGAAAGAAAAATAAAAAAGATTTATTTTTCATCCATATGGAAAGGAAAGACTATTTCCTTCGTTTGTATTTGTTAGGATAGAATGAAAGGAAGTGATATATTTTTCTTTGTTTGGTATGAAAAGAAAAGTAGAAAAAAGGAAAATAAAAAATATAGACTTTACCAATTATATCTTCAGCTAACAATATTTATTTACCATTTGACTTTATTGAACTACTTTAAAATAATATAATTTTTATAGCGTATAATTGTAAATTAAGATGTGTATGTACTTTTCCTCCCACTTTTGGGGTGGTTGATTTTTTTAGGTTATGAGGGAATACCAATCCCTCCACTTTTTCTTCCATCCACTTTTTATCTTCATACCAAACAAGAGAAAATGTTTCATTCCTTACACTTTTCCTTCATCCATTTTCCTTCCTCCCACTTTTTTCTCCTACCAAAAACACCCTAAAGGTTCTCCAAAATATATTTAATAGTGCTCAATGAAAGCATGTTGAATAAGTTTAACATAAGAGAGCTAAAGTTGTTGAATAAGCTTAACACAAAAATTTGAGAGAGATTTTTTTTATCTTTGTGGTAGAGAGTTCTTGAGAGCAATGAGAGAAGTGTCGAGAGAGGTATTGTAATTCATTTTTTTCTTTATAGCGGAGCTGAATCACCCTCGTCCGTAGAATTAGGCATCTTGCCTAATCACGTAAATTCTTGTCTTTTTGTAATTGTAAATTTTCTTTGAATTTTTTTTCTATATTCTTGTATTTATTTTTGCTATGTACCAACAAATTTGATAGCAAGATAAACAAGTGAGAATTCCTTTTTGTTTGCCACATGCATGCATGCACTTGGTTGGATTGAGGCAAGTCTACTGTTGCCTCTAATACTGATCAAAATACATTGGAGTGGCTTAATTAAGCAAGTATCATATATTGGTGATGAGAATAAGCAGCAGCAGCAGCTAGAATACATACAAAAGGTGAAGGAAGGAAGAGGACTATTCCAAACAATGTTGACACTGCCACTGTCACTGCCAGCAAACTGAAAGAGACAAAAGTACTAGTCAGTTTCTTACAAGTTGCGGCGAAAACCGTGTGCCGAGGAAGAGGTTAGAAAGCTTTAATTATGACACAATGACCTTTGTTCTTGCAAGTTGCAAAGAAAGCTTATGTACAAATATATATGAACTTGTGACAATATTATCTGTAAATTTTATCGATCGAGATACATTGTACTGTTTGGTAGAGGTTTATGTGTGCCATGGCCGAAGTCGTATCAAAACATAATAATAATAAAGGATAATTAAGTTGTCACATCGACACATGATCACTACTCGTGTATTCACTGGTGAGTAGTGTGCGAGTAGAGCCGGCTACAAGCCTAGCTGTAAAGGCTTGGGGCTAAGGTTTCAAAATTTACTAAGTTTTCCTAAATTTACATAGACCTTTTTCAAAAATTTACAAAATTAGTCTCCTTAGATTTTACGAATACTCCAAAGGGTATACATAAAGATTTCCGTTTTCAGAATAAGTAAGACTCCACTTTTAGTTAGAGCCGTCCATGTGTGTGCACCAAATTCCAAGAGAAATATTTGTGTGGGATGCGCTAGCTATAACTGGACTTTTGTCCTCTGCACAGTGGTTCAGATGTATACGTCTGTATATGGATTGTTCTGAGTAACGTCTTGGAGCTTGACACGTTCAAAGAAACTATAGACAAGCATGCATGTATATAATTTGTCTCTACATCATAAATCATAATCAAAATTGTCAACTGCGACCGATATATATATATATATATATATATATATATATATATATATATATATATATATATATATATATATATATATTACTTAGGTATTTGACTATTAATTACACATATTTCATATTTCAATAGTCATGTTCTCAGCAGGAAGTGCAAGGAGAGTATAACCTCTTTGGTTAGACGAACGATCTTGAAATCGAACTACGGAAAAGACATAAACAGTAGGTCTAAATGATATGCAGTGTAGCGTGTACAAAGTTTCGTACGTTATGTCGAGCATCTAAAAAAAATTTGGAAGTGCGAGAGAAATAGCTAGGATCTAAACCTTTTTTTTTTTTTTCTTTTCTTTTCAGAACTACACAATAAATTTACAGTCGCAGCTACAAATCAATCAAACAAGTCAATAATGCAAATCCCTGATCACACATTGCTTCTTGTGCAGCGGCAACAGCTGATCCATTTCTGATATCATCCTCCTCCTCCTCGTCGTCTGGTTCCAGCTGCCACACCCCACCTCAAGTACTTGGGAAATGTTGACCCCGAAGAGCCTGATGACTGGCTGGGCCGCCGGAAACTTGGGCAACTTCGGTGGTGCCGACGACGACAACGACGGAGACGACTTGCATTCGATGAAGATTTGCTTGTCGGGCCCGACGGACCGATGGAACAGCACGAGGTCGCCTGCATTGAGAGCCTTCTCCTTGACGAACCGGCTCCATCCCTTGGTCAGCACGTAGCTCTGGCTGCTGTTCCAGTAGGAGTATCGGAACCTCCACACTTTCCCGTTACTCACTTCCTCGAAGCTCAGGAGTACACTTCCGGTTCCAGCCGGTTTAACTGGAGGGAAGTGCTTCTCCGCGTGCTGCTTCGGAATCACCAGCCTGTTCAGCTTCCCCACGTCGCTGGGCGTCACCGCCTTCTCGAACAGCTCCTCCCGCTCCGACGCCGACTCTCGCACGCCGCCCGCACCTGCCTTCCTTCTCCGTCCTCCTCCCGCCAAGGCGGCCCTCCTGCTCTGCAGCAGCTCGTCGCCGTAGGTGTGCTTCCGCAGCATGTCCACGATCTCCGCCTTCGACCGACAGCTGACGAACTCGGCCTCCGCGTCGTCCACCGTCCGGTCGTCGAAGTTGGTGATCGCGTCCCCCCCGCGGAAGCGGCGGGCGGCGACGTCGTAGGACCGCGCCGCGTCCGCCTCGGAGTCGAACGTGCCGAGCCAGACGCGGTGGTGCTTCTCGTAGATCTGGGCCCCCCACCGCCCGTTCGGCTGGGGGACCACGCCCTTGAATCTGGACGACGTCGAGGGAAACTTTATCGTCCGTGGCGGCGGCGACGACTCGGTATCGGCCGCCGCAGCAGCCGAGACGAAATCCACCACCACGGCTGCTGAGAGGGAAGCATCGTCGCCGTCGATGTCGTCCAGCACGATGCTCCCCCTCTCCCCATGTGCTGGAGCACATGGGATGTGACGGCGGCGGCCTCGATACTAACCGATGCCGCCGCTGCAGGCAGCTCAAGGCTGCTACCAACCTTGTCTGCCAAGACTGCAGACTGCATCTGCATGTATGTTGTAGAGAGAAATTATTTGAGAGGTGGTGTGTTGGTGGTGGTATTGTTGTTGTGTGGGAGCGCCAAGTATATATATAAAGAGAGGTACGATACTATATATAACATGTATGGAGTATATTTATGTTCATCCATTGAAACTATAGTATTTGTTCACCATCCAATAAAAAATTGAAAGTATCAATTTTTTTAGTCAAAGTCACTTTGAATATTTACAAAACCAACTTTAAAATGGTTTATGTTGAATAGATTTGACACGTGTTAATTCTTTATTGGAGGATCAACAAATACCGTAATTTTGGTGGGTGAACAAAAATGGACTCCATGTATGTATATCAGTTTGAATAAATTTTGTTGCCATTAATAGCTCTCATCTAATCTTTGTTGTGGGTCAAGTCAACTTACGATGTTAGAGGAAGGAGAAGGATAACATTCAATGGTTTCATGTGTGTACATTCATGGATTGAGCATGGGGGGCCATGGGGGGAAAGATAGAGCAAGTTGAGGAAGAGATTCACAAGAATGGTAGACCACGCTTGTAAGTTAAGTGCATCCCCCCTCTCCCCTGAGGTTTTGATGCATCCAGATTGCTGGCCAGCTGCTGACCAGGATAGATAGATGACTCATCCCCTTAACAGCTTCCCATCAGCTTTTTGATGGACATGTTTTACTTGTAAACTAGCATGTTTGTCTTCTTATTAAGAGGAGGACATACATGTGCATTTGATATTTTCCAATTCCATCCAATTATTCCCCAGATTTTTTTTCTATTTTTATGTTGTATACGACAAAATAATATCCATATCAGGCAATTATTAATTATATTTAGATAAAAATGTTTGTATTTTTGTATTTTGTAATCAAATTATGTTCTTAATCATCTCTATCTGTATTTAGATACAGTAATATGCAACATGCAAGAAAGAAAGAAAGAAAAAAAAAAAACTTTTATCAAACATGCATTGCATGGATGTGTAATTAGAATATAAATTTATACTTACCAACATATTGATACAAAACATGCATTGCATGGATGTGTAATTAGAATACAAATTTATACTTACCAACATATTGATACAAAACCTTTCAGAAGAACACATTAAATTAATAAATCTCTGGAACTCTTTTTTTACTTTCCATTTTTACATTGACAAATATTATAAATTATGGTTCATCCATGCATATATATATATATATATATATTATATATACCAACTTGGATATGCTTGCTTCACCCATGTCTCTGTGTTTCAATATGCATCATTGTTTCTGTCTGTGGGATCGATGGACTGTCCTTACATGTTTGAGTACATGCCCCTGATTATCTATTTGTTAATTTCCGTGACATTTGCTATTTAACTACCAACAGGTTATTTTATTGGATATAAACTTGCAATCAACTTGAGGGTCTACAATTAGCTAATTATTATTTGAGCTTTAGATGAATAAGCTTGTCACCAAATGCTTCTACATTTGGGAACTAGCTACTGTTAGTTTGATTTATGTATCATATTATATTACAAATTTGCGAGTAAAGTTTCTTTTAATTAAGACAAATTAAGAATGTGATAAAGGGATATTCCAACCAAAATCTGTAGACAATATATTAAAGTGGAGAAATAAAATCCGGAAAATAATATATAGATAGATAGATAGATAATTGAACATGCATGAGCATTATATATATATATTAATTAGTTTGGCTTGCATATGTTGGAAATCATTGATCTATAGCCAATTGTGTTGTAGGTGTACGTAGAGACATTTAACCCCTGAAAATTCATCTGTCGGCCGGGGGCTATAATATCCCCATCTCTCTCCCTAGTGTCCCTATGGGCGCGCGCATGGACCATTGTAATATATATATATATATATATATATATATATATATATATATATATATATATATATATATATATATATGCAGTGTTGTAGCGTGTGAGAAAGGGATGGGGATTGGAATGGTATAATGCATGCATGCATGAGTGAGTGAGTTGTGTCCAAGAATAAAATATCCCCAATGAGGATCATAAATATCCCCCTACATAGATCGAGAATGTACACTGCTGGCGAGTGCATATTGGGCCAGCTAGCTTCAGCTTGTTGATGCCTGCCTGTCTCTATGTGCTCGCTCGATGGCATCAGTCCATTCTATTCTATCTACTCCCCAAGTGGATTCTTCTTTACTGATATATATTATTTTGTTGTTCAAGAACGAATTATTAATATGATGAGACCCATCTACTTGTCATAATTTAATCGGAGCTGCTACATTGTTCATGGTTTATAATCGCGGACTTGACGATCGGTCATTGGTTTTCTGATCCGGACATGATCCGAAGATAGCAGGGGGGGGGGGGAGGGAGGGAGGGAGGGAGGGGGGGTGCAATGGACGACCGTCACATCAGCTTGCAGTTATGTCCGCGATTACAAACTGCGGACAAGATATTATTTTCGTAACTTAATACATGTATGTAATATTACCACGTGAAACAAGCGTTTCCACAATATAATTAAAAAGATTGAGTGTTCTAGGACGTAGGCGTGGTTACAGTTCTAACTTTGTGTTCCCCTTCAAAATATATATATATATATATATATATATATATATATATATGTATATATATATATATATGTGTGTGTGTGTGTGTGTGTGTGTGTGTGTGTGTGTGTGTGTGTGTGTGTGTGGAAGCGGATCAAAAGTCCTCCTTAGAAAACCTCCTAAAAATCTCCCTCACTCTAATCCGTAATTTAATGTTAATATTAATATTAATATTAATGTTAATGTTAATATTAACATTAAATACTAAATTAACATTAAACTTAATATTAACATTAACATTAACATTAATATTAACATTAACATTAATATATAAAAAAAATAAAAAATATTAATATTAATATTATCATTAATATTAACATTAACATTATATTAACATTAATATTAACATTAATATTACGAATTAGAGTGAGGGGGGTTTTTAGGGGGTTTTATAAGGGAAACTTTTGATCCGCTCCCCCTCTCTCTCTCTCTCTCTCTCTCTCTCTCTCTCTCTCTCTCTCTCTCTCTCTCTCTCTCTATATATATATATATATATATATATATATATATATATATATATTATTTCTACCAATCTTATTAAATTTTAGTTTAGTACAAATTTATTTCAATTAGTCCAAATTTATTCTAATTTAGTTCAACTTTTATCTAATCTAGTCCAAATACAAACATGGTCGGTCCAAAGGTAAACCAGACAAGACTTCATGTTTGGGCAACCCCCCTCTACGGAGTACAACCCTTGGGCTCTGCCGCCCAGCATGACCCCAATAGATGTCGGAATCGTTGGTGATCCTCTAGGATCGATCCACAAAGGTACAGCCGAAAACTAGTTCTAGATAGGATAATCTAACCCCATGCGCCGGTCGTGAATACCAAAAGCACCCATAATAACTTATTGCTTCAAATAATCAAAAAATAATTTTGAATTCAACATAAGCCGATTTGAATTCTTAATGTTGATTTGGATTGAGAGTTTTGGTTTAGATTCAAATTAGTGGTTAGTGGGAAAACACAGTTGCTGTCGACTACGAACGTACGTGTGAACGAGGCAGCAATAACTAAACTGTATGTTGCATGAATTAATACATAATAAATGTCGGTTTATTTAAGTGGATCTTTGATCAGTACAACGAGTACGAAAGTGCTAATCTCCCACTAGTTTGCTAGCAGGTTCAGGGAATGGTCTGCTCGCGGCGGAGTTTCGCTTGATCGCACTGAGGCATGGAATGTCGTAACGTTTGAAGCGTGCGATCGCATTGACGCTCAGACTTGTAACATGATTGATGTGGCCGAGATATATAAGGCATGATATATGGAACGGTGAAATCCTTGTGGGCAAGAGATAACTTGAGTGTTGTTGCCAATTTGGCATATTCAGTTGGGCTATTGAAAGGCTTTGTAATCTCAGTTCATTTATCAATAAAAAAATTGTTTCGTATATCTATTTTTTTTTTGCTAATATCAAATAAAAAATAACCATTTGAGAACTTGTCATCTTGGCTTGTACGAGTGCAACTCCAGACTCGTACGACATCACGTTTCAGCGAGGACGATGATTCGGATAAATCGATGTAAGAACGAACGATTTTTCAGGTCGGGACGTGACAATCTAGGCTAGTTCAACAACCAGTCTCGAAACTAAGAAATGTTGTCTGTGGGACTATGAAAAAAAATTTTTTAAAATAAAGTTATGGACAGTCGTCATATAATATTGACAAGTGATTGTACGTTCTCGACTACCGGACCGTCGCAATTATGATGAAATATAGATTGACATCATATTAACAACATCAAATCGATCGAGCAGCTATCATGATTCATGCGCGCCGATGGAAGACTTTCGACGACCACGACAAAAGCATAGCTGCTATGTCCAACCAACGTTAATTTTCTTGGTTCAAAAAGTTCTATGTTAGGTCTATATTCATGGTTTTTCGGGCCGGTCCGGACCGGCCCACGGTCCAAAGGCGGGGACCTGACCCGGTTCGAGCCAGTCCAGGACCGGCCCGTCTTAATTGCGGTCCGGGCTAAGCCCGGCCCGGTTTTTCTGCTCTGGACCCAGTCCGGTCCAGTGGACCGGACACAAGTTGGGTCGGTCCGGGCTGAACCGGACCACGGGCCGGTCCGAGCCTTGGGCGGTTCGGGCCGGGTTAACCGGACCGCCCGGTTTTTTTGAATTTTTTTTTTTACAGTTTTTTGTTTAATTTAGTTTTTTAATCATTTTCTTTTGTATTTTAATTTTAAAAATTTGTAACTTAAATGTTTATAAAATGTTTATACAAAATATTTATAAAATGTTTATAATTTTATGTTTATACAAATGTTTATAAAATGTTTATACAAAATATGTTTATAAAATGTTTTCTTTTTAATACAAATGTTTATAAAATGTTTATACAAAATATGTATATAAATGTTTATAATTTAGTAATGGGAGGGGTATTTTGGTTAAAAAAAACAACCCTCCCCCCCCCCCCCCCCCCCCCCCCCCCCCCAACGGTCAAATCTGAAAAGAAAAAAAAAAAAAAAAAAATTTCAAATCCTCCAACGGTCGGCTGGACCGATCCCAGCGGGCCGGGCCGGGCCGGTCCTAACCGGGCCTATAACGGGCCGGGCCTTTTTTTTTCCAAAAAAAAAAAAAAAGGGCGGTCCGGGCCGGGCTCGGGCTGGGGGGGGGGGGGGAGGCCCGACCCGAACCGGTAGGGAGTAGGGGGCCGGGCCGGTTCGGTCCAGCAGCGGGCCGGTCCGGGCTTTTAGGGGGGCGGGCCGGTCCGGTCCGCGGGCGGGCCCGGGCTATGACCGGCCCAATTAACACCCTGAGTCTATATATATGTCGCATGTCCCTTTGCACGCGTTTCACGAGTCCAATTCCTATGGTGTCCAGATTGGCTGTGTCCAAGTTCCTACCTCTCCTGGAAATATTATATAACAAAAGTATTTTAAAAAAAACAGCGACGAAAATATGCTATATCAACACTAACCCCAACTATGGTTGCATGACCACAACTCCACAAGCGAATTGTTTACGAGACACAATGGATGAACAATGAAACAGAATACAAAGTTGTGCCAACTTGCCTTTGCTTGTTACATATTTTAAATATAAGTTTAGAACGGATGTTTGGTGATGACTAATGTTATTGGCACCGCACTTTCATTTCGAGAACTTTGCAGGTTGAGATTAATACAACTTACTCTATTATATTATTTGGAGAAACATACATAATTTCTTTTTGGGAGGGCAATGTACGCCTTATTATCCAAATTAAACTATTAACTCAAATTACTCCTAAACATAACCTAATCTAATTCAGATCAAAACAAACCTCCAAATCTTCAAATAGACCTTCTCGTCTTTCTTCTTTCTCTTTCAACATGAAGTCCTAATTTTTTACTCCAAATTTCTTCTAATCTAGATTTTTTTTTTTTCCTGTTTAAGTTCTTAGTTTTCATGTATAATGCATATTTTGCTGTTTTTTTTCCGTAAAAATTTCAGTCAGATAGTATTTTCGAAGTTTGGAACTCCACTAATGAAGGTTCAAAACTTCATAGTATAAACATGACATTTGGGACGATAGAGGACTGTCAAATTTTGGTAGTCCTGAAAGCAGTGAGATTTTTAATAAATAACTTGTGCTTTCCCAAGGAAAAAAAAAAAACTAATTAAGGGTATGCTTGACAATGACATTTTCACCGATTTTGGAAATTTTTTGTGCCGGTCGTTACGACGTGTTTTAAAAAAAATTGCTTGGTAAACTTTTTTTGTCATTGAATTTGGTCGGCTAACAAATATAACAAGATCAATGCAGTGTAATTTTGGATGTTTTTATATGCACCCCAAAGCGAAGTGTTTTGAGGGTTTCTATTTTTTCCCACTTATATCCTTATAAAAAAATATAACTACAGCTGCTAGAACTCTATCATTTTCTTCTTTCTTATCTTTGTTTCTCTTAGATCGCATCTATACTTCCTCCAAATGAGTTTTAAAAATTTTATGGTCAATTTGATGTGGTAATGAATGATTATCATAAAAATTTGTTGACCATTTGGCGTGGTAGTGAATTTTGTTTTCAACATTTATGATCTACCACTTGTCAAAATATTTTATGTTTGCAAGTTATATGAGTGCATAATCTATTATTTGGGAGGACAATAGTATAACATTTCTTTGGAAGAACTTTTATTTATATAATAATTTTATTGTTTTAAAGTTTTTTCAGAACCACTCTATAATGAATTACCAATAATGTAATATATTGGTTTAAAAGCCGCTATCTAAAATTGTCCAAAATTTGACTCTCATAATCGCTCATAATTGGTACTTAAAAGCACCACATAATCATTACCCCCCAACAATTGACAAGCATATGCTAAGGATAATTTTGGAAGTAAAATATCAAAGAAAATTGTGATGCCATTGAGATGAAAGGACGGTAACAACAAAATCGACCTTTGTAATATATTGATAGTAATAATTGAAGATGAAAAAAAGTCGATCTCATTTGCAAATTTGACATTGGCTCTCATTTCAATAGGCGTCAGTCTTGAAATTGAAAAACCAACCATGTCATGTCTCCTAGTAGGGTCTGTTCACAAAATGGTGTTTCCAAATATGTTCCCTCACACGTGAACATGTGGGTCCCACTAATTTTGTAAACAAAAAAGATAACAATCATAACTGATGGGATCCACATCTTCATATAAGAGGGAACAATTTTTTAGACACTATTTTGACAAAAGATTCTAACCTTCCTTAGTGGCCTGCTCAATGGAGGTTGAGATGTTGAAGAAGTTATGCAATTATACAATTATACCATATTAAAATGTGGCTTTAATATGAAATATTATATGAGCAAAAAGGAGAGTTTGGAGAAATAAATGAAATATTTATACAAAAATGCTCCAATACAGGCCGTGCCGAAAAACCAACGCGTGAACCGATGCCACGTGTTGGTTTTCCATTGACCGAATTTTTTTTCCCATTAGCAAAGGGGGGTGTTTTTTATTTTTGTTTTTAGTCAATCACATGCTGACACGTGACATTTTGGTTGTTTTTCGGTCTATTCTTTTGGACCATCGTCTTTTCTTTATACAATTATACCATATCTAAAAATAATTTTAATATGAAATATTATATCACATTTGACTTAATAAATCCCTAAATTATATGGTGTGATTTTGTAATCCCAATTGACTAAACCGGACTTGCATTAGAGTCGTGTAATCGATTAACCCCAAATTAGTTTCCAATCACAGAAGGAAATTCACTCGCGAAGGAACATCGATCGATAATGTCTATCGAAGTGAAGCTCTCCCGCACAAATCGCGTCTACTTCCCTGGAGTAAACCCTAACTATGTTTGTTGATTTGTTTTCTTTCTCATTCTCTTTCTAAGCACAGAACTGTACCATTTTTTTCTTTCTTCCAGGAATCAATTGATGGGAAGATCATGGTCACTTCCTCTTCCTCTTCGATTTCGTACCAGAAAGTTCTCGTCACCGTCACCGGAACCGTCAATTTGCAGGTATTCATTCCACAGACCCCCGCTCTTCTTCTACATGAGAGTTTCCTGAAAGAATCCTCCTTTTTTTGGCGGGAAAAGGTTTCGAGGAGGAATGGGCGGCGTGATCGAGTCGCTCTACAGCGTCGTGAAGCCTATATGCTTCCTGTGAGTTCTATTTCAAGAATTCTTGACACGATTTAGAATACTTGCGATTGACAATTGTCTGTAAAGTTCCAATTTTGACGGTATACAAAGTATACAACTGTTGTCTAAATTTTTTTTCTTCGCCATGATAGTGAGGTTGAATAATGGCGTCTTGTTCATAGGATTAAAAGGAAACAAATGGAAATGGACTTTTTGTAATGCAGCTAAACGTACACTAGCTATTGGAATTTGTGCGATTATGGAAACAATCCACAATTAAATGTTGAATTGGGATTTATTAAGGTGGATGGGCGTCAATTCAGTACCGACCACGACAAGAAAACTAGAGTGTTGCCGTGTTGGCGAGGGTGGGTTTTCGTTATTAGATGGCATTGGCAACATGCAGTTGGGTTTCTCTTGGTATGTTGTTGGATATGTCAAGATTCCTTCCTTTCCTCCTCGCATAACTTGGGTTGAGTTATGGGAGGTGGTAAAGCCTTAACTGGTACTTGGGAGTCGTTTGGTCTAATTTATATTTTCAGATTCCTATTTCTTATGCTTCTATTGTTATTAATGTTCTCCGTCAAGGGATCCAGACGGCGTTGATATTGACATTTTTTATTAGAAGGACTGCTTGTTCAGCATGTCTTGCTAAGGACCTAGTCGTTTCTTTGTAACATTTTCCAATTTGTTACGTTGGCATCAGGATATGTTAGCGTTTACACTGATCGAGTATTACTGATATTTTTTGTTAGTGGTTTGATTAGGAATTTCCTCCTCTTTGATAGGCACTTTCTATCAGTTGGAAAAGAGTCTTTTATTCTTACAAATTATGTGGCTGATGCTCCTGCTATTTGAGAGTCAATGGTGTTTGAGTCCTTAGGACCTTATTAATTCTTTTGCTCTGCTGAACAGGAAAAAGATCATGGAGGTTTCACCACCAGGTGGAAGGTTAGGCCCCGGCAGGTCAGAGGTATTCTTTTGGCAGATGGACAGAAACCTATTAGTTTCAAGCACAAGAAATGTGTATGCAAAACAATTCTTTTTGTTATCCTGTCGATTTGTACATTGATCATTACATGTTCTTCTCAATCACCAAAGGTTTGCAGCTGCTGTGCTATTATCATTGTTTGTTAAATTATTATTTTTCTTCCAATAACTTTGTGCTGGTGAACGCCATCATCTTTAAATGTTCTGTCTAGGTACCAGCTTCTCTTTTCTGAAACTTCTCCCTGCCGAAAAGTAAAAAAGGAAAGGAAAAATACTATGAAGTACAAAGGTGGATGGTTTTGGCTTAAGCATATTGGAAGTCAATAAGAAAGGACAACCTCTGTACATTAATATTGTTGGATGGGGGTAAATCACAATAAGGCCGCCAGCTGAAAATTATGCAACTGTTTAATCAATTAATTGGATCAGTAGGTGGATTAATTTCATCTTAGTTCTGATTTTTAGAGTTCTTTTGGTAGTAAGTAATACCCTGCTGACAATTTGACGAAATTTAGGCAGTTCTCATCAATCAATACTACTGCATTTTGTAAAGAGTAGGTTTTTCTGGCTGAGTTCCTCCTTTCAGTAACCCAAATACTGTTTGCTATTTTGTGCTTTTAAGAACAGAGCAGTTAAGATAGAAGAATAAGAGCTTGACACTTTTTTTAAGGGAATTCACCTACCATATGAGCTAAAGTCGAAATATAGTTACATTTATTTAGTATTTTGCTTTCAGTTACCATGAAATTTCTCCTGCCGCATTGCTGCTCTTCCAATATTTTTTATACTGCTGGAAGTCGCTGCAATAGGTCATTTTCTGCAGCATAAAATTTCAAGCTTAAGAGGATCCATCATTGTAAAGCCTTATATATTATCTATCAGAAGCCTAACCGAAGTAGCAACTTCTTACCTGTTTTCCTTATTTTATGTGTCAGTTTGAGTATTGAAGCCTCTTTGTTACTTCCCACCTGTCTGTCTCGTGTTAAGTTAGAAAAGTTGCTTTGACACCAGGTACCTTTTTCTTTCATTTTGAGTTCAGAGGATATCAATAGTCGTGGGATATTATACGAGTCATTTCATGGCGGAAATATCAGCATCCAGGTAATATGCTATCTGTTGTAATTATTGCCGTTATTAGTAATTACAATAATAACATAGGAAACAGCAGGAGCAATAATAATAGTAACAGTAACAGTAATAGTAATAGTGATATCTATAACTTTATTAATTTTTGTTATTGGTAGTAGTTGTAGTACTACCACCACTGCTATTCCCGGCTTTACGTATCACCTACACAAATTGCTTCACATAACTGATAGAAATAAATAATCCATATGCATTTTTTTTTTATGTTATACCAATGACTTACCTCTAATTCTTCCGCCTGTAGTATCTGGTTACTGCAGATATAATAAGAGGTTACCTACATAAATCTTTGACTGCCACTGTCGAGTTTATAGTAGAAAGCAATAAAAGTAAGGCAAATTTCTTGTTCTCTTTCATATCTCTAACCTTCACGTTGGTTTTCTCATATTCACAAATATTTTTCACACTGTATGCACAAATTTCAGGAATTTCTCAAGTGGTACCGGCTCAACCTGAATCAATCAACTTTTACATAACTCAAGATACCCAGAAACATCAATTACTTCCTGAACTGCTAACAGGTCCATTTCCGTAGCTTCTTTCATATGGCATTAAACTTTAAATGATACTGAAATGTTAACTATGTTTCTATATTCGATCAGGATAGTAGCAATCTAGCATGCATTTTTATTTTTAAGTAATTCAATTAAGGTAAATACAAACAAGTGCAGAATCGCAAACAACTGTTTGTATCTAGCTGCGTGTTTGACATAGGGCTTTATAGTTATTTGGTACAAAATATTAGTCTTTTCCCATCCTACCAACTGGATGATGGATCACCCCAATGGATGATCCGAACCATTCATTGTCACACACACACACACACACACACACATATATATATAGTGTCCTTTCTCCAAGCTGGGCCGTGGTTGTATAAGCCACCCAGCTGTCCGAGGGGGGATTCGAACCCAAGACTGTTCCCCCCCCCCCCCCCCCCCCAACTAGGCTAGTGCCTTAGGGACCATTCTATATATATATATATTTTTTTTTATTTTATTTTATTTTATTTTATTTATTTATATATAATATATATATATATATATTTCACCCCCCCCCCCCCCCCCCCCCACCAACTAGGCTAGTGCCTTAGGGACCATTCTATATATATACCTTAAAAGTTATCTACACATGAAACTTCTTGTGTTCTAAATTTCATTCACCCTATATCAAGTAAATTGCAAATGATGGTTTTACTAATACAAAATTAAAGAGGCTATTTGATATATGGGTTAGGCATTCAAATCTGAAGGTCTGTGCCCGTCGTGTGATTAGCTTGGGAGAATACCATTCATGAATAAGTATTTGCTTAGATTTGACTGGGGACTTGTAATATCACATGTCCATGTTTATTGGTTTAGTACAGATTCTATATAGCCTGCACCCAAGTAGATGAAACTGATCAACTGTTTGAAGAATATGCCACAAGAGAAGAAGCCTCCTGACATGTCAGATAAATATTTCTAACTCTCTGTTAGCTGTGTTTGGTGCTGCTATCTTTGTGAGGCATTTGATGGCTATTTTCATTAAAGTGCCTACTTGGTTAACATATAGTTGTGGATCAGTTACTTCTCTCTCTCTCTCTCACGCATAAAATCCATGGGCCTGTATTTCTGCCTTTTAGTGGCGGGAAAGACATGCTAGTGCCTGCACTTGCTTTCCAAGTGTATTAGTATATGAGACCAGAAGTGTTCAGACATTCTTCTGAGTGAGGTCTAAAGTGTCTATTTAGATCTATTGACTATTCAATATCATTAATTTACCATCATTGTCTCAGATTTATAGCACTATCCTTTGCTGGATTTTTAGAACCCAAGTTGCCCTACGTCTATGCTTTTGCTATTGTTGCCATGATTTTCATCATGTCCACAGTCTTTTGATGCTCAACTTCCACCTCTTGAGATTTTTTTCAACTTCAGATGTCCAGAAAGTTACTGAAGCCAAAATGATAAGGCTAAGATGGATGAGTGGCAATATTTAAAGGATATATTAAGAATGAGTGTATCCATGGGAACATAGAGGTGCGCCAGGGACGGAGCCAGAACTCGTGCTAGACAGGGGCCGAACAAAACTAATAACGTCATAAAAGTTATTTTTTCAAAAGGTGAAAATAAGTATTTATAGTGAACTACACAAATAATTAAAGAAGTAGAAAAAAAAAAATATTGAAGGTAGTTCTATCTCCAAGGGAATTCTAATTGAATTTATATCCTACTTGGCATTGAATAATAAGGAAAATTTTATCCTAGTAGGTATAGTTCCTACATAGAAATTGTACCAAAAAATATATATCACTAGTTTTCCACAAATTACCATACGTGGCACTGCCTAATATTACGATGGGAGAATAATAATGGAGAATTTTATGATTTAATTTGAAAGTGGAGCCAACGCATAAAGATGTAGAAACTCTCATAAAAAAAAAAAACTTCATCCTATATCAGCGTCACGTAACGCAATGATGAAAATTGGAATAGAAACCACTGGAATAAAAAAAAAATTTCTAGAAAGTGCTTCTACCATAGAAACATGGAGATAGAAACCCCATTGAATATGACCTAACTAACTTCATACCAACTCGGGCCATATCTAATTTGATTTTTTTTATGAGTCAATGGCCAAATTAGATGAGTTGAATGGAGCTGAAGCGATGGTTTAGCCCACATGACCACATCTTAGATTGATAATGTTTTATTATATATATTTTTAGACTTCTATCAAATTTTAGATAATCAAAAAAAAAAAAAAAATCCAGGGGAGTGGGGGGGCCATGGCCCCCTTTGGTCTCCATATAGTTTCGTCCCTGGGTGGCGCCAATTGAGAAAAAGATGAGAGAATCATCTTTAGGCGGTTGGAGTCTTTGACATGACAACAACGCATACCAATAGATGCTCCCACAAGGAGGAGCAATAATATAGTACTCAAGGGAATTGAATGTTACAGCTGGGTCCCTTTTTTATTTTAAAAATGCATGTGAAGTCCTATCTTTTCATCTGCACTGTGCAGGATATAGAAGGATTTCTCTATACTGTATCCTTACCAGATACGGGAAGAACCGAGAAACCGATTAGTGGGTGAGATTTCAAGTCACTAGTCAAAGGGATTTCACCTGGATTATTGACTGGTTAATGAGGGGGACCTTTGGGGGATTGGCGGGTGCTCTAAGACGTGGAAGCCTCTGATTGGGCAGTACCTAGCGGAAAATTGAATGTTACTACTGCCTCTTTTCATGCTTTGGTGGTTCTCTCATAGTCACTAACAACATTAATGTAGTAGTGTTGTTCCATATATCATTTCATATAGTTTCATAAATATCTTTTCTGTTTGTTTTATTTAGACCCCTGGATCATGGTTCACAGTACCAGACTCTGTATTAGACCCTTCTTAATTAGCAGTTTTTCGGGCGGTTTTAAATTGGTTGGTCTCGGCAGTCTCGGTATCAGCTAATATTGCAAACTATGCTCTGGATTCTATATTCTTGATCATCTTTTAGTCTTGGCTGAATCTGAGTTCATTTGCAACTATATTATATTGAAACTTCAAAGCGCCAAAATCCTTGATAACAACTTTCATGTTGGGATGGAAATGCTTTTTTGGGGATATTATTCAATTTTCACTAGTGGTGAGTGTATTTTGGGATATTTATTCAATTTTTTTGGAAAGACATCTTGTCTAGTATGCACTCTAGGAATTCTAAGAAGCTCGATAGTTTGATATTAGGCCATAACCAGTCACGAAGTTCAGTCCATTATTCCATGGAGCCTCCTCAAGTTAGAATTGTGCTCAAACCACCAAATTTTATTGCAAAAGGTCTTCGAGACGATGATAGCTATATACTAGATTTTTCACATCTTGTAAGCTAATTTCAGATTTACCATGGCAACTTTTGGTACTAAAGATGTCTAATTTAAAGCAAGGATTTGTATTACTGACCTTAATATTTTATGATGGAATCTAATCAACAATAACAACATCGGCAGCAGCAGCAGCAACAACAACAGTCTGTATCCCACAATTTTGGGGTCACTACATGCATCCTTGTCTTCCATTCAGCGCTGTAAGGGTTGTAACGGAATCCATATAGACAAAAATGTTGTTCTTGCAATGCCATCGAAACTCTTAGGGCCCGTTTGGTTTGCAGGATTGGACACGTAATGTAATTGGCATTACGTTGTCAATCTAACTCGGATGTTTGGTTGGACAAAAAAAATTTAGATATAATGTAATCGCGATTACAAGTTTGATTACATTACATCAGTTTCTTCTAACTCAATTACATCATAAAACCTATGTAATCGCAATTACATTACAACTTAAGCGGAAGGTTGGTATGCTATAATTTGGACTTTTTGTTCGTTTTGGTCATTTTTTGTTGTTTTTGTTTGTTTTTGGTCTTTTTGTTCGGTTTTGGTCGTTTTTGTCGTTTTTTATCATTTTTGTTCGTTTTTGGTCATTTTATATTGTTTTTGTTTGTTTTTTGTCGTTTTTTGTCGTTTTTGTTCGTTTTTGGTCGTTTTTGTCCTTTTTTTTTTTTCATTTTTGTTATTTTTGTTTGTTTTGGTTGTTTTTTGTTTTTTTTTTTGTTCGTTTTTGTCATTTTTTGTTGTTTTTGTCCGTTTTTTGTCGTTTTTGTTCTTTTTTTTTTTTTTGTTTTTTGTTCGTTTTTTGTTTTTTTTAATTCGTTTTTTTGTTGTTTTTGTTCGTTTTTTGTCATTTTTGTTCGTTTTTCGTTGTTACTGTTTGTTTTTTTGTCGTTTTTGTCATTTTTTTGTTGTTTTTGTTCCTTTTTTGTTCGTTCTTTGTCGTTTTTGTTCGTTTTTTTTGTAATTTTTGTTCGTTTTTTTTTTTTCATTTTTGTTCGTTTTTTGTCGTTTTTGTCCTTTTTTTTGTTCTTTTTTGTCGTTTTTGTTTGTTTTTTGTCATTTTTGTTCGTTTTTTGTTGTTTTTGTTTTTTTTTTTTGTCTTTTTTGTCCGTTTTTTGTTGTTTTTGTTCGTTTTTTTGTCGTTTTGTTCGTTTTTTTGTCATTTTTTTCCGTTTTTCGTTGTTTTTGTTTGTGTTGTTTTGGTCGTTTTTGTCCTTTTTTGTTGTTTTTGGTCTTTTTTTTTGTTTTTTTTTCGTTTTTTGTAATTTTTGTTCGTTTTTTTTGTCATTTGTTCGATTTTTTGTCGTTTTTGTCCTTTTTTTTTGTTCATTTTTGTCGTTTTTTTTTTTTTCGTTTTTTTGTCATTTTTGTTCGTTTTTTGGTTATTTTGTTTATTTTTTTGTCGTTTTTGTCCCCTTTTTTGTTGTTTTTGTCCATTTTTTTGTCGTTTTTGTTCATTTTTTGTCATTTTTGTTCGTTTTTTTGTTTTTTTTGTTTTTTTTTTTTTTTTTTTTTTTTTTTGCCCTTTTTTTGATCGTTTTTGTTCATTTTTTGCCCTTTTTTTTTATCATTTTTGGTCAATTTTTTATTTTTTTTATCGTTTTTTTTTGTCGATTTTGCACATTTTTTTGCCATTTCTGTATGTTTATTTATCGATTTTTTGTCGATCTTGTATTTTCACCATTTTTTCACGTTTTTATCGTCTTCTATCATTTTTTGTCGATTTTGCATGTTTTTTGTCGCTTTTTTTTTCATTTTTTGCTTTTTTGGAGTCTTTTTTCACTTTTTTTTGGTCGTTTATGCTCGTTTTTTCTTTTTGTTTGTTTTTTTGTCGTTTTTGTTCCCTTTTTTGTCGTTTTTGGATTTTTTTTTTGCAAGTTTTATAATCTTTTTGTCGTTTTTTTGCTCGTTATCATTATTGTCACTTTTTATGGTTTTCACATTTTGATTTTTTTTTGTCGTTTTTCTTTTTTTATCGCTTTTTTCATTTTTGGTTTTTTTCCTTCTTTTTGTTCGTTTGTCATTTTCGGTATTTTTATTGTCTTTTTTTTTTTTCGTTTTGGGTCTTTTTTTAGCAGAAAACAAACCATTTTTCCCCTTTTTTATTATTTATTTTTAATTTTTTTCTTTTTCTTTTTAAATTTTTGAAATTTTGTATGATCAACTTTTTAAATTTTATGTTGTATTTTAAAAAAAATATTAAATTAAAAATTCAATTACATTACATGTAAACCAAACACATGAATGCAATTAACATTACTTACATGGTTTGATTACATGTTTCAACCAAACTAGTAATGTAATTGTAATTCCATTACATTACAAACTCAATTACATTACAAACTCAATTACATTACAAACCTAATTCCATTACGATTACGATTACTTACAATGAACCAAACGCAACCTTAGTGCTTTTGTATTACTGGAATAATACCTGTAATTTTGCATGAAGAAAACACTGTACAACTTCCTTTTATTTAAAAGATTATGGTATGTGGCATCCCTATATTTCCTTCTTTGCTGTGCAGGATACAGAGGATTTCTCTACACAATATATCCTTAACCAGATAAGGGGCGAACAGACAAACCCATTAGGGGTGGGTGAGATGGTCAAGTCACTAGTCAAAGGGGAGTTTGCCTGGTTAATTGACTTGTTACTGGGGGAGGAAACTTTGGGGGGATTGGGCAGGTGGTAAGACGTGGAAACCTCTGATATAGACAACCATGATGAAACCACAAGATACACATTTGACACACAGATATGCCTATCAGTAAGGCACATCGGATTCATTCTGCTAATACCAGATACTTGAAAATGGGACCCATACACCAAGTCCAGGCGCCAGTAGAACAAAAACAATAAACCAAAAATTGCAATGCTTAAAAGTTTGCCACTTCTATTGCAGTCACATTTAATGAAGCTTCAATGCGATGCTCACGAGACAGACTTTAGAAGCTATAGTCTATGAAGCCTGTTAATGGTGCGAATCTAAACAGGTCCACAGAACCTGATCTTGATTGGTGTACCATCCAAGAACTACAGTTTCCGGAGGCAGAGATGGGACGATGCTGTCACTTATGTAGTTTTTAGTTAAGTCGATTGAATTGGCCCCGATGTACTTTATCTCTAGTGAATCATAGCTGGCTCGTCCTCTCGTTACTTTCTTTAGTTTCATTCTGTGTATTCGTTGCTGAACCAACTTGTAGCATATTGTTTTTCCTAAAAACTGCAAAGAATAAAATGAATATCTCATCTGTATCTTTACTGTACAAAGTCGTATTTATTTAAAACAAATGCTCCCTAGGAACATGATGTAAGTTGTAACTTCTTTCTCCTAGCAACTGAAATTATGCTTACCTTTCCCTTCTCAGGCGACAATTATAGAATTATGCTCCTTCTATGTGCCACTTGCTATATCAAAATCTTTTGCCAGTAAATAATTGCATTGGTGACAAATAGATCTCCCATGATGCTCTACTTTCTTAGGGGAGATATGCTTAGGGCCTTCTATTTTACTGCATATGCATCTTTATTATAATTTTTGTTGGAAGAAAACTAAAACTTAATTGCGGCATAGTTTTGGATGAAATGATACTCACCTCTTTCTTCTGACATCTTTCTGCTGGCTCTTAAAATTCACTTTTGACAGTAGAGTTTATTGTAAAAGAAGCCTTACGGCATATTTAGCTTCTTTAATTTTAAATGTTGCATCTATTGATGTCATAGAAGTATCGTTTGCAGGTCATTTTAGAATAACAGGGAGGATATCAACTCAATGTTCTCTGGCAGATCCTCTTCTTGGTGAACTAACTGTTGATGCGTCCGCAGTTCCTATAAATTCTATTGACATACAGTTACTTCGTGTCGAATCCATTCTTGCTGGTGAGAGGATCATTTCTGACACTTCAGTTATCCAGACGACACAAGTAGATGCATGCCATCCTTTTATGGTTTTCTTTGTGGTAAATGCATATATTGCATCACATGGTATTTATGCGTTAGGTAGCTGATGGAGATGTATGTCAATCTTTGATGCTGCCTATCTATGTCATACTTCCTCGTCTGTTGGTGTGCCCCACAGTTTTAGCTGGGTAAGGGTTCATTTATTAGTTGCTAATTATTTTGCATCTTTTCAACTAGATTTTACTTTTCCTCAAGCTAGATAATCTTTGTATGTACCTAGATATCTAGGTGGTATTGCCTATTTAGTTGGGTTTGTCATAAGCCGCTCTCCTTGCTCTAGCCATTAGGTTGGTTCCAGTATTAGTGGGGCGGACGTTATTGGTGGGTGGTTTTTGTTTAATGAAAACCATGAAGTTTACCTTCACAGGCAACATCCAGTACCTGCTAGGGTTTGTGAACGACTAATCCCCTAAGGACTAAGTTTTAAATCCTAATTTATCTAACACATAACATAAAAAAAAGGAAAATAAAACAAGATAGAAGAAATGAATAGTGATAGTAACTTGTACCTAACTATTTCCCATAAAAGGAAACAAGATAGTAAACAAGATAGAAAATGAACAATAATCCTACACAGGAGATCCTCCTGAATCAGGTTCTATGATGACATTTAAAGGATGAGTTTCCCCATTGAAAACTCTACCTTTCTAGCTGATTTTGATTCTTATATGTTAGCTTTCTTTGGTTCTAGTTTCTAATAAGCATTTTTTTAGGAGTTAGAGATCTGTAATAAGCATTTTAAAGAACCTGAGTTAGTACTTAGTACTGGCGTTTGATGGCTCCTTATTATTTTGTGAAGCAAGGACAATGAGAATGTGTTCAATCTTTATGCAGGTCGTTCAACGTCGAATTCCAGGTCTCTCTAGTCATTAGTTTTCAATCAGAACTGTCCAAGTTATATCCAAAAGCTGATCTCAGAACTCCTAGGCCATGGGTGAGTTAATAGTTGCGTTTCCATGTAAGCATAACGTAATGTCTGCTAACTTTATTTTCTGTGTTCAGTTAGCAATGATGACTCTGCCATTGAGACTATATCGAGCATCATGAAGTGAGCAATTGCACTTTGCAATAGAGGTGTTTATCTTATTAACATCCAAGACGAGTAAATCTAAGTTTTTTATCTGGGCCTTGCTGTAAGTTGATTTGTATATCCTATATATTTTTTTATAATTTTTGCTTCTGTTTTGTCTTGGAGGTGTACTGGTTATTATGCTTGCAACTCTGGAAATATATATACTAGTTGCGTGTGTACTTCAAGTGATAACAAAGTTGAGAAGAAGAAAAAAAAGTATTCCAAATATTGATTTATTGCTTATTGCCGCACTCCTGCTGAATCATTTGCCACAATATATTTTGGGAGATTATGTAATAGGTAAATTGTATTTAACAAAAGTAGCTTGCAATCATCTATGTACACTAAGTAAGATCCCAAATCTTCGATTCAATCAAGATATTAGCTATGTAGTAACCAAAGTAAGATAAGGCTAGTTCAATCTGTACTATCAATAAACAACAACCGTCACATATTCATGGCTGCTGCCAACGGATTCACTCCAATAATATACTAGAGAGAAACTGAATTTTCTCTTCCACAGAACAGCAGATCCCCCATCCGCGGAACAGAAGGCTTTAATCTGATTATAGCTCAAAGATTAACATGTACACTTTAAATGGAGAAAATCATGAGATATATTTTTAATCGCGGAAATTTTGTTAACAAACAAGGAACATTACAATTTTCTTAAACAAAGTTAGGGATTGCTATGCTCTACTCAAGCATATTGATGGGATGATTAATCTATGGACAGGTGGTGAACTGAAGACTGGAAGAACTGCTGGGGCTTGACATGCATTTTCATCTGCTTTAGGGACTTTTCATCTTCTTTAGAGACTTTAGATGGGACTACCGTACTTGTGTATATTGACTGCTTTCTTATTTTATGTACTGTAATATATTTTTTATATTCTTAATATAATCAGTAGACCTTATCCATTTTCGCAACAAGAGTGTGTTAATATCCACACTCTGATGAT
This sequence comes from Iris pallida, assembly GCA_029216955.1. Lineage (NCBI taxonomy): Eukaryota > Viridiplantae > Streptophyta > Magnoliopsida > Asparagales > Iridaceae > Iris > Iris pallida. Next base: position 4,302,813 of record JANAVB010014797.1, read on the forward strand.
TGCTTTCTTACACATTCAATTTTTTACCCTCTTTAATATGTTATCCCAATTGTCCTTGTAAAATTTGTCAATGTTTTTTTTTATATATTAGTATAGCAGCGACAGTTGGACTTCACCTATACCAACTAACTACTGTTTCTATTTAAGTGAAACCTCGTTTTGATTTCTTTTTGTAACAATGGGAAAGTTTCCCCAGTTTTGCTAATAATAATCTCAAAAGCAAAATTGCAAATTCAAGAAATTATTCAGCAACAGTGCAAGAACGATCTGTCTATTAGTTTTGAGCTTGTCACGCAGGTAACATATTATTTTGTCTTACTTTTAGTTACTTGTTCTAAGGAGTTTTACTTTACTTTTTTTTCTTTTAACCTTGAGTGTAAGATTTCTGATTTGATTTGAGCTGTGTACTGAACATGTGAACGTGGATAGAGTAAATGTCAATAAAGTGAAGAACAACTTAATTTTGTGTAGTTTTTTACTGTAAAGTTATTATGTTTGGATTGGCTTACCCAAGTTTTGAACCCGTGCCCATGGCCCTGTCTCGTGAAATCACCGCTGCACGCCACCCCGCGACAAATAAATGCACCTGTGATGTATGTTCTCTATCCAGTGTGAACGTTATATTTATTTCTTTCCCCCCGCAATAGTAAAGCCATTGTTCTTTGAACTTCATCCTTGCTTACTCACACTTCTCTCAATCGACAGAGAAAATGGCAGGCTACGGTCAAAGAGCACAACTACTTCAGTGTATTGTGTCATGCCTTCTTCTTCCCCATCTAATACATGGTGCTATTGCTGGAGGTGATGTTGGTGGTGGTTCTGTCGACCTATCGTATGGTTATTACAAGGACTCGTGCCCTGAGTTGGAAGTCATTGTGAGGAACACACTCCTTCCCATCTTCATGACCGATCCTCGTTCGCCTTCTGCTTTTCTCCGTCTCCTCTTCCACGACTGCCAAGTGCAGGTACGCAATTATCTAATGTTCGGAAATCACATTTTATGTTATGTTTTTTGTCCGCTCCTTGTAATAACATTTTCAAGTTATTAACATGTTTATTGTTCTCCCGCCTACAAAATTGTCTCTAACATAGGGAGAATTGTTCATGGTCCCCTTCTTTGAGCAAAAGATTTGTTGTTTGTTAAAAGCATTGACCAAATTTTTTGTAGCAAAAGTTGGATAAATGTAATCGAATATAAAGGAACATATAGGCCCCTGTTGGAAGTAGGTATACTTGATGAGAAGTTCTCATTTTAACTACCTATAAATCTGGTCTTCCCAAGTTTGTTTCTGAATTTGGAGTAATGCTTCCGTTAAACTTGCTGTTTTTTTCGTAAATTATACTGTTCTTTTTGCTTTTACTTTAAGTATATTATCGCTTATTGCTGCAATTGATCTAACTATATACTACTATTCTTGCTCAAGATGTATGTTACTTCTATAGTTCTGTTGCAGACTTGTGGTTTTTATTGTTGCAGACAAGTGGATCTCTAGACCCTTCTAAATCAGAAGAGGCCAGGGTTTCTGAATGAATAATTTTTCATACCGTTGACTGAACTGGTGGTAAGAAAAAGATTCCTATGAAGCTATGTGATCTATGGGGTTAAAAAAATATTCACGAGTTCAACTGTAATTTACTTGTGGTAGCAAGTACATATCAAGTGTTCAACTGTAATTTATTTGTGGTAGTAAGTACATATCTAGTGTGCAACTGTAATTTACTTGTGGTAGTAAGTACATATCTAGTATTTATCCGTATGTACTGGTACACACTGCTATACTACATTCTGCATAAATACTTACTGAACTTGACTTTGATTCCTTTCAGGGTTGTGATGCATCCATCCTTTTGGACTACGACTACAGCCAGGGGACTTCAGAGATGGCATCCTCCAAAAATTTTGGGATAAGGAATAGGGAATCAATTTCAGAGATCAAGTCTGTAGTTGAACAAGTGTGCCCCGGGCAGGTCTCGTGCGCCGATATCCTAGCATTGGCAGCCAGGGACTCGGTGGCCTACTCCGGTGGGCCGTACATAGCCATCCCTCTCGGCAGGAAGGATTCGACCACCAGCAGCATCCACCGGGCGGACGAGGAGCTTCCTTCAGCGTCACTGGGGTCGGACGGTGCACTGCGGTTGTTTGCTAACAAGGGCATGACCATTGAAGAGTCTGTGGCAATAATGGGTCAGTTGTCTCGTTTCCTTTCCCATCTTTTCTCTTGTTTCTGCTGCTGCTGCTTCTGCTTATTTAGGGGTGAGCGTTCGGTATATTCGGCTTCAACCGAGCCGAATTAGTCAAAATTGAGTAAACCGAAATTCTAAAAGTTCAAAACCGAAACCGAACCGAATAATAAATTTGGTTTATTCGGTTGGAATTAATGTGTCGGGCCCAAAGTTGAGATCGTGGTTAAATCGTTTTAAAAATTATAACTTTTATACACACATTTGTTGAATTTCAAAGTTACGCACAAAGTTGGACTAGTTGTTAAATTATCAAAGTTGGAATTCAAAACATATACATAGAATTATTATTTTTTAAATATACACATTTTAAAATTTAGGATATTTACATAATTGTATAATTCTTATTCGGTTTTGGTTTTGGACCGAAATCTGAAACCAAAACTGAATAATGAATTTTTGTATTTTGAAAACCGAAACCGAACCTTTTTTTTTAAAAAAAAAAACCTAACTGAATTTCTTTTTCGGCTCAGTTCGGTTCAATTTTCGGTCCGAAACTGAATAATGCTCACCCCTATGCTTATTTGGTTGATGAATATTGTCAGCTCGACTTGTTCATCAATTCTGCATTGCCTAGATTAGTTATGCATAAATTCAACAGTGGTAAAAAGGAAAGAAGTACATATATGCTATGAAGTCTGTTTCTGTGCAACTATGCATATGACACTGTCAAAGTAACTAGTTGAGGATCAGTAACTGAGTTCTGTCAAAACATGTAAAACATGTGATAACATGGAATGTGGCTTTATTGCAGGGGGGCACACTCTGGGAACTGGTCACTGCATTAACATAGTGCACAGGCTGTACGACTCCAAGGATGTGCAGCACGAGAAGATGGAGAGTGGATTTGAAGCCTTGCTTAGGCTCAAGTGCCCAACTCAAGCCCCCCTGACCAACCACACCTTCGTAGTTAACGACCTGACCACCTTGGTGTTCGATAATCAGTACTATCGGAACGTCGTGGACGGCCGAGGCCTCTTCACTGTCGACGCATCCATCGCCTCGGACCCCCGCACGGCTCCGGTTGTGAGACGCTTTGCGGCGGACCAGGCCTACTTCTTTCGTGCCTTCTCCTCGGCCTTCGTTAAGCTCTCCTCTGCGGTGGTTCCCAGGACCGACGGACAGATTAGAAGACGCTGCAGCCGTGTGAACTAGTCAGTGGTTTGCATAATGTGTGTGTGAGCAGAGCTGGTTATATATTGTTGAATAGATTACGATCAATCGGTTGGTAGTGGTCTGGATGAGTATAATAGAAATATTGTGATTGTGGATGGAATAGTAGACAGTGAGTTTGAAAAGCCAAATAACAAAACATGTTTACAATTTGCAAGAAGCATGGCAGCATGGTTGCTCCGACCTCAGCTATCAGGGGTGAGTATCGGTTCGGTTCGGTTCAAACCGAACCGAATACGTGAAAACCGAAATAACCGTAAACCGTATTTTTTCAAAACCGAAAACCGAACCGTTTTTATAAAAACCGAACAAAAACCGAACCGAATTAATTCGGTTCGATTTTCGGTCGGTTCGGTTTCATGGGCCAATGTGCATGGCCTTCAAGTTTTTAGCAAAATGGGCCTATTTAAATAACAAAATTTAAAAAAATATATGACATTATTGTATTTATGAATTGTTATATTACATAGAGTGAAAAATATTAGTATATATAGATTGAAGGTAGATAGAGAGAGTGCTCAAAGAAGTACCGACATAGAATAGGAGAAGAGAGTGCGCTCAGTTAGGGGTTAATAAACATTAGTATATGTATATTGTGGGTAGTTTGATAAATTACTAAATCTAAATCGATTTTCGGTTCGGTTCGGTTTTTTCGGATGAAAACCGAAAATCGAACCGTTTTTTTAAATTTTCAAACCATAAATCGAACCGATAATCGAAAAACCGAACCGTTTGTCATATTTCGGTTCGATTCGGTTCGGTTTTCAACCGTTATATGCTCACCCCTACAGCTATGCAACGACGAGATGTAGTGCTTGACGGATAAAATACTATCAGATTTACTGAATACACAAGGATGCCATACGAAATATTGTAATGCTGCTCCAAATAGCTCATTCTTTTCCTAGGCATTATGGATATCCGGTGCAATGCACATATATATATGTGACTTATCATTGTGTAGGAAGCGTAAATATAAAAATATATTAAGAATACATTAACGATTCGAAACACGTGTGAAGTATTTGTCGTAAGGTTCTACGGATTGTCCATATTTGATGGCGCCGTACATGTCCATTTCCGAGTTTCCGTCAAATATATGTAAGATGTATTAGTTCTAGTTGGTGCTCAAAATTTAGGCTATTTATAAGGGCACATCAAAAGTTGATCAGGACTAGCCAAAAGCAAACTTTGATTTATTTATAAGTTTGTCATTGAAAAAATTACTCAGGGCTAGCCAACATGTGAGTATATAAGTCAACTTTTTATTTTTTTTTTTGCTCTCCTCTCCAAAAAGAAGAAGAAAAAAAAAAACATCAATTTTTCCAAACCTAGTTTATTTTGATTTTTTGCTCTCTTCTAATTTCTCAGATCTCTTTCTCCAAATCCTAGTTTATTTTTCTTCTTGTTTGGACATAATGGATGAAACCCTAGTTGTAGAAGAAATTGGGTTATCAAATCTATCAAATCTATTAATCTATTAGTCTATTAACCAATTTTTCTTTATTAATAGAAGAATTATGCATGAAATCCTAGTTGTAGAAAAAAAACTATGGAAGAAATCCTACTTCTGTAACACCCCAGTCCCAAAATACGTAGGACTAGGAACGTAGACATGTCCGTTGTATATATACGAAGTACACTCCAATATATGAAAACCTCGTATGAATACATAAGCTGTAAAATGCAGTAGAACCATAACTAATCTCATCCACACAAAATAAATGAGTAAAAGATATCATATAATCAACTATGAATTGTCATTGGTACATGTAGTTGGGCGGAGACAAATCCACTACCAACTATGAAAAGAAATACACAACAAAAGAAAAAGCTTGGCGAGCGAAGCGAAAACGATCGAAGTGCAATCATCCTCGAAGAAATAGTGACGATCATAGTCACGGCTAGAACACCTGCGAAAGACAAGAGCACACACCTGACGAGATAACCAGCTCCTCAGAGGGACGTAACAAGACACATAATATCATGCCATATAAACTGAATAAATATTGCTCAAATAAATAAGTCAATTGAATTATAACATGGTCCAATACACACCTATTGAACTAGCTTACCATCCCCCCAACCAAACAAGGACATGAGATGGTAAACTAATTCACGATGACATATCTTTCCATGCTATGAATCCAATATGGTATCTAGACCCCAACAAGGTTCAATACCTTCTCATCGAAGTAGTAAGTCACACCTACAACCAAACAAGGACAAGATGTGACGAACTAATCCGCGACAAGTTATTGTTCCAAGCCACGGTCAAATACAAGTACCCAAACCAAAAGTACTCATACCTAACGGATAAGTTAGCCTAACCGTTCTAAGTGAAATGTAGTTAAGAACAATCCTTCCTACGCATGGGCCCTGGCTAAATGGGATCGGCATAGTCCCCCCTTGGGGCACCAGAGGCCCAATCAATAAGAACATAACGTTTCGCAGAACGTCAGTGGCCGTCAATAATCATGGGTAATCTGACCCGTGTCTCCAGCGAACCTCACGTGTTACAAAAGGGAAAGTGCACCGTAGCCCATACGCTAAGGAATTGTCCTCTCCGCCCAATTCCTACTATGTTGTATCCACAACACAAACCTCTATAACCGCTAAGTCAAACTAGCATGCAACCTCTATTAGCGGTTATTCCTATCGCACGGCTTTTATGTACTGGTGGCCAGCCAATCACGTATGTCCGTGTTCTACATGCGACACACAACTTCGTGGTACAACGTGTCAAGGCCAATGAATACAACACACAAGGTGGTCCCTTAAATTTAGGTTTAATGTGTAAGAAAAATAATACATAGCAGGAAATATAACTGAACTGTAAGTTCTAACAAGTTATGCCATGTATCACAGTTTATTTTGCATAAAAAATAATGAATAATGCATAAAATATGAGCTAAAATAAATAAACAGCAAATGACAAGGTGTCTTGCCTGGTAGTACGTCTGGTGTGCTGCAATGATCAATGTGGCACGAACTACGACTTCGGATAATAACTACACAAGGTGACCCCTGATGGTGGCACGGACAGTTCTATTGGATCCAGAAGGGTCAAATTAGTTAGGTTCGACATAAGGTAGTCTTGAATTGGCGAGGAAACATGAATAATGAGATTTAGTCATAAACGGAAGGATAGTCGAAGGAAATTGGATAAATATTATATATACGATTTTAGAAATATTTTATAATACTTGAAAATGTATTTTTATTAGTTAAAATAGTTTTTAGATATATACTTGAAAATAAAATAAAAAATGTTTTAAGGCAAAACTCTAAGTTTGTTAAAAATAGGATTTCTAGTTAAAAATATATCTTATTAGACAAATCTATATTTTAAAAAATGGCTGGAAATATATCACATCCGAAATTAGAAATTACATATGGGCACAACCCCATACTATATTTTTTCTTGCAAAAATAATTTTGAAAATTACTATATATTTTTTTATATAACAATAATATTAATAATAAGAGAAAATAAAATAAATACTTTTATTATTTAATTACATACATTACACTAAAACACTCTTGTACTTAGGTCAAAGTAATTAGTAAAGGTAATAATAATATTAATACATAATAATAATATCACAAGACAATTGTTGTCCTTTCTTCTTTTTTTTAAAATAAAATAATAATAATAATAATAGAAATAAAAATCTATAATAATAATAATACAAAAATACTAATAATATATTTACATATACAATACATACATACATTCTTAATACAAAGAATAATAATAATAATAATAATACCATATACATACAACTAAATCATTTATGGAAATTTATTAATACTAAATATAATAAAACAAACGAAAGAAAAGAAGAAGGAAAGTAACAAACAAAAACAAAAACAAAACAACAAAATATCTATAATAAAAATAAAAATAGAAAACGAAAAAAAATCACACAACAGAGGCTGTGCTGTTGTGTTCTTCCTCTTTAGTTATAAGAAAGGGGAACGAAAGGGAGAGCGAGTGTTTAGAGATCGAGAGGGGAAACGGGGAGAAGAGGAGCGGGAGAGTGAGAGAGCGGAGGATGGGGAAGAGAGCGGAAGAGAGAGGGGACGCGCGAGAGAAAGGGAGAGGAAGAGGATGAGCGGAGGAGTGATGGAGAACGGGGAGCGGGCGGCGCTTCAGGCCGCACGGCACCGGAGGCAAGCGATCCTGCGGCGGGGAGGCGCGGCTGCTCCCGAGGCCCCACGCTCGCCGAGATCTGGGGAACGACGATTACGCGGCGGCGCATCTCGTGGGGCGACGTCGAGGTTCGACGTCGGCCTGACAGAGGAGGGGTTCGGCTGTTGGGATGTCGCAGCCACCATGATCAGAGCGGCTGCCTTGTTTGCGGAGGATGGAGCTGGCCTGGGGCGGCTCACCGGCGGTCGTGGCAAGGCTCGGGTGGCGGCGGATGGGCATGGCGGCCGACGGTCAAGTTAGTAGTGGTGGTAGTGTTTTTCTTTGTCGTTATTTTGGGGATTTGGGCTGTCGGTGGTGGCGCTCGGCCAAGGTGGCCGGAGGTAGTTTGGTTGGTCGGGGGAGTTTTTGGCCGTGGCGTCGAATAATGGTGGCAACGGCGGTTGCGGGATGGTCGGGTGTCGGAAAGGAGTGGTGATGGTGGTGGTGAGGATGCGGTCAGGACGGACTAGTTGTTTGCTGTCACGCCCCGCTCCCGTAGGAGCGATCGTCCTCGCTAAGGCGTGATGCCGCACGGGCCTAGGTTGCGCCCGTGCAAGGCCAAGTCCAGAAACGGCCGATTTGAGTCTAGGCCACAGAGTCGCACAGAGTGTCCCCATTTGCAGCGGAAAGTAAATGAACACAAGTTGAATACGAAATCAAACTATTTATTGATATTCAAGAAGTTACAAGCGGCGCTAGGCCGATATTACAAATCGCTCAAGCTCTCTCTCTCTCTGAAACATAAAAGGCGTGCCAAATGGCTTACAACATGGAAGGATACATGGCGATGTTCCGATACATTATGTCCTGTATAGGGTGCTTCAGCTTCTTGCAACGTTCCAAGGCCCCAGAGTTGGCTCCGCGCCTTGACACGTTCGATGGAAGCTCCGCACCCGCCGGCGTCTCCTGCTATCCTGCAAGCATACTGTGGGGTTATCAGTACATTGTTATGCACTGGTGGGGAGGCTGGCTCGCCCACAATGCCATCATTACCAAACACGTTCTATAATCTTTTGTGCATCTCTATCATTCATTGTCTTTCTAATCTTGCCTTAGGATCAATTTCATGGCATATTTCATGACCTATCTCGTGTGGCCGAATTCAAGTGTCGCATGAGAAATACATGCACGACTTACCCATACTTACCGTCCGGCCTTCCCTGTTCAAGGTAAACCAAGTTAAACCACAATTCATGAATAATAACATAACACGATTCATGTACGCATTCAATATCAAGTGTGTGTCCATGTCTCGGGATTCTAGCACGTCGTGGGCATGTTCTAGCATGTCGTAGGCACGTTTTAAAGTGTTACAATTCAAGCATGTTCCGGATATTATATTCAAGCACGTTCAGGAGTGTTACATATCGAGCATGTTCATGATCAGGATGTTATATTTCAAGCATGTTCAAGAGTGTTATATTTCGGGCATGTTCATGTTCAGGATATTACACTTCAAGCATGTTCTGGAGACACTTCATTTTAGTTTACTTAGACTACTTTGATTTCAATGCAAGAACTTGCACGTGGATTGCCACCAGCATAGTCCACTTAATCTACATGCACGGGTCGCTGGCTTTGCAAGCCATTTAGGACATTCCCCTGTGGCAATTCTCAACTTAGCGTAGGGTGATGGCTGGTACACCCCGTTAAGTCTCTTGAATATACCCTCCTACTTACGTCTCTTGGTGCCCAAGCCCGCACCCAAGCAGCCCGTAAGCGCCGTTGATTCTGCCTAGGCCGGCCACGGTTTACCCCTCCAACGCCCGTGCCGCAGAATCCTTCCACACGACGGCCACGGTATTCCCCCCCATCGCCCGTGCCGTTTGTCCACGACCATTTCGTATTGTCTTGTCATTTTAACTTAGCGGCTATCTCCGAGCCGTAGGCTAACCCTTAGCCATAATGCGTTAACGACCAGGTTGGCGTCCGTACAGCGCGGGTAGCGAGCCCCGTTGCACGTGCCCGTCACACCTGTCGCTAGCGTCTTCCATGTCTTATCTTTCATGCCATAATGCGTTAACGACCAGGTTGGCGTCCGTACAGCGCGGGTAGTGAGCCCCGTTGCACGTGTCCGTCATACCTGTCGCTAGCGTCTTCCATGTCTTATCTTTCATGTATTCTTTCTTTCATTTCATTCTTTAACTTGTTCGTTCGTTCATAGAGTCATTCATGTATTTATTAATTCGTTCGTGGATTCATTCTTTCACGCATTATGCAACTCCCAGTGTGGGAGTCGCCTTGGCGACCCATCGGTCCCATAGCCTTCCAATGTTGCTAAACTCTACTCGGAGCGACTATGTTGATAGCCTTCCCGTTTCATTGTTGTAAACCATTCATTGTTTCATTGTTTGAACGTATAAGGGACATGAACGTGAGCTTGTGCCTTAGCACGAGCATAGAGCGCGGTGCGAGCGTTTCTATGATTTCCAAGTTCTTTTCCATGTTCTAAACAAGCATGCAAGATGGGATTATTCCCTTAGCTAGGTGCGTTGAATCATTTATTAGCATGCAGGGTGTTATCGCCTAGCGATTCTCGTGATAGTGTCCGCATTGTTATGTGTCTAGGCTAAGCACAGACGGGTTCATCGGAGCCACCCACCTTAGCGATGTTCGCATCGGCCGAGCGATCCTCCGAGCGCGCCTTTGCAAGTCTAAGTCTGGATTCTTCTTGACGGGCCAATGCAAGTCTTGCATCGATTTGCATCGATACTTCATCGGGTCGAGGCAACTCTTCGGGTCGACGGCTCGTTTTGAGTCGTTGCACGCGCCGTTTGGAATCGGCGTTCCGCTAGGGCGGAGCGGGTCACTACATAATACACCACTCAAAATAAGTCTCGTCCTCGAGACTTTCTGAGTGCAGGTCATCCTACCATTTCTTAACTCGTGTTTTCGTGTTTCTTAGACAATTTCATCGAGCGGCCCTATCGTTCGACGGCATCGAACCATATTTGATATCTTTCTAAGTTCCATGTCGCACGCGTTGTGTCGATTTATCGAATAGCCTTTCATTCATTTTAGAGTTGATTGTACTTATTCAATTCAAGTATTTCTTCGTCTTGGTTGCCATTTCGACATGTCATGGAACTGGAATGGCTGCACGAGGCACGTTGTAAGTCATCAAATGCGAGGGTCGCAGGCTAAGGCAAATTCACTTTTCGCTCATCTCGGTCATCGAGATGACCCGACTCGCTTCTCAAGCGTTCTCGTTCATGAAATCAGTATGATTTCTTCTTAGCGGGGTCGACCACGTCAAGTAAATTTTCGTCCAATTCAAGACCAAGTATTGCACTATCGTCGAGCATAACTTCCTATCAATGGTTCAATTCGTTGTACCAACTTTTACTAGCACGATTTCACGTTCACGACACTTGTTCACTCCCCAAGTCGTGCTAGAACTCATCGTATCACTTGGCCGGATCGTGCACGCATTTCAGGCGTCCCCAAAATACCTGCATTCAGCCTAGCCGCATGATAGAGAATTTGTCATTCTCACTTGAGTCGCATCGTGCACATACCCAGGCGTCCCTGAAATATATGCATGTCAGCCGAGTCTCGTGAGTAGGGTTTCCTACATTCGTGGTTCATGCTATCCATTCATGCCAATCCTCAAGATCAATCCTTTGATTGCTAACACATGGAACAGGGGCGTCTCGCCTAACCGCTAGGCCATCTTTTTCGAGGCTAAGTCAATGTCAGGATTGGAATCATAGTTCCCCAACAATAATGCCAACACTGACCCCAATCCTAGGGTCAAACCAAAGTCGGTAGTACGGGATTTTCTACCCAAGCTCGCGTCACTCAGATTTCTAAACATCGAGCACGATCATCTATTCTCGTCAAGGCATTCGCCGCGTATATCCGAATTCATTCTGATCACATACTTCACATATCCATTCTTTCCAATTCATGTATTCGATCACGAGTTCATCTAGCTTTGACAATATGTTGCGCCCCAATCTCACGCGAGTCCGATTATCCACGGTGGTTCATGAATCACCATGCAACGCTCCCGCGGAATAATCATTCTCATCGGGGCGTAACTCTTGTTTGCGTCTAGACTAATTCATTTTCGATACGCGGATTGGACCTACTCAATCCTCAAACTTAATCATTCAAGCACACCGAATCATTCTTAAGTCATCTTCGCGTCAAACCACAAGTCGAAGCAATCGTATTGCCACGCCGTGCAAGTTTGATCACCCCTGCTGGATGAATCACCATACCAGCGGTCACGCGGAGTAATCGCCCTAATCGGCGCGACGCATGTGCGAGGCTGGAGTTGCGCTCGCATAAGACAAGAATGTCGACGTTGGGGTTATCGTCGAAGTAAATCCAAGCATTTCATTTCATCCAAGTCAAGATTTCAATTCGATAGTTTACCCGTCATTTGTTCAACCAGAAAATCCTCGAGCCAAGTTTATCCTTTTCCTCGACACATTTCAATATCCTAATTATAACATCCATCGGAACAATGACATTTGCACGATCGTCATTTGTCGAGTCAGAGTACCCCCGAGTTATCGCATATCGATCTTTGATACGCCTCAATACCATCGACGATATGCGTAACCTGACGATCTTCCTTTGCAACCAATTTCGAGTCGTGCGTTGATGCTGTTGTCCGAGTTGGATATTCCTCAATTTTTTTCCGATACTCAAGATCAAGTTCAGTCGCTTTTCCTCAAAGCTTGTTTCAAGATCGTTATTCAAAACTCAAGTCACATTTCATTTGCATCAATTCGACATCGCACGCACGTTCCTCTAAGTTTCCTCGATCAAGACCATCTATTTTTATCCATCGTTTCGAATCATTTCTAACACGCGTTACCCATTCACAAGTTGTCCGAACGACATCTCGTTCGGGACATACGAAGTCACGATCAACTAAGCGTGACACGTTCTAAAGCTTTGCGCGACCGCATCGCTTCGCCGACATACTTGTTCTATCCGTAATTTCTTTAGTCTCGCTCGAACAATTTCTATAACGTCCATACACCACTCAGGGTTCGAGCCACTCGACTAGTCGTTGACACTCATTCTTATTCTTCTTCGAACCTATCACATACACCACTCGGGTTCAAGCCATACGGTCTAATCCTCAATCACGTTCGCGTCATGCACTAAGATATCCTTCAGATTCGTTCGACGAATCTCTAGCGTACTCGCTTACGTCGTCTCGACGTACTAAGTCGTTCACACGAGTCCTCAAAATCCAAGTCAATCATTCGCGTACGCCTAAGCGTTAACTCGATAGCGTTCCTATCGATATACACTCAAAGTGTATCTCCGTTCTCGATCGAGCAATACTTGATATCGCTTGCAACCCGATTGCACCCAAGAGTCGAGGTGCGCGACACGCGGACTAAGTTGTACCGCTTAACCATCCCGCATGGACTATATTCATGTTTTGCACGCTCAGTTGCTAGGGTCAACGCAAGACTAGTTAGGCACGTACGAGACATGTTAACTTTGCATGTGTTCTCAATCGAGTCATGTTTAACGTCGTCCGGCACAAAGGCCTTCGCCTATCGATCCCGTGCAACCGAGTACTTGTACGAGCTTTTGAAAGTATTAGACTTATTGTATGGAACATCCCAAGGCACAACGAGAGAGAGCGTACACTTCCTTATTTCCAACCGAGCTTTCAAAACTGAGATAATCGAAATGAAGTCCAAGGACGTAAAGCCGTGCTCTGATACCAATCTGTCACGCCCCGCTCCCGTAGGAGCGATCGTCCTCGCTAAGGCGTGATGCCGCACGGGCCTAGGTTGCGCCCGTGCAAGGCCAAGTCCAGAAACGGCCGATTTGAGTCTAGGCCACAGAGTCGCACAGAGTGTCCCCATTTGCAGCGGAAAGTAAATGAACACAAGTTGAATACGAAATCAAACTATTTATTGATATTCAAGAAGTTACAAGCGGCGCTAGGCCGATATTACAAATCGCTCAAGCTCTCTCTCTCTCTGAAACATAAAAGGCGTGCCAAATGGCTTACAACATGGAAGGATACATGGCGATGTTCCGATACATTATGTCCTGTATAGGGTGCTTCAGCTTCTTGCAACGTTCCAAGGCCCCAGAGTTGGCTCCGCGCCTTGACACGTTCGATGGAAGCTCCGCACCCGCCGGCGTCTCCTGCTATCCTGCAAGCATACTGTGGGGTTATCAGTACATTGTTATGCACTGGTGGGGAGGCTGGCTCGCCCACAATGCCATCATTACCAAACACGTTCTATAATCTTTTGTGCATCTCTATCATTCATTGTCTTTCTAATCTTGCCTTAGGATCAATTTCATGGCATATTTCATGACCTATCTCGTGTGGCCGAATTCAAGTGTCGCATGAGAAATACATGCACGACTTACCCATACTTACCGTCCGGCCTTCCCTGTTCAAGGTAAACCAAGTTAAACCACAATTCATGAATAATAACATAACACGATTCATGTACGCATTCAATATCAAGTGTGTGTCCATGTCTCGGGATTCTAGCACGTCGTGGGCATGTTCTAGCATGTCGTAGGCACGTTTTAAAGTGTTACAATTCAAGCATGTTCCGGATATTATATTCAAGCACGTTCAGGAGTGTTACATATCGAGCATGTTCATGATCAGGATGTTATATTTCAAGCATGTTCAAGAGTGTTATATTTCGGGCATGTTCATGTTCAGGATATTACACTTCAAGCATGTTCTGGAGACACTTCATTTTAGTTTACTTAGACTACTTTGATTTCAATGCAAGAACTTGCACGTGGATTGCCACCAGCATAGTCCACTTAATCTACATGCACGGGTCGCTGGCTTTGCAAGCCATTTAGGACATTCCCCTGTGGCAATTCTCAACTTAGCGTAGGGTGATGGCTGGTACACCCCGTTAAGTCTCTTGAATATACCCTCCTACTTACGTCTCTTGGTGCCCAAGCCCGCACCCAAGCAGCCCGTAAGCGCCGTTGATTCTGCCTAGGCCGGCCACGGTTTACCCCTCCAACGCCCGTGCCGCAGAATCCTTCCACACGACGGCCACGGTATTCCCCCCCATCGCCCGTGCCGTTTGTCCACGACCATTTCGTATTGTCTTGTCATTTTAACTTAGCGGCTATCTCCGAGCCGTAGGCTAACCCTTAGCCATAATGCGTTAACGACCAGGTTGGCGTCCGTACAGCGCGGGTAGCGAGCCCCGTTGCACGTGCCCGTCACACCTGTCGCTAGCGTCTTCCATGTCTTATCTTTCATGCCATAATGCGTTAACGACCAGGTTGGCGTCCGTACAGCGCGGGTAGTGAGCCCCGTTGCACGTGTCCGTCATACCTGTCGCTAGCGTCTTCCATGTCTTATCTTTCATGTATTCTTTCTTTCATTTCATTCTTTAACTTGTTCGTTCGTTCATAGAGTCATTCATGTATTTATTAATTCGTTCGTGGATTCATTCTTTCACGCATTATGCAACTCCCAGTGTGGGAGTCGCCTTGGCGACCCATCGGTCCCATAGCCTTCCAATGTTGCTAAACTCTACTCGGAGCGACTATGTTGATAGCCTTCCCGTTTCATTGTTGTAAACCATTCATTGTTTCATTGTTTGAACGTATAAGGGACATGAACGTGAGCTTGTGCCTTAGCACGAGCATAGAGCGCGGTGCGAGCGTTTCTATGATTTCCAAGTTCTTTTCCATGTTCTAAACAAGCATGCAAGATGGGATTATTCCCTTAGCTAGGTGCGTTGAATCATTTATTAGCATGCAGGGTGTTATCGCCTAGCGATTCTCGTGATAGTGTCCGCATTGTTATGTGTCTAGGCTAAGCACAGACGGGTTCATCGGAGCCACCCACCTTAGCGATGTTCGCATCGGCCGAGCGATCCTCCGAGCGCGCCTTTGCAAGTCTAAGTCTGGATTCTTCTTGACGGGCCAATGCAAGTCTTGCATCGATTTGCATCGATACTTCATCGGGTCGAGGCAACTCTTCGGGTCGACGGCTCGTTTTGAGTCGTTGCACGCGCCGTTTGGAATCGGCGTTCCGCTAGGGCGGAGCGGGTCACTACATTTGCTAGTCTGGGGTACGATGTTGGGGTGGTGATAATGACGACGGGTGATGCTGATTGTTGGCAGGAAGGTCACTGGCCGGGAACGGCGGCGTTGTAGTTGGTGGTGGTAATGGCAGTGTCGCGGTGGTCAGGGAGGCGGCAATAATGGGGCTGCGGTGAATGGTGGTGGAGGCAGCGGGCTACTGCTCGAGGTCGGGGATGATGATGACTGGGATGACGGTGTGATCTTAGGGGACGGAGCCGGGCAGTGGCCACGTAGAATCAGGGGTCGGGTGAAGTGTCCTGCGAGACACGGGATGGGTTGGCGTTCGGGGTTGTCGAACGCGGAAAAGAGATTACTGTATTTGTAATAAAATAGAAATATAATGAGTGGCAAGAGGACGGACACGATGCACGCAATGATGTGATGGTGGAGGATTTTTGTGGATAGTTGTGGGAATTCATGGAAAAAGAGGGCAAGTACCTCTCCTTTTATAGGAGATGGGAATCCCATTAGGATGAGGACTATGGTGGTTTAAATCCCCTTAGATAATTCATCTATTAATTTAAATCCATTCAAAAATTTCAAATCCAAATCTAAATCAATTTAAATATAATTACATTATATTTTTTAGTTTAAAATCAAATAAGATAAATCAACTTTCAAATATAGATATTAATTTAACTATTTAAATAAATCCATAAAATCAAATCAAGATTTAAATTACCACAATAATTTCAAAATATGTTTTCCAAAAATACTAATAATAATAATTTCGAAAATTATATTATTATTTGAAAATAAACTAATAAATAATTACGAAATATATATGTATGCACAAATAATATTTACATAAATATACTTTTCTAGTATACCATTTTATAAGTATATTATTTATTATTATAACTGTATAAATGAAAGGCTTTTCATAAATAAAATCATAAACTTGGAAATTTTGGTACGATAGCTAAAAATAATTATTACATATATTATTTTGAAACTATAAAAATAGAAAAAAATTCAAAAAAAATATGTACGCTCGCACATATTCGCACTCGTCGAGCAATTTCGAAAAACGAAATTTCGCGCACGGCGTACAATACAACTACGCGACGTACAATACAAAATAAAAAAAGTATCAAATAAAAAAAAAGTAAAAATTTAGGGGTTTTACATCCTACCCAACTTAAAAGAATTTCGTCCTCGAAATTAAGAATAATAGGGGTGGGTGAGAAGGTCACATGGGTATATCGGTAATGAATACGATCAAGTCACTGGACGAGGCAAAGAAACAACGTTCAATGCAAACATGCATTAGAAAATCGCGATTTTAAATAATGACGAAAATAAATCATGGATATGGCTAACTAACGCCATAAAAAAATGATTAGGGTTAAAGTTTAATCAAGATAACATGCAATAAAGATTAGCATGGTATCAAGAGAAATAAATTTAGAGATTTAGAAGATATGCTTTCTTGAGAGTAGGTTGATGGCACGATTAAAAGAACGAATTAAGTTCACTCCTAAATTAAGCTATTAGAAGGTCATGATAGGGCCAGAAAAAGGACGAGTAGTTTAGGATGAAGATATAGCAACATCGAGTGATAATGGTCCTAATCGATAGGAAGGCTAGAGAAATTTCTAGCACAACGCCTTCGTCCTTCTGAAATAGGTGAAGGCAAAAGCAATATAGAGTTCGAAGGAGGCGTTATCGAATACGAATACGTGGTTCAAAGGCGACCGAATAATTCAAAAGGAGTTGCTAAGGCAGTCGCGGATGGGACTCTAGAGGGCAAGTTTAGCTATATCCCCATCCACGTAGAACGATAGATAAAAGCGAACCAAAGGGCACTAGATTGATCAGACCATCGATCACGCACCGGTTCTGAATAGACAATACGTTAGTGGATGCCTCCAATAACATATGTCATGAACAAGCTTGATAAAAAATTGAGCTTACAAAAACTAGGCTACATTAGCATCATTAGTCTAGATAGTAAAAATATAGGCACGTGAGATTAAGATTGAAATAAAGTAGAATTAGTTCAACTCCTTAAGATTTTAAGTCATATCCTACGTTGGTCTCTATACAGTCATCCTATAGTCTTCTTGTCAAAGTCCTTGGTTGGCTAGATGGGTTAGGGTCCTCTAAATTCTAAAATCTAAGTAGACTTGCTAATATAGGTCACAAGGATAAAAGGATTGCTAGGTCATAAGGCATTCTACCCAACTTAAAAGAATTAAACTAATGGTGTTTTGGGACAAAAAAAACATGTCCAACTAATAGGGGTCACCTGTCTAGCCTCTAGCAAACACGAAGGGAAGATAAGAATAATGATAGAAGGAATCAAGCAAGATGCAAATCAATGAGTCAAACGGTAGATAAAATCTAGGAAAAGGTCAAGTATGTGGATGAGATCCTAGACTCTAATCCTATACGCAGGCTTGCTTGGTACGGTAAAGTAACCAAATAATTTATCTTGACCTGTATGGACCACCACAAAAATATGTAACGCTCCAGTCCCAAAATACGTAGGACTAGGAACGTAGACATGCCAGCTATATACATACGAAGTACACTCCAATATATGGAAACCTCGTATGAATACATAAGCTGTAAAATACAGTAGAACTATAACTAATCTCATCCAAAATAAATAAATAAAAGATATCATATAATCAACTATGAATTGTCATTGGTACATGTAGTTGGACGGAGACAAATCCACTACCAACTATGAAAAGAAATACACAACAAAAGAAAAAATTTGGCGAGCGGAGCGAAGACGATCGAAGTGCAATCATCCTCGAAGAAATAGTGACGATCATAGCCACGGCTAGAACACCTGTAAAAGACAAGAGCACACACCTGACGAGATAACCAGGTCCTCAGAGGGACGTAACAAGACACATAATATCATGCCATATAAACTGAATAAATATTGCTCAAATAAATAAGTCAATTGAATTATAACATGGTCCAATACACACCTATTGAACTAGCTTACCATCCTCCCAACCAAATAAGGACAGGAGATGGTAAACTAATTCATAATGACGTATCTTTCCATGCTATGAATCCAATATGGTATCTGAACCCCAACAAGGTTCAATACCTTCTCATCGAAGTAGTAAGTCACACCTATAACCAAACAAGGACAAGATGTGACGAACTAATCTGCGACAAGTTATTGTTCCAAGCCACGGTCAGATAAAAGTACCCAAACCAAAAGTACTCATACCTAACGGATAAGGTAGCCTAACCGTTCTAAGTGAAATGTAGTTAAGAACAATCTTTCCTACGCATGGGCCCTGGCTAAATGAGATCGACATAGTCCCCCCTTGGGGCACCAGTGTCACGCCCCAATTCCGTCGAATCGATAGTCGACCCCCGGACGTGATGTCGTGTGAACCTAATTTGCGATCGCACAAGGCCTAGTCATAAGGTAATCCGAGACACGAGATCTAAGAGAGTACGCAAACAAATTGATACACACAATAAGTAAAGGAAACTTGATCTTTATTGATAATGAACATCTTTTACAGACTCCGATACAAGATTCATTGCCGCATGGGCTACAACATGACTCGATTACAAAAGAGTGCCGATGAGATAGCCGTTTCATACATTGTACACATCCCTCAATATACACAAGTACTCCATTGACCTGGATGGGAGGGATGCTGAGTCATTTTCTTTGGACTATCGAGAGCTTTCAAAAGTGGAGTCGCAGAGTAAGTGTTCGACTTACGGCCGAAGCTTCAAAAGTCACGAACGCCGCCGAGCTAGCTGGCGCGTCCTTTCTGGTTCACGGGACCTGCAAAGAGCGAGGATCAGCACGAAACACATGTACTGGCGAATGGCTAATTAAATCCAAGCTCTGCATTTGATTCAAGAAGTTTCGTAAACATGTTAGCTAGCTATTTCAATGATCTTTCTAACCATCCTGTTCGATTTGCATGTTAACATGTTTTGAGGCAAGCATATGAACTTGTATATCATTAAGCAATTATCATGTTTATCCCGTATCCCGTGCACCTGTTAAGCAGTGAAAGGGGTATAAAGACCACTGGCAATGTCAAGCCATCGCAGACTATAGCATTTGCTTAGACGATGCCCCTTTTGCGTCGGATAGCGAGCCCTGTGCGAAAGTGCCCATATAACTCGCGCCGATGAAGGGTTGGCGCTACTACACTCGTTCCTCCCGGGCCGAATCGGTCCCTTGGCCTAGGCAACCGTTCGAGGAAACTTTACCTTGTCGACAAGTTGTCCAATGACCGTTTTCCTTTGGACTTAGTTGCTTTGCTTACTTAGCCGTATCGTTGCGATAAACGTTAATCGATTCATTCATTATTTGCATAGGCTAAGTGGATTTGTATAAGAAAGCACGTTTTTTATTTTTAAAACTGGCAGTTTGATAGCAAGTGTTTTATGAAGAATCGTGCCATGATTTTTTTGATTCTACACTATTATGACAAGCATTCATTTACTTCATATGTTGAGTTTTGAAATAGAGGGACGAGACGAAGGAGGTCAGCCACTCGCCTTAGCCTTGCTTCAAGCGAGCGACCGGTTGGCTGCGCTGACGTCGCCTACGCGATCACCTGCAATCGCATAAGCAACTGATTAGAACACTGTATAATTCAAGGATATTCGATATGAATGCGAAGCTCGAAAACGCATCACGAAAACCTATCAAAAACATTCACGAAAAACGCATTCACGAAAACCAAAGCCAAAGCCAAATCAAGTGCGGCATGAAAACCAGAGCAACGGGAGGTCTCTTCCGACTCAGCCGCAGAGCCAATCCTCGAGGCGCAACCCGCTGAATATGGGACTTGGTTCCAAAGAATCCATTCCATAACGTGGAATAGATCTTAATTCAACCGTCCCGTTCGATCGACTCGGCCGATTCTGACCTATCGGTCCTGACCGAATCGATAGCGACAGTGTTCCTTTCTCGTGAACCCCGTGGACAGAGACGGGGCACGATGTAGGGACGGGGCACTACACCATAACCAACTAATAAAAAGTTTCATCCTCGAAACTTAAAGATGGAACCTACCTCTACGAGAACAATGAAGGGAATTTATCCTTCATCTCCGATTCAAGCTCCCACGTCGATTCTTCGACCGAGTGGTTCTTCCAGAGGACGCGGACGAGAGGGATCGCTCAATTTCGCAGCAACTTATCCTTGCGTTCTAAGATTTGAATTGGCTCTTCAATGTAGGATAAGTCTGACTATAGCTCCAGCTGGTCAAAATCTACCATGTGGCTAGGATCGTGCACGTACTTCCGCAACTGAGAGACGTGGAAGACGTTGTGTACACCTTCAAGCGCCGGCAGTAGGGCAATTTTATAGGCAACCGGGGCGACCCGTTCAAGTATTTTGAACGACCCAACGAATCTCGGACTCAACTTTCCTTTTGCCGAACCGAGTAACTCCCCGCATGGGCGACACTTTGAGAAATACGTGATCGCCTACTAGAAACTCGAGCGGTCGACGATGAATGTCCGCATAGCTTTTCTGACGACTCTGCGCGGTCTTTAATCTTTCCCGAATGAGCTTGACCTTTTCCACAGTCTGTTCCACCAGCTCCGGGCTGAGTATCTGCCGTTCCCCGACTTCATCCCAGCAAATGGGCGATCTGCACTTCCGGCCGTACAAAGCTTCATACGGCGCCATTTGGATGCTGGATTGGTAGCTATTGTTGTATGCAAATTCCGCCAGCGGTAGGTGGACGTCCCAGCTTGATTTGAAGTCAATTGCACAGAGCCGTAGCATGTCTTCGAGAATCTGGTTGACGCGCTCCGTTTGGCCGTCGGTCTGAGGATGGTAAGCTGAGCTGAACTGCAACGTGGTTCCCAGCGCTGACTGAAGGCTACTCCAGAATCGCGACATGAACCATGAATCCCGATCAGAGACGATGGATACTGGAACTCCGTGCAGCCGTACTATCTCGTCAAGATAAATCTGCGCCAGGCGATCAACGCTCCAAGTAACTTTGATGGCGATAAAGTGCACTGACTTGGTTAATCGATCGACGATGACCCAGATGGCGTCGTTCCCCCATGGTGTCTTCGGCAGGCCAATAATAAAATCCATAGTGACGTGATCCCACTTTCACTCGGGAATAGCGAGGTTCTGCATCTCCCCGCCCGGTCGCTGATGCTTAGCTTTCACCTGCTGACAGGCCATGCATTGCGACAGAAGAGCGCCACATCTCTTCATCCCGTTCCACCAGAAGGTCGTGCGGAGGTCCTTATACATCTTCGTACTGCCTGGATGTAAAGTGTATTTCGTATAGTGTGCCTCCAACAGGATTTCCTTTCCGAGTTCTGAATCGTCCGGAACGCATAGCCTACCCTTCAATCGAAGCACGCCGGTTTCGTCTTCCGCAAAGTCGGTCGTCCTGCCCGTCGAGATTAGCTCTTGCACTTTTTTCAGGTATGGATCGTCCGTCTGAGCGGTCTTGATCTTATCAAGCAATCTCGGTTCTAACTGCAACTTTGCCAACTGTACATTCCGGAATCTGACTCGGAGCTCGATGCCCATCTCTTCTAGGTCACGCAGCAGTCTGGGGTCGATGGATAACGAGGCAATGTACTTTCGACTCAAAGCGTTCGCCACAACATTTCCCTTTCTCGGCGTATAGTCGATAGTCAAGTCGTAGTCCTTGATCAGTTCAAGCCAGCGCCTCTGCCGCAAGTTCAGTTCCCTCTGCGTGAATAGATACTTGAGGCTCTTGTGATCGGTATAGATCGTGCACACCACGCCATAGAGACAGTGACGCCACAATTTCAATACAAACACAATTGCCGCTAACTCCAGGTCATACGTGGGATAATTTTTCTCGTACGGCTTTAGCTGTCGGGAAGCAAAAGATATCACATTGTTCCGCTGCATCAGCACACACCCTAAGCCCTGACCGGACGCGTCGCTGAATATCTGGAAACCCTCAGTCCCTTCTGGAAGTGCGAGTATCGGGGCCGAGATGAGCCGTTGCTTTAATTCTTGGAATGAAGCTTCACAATCGTCTAACCATTCGAATGCGACTCCTTTCTGGGTGAGGCGAGTCAGAGGCGATACGATTTTCGCGAAGTCTTTCATGAAGCGTCGATAGTATCCCGCTAAACCAAGGAAACTTCGAATCTCACTGACGGACGTTGGCCGCTTCCAATCAACGACGGCTTCAACTTTATTTGGGTCGACCGCTATGCCTTCAGCAGAAATGATGTGTCCGAGGAATGCGACGCTGCTGAGCCAGAATTCACATTTGCTTCGCTTTGCGTACAGTTGATTTTCTCGAAGGGTCTGAAGCACGGTCCGTAGATGCTCAGTGTGTTGCTGCCTATTCTTCGAGTAGACGAGTATATCGTCGATAAAGACTACTACGAACTTGTCGAGAAATGGTCGGAACACCCGATTCATTAAATCCATGAAAGCAGCAGGGGCGTTCGTTTGGCCGAACGGCATTACCAGGAACTCGTAATGGCCGTATCGAGTGCGAAAGGCAGACTTCGGCACGTCGTCCGGCTTGACCTTGAGTTGATGGTAACCCGAACACAGATCAATTTTAGAGAATACCGTGGCTCCTTGAAGCTGGTCAAACAGATCATCTATGCGGGGCATGGGGTATTTGTTCCGGACGGTGGCTTTATTCAGCTCGCGGTAGTCGATACAAAGATGCATAGAGCCATCCTTCTTCTTGACAAACAGCACGGGCGCTCCCCACGGCGAGACGCTGGGTCGGATGAATCCCTTGTCGAGCAAGTTTGTAACTGCACCTTGAGTTCTTTAAGCTCTGCAGGGGCCATTCTATACGGGGTCTTCGAGATCGGTCGAGTGTCGGGAAGGTATCGATAGTGAACTCAATCTCTCGATCGGGCGGCATGCCCGGCAGCTCGTCCGAAAACACATCGGGGAATTCTGCCACAACGTCGGTCTGACCCGCGTTTGTACCATCCTGTCGTATGTCTCGAACGGAAGCTAGATAGCCTTCGCACCCGGAATGCAGCATCCGTCGAACAGATATTGCAGAGATCACCATGCAGGTCGGCGATGCCTCACCACACGAGTAGCAGAATTCAGGCACTCCAGGTATGCGAAATATGACCTTCTTTTCAGCGCAGTCTATGGTTGCGTTGCACGGACCGAGCCAATCCATCCCAAGAATGATATCGTAGTCCTTAATATTTAGAACTATCGCATCGAGATTGACCTTTTGACCACCTATACAGATGATTCCGTCTCCGCAGACTAAATTCGCAGCTAGTGGCATGCCCGACGGGATGTTAACAGTTAGCTCGAGACCCAGCGGTGTCAGAGGAAATTTGTGCTCGGCGGCAAAGTCCACCGATATGAAACTATGCGTGGCACCTGAATCAAACAATACACGAGCAGGTTTATTATTGAATTGTAGTATACCTGTCACGACTGTGTCAGATGCGAACACTTTATCTCGGGTCATGACGTAGACGCGGCCCTGAGCATATTAGGGCGACGGTCTTGGCCATTCAGTTGTGCGGTCGGTGGAGCCCGAGGTGCTTGGCCTCGGTTTTGTTGATGTTGCAGGGGTCGTTGGTTCGACGTAGCTTCCGGGCAGTCCCTTACGAGGTGATCTCTTTTGCCACATGCAAAACATACTCTGTGCTTGAGTCGACAGTCAGTGTCCAGGTGTCCGTCCTTGTGGCAGAAATTGCAGACCATCCGCTCATTTGTCTGGTTGCCGCGATATTGACGCTTATGTGCGTTGTTGCCTCCCGCGTTACTATAGCGTTTGTTATTAAAGTTAACAGCGCCGGTAGTAGTAGGAGGATACTCGAACTCCAGATGGATGGCGTGGTTGAGTGCCTCGCCTACAGTTTTGTATTCCGGCACCGAGACATGAGCACGGATAGAGGAACGCAGGCCCACTATAAATCGTTTTGCTCGACTTGCGGTGGTAGGTAAATAGTCTCCAGCAAACTTGGCCAGTTTGTTGAATTTGGCCGCATATTGTCGTACAGTCATATTCCCTTGCGTCAACTGCATGAACTCATTTTTTTTCCTGTCGCACGGCTGCAGAAAGATATTCGTTCTCGAACGCATTTCTGAATGTCGTCCATGAGATCGCCGCCGGCTCGTCTTCACGTCGAATAGCCCGCTTCTGTACAGCCCACCAATCGTGCGCGTTCATTCGAAGTAGAAGTTGAGCACACGCAACTTTCTTCGAGTCCTCGACACCCAGAAGCTCGAACTTGTCTTCCAGCTCCTCCAACCAGTCGATCGCTACGGATGGATCTTCTGTGCCGTTGAAGGAAGTGCGGTAGCTTTTCGTGAATTTTGACACGTCGAAGTTAGAACTTCTCGGTGCTGCAGGTGAGAGCGCGGGCGCCTCTGGTTCAGCTTCGTTGGATCGAACCGTAGGCTGGGTCACGACAGATGTCATCGTTGAGTTGTTGTTGCCGACGATCGACTGTACGATCTATTGGAGGGTATTCAGCTGCTGCTGTTGCAGCTTGAATTGAGCCTTGAACCGACTCTCAAATTGGGTCTGACGAGCCTCCGCTTGCTGACGATGGAGCTCGTTTTGACGTTGCTGCATTTCGAGCATCTGCAGCATATGTTGCATCGGGTCGCCGGAAGGTCCGGCTACAGTAGGCGTCATTCCCGTTGGGTTAACGGAATGCTCGGGCCTAGAAGCACTCGAGCCGCTGGAAGCGCTCGTCTCGTCTTCTGCCTGATCTTCCGTAACTGCAGAAAAAAAGGAAGGCAACTCTCGTTAGTTTCAGAAAATGTCCTGGGTTCAGCGTATGGAACAACTCTTCTCATCGACACAAGGTTAACGCTTCGAGACTAGAACTCGACACTGGAGGCCAAGGATGTAAAGCCGTACTCTGATACCATTATGTCACGCCCCGATTCCGTCGAATCGATAGTCGTCCCCCGGGCGTGATGCCGTGCGAACCTAATTTGCGATCGCACAAGGCCTAGTCATAAGGTAATCCGAGACACAAGATCTAAGAGAGTACGCAGACAAATTGATACACACAATAAGTAAAAGAAACTTGATCTTTATTGATAATGAACATCTTTTACAGACTCTGATACAAGACTCATTGCCGCACGGGCTACAACATGACTCGATTACAAAAGAGTGCCGATGAGATAGCCGTTCCATATATTGCACACATCCCTCAATATACATAAGTACTCTATTGACCTGGATGGGAGGGATGCTGAGTCATTTTCTTTGGACTGTCGAGAGCCTTCAAAAGTGGAGTCGCAGAGTAAGTCTTCGACGCACGGCCGAAGCTTCAAAAGTCACGAACGCCGCCGAGCTAGCTGGCACGTCCTTCCTGGTTCACGGGACCTGCAAAGAGCGAGGATCAGCATGAAACACATGTACTGGCGAATGGCTAATTAAATTCAAGCTCTGCATTTGATTCAAGAAGTTTCGTAAATATGTTAGCTAGCTATTTCAATGATCTTTCTAACCATCCTGTTCGATTTGCATGTTAACATGTTTTGAGGCAAACATATGAACTTGTATATCATTAAGCAATTATCATGTTCATCCCGTGTCCCGTGCACCTGTTAAGCAGTGAAAGGGGTATAAAGGCCACTGGCAATGTCAAGCCATCGCAGACTATAGCATTTGGTTAGACGACGCCCCTTTCGTGTCGGGTAGCGAGCCCTGTGCAAAAGTGCCCGCATAACTCGCGCCGATGAAGGGTTGGCGCTGCTACACTCGTTCCTCCCTGGCCGAATCGGTCCCTTGGCCTAGGCAACCGTTCGAGGAAACTTCACCTTGTCGACAAGTTGTCCAATGACCGTTTTCCTTTGGACTTAGTTGATTTGCTTACTTAGCCGTATCGTTGCGATAAACGTTAATCGATTCATTCATTATTTGTATAGGCTAAGTGGATTTGTATAAGAAAGCGCATTTTTCATTTTTAAAACCGGCAGTTTGATAGCAAGTGTTTCGTGAAG
Organism: Iris pallida; assembly: GCA_029216955.1. NCBI lineage: Eukaryota > Viridiplantae > Streptophyta > Magnoliopsida > Asparagales > Iridaceae > Iris > Iris pallida. Next base: position 4,329,425 of record JANAVB010014797.1, read on the forward strand.
AATCGTGCCATGATTTCTTTGATTCTACACTATTATGACAAGCATTCATTTACTTCATATGTTGAGTTTTGAAATAGAGGGACGAGACGAAGGAGGTCAGCCACTCGCCTTAGCCTTGCTTCAAGCGAGCGACCGGTTGGCTGCGCTGACGTCGCCTACGCGATCACCTGCAATCGCATAAGCAACTGATTAGAACACTGTATAATTCAAGGATATTCGATATGAATGCGAAGCTCGAAAACGCATCACAAAAACCCATCGAAAACATTCACGAAAAACGCATTCACGAAAACCAAAGCCAAAGCCAAATCAAGTGCGGCATGAAAACCAGAGCAACGGGAGGTCTCTCCCGACTCAACCGCAGAGCCAATCCTCGAGGGCAACCCGCTGAATATGGGACTTGGTTCCGAAGAATCAATTCCATAACGTGGAATAGATCTTAATTCAACCGTTACCGTTCGATCGACTCGGCCGATTCCGACCTATCGGTCCCGACCGAATCGATAGCGACAATGTTCCTTTCTCACGCACCCCGTGGACAGAGACGGGAAACGATGTAGGGACGGGGCACTACAACCAGAGGCCCAATCAATAAGAGCATAACGTTCCGCAGAACGTCAGTGGCCGTCAGTAATCATGGGTAATCTGATCCGCGTCTCCGGCGGAGCTCACGGGTTACAAAAGGAAAGTGCATCGTAGCCCATACGCTAAGGAATTATCCTCCCTGTCCAATGCCTACTATGTTGTATCCACAACACAAACCTCTATAACCGCTAAGTCAAACTAGCATGCAACTTCTATTAGCGATTATTCCTATCGCACGGCTTATACGTACTAGTGGTCAGCCAATCACGCATGTTCGTATTGTACATACGATACACAATTTCGTGGTACAACGTGTCAAGGCCAATGAATGCAACACACAAGGTGGTCCCTTAAATCTAGGTTTAATGTGTAAGAAAAATGATGCATAGCAGAAAATATAACTGATCAGTAAGTTCTAACAAGTTATGCCATGCATCACAGTTTATTTTTCATAAAGAAAATAATAAATAATGCATGAAATATGAGCTAAAATAAATAAACAGCAAATGGCAAGGTATCTTGCCTGGTAGTACGCCTGGTGTGCTGCAATGATCAATATGGCACGAACTGCGACTTCGGATAATAACTACACAAGGTGACCCCTGATGATGGCACGGACAGTTCCATTGGATCCAGAAGGGTCAAATTAGTTAGGTTCGACATAAGGTAGTCGTGAATTGGCGAGGGAACATGAATAATGGGATTTAGTCATAAACGGAAGGATAGTCGAAGGAAATTGGATAAATATTATATATACGATTTTAGAAATATTTTATAATACTTGAAAATGTATTTTTATTAGTTAAAAATAGTTTTTAGATATATACTTGAAAATAAAATAAAAAATATTTTAAGGCAAAACTCTAAGTTTGTTAAAAATAGGATTTCTTGTTAAAAATATATCTTATTAGACAAATCTATATTTTAAAAAATGGCTGGAAATATATCACATCCGAAATTAGAAATTACATATGGGCACAACCCCATACTATATTTTTTCTTGCAAAAATAATTTTAAAAATTACTATATATATTTTTATATAACAATAATATTAATAATAAGAGAAAATAAAATAAATACTTTTATTATTTAATTACATACATTACACTAAAACACTCTTGTACTTAGGTCAAAGTAATTAGTAAAGATAATAATAATATTAATACATAATAATAATATCACAAGACAATTGTTGTCCTTTCTTCTTTTTTTAAAAATAAAATAATAATAATAATAATAGAAATAAAAATCTATAATAATAATAATAATAATACAAAAATACTAATAATATATTTACATATACAATACATACATACATTCTTAATACAAAGAATAATAATAATAATAATAATAATAATAATAATAATAATACCATATACATACAACTAAATCATTTATGGAAATTTATTAATACTAAATATAATAAAACAAACGAAAGAAAAGAAGAAGGAAAGTAACAAACAAAAACAAAAACAAAAACAAAAACAAAAACAAAACAACAAAATATCTATAATAAAAATAAAAATAGAAAACGGAAAAAAAAAATCACACAACAGAGGCTGTGCTGTTGTGTTCTTCCTCTTTAGTTATAAGAAAGGGGAACGAAAGGGAGAGAGAGTGTTTGGAGATCGAGAGGGGAAATAGGGAGAAGAGGAGCGGGAGAGTGAGAGAGCGGAGGATGGGGAAGAGAGCGGAAGAGAAAGGGGACGCACGAGAGAAAGGGAGAGGAAGAGGATGAGCGGAGGAGTGATGGAGAACGGGGAGCGGGCGGCGCTTCAGGCCGCGCGGCACCGGAGGCAAGCGATCCTGCGGCGGGGAGGCGCGGCTGCTCCCGAAGCCCCACGCTCGCCGAGATCTGGGGAACGACGATTACGCGACGGCGCATCTCGTGGGGCGACATCGAGGTTCGACGTCGGCCTGACAGAGGAGGGGTTCGGCTGCTGGGATGTCGCAGCCACCGTGATCGGAGCGGCCGCCTTGTTTGTGGAGGATGGAGCGGGCCTGGGGCGGCTCACCGGCGGTCGTGGCAAGGCTCGGTTGGCGGCGGATGGGCATGGCGGCCGGCGGTCAGGTTAGTAGTGGTGGTGGTGTTTTTCTTTGTCGTTATTTTGGGGATTTAGGCTGTCGGTAGTGGCGCTCGGCCAAGGTAGCCAGAGGTGGTTTGGTTGGTCGGGGGAGTTTTTGGCCGTGGCATCGAATAATGGTGGCAACGACGGTTGCGGGGTGGTCGGGTGTCGGAAAGGAGTGGTGATGGTGGTGACGAGGTTGCGGTCGGACCGGACTGGTTGTTGGCTAGTCGGGGGTACGGTGTTGGGGTTGTGATAATGACAATGGGGTGATGCTGACTGTTGGCAGGGAGGTCACTGGCCGGGAACGGCATCGTTGTAGTTGGTGGTGGTATTGGCGGTGTCGCGGTGGTCTGGGAGGCGACAATAATGGGGGCTGCGGTGAATGGTGGTGGAGGCAGCGGGCTACTGCTCGAGGTCGGGGATGATGATGGCTGAGATGACGGTATGGTCGTAGGGGACGTAGCCGGGCAGTGGCCATGTGGAATCAGGGGTCGGGTGAAGTGTCCTGCGAGACACGGGATGGGTTGACGTTCGGGGTTGTCGAACGCGGAAAAGAGATCACTGTATTTGTAATAAAATAGGAATATAATGAGTGGTAAGAGGACGGACACGGACACGATGCACGCAATGATGTGGTGGTGAAGGATTTTTGTGGATGGTTGTGGGAATTCATGGATAAAGAGGGCAAATATCTCTCCTTTTATATGAGGTGAGAATCCATTAGGATAAGGACTATGGTGGTTTAAATCCCCTTAGATAATTCATCTATTAATTTAAATCCATTCAAAAATTTCAAATCCAAATCTAAATCAATTTAAATATAATTACATTATATCTTTTAGTTTAAAATCAAATAAGATAAATCAACTTTCAAATATAGATATTAATTTAACTATTTAAATAAATCCATAAAATCAAATCAAGATTTAAATTGCCACAATAATTTCAAAATATGTTTTCCAAAAATACTAATAATAATAATTTCGAAAATTATATTATTATTTAAAAATAAACTAATAAATAATTACGAAATATATATGTATACACAAATAATATTTACATAAATATATTTTTCTAGTATACCATTTTATAAGTATATTATTTATTATTATAACTGTATAAATGAAAGGCTTTTCATAAATAAAATCATAAATTTAGAAATTTTGGTACGATAGCTAAAAATAATTATTACATATATTATTTTGAAACTATAAAAATAGAAAAATATTTTTCAAAAAAATATGTACGCTCGCACATATTCGTACTCGTCGAGCAATTTTGAAAAACGAAATTTAGCGCGTGACGTACAATACAACTACGCGACGTACAATACCAAAAAAAGTACCAAATAAAAAAAATAGTAGAAACTTAGGAGTTTTACAAGTTGAAGAAGAATTGGGTTCATATCAGGACTGTCACAATTTCTGACAGTCCTAGAAGTATTGAGGACTGCCAGAAATTGTGGCAGTCTTGAAATAGACTCGATGTACAACATGACTGCCACAATTGCTGGCAGTCCTAGAAGTACTCAGGAATTGTGGCAGTCCTGAAAGAAATATGCTCTACAGCAGGACTGCCACAATTTCTGGCAGTCCTAGACATATTGAGGACTGCCAGAAATTGAGGCAGTCCTGAAAGGGACTTGCTGTACAGCAAGTCCCTTTCAGGACTGCCACAATTTCTGGCAGCCCTAAAGTCAAAATTTCCGAATGAAAAAAAAACATGTTAGGGTTTATTTCAATCTTGATAATAAAGTCCATATTTGATGGCGCCGTACATGGCCATTTCTGAGTCTCCGTCAAATATAAGTAAGATGTATTAGTTTTAGTTGGTGAGGTTCAATATTTTTAAAAGAAGGTAAAGGTAGAATGGGTTAGACTTATATGAGAATAGTAAAAAATAATAATATGAGCTTTGGTCCCAAAAATTGTGTGCTCAAAAATTAATGTTGGAAAAAATAATGTAAATCTAGAATTGGGTTCCAAATTGGACTTACTATTCTTCAAATTGATTTCCTACATTCTGAATCTAGAAATTCTCAGACCCAACCTATAGCTCTTGTGGGTGGATTGGGCCTGAAAATCTAAAAATTGAAACTTGGTAGAACCTTACTATTCTACAAAACGAGCGCCTAACTCCTAAGTTGTAATTTCTAAATCTAGAATCTAGAAAATGGGCTGGGCTTACTAACGATGCTCTAACAACCAGTAAGAAACAATAGTCAAATAAGAGGACTTTTCTGCAATTTTCCCTCCCTCCCGCTCTCCCTCCCATTCTCTCCTTCCTAATTTCGTTTTCTTGTACCAGATGATGGAGGTGGAGATGGAGGTGGACGCAGGAGGAATTTTAGGCAAGATCTCGTCCTTGAAAGAAATTCTCGACAAGGCACGCATGCTCATGCTCTTTTTTGTTTTACTATTTAGCCCCCTAAAACTTTGTTAAATTTCATCACCCACACTAGTCCTTCCTTTCCTTGTTGTTGTTGTTGTGTAAATAAATAATCAGGTGAACGAAGAGATAGTGGAGGCTGTTGGGAACACGAGGGAGATGGAGGATGAGATTGCAAAGTGTTCCGAAATGGAGAGGAGATGCCTCTCCAGAGAGCGCGACCTCACCAACATGATCTCGCTCGCCGAATTCGAATTGAACGGCCTAACCCAAGTGGCTGGTTCGCTGCTACTGACCCCAATTTTAATTAATGGAACAATGCTGCAAGGACACCAATACGACACGACATGACACGTCCTGGACACCATGACATGGATTTGGCAGCTATTTTTATTTTTTGGGAAAATTTGGGTGTGAGATGTGAACGATCAACTGTTATAAATTAATTACAAAAATTATAATATAAATGCAAAAAATAATAATTAGGAATATCCGAGACATGAATAAGTAGATTTCTTATTATTCAATTATTTCATCAAAATAACAAGAGTAAATGACCTATATATAGCATTATAAAGCTATATTTATGGATGAATACAAATCAAGTTAAACTTATCAAAACCAACCTAAATTTCTCATAGATAAAAGAGAGAAAATAATCTATATCTAAAATATTCCTAATATAACCAAAGTAACTAAAATATGACATAACATCTAAAGTGGTTTTCCATCAGCATGCTTCCAAAATTATTCGTCTCGTAGTTTCCAAACATGTATCGGACACGACATAGACACGACAAAAATACATACGCTAAAATCTATGTTGCACGGACATGAACACAACACCTATTTTAGTGTTCTATGGTATTTTGGAATGTTCGATACATATCCGACATGACACGGTCCATATTTTTGGAGTGTCCGTACTTCCTAGGCAAGAACACACCCAAAATCACAAAATCAATGTGTGTCCATGTCCCCGTGTTCGTATCGTGTTCGTGTGATTGCAATATAGATGATGCCCACTTATTCCTCTATGTGCTATATTTGCCATATTGTCTATTTTCTTTTGAGACAAAAGGATAGTTACATATCCAGGATCACCTGGCGTTGTATCCACAACTGGAGACATATCTATTTCTAGACACAAGCTACAACAGTTGATGGAACGTGGAACAATGTGATCTGACAACTACCGTCTCAAATCAAAATCTTTCCCCTTTTGTACAGCTGTTGGAGAGACCTCTCTTGAATTGCTGGAGAAGGAGCTGAGAATTATGGAAATGAATATGAATGAGATCCAAGGAAGAATCTCAGCTAAGAGGTATTCTCAGGAATGTCGTACGTCCTCGCAAACAGTGAATTGATTCATATTTCTGAATTATGCTAAGCATGAATTGTTATCTATTTGACTTACTCCGAAGTATCTCAATAATAAACATTTTAAGTCGGGTGCATTTCCATAATGGAATTGTAACTTTAACTCCGGTGTATTCCAGGTATTTTGAAAAGAAAAAAAGAAAAAGTAATTTAACACTCAACACTTATATGGTTTATTAAATATAATGGTATATATTTGTAGTTTTTTTTGAGTCTTGGGTTAGGGTTAAAGTTATGCTTCGGTCTATTATACTCTGTAGATCACTTATTACTAGTAAGCTCTGCACCATCTATCATCAATTTTACGACATAAGAATGTTGACAGAAACAAATATTTTCTTCATCTGATACCTAATGATTTAAAAGCAGACACAGTTGTCACTTGGTAGATGTGTTATTTGTTTGTGATGTTCAGTGCATTGCAGCTAATCTCTAGATTTATCCTCACCAGCAAGGTAGCTATTCCGCATTGTTAGTGATATCTTCGGTTATACCCAAATTCATTTGTCAAGCAGACTATAGCATAGAAAGCTGCAAGAAATTGCTCAAATGCTAATTGGATTTGGATATCTAGACTCTAGGTTAGAACTCCTGCTAAGCAAGCAATCATGGCGCATGCTTGTGTATCTTTTCTTTCTATTGCTGTCCTACTAAATGCCTTGGAATTTTTTCTTCTCCATGATCCCCCCCCAAAAAAGAACCCGATGAGGGTCCTTGATTTACTTTTACAAAGATCAAAGATTAGCTGATACAAGCAAATAAAGATGAGCAATGTCCAACTGAAATATAGATGGCCGGAGAATTCAGTGGCTATTAGAGAGAGAAATTAAAAGAAAAACAATTCAAGTTGATGCATGCCTAGAGTTTGTCTAGCATTATGATAGAGGACTAACAGTTGAAGTTGAAGATCATTCAGTCCAGTCAAAGGAAAGAAGAAAGCAAAACTTTTGCCTGATTCTCATATAACACATTATCCTTCTCGAGCCATCTGTTCGAAAATGTTGTTGTCACTCCCAAAACTAATAACTCTATCGACATGACAAGGGCCACAGTTTCCTGTAAGGCCTCTAACAATATACATACCACAATTCATGAAGTTTTGAAATTATAATTAAAATAAATTCAAATATCAACTTTGTAAATATCTCCATAGCATTCTCAAAATGAGGTCACATTATTATACCTTTGTCATTATTACACCTTCATCATTATTACACCTTCGTCAAGAGTCCATCACAAACTACGACTCTAAACAAGGAAAAACACACACTAGGTATGACCAACTAACAAATAGGCTGATACTAAGGAGAGCTAAGGAGTCTTCAATGATTCACTCGCTCGATCCGCCAGCCAATCAACAATTTCCTAACATGTGGAATAAGGATGAGCATTCGATGATGCGTAAGTAGGAAATCTCATCTAGCACTATACACTTATTTCAAAATATAAATATACATATCTGAGAAATAATAATATATTACATCAGGAAACTACTGTATGTATAAGAGAAATGTGTAATATTTGAAATTATAACTTTAATCTTTTCTAACATAATGAGATGACGTTATGTAGGCCTTAGGATTCAGTGTGGCGCATAGTAAAGTCATGCATTAACATGCTAGGTTGTCACAAGCACTAGTCAACCGATCCCATATTTCAGGAGCTAAAATATATGGTCAGAAATAAGAAATGGTACCATAAAGGTAACCTAGTGGGCACAACACTTCCCCCGTATAGAAGACTCCACTGAAATCCTTTGACTAACCTAATATTATGATACCGGTATCCATTTACTATTGCATGCAATGCGTCTCTCTAACTCAATATCACAATAGACACATTGGTTTAAAATATCAATATATCTCAATAATGCACTACTAAACATGGCATGCATACACAAAATAAGGTAGATAGTATATGGTCATTAATGGTAAGATAAAAAAGAACTAAACCTATTTGATAATGGAGCATAAATGACCAATTACCATTAGTACTCGGCTTTGAACTTTTTTTAGAAAATTGTACAGAATTTTGAATTTAAATAATAGAAGTATGCGTAAAATACTAAACAAGATAAACCTACTTACTGGAATGATGCTATAGCCCGCAGGGAATCACCAACCTTAGAGGCTTAATCCGCTACAGTCCCTATTTTCCATAATTTTTGCATATAATCACAATACCTCTAGTGTGTGTGTGTGTGTGTATATATAGTCCCACAAGTCCGTGGGGGTGTAGCCTGTTGGGTACACCGGGGGTCCCGTGGGGATGAGCACGGTTCGAATCCCCCCCTTGGCGTTGCTCGCCGGCCTGTAGAAAAGGACACCTCAAAAATAAAATTATATATATATATATATATATAAGCATCCTTTGTGATTCTCTATGGTCGGCCTGGATGACTAGTCGGTATCTCCGGGACAGGAACTTCTGGGTATGTGAAATTGACAATAACTACTCTGTGTCTTTCAAGCATATCCTGAGGAACCGTCCTGTTCTTCGGACGGCTATGCGGAGGAGGATGAGGGAGGGAGGGGAGACGGACCTATGGCTCGATCCGTGGATCTCAGGTCAGTCTCTCCTGGAGATTCTGGGTCCCCAGAGGGACGGCGTGGCATACAGAGGTCTGACTTGTAGGCACATCATCCATGGTGGAGTCTGGAGGCCAGAGGAGTATCGTTTCACAGCTCCGTTAGGGGAGGAGATCAAACGAGTGCGGATCACTCCTACGGCACTGTCTGATGTCTGGATTTGGGCCCCTCCTGGCCGCTCGGAGGGTGCAGGGGAGTTCAGATTTAGCAGCTGCTACGACCTTGTTCTCCCCCACTTCGATGATATGGAGGAGTACGACTTTGTCTGGGGGAAGGGGCTTGCCAGGAAGATGCAACTGTCTGCATACAAACTGGTGCTGGGCCGGTTGCTTACTAGGGACAGACTGCTTCGGTTCGGAGTTTCTGTCCCTGACCCTAAGTGTGTTTTGTGTGAGACAGATAATGAATCCATTGGGCATCTGTTCTTTCAGTGCCATGTGGCGTGGAGCATCTGGGCAGAGCAGAGCCGGAGACACTTAGGAGGGGTTGGAAGGGAGCGTGACTTCAGAGAAATCCTTAAGTGGATTGGTGATTGCAGAGGCAAGGAGCAGAGCTGGGCCAGGCGTGCTAGATTGAGACTTGCTGCTTCAGTTTGGCATGTCTGGAGGGAGAGGAACCGGCGCATTTATGAGGGACTGTCCACCCCACTGGTGGGCATCCTTCATAACATTGAGTCGGATGTACTAGTAATGTCCCCCTGAGTTGGGATTGTATCTCTATGTTGTAACCTTATTGAGATGATTGTGGAATAAAATTTACCCTTTTTCCAAAAAAAAAAAATATATAAGCATCCTTTTACTTGTCATTTTCTTGTTCTTATCAGAAATCAAGCATGAGTATGGCCTAATCATAATTAAACTCGAGTATATGAAATGAACAAGGGAATGTGTTATAACTAATTATAAGGCCTTGACAATTGCAACACAGTAAGTAGATGAATCGATGCATAATATGTTATTGCAGTAGATTACTACTAACTGTATTCATAATACTGTTGAGGGTATTTGGTAGGTACTAAGGTGCAAAGATATATGGGTTTCCTTGTACTTAGAAGACCTACCTCAATGTACAACTACGGATCAGTATTCATAATACTGTTGCTATAACTGGTGCTTAGAATAGGCCTACCTCAATGTACAACTATGGATCAGTTTCCTTATAATAAGAGAAAATGTCAAAAACTGACATTTCAAGCAAACATATGTGATAGTTCAAGTCTAGAATTGCAATGCTATTGCATCTCAGCTAGTTCTCTTTTCTCGCATCTCAATTAGTTCTCTTTTAACTTGCATTTTGGCCATTCATTATATTAGAGTGGTGTCCTAACAGGAACAAGGCATTTGATGCTTGACTAGTAGATTTTACTCATGATCTAAATAGAGTTTGTCTCTGTACTTTATCTATTTTCTTTTGTTCATCGTCTGTAAGTCAAATAAACAATGTGAACATTCAATATGGAAACCTAAACACCAATGCTTACATTCGACAAGGAAATGATTCATGATCATATCAAAATATCTTCTTTCCCAAATGATTAAGATATTTTATACCTTAAGATTTTCACTTATCGACCAAACCACCACTAGAATGAATAATTTAGCCGCATCATCAAAGAGCACCACATGATTCTTCATGCTTTGGTATATTCCTGAATAATTAACACAAGGATTCTTTATATCCCTTTAACTAGTAGGCTGACAGTTTACTTCATCTAAATTAACAAACTTGGTGCAACAATAGAATTCTATATTGTACAGGATGGGATCATGTATTAAGACATCAGACTGTGTGCTTGATCTGAACCTTAAATCGTTTTTTTTCAAGTTAAAAACAAATTAGGAGACTAACCTTGGAATCATTCTCAGCTTGTCCCTCTCTCCTTTGCTGCTACTACCAAATCTCTTCTTCCTTGCATACAAATTTGTGCCTAACAGTGACAAAGTTCTAACATTTAACTCTCTTTGTATATATAAACTGAGTACCTTTTCTCATTCCATTTTTTTTTGTAACGCCTCATTAATATTCAGTTCTGCACCCACCCACCCCCACCCTTCCTCCCCCCTAGTTAGACCCCTCATTAATATTCAGTTGTGACCCCCCTAATATATATCATAGTTTGCAATATCGGCTGATACCTATCCGATACGACCAATACTGATACTGTTTGGTATGTTCCGATCCGATACCAATCGATACCGATACCGACATTGTGGGTCTCTTTTTCCGTCAATTCGGCAAAGAAAATTGAACGAAAAAGAAAATTCAACAAGGGTGTAAAAGCATAGTAAAGCTGTAAAAGCATGTAAAAAAAAGAAAACTTACCCATCGCAGGCAAACCAATCGGCAAGGGTGTGACTACTATTTCATTGAATTCCAAAAATTACTAAGAAACAACACAGGAAATACGTAAAGTTATGCCAAAATGTATAGCATATTTTTTTCCTAAAATTTTAATAATTTATTAACAAATATTTGTTTCCGATACCAAAAAATCCGATAACGCCGATCCCAAAAGTCATAGGAAGGGTAATATTGATACTGCGAACCTTGATATATATAATTAATCCTCATATATCCTATTTATTAACTTCCAAGTCAGGTAAAGAATGAGATTCAGAATTTAATTCCATAAAATCAATGCTAAATCATTCTAACTGCCAGCAAACCAATTGCATATATAATAATATATGGGGTATTACAGTTGTGATGTGGCATATGAGATACTCGTAAGCAACATATTAGGCCAAATATAGATTTTTAAACATATGTGCCGTGCAACTATTTATTGTAATACTGTTCTTCTGATTTTGTGTTGCTGATGGCCTATGCCTTTTTAGATTTGGTATATTTTGTACTTACTTCCATTTCTTCAATGTGAAACTTTATTCTACAAAATCATGAAAGTTGACAAATGAATAATGTACATGTTCTCCATATAGGGAGGAGTTTATTGCACAGTGTGACAGTTTTCAGAATGACATTTTGAATGGAGAAACTGAGGAGTTAAATACATTATTGTCAGAGAAAGAGGCACTTGAGAACGAAATGCAAAATCTGAATATGAAGATTAGTGCCCTACAAAATTCTACAAAGGAATATCTCGAAGAACTCCTTGAAGAGATTCACAGTTTTACTTCTGGTGACCCAATTGCTCTATATATTTTCTCATAAATTTACCATTCTGATATCTGCATATTTGTTTATGAAGTATATGCTAAATAGTTATCTAGTGTATATTACTTTAGTGACTCTTTATCAATCCTAATGGTTAGAGAAGAGCTCAGTGGAAGAAAGGAATTCCAATAGCCCCAAATTTTGGGATAAAGGTTTTGCTATTGTTGATTTAGTGACTGCATTCTTAGATATTGCTCCATGTTGTCAGTTTGCTTCCAAGCACACACTCATCATCATCATCATCGTCATCCAAGCATTCTCCTATCATAATGGGGTCGGCTATGGAGCATAAGAAAGCCCCATACAAGATTTGGCAAAGCTTTATGACCGGTCGTTGAACCCACATCAATCCTCAATGTTGTTGCCAAATTTCTAGTCAAGGTAGCTATGAGCATGAGAGGGTCATGCCACAAAACTTAGGTGGCCAGTTGCCAAGTAGGTTAACCTACATTTTGGATTGTAGTTTAAACTCGTGCACCCAAGGAGCATCCTCCTAGTTCTCCTAGACTATAATGTGCCTAGACGAAGAGGTAAGATGATACAATTTGTTATAGGGAATTGCATTCGTTTCTATGACACATGAAAGCCAAAGAGTGAAGGATGACAATCCCAAAGCACACAGTCGATAATAGAAAATAATTCATTGATTACAACATTGGGCGATGATGAGTTAGCCTGTGCGATGCGGGGCATCCACAACGTCGGAGGCCTGACGATATAGGGCTACGAACTGAGCCTGCGTGGGGCAGAATGAGGCGTCCGTGTAGCAAACTCAGTACACGGTCGTCGTGCGACGGATCGGGGAATTGGCACCATTCGCCCACGGGTATAAGCGACAGGCCGACCATGCGGCCCGTCGTGCGGCGCTGCTGAGGGCGACGAGAAGACGTCCGCCATAAACGATCGCATGCTCGATCGTAAGGGCGTCGGCGATCGTCGCCAATATGCGCGTCGTGCGCATAGAACGGACGGCTGGACGGAATCGGTAGTCGCAGGCGACAAGGAATCAGTGGCCGTCGTACGGGCAGTCATCCTTAGTCGTCGAGGGCGTCTCTTCGGCGTCGTGGGCAAAGCGAGGTGTTGAGTAACTGCCGTCGAAAGACGGTGTGCTGCCGAGCGGAGCTCTGGAGCGCGCGGAGTGCGCGGGGTGCGTGTGCACGGCGATGATGATAAGGCCAACGGACTACGTCCGCACTCCAAAAGTCGTTCCATACGACGGGCCAAGAATTGTGTGCGTGGGACACACGATTATACTGAGCCCGCACGCGTTGGAAAAAAAAAAAAATTTACAACATTAGTTATTGCATATATAGTTGCTACATTTATTTATCAATAATTAGTATCACAATACTTGTATCTATCTTTTATTAGTTAACCTCAACTGCATGTTTACTTTTATACCCTTAGTACTGCTAACTGACAAAAAATCCCTAATTGAATCAGTTGAGGCTTATCTAGATGTTGTTGTTGTTGTCGCTTCTGCTACTGTTGTAATTCAATGCTAAAGTGGTTTTGCCTTAATTATTCCGATCTAGAAACATGAAAATTTATATTTATCAGTTTTAAGTATGCAACTAGCAAGCTCTCTACATGCAAGTGCAATCTTAAATAGTTGAGCCAAGTAGACTTTATTTTATCCATTTCATATGGAGCCAATACTGATGCCCTTGCTTGTTAAAATAATTTATGCATCCTCTATAATGAAAGTGAAAGTTAATTGGATATCAATTGAAGCAAAATGAGATAATTTGGAGAGCCAAGTTCAGGATTAAATCATAAAGCCTTTTGTTGTTCTTTGTGTCCCTGCATATTGATGTTTGTTATCTCTAGGTGATTGGTTACTCGTTGCATCTGTATTAAGAAGCTGATCTCTTTGCAAGTTCGTTACAAAGAGGCTGAGAGAGAACATCAGAATGGTTTTAAGTTATTAACATGTTTCTATTATGTTGGATCCTATATTCGAACCAAACGAGCAATGCAAGTTGATACTAGTTCCGCCTTGCTAAGAGGACAATTAGTTAGTAGGTTTACTTTCCAGTGTTCCATGGAGTAGATTATTAACATTAATGTAGAAACTCTTTTTCCACTGTCCTAATTTTTTGCATTGTAAATCATGCCATGGATATTTTTTGGTACCTTGAGATTTCCTTTCCGTGCTACATTTTTTGCTTACTTAAAATCGCTAAAATAGTTGCATCGTAGCTTGTTTATATGGTATTATTGATTCAAAAATACCTTTTGATATATGCAGCCTTGGAGACTGAGGTTCAACATAAGAATTCCGAAAAGCTGGAGCTTCTCAAGGACATTTTTGAGCTTAAGCTTCTATTGTGCTCCACCATGTCAGTGTGATAGTTCTTGGAGTACCTACTTTTACAACTTCCTGAAATTTGGTTACTATAGTTTCCTGACCATTTAAAATTGCAAATTGCATTTTATTGCTCAAGGAAATCATCAAATGATTTTGCTTGTTCCTGTAGTGACTTGTTGCTTGCTGAATGAACATTTAATAGTCAACAATTCTATTTTCGATAGGTGATTTATAGTTTCTTGTGAGCTGGGGCAGAAGATCAAAGTGAAATATAATCATCGTAACACACAACAATTCTCTGCATCTGATGTCATCAGACTTACAAATTGCTACTGTATATCAGTGCACACAAGTTGCATTTGGAAAGGATGGATATAAATGTATTTTTTTCTGACATGAATATTTTCGCATTGAACTTGTCAAAATCAAAACCAAATCTGGAATATGCTATAAATAAATGATTTAACATGCTCAACATATTTATTCTTCTTAATTTCTTTATCATGCTTTTGGGTTCTTAGTTCTTGTCATGCTGCTGGAATCGCCATTTCAGTTTTTTTGTGTGGATTATACCACAGCTACCTTCTATATGAGCTGCACTAAAGTTTGTGATTATAAATTGTTCGCAACCTCTTAGAAAGTTTTATGTTAAATCAAAATAGTGAGACCAATGCATGTGATGGAACAGTTATTTCAATTCAATACGTGTCAATTGTACTCATTTTTTGGCCGATTATTGCAGACTGCAAGATTTAATTGCTGAATGCAGAGGAATAGTTTCGTCTAAAATGTGTTGGGAACAAAATAGTAAAACCTTTTCCCGGGCATGGCGAGGACTGAAGAAAACCACACAAATCAATGTCAAAATCGCAAAAAAAAAATAAAATAAAATAAACGCTTACACCAAAATGTGAAAATTTCTGACAGAAAAGATCACGGGATGATCATGGTCCAATCCGAAAAAGCTTCCTCTAATGGAATAAAGAAGTACACCGACTCCTTACAAACTTCTCTCTCGATCCACAAGGATCACCGCAACATTTCAATCAGATGACTACAAAGAAGATTACCAAAGAAAAAATAACAAGAAAGAACCAATGAAGAACTCTTCAAAACGATCTTTCTTCGAAATAACCCCTGAAACTTCGAATCTCTACTCTCTCTAGAAAATTGCAAAATTGGAAGAACTCTCTTTTTGATGACATAATGTACTATGATTAGAAAACACATATTTAAAGCACCCCAATTCAGAATATATCTGGACCGTTGATCACGATTCAACAGTTTTTATAAAATATTCAAATTCAGTCTTCAGTTCCGACACCGGTGTACCGACAGTACACCAGTAGCGCTATACTGAAAAATTGTCATTTCATGTCATAATCATTCTGGAAGAAAACTGTGTTAGACCTGTATACTGGTGGTGCACTGGCATCGATATACCGACGGTACACTGGAAGCGGTATACTAACAGTATAACTCTGACTATGATGCTATTTTTTCAATATGTTCTGATATGTGCTCAAATCGAACCACCTTTTCGTCGCCTTGATCAATTTTTCAAGCTTCTCCGATACAGGGATGATGTTTGTCGTACTCCGAGATATTCTCCACATAGGTTGGAAATCTCATCCAACACTAACAAATCTTTTCGTTCCCAACTAGGTGGAAGAGCTCGTCATTCCGACGATCCTCCTTCAATATTAGATTTTTTTTTTTTCAGTAGAATTTCTGTGAGCATATCTACTCCATTGTCATATGTAAGAATCTTCTCAACCGCATCCTTCGCCTCAAGTTCGTCTCGTATCCAATAATACCGAGTTGCAATATGCTTGAATCGAATATGAAATGTCGAATTATTTTCAAGATAAATAGCATTTTGTAAAATATATTGATATTGCTTAAGTCTCATTTTCTTGCAAGAACTTCTTTCTTCCATAATAACTGCTTGAAGGGTTACTCCTCAAGTACCATAGACTTTTTTCAATTTCTCTTTTCTTTCTTCTATTCTATGAGAGTTCATGAACAACCCTTAGAGTTCATGAACAACCCTTACTCTTTCAGACTATAAAACTGTTCAGATTTTAAACTGGAGTTTAGGGACTGGAGTATCTTATTCTATATTCTTCATATGAAATCTAATAATAGTTTATAATTACGTTCTGTTTGTTTAATTAGAATCTTAATTTCCCCATTAAAAATGTTAGAACGGAATAAGTTATTCTGGTGGAGGGACGAGAGTAGGAGGGACCATTGCCAAGAGCAGAGACAGGAAGGCCACTTCACAAGAACAAATCCATCCGACCAACGTCTCTCTCTGGAGTCCAGAACCCATGGAGTTTTCGGAAAACTCCAAACCATCACATGCGCTGATATAATTCCTTTGTCTTCTTCCCCCTCTATCTTCCTCAATTTCAGCAGCACCAGAACTTTGCATTTCTTTTATTTTTTTTTTGCTAATACAAGGTCGAAAATGTCTGCCGAATCGAGAGAAAAATCGTACTCAAAACCATTCACGTTACCCTCCTATTGGCTCAAGTAAACTCCAACCAGTATGGATTCTATCCCTGCCAACGAAAAACGACCACGGTCCGTCATGCACAGTTCTCCGCTCGGTTCGGTTCGGTTCACAAGTAGTGTTGATATAAGAGTCCAGTCACTCAAACCATTGTTGTTCCTTCCTTTTGTCAGAATATCCTCCTCTTCTCCCCCACCATACTCAAAAGTGAAAAGGAAAAGGCAAGCAACCTTGGTCTCTGCAACTAACCTTTCTTTGACTTTCATGGCTGCATTGCCATTCTCAACTCCTCTTCCTCTTCTTCTTCTTCATTTCCTCCTACATTGCCTCCTATCCTCTTCCCTCAGCCCCGCCGAGCTCTCCGCACTCTTCGACATCCGCCGCAGCCTCCACGACCTCCCAGGCTCCGCATTCTTCTCCACTTGGGACTTCTCCTCCGGCGACCCGTGCACTTCCTTCGCCGGCGTCATCTGCGACGAGTACAATGCCGTATCCGCGCTGACGCTCGGCACCGGGCTCGCGGACTCCCCAGGCCTAGCAGGCACCCTCCCCTCCTCCATCGCCGGCCTCGCTGCGCTGACCCAACTGGTCGTCAACCCCGGCCGCATTCTCGGCCCGATACCCCTGTCCGTCGGCTACCAATGCCGCCGGCTGCGCCTTGTTTCGATCACCAACAACCTCATCTCGGGCCAAATCCCCGTCTCGCTAGTCGGACTCCCGGAACTCCACACGCTCGACCTCAGCCACAACCGCCTCTCCGGCACCGTGCCTCCGCCGTTGCTGCCGTCGCTCCCGAGCCTCAAGGTCCTCATTCTCGCCGCCAACTCCTTTTCGGGTCCCGTTCCGCCTTCCGTCTCTTCGACCCGGCTCCTCCACCTCGACCTCGCCGAGAACGCACTCACCGGGCCCTTCCCGCCGCTCCCTTCCACTCTCCGCTTCCTCTCCGCCACCGCCAACTCCCTGTCGGGATCCCTCGACGCGGCATTCTCTCCCCCTCTTCCCCAGCTCGCCTTTCTCGACCTCTCCATGAACCGGTTCTCCGGAAGGATCCCTCCCGCGGTCTTCGCCTCGCCGATGCTCTCGACCATCTTCCTCCACCGCAACAACCTCTCCGGTCCGCTGATCCTGGACGCGACGCCGACGCCGGCCCCGCCGCCGCCGTGGTCCGTCGTCGATCTCAGCCACAACGTGATCGGCGGCACTCTGCCGCCCTGGCTGGCCGCGGCGCGGAGCCTGTTCCTGAACAGCAACAGGCTGACGGGGCCCGTGCCGGAGGAGTACGCGAAGGCGGTGTACGACGGGAGCATCGCTACTTTCTACGCCCAGCACAACTTCCTGACCGGGTTCCCCCCGTCGCCGGCGCCGGTCCCGGAGTCGGTGTCGCTGTGCCTGTCGTACAACTGCATGGTCCTGCCGATGTCGACGGAGGCTGGCTGCCCGGCCAATGCGGGGACTCGGCAGTCCAGGCCGGCAGAGCAGTGCCCAAACGGTGACTGACTGACTGACCGACTGACCGACCCGAGCCTGGAGTTTCAAAATTTTGAATTGTGTTTACTTACTCAGTACTTACTACTACTTACTTATTGTTGGTTGGTTTTGTTTACATTGATTTGAATTCGTTTGTTTGTGAGAAAACGGTCAGATTTTGAAACATGTCGAGATGAAAACCAAAGATTCTGACTTTTTGTGCGAGTGTGTGTGTTGTGTTGTGTTGCAATTGACTTGTTCTTTGTTTGTGTGTTTTTGTATCGATCGGTTGTGGTCAGTCTTTAGTGTTGTGGTCATCAATGAGGATTTGTAATTATGTACCTACGTTTGTCTGCACTGATGTCCGTCGTTTGTGCTTTTCTGCCCAGAGGGTGTACAGTACACCGGCAACATGGCCACTCTCTACACCGCAAGTGAGCAAGGACCGACCAACTCTCTGGTGGGTTGTCCTTGCCGAGCATGATGATGATGTCTTAACAGCAAGCGTTGAGCATTCACATGGTTTGCAGACACACAGCAGCAATATTTTCTCATAATATATGATTGAGTAACGCTATATATTCCTAACTTCAAACTGTTCCTCCGAACATTTTTTTTTTCTCCTTAATTGACAGCTGACATGACATGTTAAATAACATTATGTGACATCTAATATAACAACTAGCATAACAAATTTTAACTCAAATTTATTTAATATTAATAATATTAATGCTAATTTTAATTTTAATATTAATGTTAATAATAATCTTTAAGATTTGTTATGCCAACTGTCACATTAACCGTCATGTCAGTTGCTACATAAGAAAGAATGGTTTGAAGGAACATTTTGGATGTACGAATAGTATTATTCTATATGATTTATTTAGCCCTATGCTATGCATTTGTCATTTTGGACTCGGGCTTCTTGCAACATTAATTCTGTTGTGAGCTGCTTTAAATTCCTCCATTTACTTCTGAGCCAAGCTCCTCAGTTCCTCCTCTGATCCATGAACTTGCTTGCCATGAAGTTGGAATTTCTCATACCCCATATGGACCATAATAAGACCATCATGTCACGTACAAAAGTTTGCGCCCCACCGAGACGGATTTGCATGACTTTGCACGGGCCAAGGTTATGCGGGAAGCTTCCAGAACATTCTAGAAGATGGCGGAAGGCTCTAGAAGATTGTGGATCTCTCCGGAAGGCCCAAGATCGTTCTAGGAGGCCCAAGAAGCTTCTGGAAGGCCCTTGAAGTTTCCTTTTATGTTGCTAGGGAATAATCCTGGAATATGCCATTCCAGTTATGGTAGATTGTAATAATCCTTGGAATATTCCTTCCAGGACATTCCTTGTATTGCTCTATGAGCACTTATAAAAGGGGGGAGGCTTTCATTTGTTCCTTACCATCCAAAGTTGTAGTCTTTTCTAGTATAGTGAAGTTTTAATCTTCCACTCTCTCTCTCTTTTGCTCCACATTGTTCTCAATATCGCCTTAGCGATCTAGCTAAGCGGGTTCGGGAAGGCTTGCACGACTCTTCGAGGAGGAAGATAGTGCGCCGCACGGGACGAAGTGCTAGCAAAACACTAAGTCCGTGACAAGTGGTATCAGAGCGAAGGTCGGTTGGTGCCATATCGACATCCGAGAACGTCCAGGAGGGACCCGCGTCGCCTAAGGAGGGACACGCCAAGACGCACAAGAGGGGCAAGAGCAAGGAGTCTGCGGTGGAGCGTAGCCTTGTCGGTCTTGCCGAACGTGTCGAGGTCTTGGAGACGGATTCGAGGGACATGGAGATGCGCATGGGCTCCGTGGAGCAAAATAACACGAGACTAGAAGAGTACTTCGATAGGATGGAGAATGACGTCGCTTCGTCCATGGCAATCTTTCGAGAGCAATTCCAAGAGGTCCGATCCGCACTTGAGGAGGAGCTCAAGGGGCATCGCGCGGAGATTGAGGACTTGCGTAAGAAGGTCCAAGGCTACGAGGAGCTGAAGACCGTGGTCGAGAGTTGCGGAGAACTCAAGACCAAAGTTTCCATCTTGGAGAAGGCCGTTGCGAACGGTGGACCTTCGAATAGGGAGGCACCAAGGCGAAGGAAGATCCCTGAGCCAAAATCCTTCAGCGGGGTGCGTGATGCCAAAGAAGTTGAGAACTTCTTGTGGAACGTGGAGCGATACTTCAAGGCGTTGCACATCAACGATGACGCCGAGAAGGTGGATATTGCTCCACTCTACTTCACAGACGATGCGATGCTGTGGTGGCGTCGAAGGTGCACGGAAGCCGAGAAGGGTTTGTGTTCGATAGAGACTTGGGAGGACCTCAAGAAGGAGATCAAGTCCCAGTTCTATCCAGAGAATGTAGAGTTTGCAGCGAGACGGAGCTTGCGGCAACTCAAGCATACCGGGACGATCAAGGAGTACGTCGCGGAGTTTACACGCTTGATGCTCGCGATATCTAGCATGGGCGAGGAGGATCGTTTGTTCTACTTCCTCGATGGACTCAAACCTTGGGCGGCTCGAGAATTACAACGACAGAGGGTGCAAGACTTGAACACCGTCGTGGCAGCAGCTGAGCGGCTCGTCGAGTACATGTGGGACGACAACGATGCCGAGGCCAAGCCAAAGTCCACCAAGGAGAATGGTGGAGGAGAGCAGGAGAGCTCTCCTAAGGAGGGTCCGTCCGAGCGAAAGAAGCACGAGAAGGCCCAACCCGAGCGAGCTGTTTCGTGCTACATATGCGGAGAGAAGCACTTTGCTCGGGAATGTCCGAGTAGGAACATGCATGTAAATGTCGTCCAAAGCGAGGAGGTGGAGGACGAAGAGTGCGAAGTGGAAGCGCACATGGGAGCGTTACGCTTACTCAACGCCGTGAAGACCAAGTCTGCTGTGTCGAAGACTCCGAGCAGGGGGCTCATGTATGTTGATGCGAGGATCAATGGCATGAGCACACAGGCGTTGGTTGACACGGGCGCCAATCATAACTTCATCACGGGCGCGGAGGTCCGTCGCTTGGGTCTAGCCTTGGAGGAAGATTCGGGCATGATGAAGGCCGTCAATACGGAGGCACGCCCCGTGCAGGGGGTAGCCAAGGGGGTCCGCATAGCGGTAGGAAATTGGTCGGGTGTTGCCAATTTCACCGTTACGGCGCTGGATGACTTCAAGATGATATTGGGCATGGATTTCCTTATCGCGGCTAAGACTATCCCGATGCCACATTTGGGAGTTGTCGGTTTCATGGAAGAAGGCTCATCGTGCATCGTGAAAGGTGCACGAGGTAAGTCTTCGAAGGGGAAAGCTATCTCCGCTATTCAGCTCAAGAGAGGTGGCAAAAGGGAGACGGCATACCTAGCGGTGCTCGAGAAGAAGGAAGGCTTCGAGGAGAAAAGCCTTTTGTGCGAGGCCAAGGGTGTTGCAAAGGAGCGTCCCGAGGAACCACTTCCACGGAGGGAGGTGGACCGTGCTACCAGGCTGGGCTCGAGGGCAGAGAAGCATGTCGCAAGCTGCGCGGAGGCAGAAGCGACGAGGCGGAGTAACTCGCGCAAGGAGTTGCTCAAGGCTCGTGAGGGACATTCGGGTCGACAGGCTTGCAAGGGAGATCGCATGCGCGGAGGTGTGCAAAACCATGTGCAGCCACGAGACAAAGGGAAGCACCGCACGAGACTTGCTGCACCCGTCGACGAGGGCGTCGACGAAACAAGTGGGGGAGAATGTCACATACAAAAGTTTGTGCCCCACCGAGACGGATTTGCATGACTTTGCACGGGCCAAGGTTATGTGGGAAGCTTCCAGAACATTCTAGAAGATGGCGGAAGGCTCTAGAAGATTGTGGATCTCTCCGGAAGGCCCAAGATCGTTCTAGGAGGCCCAAGAAGCTTCTGGAAGGCCCTTGAAGTTTCCTTTTATGTTGCTAGGGAATAATCCTGGAATATGCCATTCCAGTTATGGTAGATTGTAATAATCCTTGGAATATTCCTTCCAGGACTTTCCTTGTATTGCTCTATGAGCACTTATAAAAGGGGGGAGGCTTTCATTTGTTCCTCACCACCCAAAGTTGTAGTCTTTTCTAGTATAGTGAAGTTTTAATCTTCCACTCTCTCTCTCTTTTGCTCCACATTGTTCTCAATATCGCCTTAGCGATCTAGCTAAGCGGGTTCGGGAAGGCTTGCACGACTCTTCGAGGAGGAAGATAGTGCGCCGCACGGGACGAAGTGCTAGCAAAACACTAAGTCCGTGACAATCAGCTCCTGAGGATCATCAACATCTTAAGAAATTATTCAGTGAGTCCTGGCTCAGCACATGGTAGTGGTGAACTTTGATTTTTTTTTCCAATAGTACATTGTCACACCACTCAAACTTAGTTATAGAAAAGAAACAAAGAATGGTGCACCAATGCGCTATTGGAGGAAAACCAAGACTCATCACTTCTGCGTGACGGGCCGGGGCTCACTGTGTGTTTAATCCACACCGTGCATATCATTATGGATTGCATAATAATAATAAATCTGTCAAAAAAGAAGAAGAAATATATATATGCAATAATCATAAGAGTCAGAATTTATTTTGCATGTTGGGGTTGTAGGTAATATGATATGCAAATGATATAGATGTTGGTTGGGATTGGGCCATTAAGCCCATAACGAGACCAGTTTTCTGTAAATTTACCTGCACATGTTAATCCACAGATTCACAAAAGGATAGGCATAAGCTTCATAACCCTAAATATCATAATGTATAAATGATTAAGCTCCAATTAATATTCCTCTGTCTTAATACCTACTTAGTTCTTTCTTTCTTTTTTGGTTTAAATACCAGTCAATTTTGCTCTTGCATGGGGGTTGAAAGTGTAGTGCCCCGCTCCCGTTGGGGCGAAGCACTATGTAATAGGCTCGTGCCAAGTCAGACATGGTCGGGAACATGGATGGCTAGTCTGACTTGACGACGAGTTTGGTATACAAAAACCATGGCATCAATAAAATCGATTTGGACGAGTGATATGAGTACCGTTCCAACTAATGGATCGACTACTGTTGGAATAAGTCCTAGATGCGGTAGGCGGCGTCTTGGCGAAGGAACTCTAAAGAGAGCGACGCAACCCGTCTGCCGTTCGTTTTATTGGTTTTCTTGGCTTTCTGAACGAATTGTTGCGTGGATTTGATAGTGTGCTTTCGCGTCGATTTCTGAATGCGTCTTTGGGAATTTCGAAGGAAGGGTTCTAATTCGATGCTCGTTCCATTGCAGGAGTCCGTGTAACTGACGCTTGACCGTCGCGAAGCGTTCTCCTACTCTCGGCGCAATCTCCTTAGGTGGGTGGTTCTTCGGCCCCTTCTTTTCTACTCTTTCCCGCCAACTAAATTCTTAAAGTTCAACGTTCAAATCGATGATGCTAACGGGATGTATGCTTGCCACTAAGATCAAGAGCTCGGGATAATATATCAACCTAGAGAAGTTAACTCTGAATCGATAGGTTCACACTAAGTAGAGAAAAGATAAAGTTCTAAGAAAGAGATAGAATATATTTCATGCCATACAAAACACAACGATGAAAACCTTGGTTGCGGTACATCATGCCTCGGAGAATTTGGTGCCTACGGGATGCTAAATCAGAACGTACGGTTTCGGGAAAAATGACCCTTGCACGATTAGAAATGATTATATGACTTGATAATGGTTACGCTATGCAATTTACTTCATACATATTAAACTGTTCATACATTCCCATGGTCAAGGACGACTTGTGCACAAGGTGAGCTTTCCTCGAGACGGTACCCAGGGCCTTGGGACCGAATCGGCCTAGGAGGAAATTATGGTATCACTACCACATTTTTAGTGTGAGGGTATTTTTGTCATTTTTGGGGTAAATAAAATTTATTAGTATTAATTAGAAATTATGGGAATTTTTAGAAATTATTTTGGATTTATTTGGACTAGTTTGATTTTTGGCCAGTTTTGACTCATGTAGACCAACCTAGGAACTAACCATGGTTAGTTGGGCTTGGTTAGGTCAAGTGACCCTAGTCTAACCTAGTGTGACTCAAGTTAGTGGTTAGTGATTCATAGAACTAGAATTAGAAATTTAAAAATCATTTGATTTGGTGAATGGCTTGTGGTTTCACAAGTCATTATGTGACTTAGCTAGATTGGACTCAAACCTAGCTCAACCCTAACCCAAAGCCAAGTGGTCAGCCATCCTTAGCTGAACCTAGGGATTCCCCCCTATTTAATCCCTCCTAGTTTTTAGGGCTAGCCTCTTTTAGGGTTCTAGCAAATTTCTAAGGAAGAAGGTGAGTTACATCTTTCAAAAATCATAAGAAATCCAATTTAATTCCTTTTTCCTTCAAACCAATTCCATTAGAACCTAAATTCCTTCCTCTTGCTGCTGGAATTAATTGTTGTGCAGGAAGAAACAATTTGGACACTTTGTTGCTTGAGGAGCTCATTGCTTATGGAGGCTTTTTCCACCCTTTGTGAATCAATAGGTAAATCTCTCAATAGTCCATTAAAATTCTGTCCAAATCCATTTTAGGAAGGCCCTAGCCCTACCCCTACTGTAGGATAGCTTAAACCTAGGATTTGGATCCGTTTCGTGTCCGTATTGGACACGTATCAGCCTAGTATTCTAGGTGTTCGACCAAATGCCTCTGAGGATTCGATTTTGTTATTTTTTAAATTCTGTTTGAATGGGTTTGTAGATCTAGGTGTGCTCTTTAATTTTCATGAAGGGACCTTGGTGTTTTTGTGTCTGTGTCGGGTGCGAAATGGATTGGACACGGTCGCGTGCACTGGGCTCGGGGCTGTCACTTTCCCCTGCTACTCGTGGCCTCGTGCTCGATGCACAGGCCACGTGGCGAGCTAGGTTTTGGCGAGGGGGTAGGGGCAGTGTCTGACACGAGAGCCCCCAAGCCTCGAGTCGTCTCGTGTCGTTTCGGACACGCACGGGGCTCTGCATTGGGTTGCCTGACTGTGCAGTCGGGTTTTTATGTGTTCCTGATGTGGGTTCCTGTTTGAATGTTTTCAATCATGTTTTAATTAATAATTAAGATCCTAATATATAGTATATAGTGTATGTATATTGTTACATATTTTAATTAGGTTTTTATGTGGATTATTGGATTCGATTTGGGCAAATGAACTGTTTTCCTGATATTGCATTAACACAGATACTGTTGTGTTCAATCTATTTCTTTTCAGTTTTTCCTATGTGTTTTCAATTAAATTTGTCCCCACATATCAATATACATGTTAGCTAGGTTTTTACTTTTGAATATGGGCTTTTGGATGAAATCTGAGAATTAAAACCTGGGAATTACTGAGATTAGGTTTCATGTTAGGTAATGTGTTTGGTTAAGGTTAATTTGAAATTGATATTTATCTGTGGTGTGATTTTCAGTTTAAATGATTTGTTTCCCTTACTGAAATTCCTATTAGATGTATATCTGAGACTGAGAGGTTCCAGTTGATTATTGAAATGTTTGAATGTACTTCTTGTGGACTGAACTGAGAATTAGTTTGGGTTAAATTGTTAAAACCTGAGAATTGAGTTTGTTTAACCCAAATTGTAGGCTGTTTGGGTTTCTTCAAACTGAGAATTAGAGTTCATGATTTGATTTCCAGGTTCATTCAAACCTGGGTTTAGTTACACTGCCCTATGTTCCCTGTCATTGTATTTTTTCCTGCACACATTTACTGCACTGTCATGTCTTGTACACACCCACACACACCTTCACCTATTTTCTGCCTTGTAATTCCTGGACACTGCCCACACACACACAGGTTTGTTTCTCCTCTGTTGAACACTCCTGTACACTTTCATGATTTGCGTTGCCTATTTCCTAACTGTTGGTTAGTTTTCCTGTGTAATTTGGTTTCCAGGATAGGGACAGCCCTGTTGAACACTTACACAAATGTTGGTCATTCCTGAACAATGACACACCTTTCACTTCACTGTTAATTCCAGTATGCAAACACAAAAGTTTACATGTTTTCTTCACTAAATTAATTCCTGTCAATGCCCTGTGCACACACCACCTGTTAACTGCTCACAAGTTACACTACACTCATACCTTGCACTGTTAATTCTTGCATATGTACATTGATACACACACACACACATTACTCTTAAACTGTTAGCTAATTTCCATACACACAAGTACACACACACATGCTTCCTTCTCATATGCATTTCATGTGTATATTATATAGCCATGTACATAGGTGTGGTGTTATGTATCTCTAGATATGTGTGGAATGTATGTCTATGTGTATATATATGGTATTAGCCTAGAATGCATAGTGTTAATCAGTATCTGTATCTATATATATATGGTGTGTATATACATAGGTATTTTAGATACTTGAAATGTTGTGTGTAGTCTAGTATAGACTTGTTAGAGGCTAGCATGTCTTGTTAGACCTAGATAGCCTAGTTTAGATCAAACTAGACTTGGTTGACCTAGTTTGACTTCTAGGGTTGAACAGAGTTGACCAAGAGTTGACTTTGGTCTAGATTGACTTAGAATCATATAGAATGCATAGTAGGACTCCATTTTGATATTCTGGACTTGTTGTGACTTGTGCTGTTCTGATTAGGAGCCAGATACCACTCCTTGGACAGTACGTTTCATACCGGACACTCAGTTACAGGCGAGTACATTCTCTGATCATTTCATATCCTGCTTAGAATTATTACCTGCAGTAGATTACTTTACTTGTGCTGTCACGACATTATCACGGATTAGTACTATACGGATCTCTTCATGCGATGTTATCCCCCTCGGGAGCATCGGGTACATTATGTCATGTGCGTTTCACTTTCATCATGTACTCCTGTGCTTTCACTATACATGTACACTCTTGTGAATCATGTACTCTCATGTTCACAGAGCCTTCATGTATACTATCATGTGCACCCTTTTAAGGGCCCCATGTGATATCATGTACAATAATATAACCTGCTTAGATCCTTGTGTACTGATTAGGGTAAACGGGGGAGTGCTAGTAGTCATGTGAACAATTCTTTAGTAGTGTAGATCATGTACAACTCTTTAGTGTAGATTATGTACCAATCTGTTCCGTTCACATGTGCTATCCTGTACTCTACATCACTAGCCACTGTTAGTTCTCTACTTATAGTAGATATTTCTATTACAGTTCTTCTTCCTGTTTACATACTGTATTCTTCAGCACTTGTATCTTACCTTACTGCATGTTTATATTTTCTAACCTGCTATGAATTGTTGAGATGTACTGTGCTCGCTCCTGTCCTGACTGGACCTGTTGAAAATATTACAGAGGACGAGGAGGAGACTTGCCTGGACACCTATTACGGGGCAGCCCTTGATGACACCTGTGAGCTGGACCCTCTGGAGGATCCAGCAGTAGCTGAGGACCTTCCCCCGACTGTTTAGACTAGATTAGATAGTTTATTATCTTTTGTAGTCTGGAGACTTGTCTAGTTAGACTCTTTTGGATTCAGTTGTATATATTCTTTTATCTGAGACCTTGTATTGTGGATTGCTGGGATTATCTTAGACTGCTACTATCTATTCAGTTCTTTGAGTTCTATTTTATATCGTGCTATCTCTTCCTTAGCTGTGATTGAGTTATTATTACTATGATACCCCGTTCGGGGAATATAAACTGTTTAGATATAAACTGTTAGATGTTGAGACCTAGGACAGCGTTCTACCGCCGACACTGCGGCGTAGGCTGGACGCATTCACGTCTCGTGCCCTTACTCTAGGGTGCGGGTCGTGACACATTTTTAGTGGTGGCCCATGCAGGTCTAGACTAGAAGTGTAGTGGTACTCGAACTAGAGTATCACTGCAGCCTGCTATAGGATATAGGATATTAATTCTAAGATACTCAATCACCTTAGAAAAAAAAATTCTTTTATTGCCATCTAAATCCTTTTGTCTGCTGATCCTTTGAATTATAATTGTCCGTCTTTGTTATATCGCTTCTTTCTCAGAAATTGATACTCTTGTTTGTCTATCTTCAGGATGGTAGAGACTCGTTCACAGCGTGCCGTCCATGAGGATGCTATAGAGGGGACTGCTACCTCTCAGCCAGCACGGCGAGGCCAGGGGACTGCAGCTCTTGCCACCTCCGCTCGTGTTGAGACTTCGGCAGCCGCAGCAGGGGATATGCATCCACCGACTGGGAGGCAGGACCCGGTCTATCCAGAGGATCCTTTCCAGCCACCACCGCCTCCAGGACATATGGACGCCGCTCAGATGTTCGCTTATTTTCAGCAGTTCATGGACCGACAGCAGGCTCGGCAGGATAGAGGCATAGAGTTGGCTGTCACGACAGCCGCAGCTCGACCCGTGGTACAGCAGCAGAGGACACCAGGGATCGAGCAGTTTCAGAAGATGAGCCCTAGAGACTTCATGGGGACAGAGGGGATCCTATATGCCGACGAGTGGATTGAGTATATGGAGGAGATCTTTCGCTTGGCCAGGATTCCGGCAGACCTTCAGATCGAGGCAGCAGCTAGCCAGATGCGAGATCTTGCTCGCACCTGGTATCAGTCGGACCCCAGGGTGGGGGTACCAGGGCAGACTTGGGAGCAGTTCCGGGACTTCTTCAAGAAGAAGTTCTTCCCGGATTCAGCAGTCAGAGCCTTGGAGACGCAGTTTGAGAGCTTGGTCCAGGGGAGCCTCTCAGTTGAGGAGTATGCGGGAGAGTTTGGCCGTCTCGGCAGGTTTGTTGAGGGTCTGAGCGAGACGGCGAAGGCCCAGAGGTTCCGGAAGGGTCTGGTCAAGGAGGTCAAGTCCCTGACCAAGGGGAACCGAGATGCTACATTTGAGGAGATTTTGACGGGGGCCCTGCTAGCAGAGGATGATCTTGAGCTTAGGCTCAAGAGAGGGAGAGACCCAGTTGGGGGCAGTAGCAGCAGCGGGGGCCAGGCCAAGAGGCCTCATTTTCAGCACCAGCAGCCCAGGCAGTTTCAGCCGCAGCCGATTCAGCAGAGGCCGGCTCACCAGCAGCAGATTCAGCATCAGGCACCCAGGCACCAGACAGTCAGTTGCACCTTCTGCAAGAAGCCTGGGCATGACTTCAACGAGTGCAGGAAGAGGCTCGGGAGGTGCCTTCTTTGCGGAGCGGCAGATCACCAGCTGAGGGATTGTGCTAGGTCTGGGGGACGAGCAGCCCAGGGAGGAGGAGCCAGAGCAGCAGCAGGCCAGCAGCGGGGACCAGCCCTGCCGACTCAGCAGCAGAGGTTTGTCCAGCACCAGCAGCAGGCCAGGGGAGGCCAGCAGGGGCGAGCTTTTGCCATGGCAGCAGAGGATGCGGAGGTCATCGGAGAGCTGATTGCAGGTTTGATTCTTCTCGACTCCAGTCCAGCTTTTGCATTGTTTGATTCTGGTGCATCGCATAGCTTCATTTCAGTATCTTTTGCGATTAGACACGGTATCATAGCTGAATCGTTGCCTCCGGGGGTGGTATTATCCTCGTGAGTGATGTTTGTAAGGGTAGGAGAGTAGTTTTGGGAGGCCGTGAGTTGGAGGTGAGCCTACTCGTAATGCTATTGCCGAACTACGATATAGTACTAGGCATGGATTGGTTGAGCAGGCACCACGCCAGCATCGATTGCAGAGGGGGTAGAGTTCTGTTCAGAGCGCCGGGGGAGCCAGAGTTCGAGTATTCCAGACGTCAGGCGGAGCAGAGCAGCGGAGTCTTCTGTGGAGTCTCGGTCGAGGAGCAGACGATTCCACACCCCTTGATAGCAGAGTATATAGATGTTTTCCCGGAGGAGTTGCCGGGACTGCCACCAGACAGAAACATAGAGTTCTCGATAGACTTGGTTCCAGGAGCGAAACCCATCTCTCAGCATGTCTATCGGGTGAACAACAGCGAGCTGGTGGAGTTGAAGAAGCAGGTGGATGAGCTACAGGACAAGGGCTTCATCCGCTCGAGTTCGTCGCCATGGGGTGCACCAGTATTGTTTGTGCCGAAGAAGGATGGGTCAGTACGCATGTGTATTGACTATAGGGCACTCAACAACCTCACGATCAAGAACAGATACCCACTGCCGCGGATCGACGATCTATTTGACCAGTTGAGCGGAGCTCGGGTATTCTCCAAGATTGATCTGAGGTCGGGATATCACCAGGTGAAGGTGAAGGGGGAGGATATTCCCAAGACCGCTTTCAGGACGCGGTATGGGCAGTTCGAGTTTTTGGTTATGCCGTTTGGGCTAACCAATGCACCAGCTGTGTTTATGAACCTTATGAACAAGGTGTTCCATCAGTATCTGGATCAGTTTGTAGTAGTGTTCATAGATGATATCTTGATATATTCCAAGACTGAGGAGGAGCACGAGGAGCATCTGCGGATAGTGCTGGAGATTCTCAGGAAGGAGCAGCTTTATGGAAAACTCTCCAAGTGTGAGTTTTTCTTGGACCGGGTGGATTTATTGGGGCACGTGGTGACTGGAGATGGTATCTCAGTTGACCCCAAGAAGATTGTAGCAGTCGAGGCATGGACAGCGCCGACTTCAGTTGCAAAGATCAGGAGCTTCCTGGGGCTGGCAGGATATTACCGGAGATTTGTGCAGAATTTCTCCCGGGTCGCAGAGCCGTTGACACGGTTGACCCGAAAGGATACTGAGTATGTATGGTCAGAGGAGTGTCAGGCAGCTTTTGATGAGTTGAAGAAGCGGCTGACG
Source organism: Iris pallida (assembly GCA_029216955.1). Lineage (NCBI taxonomy): Eukaryota > Viridiplantae > Streptophyta > Magnoliopsida > Asparagales > Iridaceae > Iris > Iris pallida. The sequence continues at coordinate 4,360,575 of JANAVB010014797.1, forward strand.
GCAGCTCCGATTCTGACGTTGCCTTCAGGATCAGGTGGATTCACTATTTATAGTGATGCTTCAGGGAAGGGGCTGGGTTGTGTGTTGCAGCAGCACAGGAAGGTAATTGCCTATGCTTCCAGGCAGTTACGTCCCCATGAGAAGAATTACCCTACCCACGACCTGGAGCTGGCAGCTGTGATTTTTGCTTTGAAGCTGTGGAAGCATTATCTGTATGGTGAGAGGGTGGAGATCTTCACAGATCACAAGAGCCTAAAGTATGTGTTCACTCAGAAGGAGTTGAACATGAAACAGCGCAGATGGTTGGAGTTGATAAAGGACTTCGACATTGCACTGCAGTATCATCCCGGGAAGGCCAACGTGGTTGCCGATGCCTTGAGTAGGTATCCGACAGCCATGTGTTTGACCATGGATCGGCATTTGCTTGCCGACTTGGAGAGCCTTGGGATTGAGGTGATCATGCCGGGAGTACAGATGCAGCTATGGGGGATGCAGATTCAGTCAGACTTGATGGATAAGATCAAGGCGGCTCAGTTTCAGGATGTGGCTTTTCAGAGTATCAGAGAGTAGGTCAGTATGGGAGTGGGGGATCCTGAGTTCTCACTTGCAGAGGATGGTGCCCTGAGGCACGGTGCCAGGTTATGTGTACCTAGTGGGGAGCTCAGAGAGCAGATTATGCAGGAGGCCCACAGATCTCAGTACTCTATTTACCCGGGTGCCAACAAGATGTACCGAGATCTGCGGGAGCATGTATGGTGGTCAGGAATGAAACGGGAGGTGTCTCAGTTCGTAGCTAGATGCTTGGTCTGTCAGCAGGTCAAGGTAGAGAGGCAGAGGCCCGGTGGATTGTTGCAGCCGCTGCCCATTCCCGAGTGGAAATGAGAGCATATCACGATGGACTTCGTATCAGGATTGCCGCGTACTCCAGGAGGGAAAGACGCAATTTGGGTCATCGTGGACAGGTTGACCAAATCGGCCCACTTCTTGCCATTCAAGGTGGGTACGTCTACAGAGAGGCTGGCGGAGATGTATATGCGACAGATAGTCAGGATCCACGGAGTTCCAGTCAGCATCGTCTCGGATCGGGATAGCCGTTTTACTTCCCATTTTTGGAGGAGTCTGCAGACCAGCTTGGGCACTCAGCTCAAGTTTAGTACTGCATACCACCCCCAGACGGACAGACAGTCAGAGCGGACTATTCAGACTCTCGAGGATATGCTGCGGACGTGCGTCCTGGACTTTGGAGGTTCTTGGGAGGATCATCTTTATTTGGTGGAGTTTGCCTATAACAATAGTTTCCAGGCCAGCATCGAGATGTCACCTTTCGAGGCTCTGTACGGGCGTAGGTGCCGTACACCCTTATCCTGGGATGATGTTGGTGAGCGAGCTTTGTTGGGGCCAGAGATGATTGTGGATGCGGCCGAGAAGGTGAAGCTCATCAGGGACAGACTTCGCGTGGCGCAGGACAGACATCGGCACTGGGCCGATAGCGACCGGAGACCCTTGGAGTTTGAGGTACAGATTAGAGTAGGATTAGATTTAGGTTGTTGTTTTTGAATTTTTTTGATCATGTTGTTATTTATTAATTGAGACCTTGTTTGTGATTAGGTCGGAGACCAGGTTTTCTTGAGGATATCTCCGACTCGTGGTATGATACGTTTTGGTGGAGGCAGAAAGCTTAGCCCGCGCTTCATCGGCCCTTTCGTTATCAGCGGGAGAGTCGGTGACGTGGCTTACAGGCTAGACTTGCCGCCTGCACTTGTGGGGGTCCACAACGTATTTTATGTATCACAGTTGAGACGGTACGTGGCTGACCCTAGCCATGTGCTCGATCATTCGGAGATTGAGGTGGGTCCTTCTCTCAGCTATCCAGAGCAGCCTGTGGAGATTCTGGATCGACGGGAGAAGGTTCTGAGGAACCAGGTGATACCCTTGGTACGCGTCGCATGGAGGCATCATTCTCCAGGAGAGTCTACCTGGGAGCGGGAGGATGAGATGCGCGAGCGGTACCCTTATCTTTTTGGACCGTGAGGTATACTTTCTATCCTTCTCATCAGTTGCATTTCGCCTTTCAATTTCGAGGACGAAATTCTTTTAAGGAAGGTAGATTTGTCACTACCACATTTCTAGTGTGAGGGTATTTTTGTCATTTTTGGGGTAAATAAAATTTATTAGTATTAATTAGAAATTATGGGAATTTTTAGAAATTATTTTGGATTTATTTGGACTAGTTTAATTTTTGGCCAGTTTTGACTCATGTAGACCAACCTAGGAACTAACCATGGTTAGTTGGGCTTGGTTAGGTCAAGTGACCCTAGTCTAACCTAGTGTGACTCAAGTTAGTGGTTAGTGATTCATAGAACTAGAATTAAAAATTTAGAAATCATTTGATTTGGTGAATGGCTTGTGGTTTCACAAGTCATTATGTGACTTAGCTAGATTGGACTCAAACCTAGCTCAACCCTAACCCAAAGCCAAGTGGTCAGCCATCCTTAGCTGAACCTAGGGATTCCCCCCCTATTTAATCCCTCCTAGTTTTTAGGGCTAGCCTCTTTTAGGGTTCTAGCAAATTTCTAAGGAAGAAGGTGAGTTACATCTTTCAAAAATCATAAGAAATCCAATTTAATTCCTTTTTCCTTCAAACCAATTCCATTAGAACCTAAATTTCTTCCTCTTGCTGCTGGAATTAATTGTTGTGCAGGAAGAAACAATTTGGACACTTTGTTGCTTGAGGAGCTCATTACTTTTGGAGGCTTTTTCCACCCTTTGTGAATCAATAGGTAAATCTCTCAATAGTCCATTAAAATTCTGTCCAAATCCATTTTAGGAAGGCCCTAGCCCTACCCCTACTGTAGGATAGCTTAAACCTAGGATTTGGATTCGTTTCGTGTCCGTATTGGACACGTATCAGCCTAGTATTCTAGGTGTTCGACCAAATGCCTCTGAGGATTCGATTTTGTTATTTTTTAAATTCTGTTTGAATGGGTTTGTAGATCTAGGTGTGCTCTTTAATTTTCATGAAGGGACCTTGGTGTTTTTGTGTCCGTGTCGGGTGCGAAATGGATTGGACACGGTCGCGTGCACTGGGCTCGGGGCTGTCACTTTCCCCTGCTACTCGTGGCCTCGTGCTCGATGCACAGGCCACGTGGCGAGCTGGGTTTTGGCGAGGGGGTGGGGGCAGTGTCTGACACGAGAGCCCCCAAGCCTCGAGTCGTCTCGTGTCGTTTCGGACACGCACGGGGCTCTGCATTGGGTTGCCTGACTGTGCAGTCGGGTTTTTATGTGTTCCTAATGTGGGTTCCTGTTTGAATGTTTTCAATCATGTTTTAATTAATAATTAAGATCCTAATATATAGTATATAGTGTATGTATATTGTTACATGTTTTAATTAGGTTTTTACGTGGATTATTGGATTCGATTTGGGCAAATGAACTGTTTTCCTGATATTGCATTAACACAGATACTGTTGTGTTCAATCTATTTCTTTTCAGTTTTTCCTATGTGTTTTCAATTAAATTTGTCCCCACATATCAATATACATGTTAGCTAGGTTTTTACTTTTGAATATGGGCTTTTGGATGAAATCTGAGAATTAAAACCTGGGAATTACTGAGATTAGGTTTCATGTTAGGTAATATGTTTGGTTAAGGTTAATTTGAAATTGATATTTATCTGTGGTGTGATTTTCAGTTTAAATGATTTGTTTCCCTTACTGAAATTCCTATTAGATGTATATCTGAGACTGAGAGGTTCCAGTTGATTATTGAAATGTTTGAATGTACTTCTTGTGGACTGAACTGAGAATTAGTTTGGGTTAAATTGTTAAAACCTGAGAATTGAGTTTGTTTAACCCAAATTGTAGGCTGTTTGGGTTTCTTCAAACTGAGAATTAGAGTTCATGATTTGATTTCCAGGTTCATTCAAACCTGGGTTTAGTTACACTGCCCTATGTTCCCTGTCATTGTATTTTTTCCTGCACACATTTACTGCACTGTCATGTCTTGTACACACCCACACACACCTTCACCTATTTCCTGCCTTGTAATTCTTGGACACTGCCCACACACACACACAGGTTTGTTTCTCCTCTGTTGAACACTCCTGTACACTTTCATGATTTGCATTGCCTATTTCCTAACTGTTGGTTAGTTTTCCTGTGTAATTTGGTTTCCAGGATAGGGACAGCCCTGTTGAACACTTACACAAATGTTGGTCATTCCTGAACATTGACACACCCTTTACTTCACTGTTAATTCCAGTATGCAAACACAAAAGTTTACATGTTTTCTTCACTAAATTAATTCCTGTCAATGCCCTGTGCACACACCACCTGTTAACTGCTCACAAGTTACACTACACTCATACCTTGTACTGTTAATTCTTGCATATGTACATTGATACACACACACACACATTACTCTTAAACTGTTAGCTAATTTCCATACACACAAGTACACACACACATGCTTCCTTCTCATATGCATTTCATGTGTATATTATATAGCCATGTACATAGGTGTGGTGTTATGTATCTCTAGATATGTGTGGAATGTATGTCTATGTGTATATATATGGTATTAGCCTAGAATGCATAGTGTTAATCAATATCTGTATCTATATATATATGGTGTGTATATACATAGGTATTTTAGATACTTGAAATGTTGTGTGTAGTCTAGTATAGACTTGTTAGAGGCTAGCATGTCTTGTTAGACCTAGATAGCCTAGTTTAGATCAAACTAGACTTGGTTGACCTAGTTTGACTTCTAGGGTTGACCAGAGTTGACCAAGAGTTGACTTTGGTCTAGATTGACTTAGAATCATATAGAATGCATAGTAGGACTCCATTTTGATATTCTGGACTTGTTGTGACTTGTGCTGTTCTGATTAGGAGCCAGATACCACTCCTTGGACAGTACGTTTCATACCGGACACTCAGTTACAGGCGAGTACATTCTCTGATCATTTCATATCCTGCTTAGAATTATTACCTGCAGTAGATTACTTTACTTGTGCTGTCATGACATTATCACGGATTAGTACTATACGGATCTCTTCATGCGATGTTATCCCCCTCGGGAGCATCGGGTACATTATGTCATGTGCGTTTCACTTTCATCATGTACTCCTGTGCTTTCACTATACATGTACACTCTTGTGAATCATGTACTCTCATGTTCACAGAGCCTTCATGTATACTATCATGTGCACCCTTTTAAGGGCCCCATGTGATATCATGTACAATAACATAACCTGCTTAGATCCTTGTGTACTGATTGGGGTAAACGGGGGAGTGCTAGTAGTCATGTGAACAATTCTTTAGTAGTGTAGATCATGTACAACTCTTTAGTGTAGATCATGTACCAATCTGTTCCGTTCACATGTGCTATCCTGTACTCTACATCACTAGCCACTGTTAGTTCTCTACTTATAGTAGATATTTCTATTACAGTTCTTCTTCCTGTTTACATACTGTATTCTTCAGCACTTGTATCTTACCTTACTGCATGTTTATATTTTCCAACCTGCTATGAATTGTTGAGATATACTGTGCTCGCTCCTGTCCTGACTGGACCTATTAAAAATATTACAGAGGACGAGGAGGAGGCTTGCCTGGACACCTATTACGGGGTAGCCTTTGATGACACCTGTGAGCTGGACCCTCTGGAGGATCCAGCAGTAGCTGAGGACCTTCCTCCGACTGTTTAGACTAGATTAGATAGTTTATTATCTTTTGTAGTCTGGAGACTTGTCTAGTTAGACTCTTTTGGATTCAGTTGTATATATTCTTTTATCTGAGACCTTGTATTGTGGATTGCTGGGATTATCTTAGACTGCTACTATCTATTCAGTTCTTTGAGTTCTATTTCATATCGTGCTATCTCTTCCTTAGCTGTGATTGAGTTATTATTACTATGATACCCCGTTCGGGGAATATAAACTGTTTAGATATAAACTGTTAGATGTTGAGACCTAGTACAGCGTTCTACCGCCGACACTGCGGCATAGGCTGGACGTATTCATGTCTCGTGCCCTTACTCTAGGGTGCGGGTCGTGACATATGGAAATCGTGCTTCGGCGCGAGGCATTGCGAGACCTCCAGTTAGGCTCGCTACCTGGACTGGAGGGCGCGTCGCAAGGCTACGTAATCGGCCTTCATGGTGTCGATATCACCAATGACCGCATATAGGATAGATTGCATGCTCACCTATTGTCTTGTGCAGGTGGTAAGTATCATATATATTTTGTGCAGGAAAGGAGCACGGCCGTGGTAAGAATGCCTTTAAATTGGTTATGTGTCATCGTTTAAAATGTGCCTTCGATATGAATTGCAATTCATATAGTTCTAAATAGAAAGATCACTTCGTATGCTAGAATCCTTAATAAGCAGTGTCGGTTTAGACGAGTGGGTTCGTCCCATCCACTAGCAAGTGTGCTAACCCCCAACTCCCCAGGTAATGAGCGTGCTGCGGGAGCTCGAGACTAGACCTGAAGCTGAAGAACGGGAGGCGGCACGAAGCTCTCATATTTTAAAGTATTTTGAAGCCCAACACAGATCGAAGGCTTTGTTCAAATGTATAAAGGGACGTGAATGTATGGAACGACAAGGATTATTTCAGGACAAGCTTGACGAGAGTTTTTCTTTTGTGTTTCAAGATGTAGCCGCAATGGCATATGTAATGTAAAAATGACCTTGCACATACTTTGCAAGTTTATGAATGAAAAGCTAAATTTCTTCCTATGCTATGTCTTCAACTCTCTGTACTGTTTAATTTCAACGCGTCGAGTCAAAAAGAATTTCCAATTGAACATCCTTGCCTTGTGCAAGTCCAATAAAGACTTGTACGACATCACGTCCCGACCCGTGGGGATCGATTTATATCGAGTCAAGGCGATAGCGACCGATTCGACGAGTCGGGGCATGACAAGTTGGTATCAGAGCACGGTTCACACCTCGGACCTTTCGAAATACTTTCTTTTAGATGATGCCGTTGCGATTTTTTAAAAACTATGCTTTTCGACATATGCGACCTGAAATAATCGTTCCATACATATAAGCCCGTAGATATTTTGAGAATACTAACGGGTTTGTTCAATTTTGTAGGAATGACGGAAAGACTGGGTGTCCCTGCTGTCAACGCCACATTGATTAGCACGGATAGCACCGAAGGTGCGACGCCTAGCGAATCTGCCATGGAGCGACTACTACGCCTCATGGAACTCCAACAACGCCAGTCAGAGATGCGCCAACGACAGCTGCAAGAACAGATCCAGGCCCAAGTCAGCGCCCAACAAAAGCAAATGGAGGCCCTGACCCGGATCGTGAGCACCATAGCGACTCAACAGAACTCGACGATCGTCATGTCCGAAGAAGAAGTGCAACCCGTAAAGACAAAATATATGTCTTCCTCCTCCCTGCTCAAGATGACCAAGTTCAAGAAGATGAACCCGCCTGAATTCAATGGTCGAGCAGAGCCTGACAAAGTCATGGGGTGGCTAGTGAAGATTGAGGGTCTGTTCAACCTCCTCAGCATCAAGGGGTCCAAGAGAGTCGGGTGTGCAGCGTTGCAGCTCAACTTGAGGGCCTACGACTGGTGGGAGGCGAAGAAACAGGAACTCCAAGAGGCCAACCCCAACGCCAAGATCTCGTAGGAGACGTTCAAATTGGCCTTCCTCGAGCAATACATCCCTCGTGCCCTTCGTCGACAGAAGAAAGAGAAATTCATGTCCATGAAGCAAGGAAACTTGTCCGTTGAAGACTACGATGCAAAGCTCGCGAAGTTTGCCGGGGCCTTTCTGCCGAACACGGAGGCGTGGTGCGAGCGCTTCCAGCAAGGCCTGAATGATGATTTGCGTCGGAACGTCATGAACCAGAGATGCCAGACGTACAGGGAATCATATAACGCCGCCCTTGATAGTGAGCGGATCTTTGGTCGAGCGTCGCAGAAGGGCGGATCAAGCATCCGCAACAACTTCAACAAACATCCTCACGACGCGAGAGGATCTGGTGCGCCAAAGCGCCAGAACACGTCCGAGTATCGGGGGCCTCACCCAGGCGTACGGTGCCATCGCTGCGGCAAAATGGAACATCTGGCGGTCGATTGCCGAGGGGGGATGCTTCAAGTATGGCCAGCTAGGTCACAAGGCAGTAGATTGTCGCATGGGGAGGGTGAACCAACATCCACCAAGGGACGTCCAGAACCAGAACAAGGCGCCTCCCGCCCATGGCGCAAACGCGGTGCCCGTGAACCCACAAAATCGCCAAGGGGTGCAAGGCCGAGTCTACGCACTGACTCGGGACGAAGCTTTTGCGTCCGACACTGTCGTGACAGGTATACCACTCTATAAAAATATGCCTGCTAGAGTATTGTTCGATTTGGGTGCTACGCATAGTTTCATATCTGCCGACTTTGTAAAAGAGAATGAACTACCTATGCAACTTTTAGATATGAATCTTAGTGTTAGCACTCCATCGGGAGTAGATATGCCTGCCACTCAAATTTGTAGGGATGGTTGCATCTGCATCGGAGGGAGGAATCTATCCTTGGAAGTTATCGTCCTCGACGTCAAGGAGTACGATATAATCCTCGGCATGGATTGGTTGGGTGCATGCCACGCAACGATCGAGTGCGCGGAGAAGAGAGTTGTGTTCCACCTTCCGGGCGAAACCGAGTTCTCCTATTCGTGCGGAGCAGCATCAAAGGCAGCAATGATGATATCGACGATTTCGGCAAGGCGTATGTTGCATTCTGGGTGCAGCGGGTACCTAACATCAGTTCGAGACACGAGAACGGAGATTGCAAGTGTCACGCCCCACTCTCGTAGGAGCGATCGTCCTCGCTAAGGCGTGATGCCGCACGGGCCTAGGTTGCGCCCGTGCAAGGCCAAGTCCAGAAACGGTCGATTTGAGCTAAGCCACAGAGTCGCACAGAGTGTCCCCATTACAGCGAAAAGTAATAAACACAAGTAGAAGCGAATTCGAACTCTTTATTAATATTCAAGAAGGTTACAAGCGGCGCTAGGCCGATATTACAAATCGCTCGAGCTCTCTCTCTGAAACATAAAAGGCGTGCCAAGTGGCTTACAAGATGGAATGATACATGGCGATGTTCCGATACATTATGTCCTGTATAGGGTGCTTCAGCTTCTGCAACGTCCCAAGGCCCTGGAGTTAGCTCCGCGCCTTAACACGTTCGATGGAAGCTCCGTAACAGCCGGCGTCTCCTGCTTCCTGCAAGCACACTGTGGGGTTATCAGTACATTGTTATGCACTGGTGGGAAGGCTAGCTCGCCCACAATGCTATCATTACCAAACACGTTGCATTTACTTTTGTGCACCGACTATCGTTCATTGTCTTTTTAATCTTGCCTTAGGATCAGTTTCATGGCATATATCGTAACCCATATCGTGTTGCCTAATTCAAGTGTCTGCATTAAAATACATGCACGACTTATCCATACTTACCGTCCGGCCTTCCCTGTCCAAGTAAACCAAGTTAGTCAACAATTAACATGAAGTAACTTGACGTGATTCATGTAAACATTCAATGTTACGGGCGTGTCTATGTCTCGGGTTCTAGCACGTCGTAGGCATGTTCTAGTGTTACGTTTCGAGCATGTTCAGGAGGCACATTTCAAGCATGTTCGGGGTGGTATATTTCAAGCATGTTCAGGCATGTTACATTTCGAGCACGTTCATGTTTAGGATGTTACTTTGCAAGCATGTTCAGGAGACACTTGTTCATTTAACTTAGACTACTTTGATTTCAATACAAGAACTTGCACGTGGATTGCCACCAGCATAGTCCACTTAATCTACATGCACGGGTCGCTGGCTTTACAAGCCATTTAGGACATTCCCCTGTGGTATTTCTCAACTTAGCGTAGGGTGATGGCTGGTACACCCCGTTAAGTCACTTGAATATACCCTGCACTTACGTCTCTTGGTGCCCAAGCCCGCACCCAAGCAGCCCGTAAGTCCCGTATTGATTCTGCCTAGGCCGGCCACGGTTTACCCTCCCAACGCCCGTGCCGCAGAATCTTTCCACTCGACGGCCACGGTTTACCCCCCATCGCCCGTGCCGTTTGTCCACGACCATTTCGTATTAACTTGTCTTTTACTTAGCGGCTATCTTCGAGCCGTAGGCTAACCCTTAGCCATAATGCGTTAACGACCAGGTTGGCGTCCGTACAGCGTGGGTAGCGAGCCCCGTTGCACGTGCCCGTCACACCTGTCGCTAGCGTCTTCCATGTCTTATCTTTCATGTATTCTTTCTTTCATTTTATTCTTTCACTTGTTCGTATGTTCATAGAGTCATTCATGTGTTTGCTTATTCATTCTTTGATTCATTCATTCATGCATTATGCAACTCCCAGTGTGGGAGTCGCCTTGGCGACCCATCGGTCCCATAGCCTTCCAATGTTGCTAAACTCTACTCGGAGCGACTATGTTGATAGTCTTCCCGTTTCATTATTGTAAACCATTCATTGTTTCATTGTTTGAACGTGTAAGGGACATGAACGTGAGCTTGTGCCTTAGCACGAGCGTAGAGCGGGGTGCGAGCGTTTCTATAATTGCCGAGTTCTTTTTCATGTTCTGAACAAGCATGCAAGATGGGATTATTCCCTTAGCTAGGTGCGTTGAGTCATTTATTAGCATGCAAGATGTTATCGCCTAGCGATTCTCGTGAATGTGTCCGTTTTGTTATGTGTCTAGGCTAAGCACAGACGGGTTCATCGGAGCCACCCACCTTAGCGATGTTCGCATCGGCCGAGCGATACTCCGAGCGCGCCTTTGACAGTCTAAGTCTGAATTCATTTTGACGGGCCAATGCAAGCATTGCATCGATTCTACATCTGGTCGAGGCCAACTCTTCGGGTCGACGGCTCGTTTGAGTCGTTGCACTTGCCGTTTGGATCGGCGTTCCGCTAGGGCGGAGCGGGTCGTTACAGCAAGCACGGCCCAGAATGAAGTCGTGGCAGAATTTTCTGATGTGTTTCCAGACGAGTTGCCAGGGATGCCGCCGGACCGAGAGATAGAATTCAGCATCGACACCTTCCCGGACACCCGATCGATATCCAGAGCACCTTATCGAATGGCGCCGACAGAGCTGAAGGAACTGAAAGCACAACTACAAGAGTTGCTAGATCGCGGATATATTCGTCCTAGCGTCTCCCGGTGGGGTGCTCCAGTGTTGTTTGTAAGGAAGAAAGATGGATCGATGCGGCTGTGTATCGACTATCGAGAACTTAACAAAGCCACAGTGCGGAACAAGTACCCGTTGTCGAGGATAGATGATTTGTTTGACCAATTATAAGGGACGACGGTATTTTCCAAGATTGATCTCCGCTCAGGCTACCATCAGTTAAAGATCAAGTCCGAGGACGTGCCGAAGTCCGCCTTCTGAACTCGATATGGTCACTACGAATTTCTAGTCATGCCCTTCGGCTTGACCAACGCTCATGCCGCGTTCATGGATCTAATGAACCGGGTGTTCCGACCGTTCATAGACAAATTTGTCGTCGTATTCATCGATGACATTCTCATATATTCGAAGAGCAAGGACGAGCTCGTGGAACACTTGAAGACGGTGCTACAGACTCTGCGTGAACACCAACTTTATGCCAAGCTAAGCAAGTGCGAGTTCTGGATGAGCAGCGTGACGTTCCTTGGGCACGTTGTCCCAGCTGAAGGCGTCATGGTGGACCCAAAGAAGATTGAAGCAATAGTCGAATGGAAGCGGCCTACCTCAGCATGCGACATCCGAAGTTTCCTCGGCTTGGCAGGCTACTACCGTAGATTCGTAAAAGATTTTGCCAAAATTGCGTCGCCTCTGACTCGCCTCACCCAGAAGGGAGTCGCATTCGAGTGGAACGATGCCTGCGAATCGAGCTTCCAAGAGTTGAAGAAACGGCTCATCTCAGCGCCGATCCTTGCACTTCCGGACGGGCCAGAAGGGTTTCAAATATTTAGCGATACCTCGCGGACGGGTTTGGGATGCGTGCTTTGTAATGCCCCGCTCCGCACCGGTGCATTACGATGAGTCGTTGACTCGAAGAGTTGCGTTGACCCGATAAGGTATCGATGCGAATCGATGCAAGTGTTGCGTTGGCCAAAGGTAAGCTTTGAGTCGGTTGGAATCTATGAATCGAATCGATGCAAAGAGTAAGTCCCGCTTGAGCAAGTGCTGATTTTAGTTGATCTGGTGTGCAGGCTATGCTTTTACGCTGGACGATAAGAGGTCGGCATTTTGCCTTATGCAATGAAGTGTCCGCAAAACCAAATCGTGGCCTTGCAACAGATTGTGGCATGGGCACGATAGGCCAAATCAACCGAGTAGAGCAAAGGAATGGCTAAGTCCGGGAGTTAGCTATGCGATCGAGTTATGGAAGCGAGACGCTTCAATCGGCGAGGCGGCAAGGCGTATCGGCTTAAGGTGGGCGGGTTCTTGACTCTCTCTTCCTATTCCTTCACATCTTAATAAAATATGTTATGGTATGCGTAAGATGTTATCGAATTAGCGAACGTGGCTCGGCGACGAAAGGTTTGAGTATGTGTCGAACACTAAGATAGAACATTGAACAATCGAACAATTGAAGCGACGTGCACGAGTCGCGATAGGGCATGATGGTAGAACATTGAAAGACAATATTGAGATGTGCATCAGGTGCACGGCTCCGAGAACATTGAACTCTAGGCGTAGAACATTGATTATGATGCTGAGCGTGCCTTTGTGCACTTATGTTACGAAATGACTAAGTAAATACGGAGGTAGGCTATGCGAATAACACTATGAACGGGACGCGTGATTATGAGTACGAGACGACTAAGCCGTTGGGCGTCGTGCATCAATATGGATGTGTTGGGGCATAACGCCGATGGAGCTCCCCATGCGAATGGTGGATTACGTTTATGGCACGGGAAACCGTTTATGTGCGACACTATGTTTATGGAATTCGAGAACGGTTGGTATGCTATGGATTGTATGCTATGGAACGTATTGCATGGTCAATGGACTCGGATTGCCCGTGCACGGGTGCGGCTTCCCTCGAACGGTTACGCCGGGGCGCCGGGACCGTTCGGCCTAGGAGGGAATTATGTGTGGTATTTATGGTGCACAATACTCGGACGGATTGCGACCGTCCAGTGCTGTGATAAGCTATAATATCCGTAAGTTTGGGATCCTTCGGATACTGGGCTAGCAACCCGTATCGAAGCGATTGTAGGCTTACACATATGAGATGCCAAGTCCATTACGGTGCGACACACCGTGACCTTCATATAGATAGGGCCGGTGGGCTGAGATGAGAGCTGGGTGCAGGCGCAGGGCCTGCCACCCATTATGCATATGTTTATGTTTATGAATGGTCGGTTGTGTGAATCATATGTTTGCTTATGTTAAGTTCTAACCACTGCAGGCTAAGAAAAATGGGACGGCATGAGCACGAACACTATGTTTACGTTTATGTTATGGCTAACTGTATCTGCTGCAGGAACACGGGATGTGGTGACACATTATAACAATGTGCTATGTTAAGTTTTGCCATGAAACTGATCCTAAGGCTAAATAGAAAGACCACAAAGTAATATGCATGCTCACTAAATGAATAAGTGTTTGGTTTGGGTGCGAGCGGGTCTTGATCAGTGCGAAGCGAGGACGAAAGCACTAAGCCCCCACTAGTTTCTGTGCAGGCTCAGGTTATGATCAGCTCGGGGCGGAGCTTGGCTTGGACGTGCCGAGGCATGGAGTCCTTGGCGTTCAAGAGGAGCTTCCGCATATGCGTTCGGACTTGCGACATGGAGATGTTCGGCCGAAGACTACTTGGTGGCTATAAAGGGGCATAATGTATGGAACAAGGTAATCCTTTGTGAGCTAGAGAGATCATGAGCGTTGTAGCCAATTGGCATATGTATTGGGCTATTCAGAGCCTTTGTAACCTTCAGTTCATTATGAATAAAAGAGATTCTTATGTTTCACTTGTTTCCTTCCGCTGCTTATGTTATCGATTTGAGATAGTTCTATGTGAACCTGTTATCTTGCCTTGCACGAGCGCAACTCCAGGCTCGTGCGGCATCACGCCCCAGCGAGGACGATGATTCGGGTAAAATCTAGCGAGGACGAGCGATTTTCCGGGTCGGGGCTTGACATGCTTATGCAAAGGGATAAGGTGATTTCGTTTGCTTCGAGACAATTGAAGCAACACGAGAAGAATTATCCTACGCATGATCTAGAGTTAGCGGCCATTGTGTTCGCATTGAAGCTATGGCGGCACTATCTTTATGGTGTAGCTTGCAGCATCTATACGGACCATAAGAGCCTCAAATACATCTTCACTCAACGGGACCTGAACTTACGGCAGCGACGTTGGCTCGAACTCATTAAAGACTACGATCTGACTATCGAGTACATGCCAGGTAAGGGAAACGTCGTAGCGGACGCTCTGAGTAGAATGTTTGCTGGGTGCTTGTCTATCAACCGTAACATACAGCGAGACTTGGCAGAGATGGGTATCGAACTCCGAATCCATTACCGTGGAGCACGATTGGCTCAATTGCACCTTGAATCGAGCTTGCACAACAAATTAAAGACCGCACAGGAGGACGACCCATTCCTGAAGAAGATGCGCGAGCTGATTTCGACGGAAAAGGCGACCGACTTTGTGGTGGACGAGGGCGGAATGACGCGGATGAAGGGGAGGATATGCGTGCCGGACCATGCTGAACTTAGAAAGGAGATTCTGACGGAGGCCCATTACGCGAAGTACTCGTTGCACCCCGGGAGTACCAAAATGTATAAGGACCTGCCCATGACCTTTTGGTGGCACGGCATGAAGAAAGACGTAGCAATGTTTGTGTCACAGTGCATGGCTTGTCAACGGATGAAGGCCGAGCATCAAAGACCAGGCGGGGAGCTACAGAACCTCGACATTCCAGTATGGAAGTGGAACGACATCTCTATGGATTTCATCATGGGCCTTCCGAAGACGTCGTGGGGGAATGATGCGATTTGGGTCATTGTCGATCGTTTGACCAAATCCGCTCATTTTATCGCTATTAAAGCATCATGGAGCGTCGATCGGTTAGCTCAGATTTATCTCGACGAGATCGTCAGACTGTACGGGGTACCTGCCACAATCATTTCGGACAGAGACGGACGATTCTTATCACGTTTCTGGACGAGTCTACAGGCGGCGCTGGGCACTAAGTTGAACCTTAGCTCCACGTACCACCCTCAAACTGATGGCCAGACAGAAAGAGTGAATCAGATCCTGGAGGATATGCTACACCTGTGCACGATAGATTTGAAGACTAGTTGGGACACGCACTTGCCGCTCGCGGAGTTCGCATACAACAACAGTTATCAATAGAGCATCCAAATGGCTCCCTACGAGGCGCTTTACGGGAGGAAGTGCCGATCTCCGATTTGCTGGGACGAAGTCGAGGAGCGACAGGTGCTCGGGCCAGAACTAGTTGAACAAGCCGTCGAGAAAGTCCGTATGATTAGAGATAGGCTCTGTATTGCTCAGAGTCGACAAAAGAGTTATGCAGATACTCGTCGATGATCGTTAGAGTTCTTGGTTGGGGACCATGTGTTTCTGAAGGTGACGTCGATGCGGGACGTCATGCGATTCGGGGTAGAAGGCAAGCTGAGTCCGAAATTCGTAGGGCCCTTCGAGATCCTCGAAAGAGTGGCGACCGTTGCTTACCGGATCGCGCTACCTCCTGTCCTGGCCGAAGTGTACGACGTCTTCCATGTCTCCCAACTTTGGAAGTACGTGCATGACCCAAGTCATGTGGTTAGTTTCGATCAGTTAGAGCTACGCGCCGATCTATCATACTCGGAGGAGCCCGTACAAATTTTAGACTGTAAAGAAAAGATCCTACGGAGCCGATCGATGTCCTTGGTGCGCGTACTCTGGCGCAACCATTATGTTGAGGAGTCGACGTGGGAACTAGAGGCGGAGATGAAGGAGAAGTACCCTTTACTTTTCGCCGATGAAGGTCAGACCCTTGTTCTTAAGTTTCGGGACGAAACTTTTTCCTAGTGGTATATTATGTAGTGCCCCGCTCCCATTGGGGCGAAGTACTATGTAATAGGCTCGTGCCAAGTCAGACATGGTCGGAAACATAGATGGCTAGTCTGACTCGGCGACGAGTTTGGTATACAAAAACCATGGCATCAATAAAATCGATTTGGACGAGTGATATGAGTACCGTTCCAACTAATGGATCGACTACTGTTGGAATAAGTCCTAGATGCGGTAGGCGGCGTCTTGGCGAAGGAACTCTAAAGAGAGCGACGCAACCCGTCTGTCGTTGGTTTTTATTGGTTTTCTTGTCTTTCTGAACGAATTGTTGCGTGGAGTTGATAGTGTGCTTTCGCGTCGATTTCTGAATGCGTCTTTGAAAATTTCGAAGGAAGGATTGAAGGAAGGGTTCTAATTCGATGCTCGTGCCATTGCAGGAGTCCGTGTAACTGACGCTTGACCGTCGCGAAGCGTTCTCCTACTCTTGGCGCAATCTCCTTAGGTGGGTGGTTCTTCGGCCCCTTCTTTTCTACTCCTTCCCGCCAACTAAATTCTTAAAGTTTAACGTTCAAATCGATGATGCTAACGGGATGTATGCTTGCCACTAAGATCAAGAGCTTGGGATAATATATCAACCTAGAGAAGTTAACTCTGAATCGATAGGTTCACACTAAGTAGAGAAAAGATAAAGTTCTAAGAAAGAGATAGAATATATTTCATGCCATGCAAAACACAACGATGAAAACCTTTGTTGCGGTACATCATGCCTCGAAGAATTTAGTGCCTACGGGATGCTAAATCAGAACGTACGGTTTCGAAAAAAAGGACCCTTGCACGAGTAGGAATGATTATGTGACTTAATAATGGTTATGCTATGCAATTTACTTCATACATATTAAACTGTTCATACATTCGCATGGTCAAGGACGACTTGTGCACAAGGTGAGCTTTCCTCGAGACGGTACCCGGGGCCCTGGGACCGAATCGGCCTAGGAGGAAATTATGGAAATCGTGCTTCGGCGCGAGGCATTGCGAGACCTCCAGTTAGGCTCGCTACCTGGACTGGAGGGCGCGTCGCAAGGCTACGTAATCGTCCTTCATGGTGTCGATATCACCAATGACCGCATATAGGATAGATTGCATGCTCACCTATTGTCTTGTGCTGGTGGTAAGTATCATGTATATTTTGTGCAGGAAAGGAGCACGGCCGTGGTAAGAATGCCTTTAAATTGGTTATGTGTCATCGTTTAAAATGTGCCTTCGATATGAACTGCAATTCATATAGTTCTAAATAGAAAGATCACTTCGTATGCTAGAATCCTTAATAAGCAGTATCGGTTTAGACGAGTGGGTTCGTCCCATCCACTAGCAAGTGTGCTAACCCCAAACTCTCCAGGTAACGAGCGTGCTGCGGGAGCTCGAGACTAGACCTGAAGCTGAAGAACGGGAGGCGGCACGAAGCTCTCCTATTTTGAAGTATTTTGAAGCCCAACTCAGATCGAAGGCTTTGTTCAAATGTATAAAGGGACGTGAATGTATGGAACGACAAAGATTATTTCAGGGCAAGCTTGTCGAGAGTTTTTCTTTTGTGTTTCAAGATGTAGCCGCAACGGCATATGTAATGTAAAAATGATCTTGCACATACTTTACAAGTTTATGAATGAAAAGCTAAATTTTTTCCTATGCTATGTCTTCAACTCTCTGCACTGTTTAATTTCAACGCGTCGAGTCAAAAGGAATTTCCAAGTGAACATCCTTGCCTTGTGCAAGTCCAATAAAGACTTGCACGGCATCCCGTCCCGACCCGTGGGAATCGATCCATTTATATCGAGTCAAGGCGATGGCGACCGATTCGACGAGTCGGGACGTGACAGAAAGTTCCACAAACATTTCCTGACGAAGTCGCCAGACTGGGGATCACAAGGCCTATAATATAAGGTACTGTTTGGGAAAGGTGAAAAATGGAAGGAAGGAAAAAGTTGAGGGGAAAGTGAGAGAAAATTTTTAAATGATGATGTTTGGAAAGGGGGAGAGAACATGGGGGAGGAAAATTTGAGAGAAAAAAGTAGGTGGGTCCCACCAAAAAAATTTTCTCCCAAATGTGGGAGGAAAATGGAGAGAGATGAGAGGAATTTGAGTGAATTTACCCCACCACCCCTCAAAAAGTTAATATTAAATCATCATTTGAGAATACCAAGGAGAAAATAGTAATTATACCTATATCCATAAACAAATAAAAAATTATTTTTAAATTTTTTCTTCCCCTACTTTTTGTCCATCCAAACAAATGAAGGAAAAATTAACTTTACTTTCATTTTACTCTTCTTCATTTTTCTTTTCCTCAAATTTTTCTCTCTCTACCCACAAATGTTCCCAAACACAGTGTAAGAGTACTCATAATATAATATGTCAAATCAATACCTGACCCATCTTCATTCTTCAGTCCCTATCATAATTTAATACCTATTTCTGCATTTATTTATGGGCCTCACTTCAAAGCCAACGGTCACCTATGACTAATGGTATTTATCTATTGCTTTCAAAGTTCAAACTCTAAAAAAAAATTTCTTACTTTTAAATTTCACATGCTATAACTATAATAATATCGCATTAATGTTATTCCTTATAAACAATCAAGCATACACTCTCGTCCCTAAACATGTGACGCATAAATTGAGTGGAAGAAAAAGAAGAAGGAAAAAAAAAAAAAAAAAAAAAAAAAAGGGACACAAGAGGGCCTGCTCTACGGATTGGATTATCTTTATCTCATTCGGATCCAAGTTGCACTGTTTGGGAAGGGTAGAAAATAAAAGGAAGAAAAAAGTTGAGTGGAAAGTGAATTTTTTTTTTTAAATGATGGTGTTTGGAAAGGGGGAGAGAATATGGAGGAGGAAAATTTGAGAGAAAAAAGTAGGTTGGTCCCACCAAAAAAATTTTCTCCCAAATGTTGGAGGAAAATGGAGAAAGATGAGAAAAATTTGAATGAATTTACCCCACCACCCCTCAAAAAGTTAATATCAAATCATCATTTGAGAATACCAAGGAGAAAATAGTAATTATATCTATATCCATAAATAAATAAAAAATTATTTTTAAACTTTTTCTTCCTCTACTTTTTGTCCATCCAAACAAAGGAAGGAAAAATTAACTTTACTTTCATTTTACTCTCCTCCATTTTTCTTTCCCTCAAATTTTTCTCTCCCTCCCCACAAATGTTCCCAAACACAGCCTAAGATATAAATATAGGTTTAAGTTAGATTTGTTCTGCATCGCATTTAAAGATATTGTCTTGTGCTTGGATACTTACACTCTAACCCACTGGACTAGGAGAGTACAAATTAATACGATGAATTACATAGGACTGAACTTATGTTCGCACTTCCATTACAACTCAATTTTGACCGACTCTTTTGCAGACATTTGACAGAAAGAACAGAAAAGAAACAAAGTAACGAACAAGTGGAGAAGCTATGTTACAATTGCAATGCAATTCTAATTGAGAATCTGTGACTTGTTGCACTGCTCCGCTGGCCTGGACTGCTGAGTACTAGCACTCTGACTCCCTGTATTATTATCAGGACACCCGACCTCCGTCGACGGCGGTGCGGCCATGCAATTGTACGAAAGGCAGAGCGAGACGGACTGCGGCAGGGGCCGCCGCGACAGCGCGGAAGGGAACGCGGTGAGGAAGTTGTGCTGGGCGTAGAGGGTGGCCATGTCGCCTGCGTACACCCTCTCCGCGTACTCGTCCGGCACGGGCCCGCCCAGCCTGTTGTCGTTCAAGTACAGGCTCGCCGCCGCGGACAGACCGGCCGGCATGTCCCCGGTGATCGCGTTGTGGCTCAGGTCGACGACTGCCCACGACTGCCGCCGCACCGGCGGCGGCAATGTGATTGGTCCGGAGAAGTTGTTGCGTTGGAGGAGGATTGTGGACAGTTTGGGCAGCGCGAAGACCGCGGAGGGGATGGTCTCGGCGAAGGAATTCATGGACAGGTCGAGGTAGCTCAGTTGGTAGAGCGGAAGGGAGAATGCCGCGTCGAGAGGACCCGACAGCATGTTGGCGGTTGCGGAGAGGAAGCGGAGGGTGGAAGGGAGCAGTGGCAGGAGGCCGGTGAAGGAGTTGCGTCCGATGTCGAGGTGGAGGAGCTGCGTGTAGGAGAGTGAAGAAGGTGGCAGAGTACCGGAGAGGCTGTTGGAGACGAGAATGAGCACTTTGAGGTTGGGGAGGGACCGGAGCAATGGAGACGGGATGGATCCGGTAAGTTGGTTATGGCCGAGGTCGAGAGTGTGTAGGCCGGCGAGGCCGGCGAGGGAATCCGGAATTTGGCCGGAGATGAGGTTGTTGGAGATGGAAACGAGCCGCAGGCGGCGGCATTGCGTCCCGATGAGCGTCGGTATCGCGCCACCGATGCGGCCGGGGTGGATAACGATCTCGGTCAGTGCGGTGAGGTTGGCGATGGAGGGGGACAGAGTGCCGGCTAGTCCCGGGGAGTCCGCGAGGCCCGTGCCGAGCGTAAGGACCGAGACTCTGAGGAACTTGCTTCCGTTGTCGTCGTCTTGGGAGCAAATTACGCCGGAGAAGGAAGCGCACGGGTCCGTGGCGTTGGAGGTGAAGTCCCAGGTGGTGAAGAAGTTGGAGCCGGGGAGGTCTCGGAGGCTGCTTCGTACGTCGCGGAGTGCGGCTACTTCTGTCGGGTCGAGGGAGGTCGGTTGTTGCGACGAGCCGCGGAGGAGGAGGAGGAGGAGGAGGAGGTGAGGAAGTAGGGAATGCATTTGATTTGAGCAAGGGATGTAGAGACAGACTGAGAGACAATGTGAGTGGGACTAGTGCAGCAATGAGTGAGTGAGTAGAAGATGGATGTTTGCTGAAACTGAGAAAGAATTAAAGATTTGAAATTAGTAGTAGTACACTACATGTGATGGATCATTGGAATCTTCCCAAACACTAACAACATGGTCTCTGTCTCATCTCCATGGAGAGCTTAGCTTGTTTTCATCAATGGCATTCCTTCTGTCTTCTTCCACTCGAGAAATTAGACTCATCCTCATTTTCTCATAGCAATTGTTAGATTGTCTAAGGATGTATGCATGCAAACATTCTCATGCAATTTAACTGTTGATGACGAATAGTGTATGATGAGTTCGACACATAGAATAATTTTTTCTTCTATTAATTACCAACCTATGACAATGATCATGGGCGGACCCATATGAAGGACTGGGGTGGGCTGGAGCCCACCAAATTTTTTTATAACTTTTTTTCAATATATATATATATATATATATATATATATATATATATATATATAAAAGCCAAGTTATATCTAACCCACCATAATCTACTCTAGTCCACCCCAGCTCAGATTCTTGGTTCCGTCAGTGACAATGATAGTCCAGTCCAGTCCAGTCGAGTGTGGTCTTAGTAGTGGATCGCTACTCGTTATTCTCCGTGACTAATTACTTTTGTATAAATCTTTGCGCATCTTTTGTTCACTCGCATTACTTCACACTTCCACTTGGATTCCTGGATCTCCAACGAACGTGCGACTCTCTCTCTCTCTCTCTCTGGAGATTGGCTAGAAGTTGATGTATATCGATCGTTCAAGTGGGGCATAGAAGGAATCGATCCAGTCAATAGCAACTACGGTCGACTGGTTGTTGGGTTGGCTACATTGGAATGAGCTGGCATTAGCAAATACTAATGTACGGCGATGATTATCTCAAAGAAGTTTTGCTAGCCGCAGCAGCTAGCACTGCCCAGTCCACTAGTGCATGCGTAGATTGCTGCCTAGCCTAGCATGTGCGCAGCAGACGCAGATTTCAAGGTTGATATATATAATGCTTGGTCGTGCTCAATTGACTAATTCAACTTGTCCGAGCTCTCTAGCCTAGTGGTATTAGAGCGGACACCCGGAGGGACCGGCAAGGTTCGAGTCCCCCAATTGTGTGTGTGCGTGGGATTTCAAAAAAAAAAAAAAAAATTCAACTTACACTCAACCACCAGCCAGAGCCAGGGGTTGGACTGGAGAAAGAAAGATGGAAGCAGCAATGCTAGTTCGTGCTCAATTATGTTGGCCGCATCGGCAAGGACGGAACCAGAAATCAGAATTAGGATGGACTGTAGTGTAGGTTAGGATTGATTAGGTATAGCCATACTTACAAAAATTTACCCCAAAAAAATTTACAAAAATTTACCCCCAAAAAAAGGTTTTTTTTTTTTTTTTTTTGGTGTGTGTGATGGACTGAAGCCCACCCAAATCCTTCACTTAGTTCCGTCCTTGGACGTCGAGAAGACTTTTGGACGTCTGACCATGATATGCATATGCAGCCAACTAACAACAACAAAAAGGTGTTGATTTGGCCTGCTGGTGGAACTAACTAACTTATAATCAATCTCGATCGATCGGCACGCAAAAGGAGAATGCATGGATGAGAAAGAGAGGGCTTCTTCTTCTTCTGTGGCAACACATAATAAGCATATCCCTAAATTCCATCACCACCAACCAAGTGGTTGCTTGCGGATGGCAGAGCACACCGTGTATAATCTCATGCTTTTGGCAAAGTGATTGCTAGCTAGTTTTAGAACCCAATGGGACTCATGTCGATGTACGATTATAGGACCAGACAGTGATCGATAACTTCAGTAGTAGCTAGCTAGATAATTAGTACTTATGTCGATGAACTAATTATCACAAACTTACACATCAGTTTAGAGATCAAATTCGTTTGTCTGTAGAATTTTCCTTTTTTTGGATTAATTTAAGTACTATATTGCTTCAACTTATGATGCTCATGGCTCAGCTTACGTTCTCAACGCGTCTGTCTTCGACAAATACCTAAAAATATACAGCCTATACAGGTTGGTAGAGGATTGCCGATCGGTCCACAGATAGATAGATGTGTCGGCAGAAGGACAACGTACGTACGCAACCCAGTACAACTTGTGTACGTGGACGGTTGACAAGGAAGGAGATAGCAACAAGTTGAACAAACCACCTAACCTAAGCTAGCACCTACCTAATTAATTAAAGAGGCATATATGTTATTAGCCGCAACATCAACTAACGACCAAGCTTGCAAACAACAATATTTACCCATCAAACTTTGGCCTTCCTGGAGTTTAGTTTTCTAATTTTTCTTTTTTCGAAATGGATATTTTTTAGATCTTCGAAATGGATTATTAAAACTATCATTAATTTATTACAATGTTAACAAATAAAATTTATAATTTTAAGGTTAATTTTGATAACCTATTTTAAAAATATTATAAAAAAATATTTTGACAATTTAAATTTCCCTTCTTTTTTTTCTGTATATATGTAACATCACCTAATGCACATGTTTTCAGTATTGCATAATTGACCCCTCGTGGGTTTCAAAAATATAATTCAACTCTTAATTAGTTTATAATTAGTGTTGCTGTGAAACACTCCTTCCAAGAACTGTCCTTAGCTACCTCGCCTTAAATATTTATTTAAGATACTGTTAGCAAACATTAGATTTCTCATTTCCCGGTCAAAACAAGTGTGAATGACGAGCATGATACATGTTAAGCCAATAGTGTGATAGAGAATATTATATTAGCAAATAAATAACGATGGCAAATAATTGAGTATATAGCTAATTAATTAGGAGCAGTACTCTAGCTAGCTTAATTGTGAGAGGAGATGAGCAAATCTCCAAGAGAATTGACAAGTACAAAAACTTCCTCAACATTGATTTTCTCTCTTGGATCCGAGGATCTAAGCATGCAAATTATCCACAAGGAACCCAATTACCTCAAGAGCGAAGGAGACCACTAACATGTATATGAAAATCTAATGATTAATTTATCAATTTAACTAAATTTCTCTTTGTAGTAGGTTATTGGAGTTTTTTAATTTGTTCCCAAAAACTTGTGTAGATATTCATCATTACATTTAAGGTGAAAATTAAACTAATTTTAGTTTCATAGGTGACAACCACACAAGTTTGTTAAGTGAACAAAAATGGATACTCTAATTATTGTACCACACAAAATTTTTATTAAAATTTACAAAAACTTAGGATAACCGATAACAAGACGCATACTACCAATAAGATGAGGGTAATAAATTAGGTCACCTTGTCAAGCATTGGAAGGAAGGGGAGCAGAAATTACAAATGATATATCTTTCGGAATAAAAATGCCATATATGTCGAAAGCTAAAACTTTTCATAGTATATATACTTATTTTGAACCACGTCATGTATATATGTATTTTAGTGAAAAATGACGGGAAGAAATCCTTTACATTTGAGAAATTATAGTTAATAACGACCGCACAAATCTTATTGCACATAACAATTTGGATACAAGTACTAAAAAGAATAAGTTTTCGTCAACTTAGTTATGAAGCAAGGAAGAGGGATATTATCTAAGCCCACATGACAATGTGGGACTTACCACCCTCTCTCTTTTTTCACTCAAAATAATTATGGTAAAATAACACATAATCTAGGGGTAAACATTTAGAAAAAATATGACAAAAGTGAAACAACAAACCAAACAATCCAGACCGATTACAACTACTATTATGCATAAGTTATATTTTACTTTCCAACACTCCTCTATCAATATCTTTCAACCATCGTATTCCAATTCTTATATCTATTTTTATTGAATGCTTGTCATATATAAAAGAGCCAACAAATGAATAATTAATAAACATTAGTTTACATGTATATACCAAGCATGTACCACCTTTTACCGTATAAGTTATTGTTGATTGCATAAATTTAAGGTCCATTTGGTATCATTTTATTTTTTGCTTATTGTTTAAAAAACAAAAGTTTGTATTGTTTACAAAAACATATTTGTTAAGCATATTTATGTTTCTTATTTTTTTATTTTTTTAAATAGTGAAAAAAAATGTTTAGCTTTTCATTAAAAAAGAAGAAGAAAAGAACCATAAATAAATTTGGAATTCAGATGATATGGTATGTATGTTTACAAAAATAAATAAATTTGTACTTTTATTGTTTATTATTTTTATTTTTGTAAACAAGTAACAATTAGATAGGTCAAACATTATCTCAAAATTTACAATAAACCCTTATTGATTATTATGATTATATTATTTTTCTTGTCATCCGTTAATAAATAAATAAATAAATGAGTTTGACATGGATGGTGACATGGGTTAGGGGCTAAGTTTTGACCAAAACACACCAAGACAAGAAACAAGTTGCAAAAGCCCAATATGAGTCAAAGAAGGCCCAACAAAGCCCCAAAAGAGACCGTAACTTTCCTAATTAAGAGAGAATATCCCTTCTCCACATCTATATCAATCCAGGATCCGTAGGTTACTTTTCTATTCCTTCCTCTCCGCCCCCACCTCCCCTATTCTTCTTCCTCCTCCTCCTCGCGAAACCCTAATTTCGCAGTAACTCATTGTGAATGGTGTTCGATCGTCCGATCAATCTCTCCTCCCCCTTCTCATCGTCGCAGAAGAGGGACTCCGACAACTTCCAGCTCTCCTTCGGATCCTGCATGCAGGGCTGGCACTACCGCTGCCTCGGCGTCGACCCCTGAATCAATCGCCCCCAATTTCCTCCGCCGCCGCTTGATTCGGTTCCATCGATTTTTGTTAGTTTCTTCTTTGTAGAATTTAAAAAAAAAAAGGTTCGGTTTTTTCTTTTTGGGGTGGGTTGGTTGGTTGGGATCGATGGCTCTCAAGACGAAGAGGAGCGGAGGAGGAGGAGGCGGATCCGCGAGGATCCTCATCACCGTCAATGTGCTCGGCAGCGCCGGCCCGCTCCGCTTCCTCGTCAACGAGGACGAGCGCGTCGCCGCCGTCATCCACACCGCGCTCCGCACCTACGGGCGCGAGGGCCGCCTCCCGGTCCTCGGGACCGACCTCAACAATTTCTTCTTGTATTGCGCCCACACCGGATACGAGGGTAAGCAAAAAATTAGGGAAAAAAAAGCGAGGTTCTTTTTAGTATTTTTAGTGTTCTGATTGGTTATTGATCGGTTGATTGTTTTGTTGCTTTTAGCATTGAACCCTTGGGAGCCAATCGGATCGAACGGGAGCAGGAAGTTTGTGCTGTGCAAGAAGCCCGAGGATGCAAGTACGGCGGAGGCTCAAGCTAGCTCAGCGATCGTGAGGAAGGGGAGCGGGAGCGGAAGCTGGAAGACGTGGATCAACAAATCTCTCAGCTTCGTGATCCCTTCCCACTAAGCTCTGCGAGAGGTCCCGGGTTGATTGATGAACTTGAGTTTTATGTTCCATTTCCGAGTTTATGTTAGACTACCTTTATATCTAGAATAATGAGACCAGCTTTGTTATTAGTTGGTGCCTAATAAGGATCTTAACAATGCACCTTGCCACATTATGTTTTCTATTTCAGAAGCTTTACTAGTTTGATGTTTCAATACGGATTGTGCTATAAAATTTGGTTCTTGGATCAGAAGTATTGTTTTTATTAGTTAACTTTTGGTTTTCTTTAGATTTGTTTTACTTGCACTTCTGGTTCTACCATTAGTAGTTGGAATTTATATGTTGACACGGGTTATTCTCTAGAAACATCAAGAAATCATCTTTTATGCTAATTTACATGTCTGGAATGTGTCATCGGGACTGCCTTAGTACTTCGTTTAACGTTATGAAGTTCGGTTTCTATTCATCTCTTCTAGAACATAGTAGTTCAACTATTAGGCTAGAGATAATTTGACAAGGAGGCTTTCATTTTGGTTGTGTATCTGCAAATGGTTAATATATGTTGAATGCTTCGAGTTGAGGAAGGTTGTAGCTTTGATGTCGTAATTGTTAATTAACAGGATGTATCAAGTTTAGCACTAATCAGCTAGCTAAACCAGTTGAGTAGATAGTTGTCTCACTCACTGTATTTCCATCTAGCTTATTTGTTTGCACTATCATTAGGGTTTTATTACATTTTCTTTATACTTTTGGTTAGGCTTCAGACTTGTATCATAGGAGGGTTATGGGAACTACAAACGACCCTAGTGTGTTATTTGATTTGCTGTTGAACTCCAGGGGCTATTAGAGGGAGAGACTTAATAGCTTCACCTTTATTATTATGAGATTTTCATTTTTAGAGGTATTTTGTTTGTTCACAATTATCAAGTTGTGTGATTGGTTTTTTACATTGCGCTGCCATTGTTTGGTATCAATACTTTCTCAAAGATCATTTTTTTTATGAAGATGCAAAGGATTGACGACACTGTCCTTTTTCTTTAATGACAAATTGAACAATCCAGAGTAACATGGGGCTATCATAGAGAAATCCTGGTAACTCACTGAAACATGAATGTTGTGGAGGAAAATGAAGATGATCAGCTTTCCAATATATTTTGTACTTGTTTTGTTTCTTAGGGAAAGATGTGTCGTGCCATGTTGATTGAAGCAATTTTGAGAACATTGTGACTCTAGATACAAGCTTCTTCTGTGATGTGTCATGTGTGTTAGGTTAGTACAATTGGCACCAATATGTAGCCCTAGACAAAGGGAGGGATTTCCTTTAGGATTGGGTTGGATGATTGGACCCAACGAGCAGCTTGTGAGTCACCCTTGAGCCGAGATAAACTACTTGCCAGACTACACTACCCGATCTTGAATATACGCTTTCTAGCTCAAGTTCGAGCTCAGCTCTGGAGCTTTAACACTCGAGGCTCGATTTGGATTGCCAAGGGCGAGACACTGGAAGCTCACTGTACAATTGCACCTCATAGCTGCTTTCTTGACCTAGTCAACAGTGCATCAAGGGGACATTTCTGTTTGTGCCGTAAACTATGCAGATCCACTGTGCCCAACTGTATCTTTTGCTCAACGAGGAACCCTGGAACTATGACATATAAAGTTATTGCTAACAAGCATCAATAGACAGCAGTTTCAGGAGCAGATTGGTCTTGGCTTATGTCCGATAGACTTCCTAGGAAAGTTTGGAAGCTGATGGATTAGAAAGTGGACCATTTAAAGTATTGGAGCAAGTTGGAGAAAATGCATACTGGATCTAATTATATGAAGGTTATGGAGAGTATCGGAATATTCGTCAAGTTTTCACTACTTCGATTGTTACTGATCCAAGTCATTGCATTGATTATCTAGTAATCCAAATTGCTTGGTGATTTCCAATCTGGAGGCCTAATGGTGGATATATTTCAATGAGCTCATTGCTGTTCTACTGTAAAGGTTACTGTATAATTATTACTAAGATTGGATCGAACTGAGACTTCCAGCTTTAGACTATGTGAACTTAGTCTTCAGCCAGCTGGTTACACCAGCTGAACAGCTAGTATGACTGTTTTGCCATCTTCACTCATTTGGACGGGGAAGCAAGCATTAGTCTTTACCTTAATTGTTGTGAATTTCTCATCTGGGTATTATTGAGTAGTTGCAGCCATTCCACATGGCACTGTCATTGATGGTTTATTGCATTGTTTCTTTTAGTGGCTAAACATAGAACTCATGTGGATAGCCTGCAACATCTTGTGAGTGCTTTAATGCATCCATGGAGACCTACACGCGTGGATACGTGCATAGTTCACCTGATATAATCTTGTTCCTTTTAGGATCATACAATTGTTTGGCCATCCATTCTTCCCAGATGAGGATTCATTTTCTGATCACCTATTTTGATCTTCCATGAAACTGCTTCTGTTCCATGTGTTTTATTGTCTGTGTAGTTGTCGTATGTGAGTGCTGGCTTAATTTAGGTTTGTCAACTGTAAACATCTCCTTTTACTTCCTCTGAAGATTTGGACATGTTGAAGTAAAATTTTCCTTTTTTTTTTATTGCATTCACATGTACACGCCACTTTAGTTTATCTTAAATTTAAGACTGGTTCTGATGTTCTTGCTTCCTGCATAGCTAAACCACTTGCTAGGCTAGTCTTACCTTAAATACTTTTGGTGTTGGTTATGCCTTTAGTGTTCACACATCACGGAATTGAAAAGCCGCTGGGGCTGACAGTCAGTAACATAGCAACATAAACTTGTTGGAAGATATGAAATGTTTTGTTAAATTTCAAATTTATATAATTTGAATCACGCTTTCTTCTTTAATTGACAATAATTTTTCTAGCATCGGTGCAATCTATTCAAAAAGATGAGGATTCTGTTACTTCAGAATAAGGGGAAAAGTTATAGTTTGAGGAAATTATGGAAGTCTTGTAGTAAAGGCGGAAGTTATCTTTCTATTGTGAAGCAACATATGACCAAGTCTGAAAGGAGCCTGCCAAGCATGTGCTCATTTAAAGGACATCCCCCATATAGATTGTGTTTTGATTTGGTAGACATTATTATAGTAAGACTTCGTGATGTGTGTACCTCAGTGACATTATGATTCTATGAAACCTCTCTTATTATACATACATTTCCATCTTAATAAAATTTTAGTATCCATTTGTTTTAAGTCTTATTTTGTTAGGTAATTCTTTAGAACCATACTAGATTGTACTGTTGTTTTCCTTGGCAAAGGATATTGTTAATGGACAGCTCTTATCCAATTCACGGCGTGTTTCTTATTGACCTGCTGATTGCAATTTGTTGTTTCAGTGTCAACTAGCAGCTTTTTGTTTCAAATTATGTGCTAATCTATATGATGGTATTTCTGTGGTTGTTATAAGTACTTCCAGTATCTAACCATTATTGCTAGGACATGGATCAGGGTAATGGAGATCCCCAAGGACTTCAAAACCCTTCCCATTTCTTCGAATGTTGGTGGTTTTGAGTTGGTACGAGTCTTGTTGTTTTTTATACAAACGTTAATGAAGTTGTGTTTGTCTTGCCAGTCCTATACAAAACATTGGTAAAGTTGTATTTTTTTTGCCAGTTCTTTACAATCATTTGTATTAGGTAGCATTCTGAATGGATGATTGGGGTGTGGTATATATATTACTTTGGAATGGATGCCTCCTAATCATGATTCTAATTTCACTTTCATGTGTGACGATTTTTTCCTTGCTGTGTAATTTATTGGGTATTCTGTGATATTGTATGTCAGTGCCGAAAAGGACCTTGTGCACGCTTTCACAATTCTGTGATATTATATATCCATGATTGAAATGTAACAATTAAGTGTTGTATTTTGTTGTAAATGATTGAAATGTAACAATTTAGTGTATACTTATCAAATTATATTTTTGACACAAGTTAAATTTTAGGTCCAGTCTATTGAACATTAAAAAAATTCAACCAAATAAACCAAACAAATGGAACCTATTATATTGTTATGGTTCGTTCAGGTTCGATAAGTGGATTTTTTTTTTGTTAATTCAGTTTTGGGTATTTAAGTACGGTTTTTAAAAACGAATAGACCGAATTATCTGCCCTAGTATGTTATTTGCCTATGAGCTTTGAGATGACTTGCTTTCATGGTTGGGAAGCCTTGTAAAGTGAAAATCGTGATTGGGCCTCCTGTACGAGGAAGTTGACCTCCATAAACAAATTTGAGTGTATCGTGATTGAACCTCCATTTTACCAATTCATAATTATCTGAAATTCGTAATACACTAAGGCCTCGTTTGGTACGCTGTAATGTAATTGTAATCGCAATGTAATCAAATAATTTTTTTTAATGTTTTTCATTTGATTACATTGCAATTACATTACAGTAAACCAAACGGGGTCTAATAAAAATGGCTAAGGCATTAGCCTTGCCATACCGCTAGCATCTTCGCAACAATATACTTTGCCAGAAACAAAGTTAATAAAATAACATAGATACTAGTCTCGTCACATCGCTAGCATCGCCACAATGATAAACTTCGTCAAAAGCAAAGTTGGTAGAGGTGATAGCTTTATCTTAAAAAGGTTGTACAAAATGGCAGATACCAAAAGTTGGTTGAGTTATTAACTCCCCCCTTACCTCACTTGAAGCGAAACTAAACTCCAACTAAGGCATAGCACTAAACTTCATAAGGCATAACTTCGCCGTAAGGCGTAGCAATGATAGTTAATTACGCCTGAAGCAAAGCTACATGCTATCAGCATAGTCTCACAGTTAGGCTAGTTTGTTCATTTATTTTATTAACTTTTTGATAAATTTTGGAACAAAATGATATATATATTTTTCAAAAATTCTTTTCTGCTTTTGAAAGACAGTAAGCCAAAATAATTTCAATTATTTAGAGGAAAAAAAAAGTCTTTGTGGCTAAAATGACCCGAACACTACTTGCAATGTTACGAGTGCTTCGAATGCATAATTTTGGTCTTGATTTGGTAGAGATTACATGGAAAATAAACTCTCTAATTTCCTTTTAAAATAAACATGAAGAAGGATATAGGTATAAACATGAAGACGGATATTGATGGAAAGTAATTGACCTCTCTCGTCTTTTTTTAATGGGCCACAAATCCACTGACGATCCGACCCAAACTTGGAGACCGGGTCGGATATCGTTCGGGAAGCGGGCCGAGATGATGAAATGGTAACGTCCGCTCCAACCATCGCCACATATACTTCTCCCTTTCATCAGTCACCGCTCTCTCTCATTGATTCACCAAATCCCCATTGTCGCTCGCGCGACAAAGGAGCCAAACCCTAAGGTCAAATTCGCTCTGCTCTCTCTCTCTCTCTCTCTCTCTCTCTCTCTCTCTCTCTCAATTGGTTTCAATTCGGAACCCTAAATTTGATTTTTCTACGTGTAAGAATCCCTATTCAATCGAATACTTACTGCGCTAGATCACTCGCCATTATCATGCTATGTTGATGCAGTGTAGCCTAATCCCTAGCAAGCACGCACGTTCCGAAAATCCACGCCGTGTCCGTGTCGCTTTGTGTCTCACACGATAATTTGGACGCTCCTGGACATAGGTGCCGTGTCTGTGGACAACAAGGCCCAGAACTATAAGCTAGCTCGCACATGATTGCACAAACACGACTATTTATATGTTACGTAAGCAATGCCAGACAATAACAATATCAAGTGGCTTTTACGGCACATTTTTGTGTTAGGAACATATGGCGAGAGCCGACATATAGTGGGCAAATGTTGAGGAGCTTAAGGGCTTCCAGTTACCTTGAACTCAAATTTGTATCTATTTCAAGCTAGGCAGAAGCTCCGACGATCCGAAAATTGTTGCCGTATCCGCATCAACTCAAACACTCCAAAATGTAGGACACGGCAATTGCTGTGTCCGTGTTGTCATTTCCAAATCTTGCCTGCTCTTCTTGCAGCATATATTTCAAGTTTCTTTTTCCTGTAGTTATCATTCTTGAATTAGAGTTTGTAATTTGGTACGTTCTTATCCATCGAACCCACTTCTTAAACCATGTTTGCAAAACAAAATACTGCAGCTAAGTTTGGAGTAATTACACTAGTTAGGTTATGCCAAGTTTGTTACAGACGATTTGGCCCTTGGGCCTTGACAGAGTAGAATAGAAGAACAGGAATACAAAAAAACTCAACTGAAAATTTGGCATAAAGGCTTTATTGTTGCTGTCATAGACTATGGAAATTCAGATGCACCATTACACATAGTTAAACTATACGTCACCACCTATGGTAGTACTAGATTAGCTTATGTGTTTGGAACTTGTTTGTATCAATTTGACGTCTCATAATTCTACTAAAATGCCACATAAAGGGACTCTTTGATCTATCTTTTCTTTTCTATTTTGAAGTCACGTTCCCTTAACTTTCTTCCTATGGTGAAATTTGAACAGTGTCATCTGTTGTTGCTGTAGGAAATATTTGCTATGGATTGTTTAAAGGCTAGTGCTATGAGGTGAAGTTTCTTTGCCATCATATTGTCAGCAATCAAATGTTTAAATATGTGAATGATACTCCAGAAAGAGAGTAGCTTTACTTCACTTGATCTCAAATTGACTTATGGATGAGGGCACGGTGTGCAATGAAGTTTGCTATTATGTCATGAAAAATTGAAGTTGAACTTTTTTCTTGCATGTCCATGCACACATTTTGCTCACTGTACACTTTCAGTAGTCATAATACATCTTTGCACATTGGCTAACAAGTTCAAACCATGATGATCTGCCTACAACCAAAACATGTTATGGTGGATTATATATGCTGAACATGTAAGGAAGATTGCTACATTAAATGTTAAGTTAGTTCTTTTTGATGAGTTGTGTTTTGACATGTTGAGATTATTTATGCATGCAAGATCGGTGGAGTTGGAATTCGTTTTTCCAAATAACAAACCTTTTGAAAGATTATGGGGTAGAGCGAGAAGGTTTTCTTTTATGCATCATGCCTCTCACAATGCTTCACAATATTGTGGATGTACTGGCATGATTTACTCTGTACAACATACGCGCTGGCGACATTCATCTTCGAGAGCTTTTGCTGGTGCTGTTAGCTTGGATAAGGAGTCTTCTTCACTTTCTGAAGGAGAGCAATTAAGTAAAACTAGTAAACTTGTTCCAGAAGATGCATCTGAAGATCTCATCTTAGAGAAAGTGGGATCTGATGAGGTAGCATGTTCCTACATTTTCTCTATATCTTCACATTTTTTCACTGATTTTGTATTGGTTCAATTAATTGAATTATTACATTGTGGCTGTCATTATATAATAATACCCTCAATCTTAATGTTGTTCTTTAATTGTTTGTCTAACATCTATTATTTGTAGGGAGTTTTTTCACCCTTCAATAAGTTATGATTTGTCTGTTTCATTTTTTGAACAATGTACTTAACATCTATATGCTGCCTCAAAACCTCTGGTGTTTTAGTCTTTTGGTGTGGAGAACGGGGAATGTCTCTCATGGCACAATGTTAATAGTTGACACTAGTGACTTGGAGGATGTAGGTTCAAGTTTCTGAAACAGCCTCAACATTAATGCGGACAAGGCTGTGTGCATAGGGCAGAGCATTTGTTCTATTCAGTTTCAACCGAACTGAAGTCCCAAAACCGAATGAATCGAATTCCAATAAATTCAAACCGAACCCGAACCAAAATGAGCTATAACCAAACCAAGCCAAACCAAACAGATATAATAGGTTCGGTTTATTTAGTTGGATTCTTTACTGTTTAATGGGCCGGACCTAAAGTTGGGCTTATGGTTAAAATATATCAAATATACAAATTTGATAAATATATGCTGAATTACTGCAGTTCAATCATTAATCACAAAATACATCACTCAACTGCTGCATTTCAATAACAACTGCTTCATTTCAACAGAAGTCACAACTAACTAGTTGTATCCAACAAACGAGCTTAGTGATAGTCTATATTTGACTGACCCATTTGATGAGTATAGCCTGGAGAGAATGAGGTTGATGTTGACTTAACTGAACAAGGTCTTGTTATGCTGAACCTCATCTTACTTAAAGTCTTCAACATAGTTGATAGGGGCCCCAATCTCATGACAGGATATCATATTTCTTGATACGGAATGATACATTGCTTGAGTTGTGACTTCAATACCTCTTGAAGTCAATAGAAATGTGAAATAGCCATTTTAATTGTTGCTTTGAGAGTTGGCTTGAAATACTTTTCTTGTTAAGCTAGTGACATGTTGCTCCATAATGAGACATTTCATAAACATGATAACTATGTATAGGTAACATTCTTTTTTGTCCTTGACAGTTGAAGTCTCTGCTGGCTGACTCTGAAAGAAGTAAGCTTATAAGGAAACTTAGTGATGCTAACCAATACAACAGATTTCTCAAACGACAGGTTTGCAAGAACAATTATCGATGCATACTTTAAAGGCCATTGTGTTCCCAGTTTATATTATCAATACACTGTATTCTAGGCAAGGTATCTTTAATTCTTTATATTGTTTATTACATATGCAGCTATTGTACTTTAGGTTATGTCAACTCTTAGTAAGGTTTTCTTTACGAGCTACTTCTCTATATTTTGTACACGACAGTTTCAACTACACTATTTTGTTGTGGTCATCTTTAGATTTATGTTTCATAAATAAGTTACATAATGAAAAGTAGCGCCTTTTTAGTTTTTACTATAGCTACAATGGTTGGTGTTTCTAAGTTATGTTGTCATTAGCATCAATAACAAATCAGCACTTTAATGAAGCATGCTACAACTGTCTTGTTCTGATTTATTACAGCTGCAAACTCGGGATGATGCACTGATCAAATTCAAAAGTGAACTCGCTGTCTTGGAGCTTGAGCTTCTGGTTGCTACTTTCTCTTCTCTCTTTATCTCTTAATTCTTTTCTGTGTCCTGTTTAATGTCTAGGGGATTGGCTGGTGGCTCAGGTTCCTAGGTAGCTTGTTTCATCAAGGCAAAAACTGTAGAAAAGGACTTCGTAATTGGCAAGTATTAAGAGGAGTTGGCCCGTAAATTGGCAAATGTTAAGGAGCTGGCCTTAATTGAGCCGATTGGAAGAAAGGATTCATGCAGTTGACCCCAAAATTTTGGGATAAAGGCTGTTGTTAGGTGGTGCCGTTAATTAAGAACTATTGGCATTCTTATGATAATGGTCAACTCCTAAAAGTGTACCAAATACTTTACAAATAGCAAAGTTTCGTTTTTTCTGGATCTTGGTTATATTGGTGCATCCATATTTCATTAATCTGTTAGTCGCATTCTACTAATATAGCTGAAAAACCCATACTTTTTGCTTATTTTTTCAGAATTAAGATTTTCTCAAGAATGTTGTATATTAGTATCAAGAAGTTCAAACTTCTATTATGAGAACTTTTAACACTTCCGCTATGTATCAACATCTTTTTCTTGGTAGGCATTGGTGGGCCTGGCAGAGGAGGTAGCTAATTCTAACGCACAGCTTAGTTCAAGGAAGATTAATGGAAAATATATTCATTCTCATCTTCTCTCCAGATTACAAGGTATATTTAGCATGCCATGCTCATAATAAAAATTTGGTTTCTTTTGTTTCATACACCTCCATTCATTTGATGGTGTGAATCTGGATAAGTAGTTTGCTGGAAAAAAGAAAGCAAGAACACTATATAATGCTTGTATGTTCATTTGATGGTCTAAATTAATTTTGTTAGGTACATTAAGAAAACGGCAAGAAATAGAGAGTTAAAGATGTCCTAAGGCATACATTTATGTTCTAAGGATAAGGGTATTCCTTGAGGCATATATATGGTGAAAGAGGCTAATACTTTCTCCATGAATGGATAGGAGAATGTGCAGTTTGGAGAGAGTCATAATGTATTATCTTAATATATTCAAGCTGAATGTCAATTTCTATTTTCAGTTATTTGATTAGCTTTACCATAGCTTTATGAAACTAGAAAACAGGGTTAACAAAAAAATAAAAATATACTAAAAGTTTCCCTTTCAAATGGGTTTCTATGTATGCAGCCCATCTATATACAGTGAAGGTCGATTTTTTTGTTCTTCTTTTTATGGTTTTCTACAATGTATGATGTTATATAATTGTGATTACTCTGATCCCATCTTTGGTGCATTCTTTCTTTCTGTAACCTTTTTTTTCCATGTAGCTACCCACAAAAAATTAAAGGAGCAAATAAAGGATGATGGTGCTCTGAGATTTGAGGAAGTTACCTTGTACTGGGTTGGCATGGCAGAGGTAAAGGTTTATAATTCATGTATCTGTCTATTCCGGACTGTTTGTACTGGATCTGATTATGTGATTCTTAGATCAATAATTTCAGTAAACTAAAATTGAGGGGTTAAGCAATACAAACATGTAATGAAGCTCGAAGTCTACATGTAGCTAATTTAACCCTCCTACTATATGATGCCATAGAGCAAAAACAGTACACCCTGCATGACAGTTTGGAATTCTTCACTCCACTGAATCACGCGTATAGTACGCTGCCTCAAAATTGCCTTTGAAAGTCTCGGTAGACCCCAATATTGGGTCCAATACATCCATGTATATTCAGCAAGTTTCTGTAGACATGAATATATGTATGCTTATCTCCGTTCTCCACATTGTGCTTGAACTATTATTTTAAAAAATCTGCAATATGCCCTGGTTATTTTGGTAGTTGTTTGTGTCATAATCTCCTTATGGAGTTGTATTTTGTCCATGCTACCTAGATGGTACTTAAAGAAAAAGGGCATGGTTGCATCACACTTCTCCCATTTTGTCTTTTTTGTTGCAAGAATAAAAAAACATAGCGTTGTTTAGAATTCTGGATGAGGGATAAATGAGGATACATCACCCAATCCCCTTGTAATCCTTTCAAGCACCTTGGCAAAGAGAGGAAACTGAAAGGATAAGACATTCGTTAGTCAATTTGATCCCTCCAGGTTACTTGTTACCCTACCTTCATATCTCTTGATTTGTCTTAGAATGAGACATTTCCCATGCCATAAATGCTACTACCAAAATAAAAGGGAATTAGCATCTTATCCATGCAATTTCTTATCCTTTGCTAATTCGTCATCTTCAAATTGAAGATATGAAAATTTCCTAATATCTCTGGAACTTGATAATTTCTCAATTCCTTGATTCCAAAATGTTTTACCCAAACAGTGCTTCAAGCTTTAGTTTATTACTTAAAACCTTTTTTACGGGTCAGGCAAGAGTTCTCTTAGTTTTATTTGTTTTGGAATACTCCATATCCCGGTTTGAGATGTTACCAAAACTTGAGGAGATAAATAGTGGGATGTCCTTTTATGGTACCAAGTTTGTCATGTTTTATGGTATCAAGTTTGTCCATTTATTACTTACAAAAATTTCTTAAGGGTAAGGAAAGAGTTATTTTACTTTTCTTTCTTTGATTCAGAATTCTCCAAATCCTTTCCAGTTTTGTGATGTTACCGAAACCTTGAAGAGACAAACAGTGAGATGACCATTTATCGTATCGAGTGTCATTTTTTCCACTTTTCTGTTTCTTGGTTAATCATGTCATGATTTATACTTATCCCATTGATTTTGCTACCTTATGTACCTGTTCTGTTGCTTAGTCTTTCTTTCCTCCGCTTAGTTTTTATGATATTGTTCTATATATTTTCACTATTGGTGTAGATAATTTACACGTTTTATGCAAGATCAATGCTAAGTATATTGGAAAATCAATGCTTATGTCTACTGCATGCAGGATCAATTTAAGATATATCCTGTATTAGGCCATTGGAATAGTTTTCTTCCTGTACAAGAAACATGTGCAGCGAAGAGAATTTGCAAATCCTGCAATTCTTGACAGATTTTATACCTCAGTTCTTGAATTACCTCTAATTAGATCTAGGCTTCTTGCAAGGAATGAATGCTAAAGAAAATGAATTAATAGATCTGCACATCATGAAAGAGCAAAGCAGTTAGCTATACGCATTATTGCAACTCCTGTACATGTTTTTGTAAGTCTTCCTATATCTCTATTTGTTATCCCATCGTTTGCTGCTCTGTATTTATTTATTTTTGGGAAATAAGGCGATATAATTTGATCTTGTTGCAACTCCAAATTGAATATTATGAATTTGGCTCACCAAAATATGTAAAATATAGCTAAAATATCAAGTTCATTCTGAGATCTGCTAAAAGTGAAACAGTAAAATTGTTTTCTTGATTTATTCTCACCGTTTATCTCAAAAGACAATAAATGTTCTGAACACTTCTCTTTTTATTTGAATTTTGTCTTCTTTTGTGACTCAAGAGTGTGCAAGTAATGGGTTCCTTTGATGGCTGGAGTCGAGGAGAGGAGATGTCACAAGATTATTCTGGAGATTTTGCCAGGTTCTCTGCTACATTGAAACTGAGGCCTGGAAGGTATTGTGTTTCTCACATTCTTAAGGGAGTGTCTACCAAACATAATCTTTCCTGATAAAATGAAACTGTTCTTTCATATGCTTCCAAATGAAGGTATGAGATCAAGTTCTTGGTGGATGGACAATGGCGTTTATCACCAGAATTCCCTACAGTAGGCGAGGGTTTGACAGAAAACAATCTATTGGTTGTAGAGTAGAATTGGCAAATATGTACTTAACCATAAATCATCACACTTCTTCCTTGTATAAAGATGCCCGTAACTGATACGTTTCTTGTTTTATATTTCACTTCTTCCAGGAAGGTCTTAATAAAAGTATAATATGTGTATCTTTCTGGTATTCAATTCACTGTTTTAATCTTGGAAGCTTTCATTTGTCTCACATTATAAAGTTCATCTCGGTGATTCCTGTAGATTTTTTCTCTTTCATCCTAATTTTGTTGTTTTCCTCGTATTCCCTGCAAGTTAAGCTGCACGACACCTGCTGAAAGGCATTATTACAATAAAAAAACTGAAAATAAGAGTCTAGTAAAGGAGCAAGGGCTCCAAATACTTCAGTCTTCAAGTTAGAGAACTAAACAGGAGGCAGAGGATAAACTATCCATAGCCCTATCCTATAGTTTGCAGTAAAGCACTGGATTTTGATTGTATTGATTTTGTATAGTTAAGTAAGCTTTCTTAAAGTTTCTCTTTAGGGATTCCACTAGTTTTTGATGTGTGAATCAATTGTTCATATTTGACAACATAGGGAATGTGTTTGGATAAGGAATCGATTGGAGAAAATTTGCCTTGCTTATTTTGGTGACCAAGCATAAGAGTCGTCAATAGTTGTTCTTTTCCACTGCCTTGGCAGATGTTATTCAAATTATGGAGGAAGCAACTCTCGGCTAGTGATTCTGTAGGTTCTTAGAAAAACCCATTTTATCCTGTCTCAGACCTCGGCAGAATTTGTTCCTTTCCACTACCAGTGGTTTGACTCGAGCTCAAGGAGTTAGGTGTTTGTCATCGGACAGGAATATATGCTAACATTTGGTTTAAGTTCTTAGGGTTTTAAGACTTGATTCTAACAGAAATAGTTGGAATACCACAGTTGACTCGAAAAAGTTGAAGATGTTAAGTGATCATAGTGTTGTTTCATACCAACTTAACATCAGACTGTCGTAGCTTCAAGACGCAAGCATTTGCAACAAGCTGTGAATGGAGACTGCATTGATGCTTGCTCGTCTTCTTGACATTTTCTGTATGATGCCTCAGGAAACTTCAGTTTCTTTCATGTTATGATTAGCAATGAACATCACATTCTTCTGTTGTTATTTGGATATTTATCTCGTCCAAATGAGGCCTTTATAAGATTTTGGATTCCAGTCATGTGGCCCCCAAATTGTTCCCTGCTTTTAATTACACTTATATTGCCTCTTTTTTGTTTCTTGAACTTTTATGGGTTATGTTAACATGTGTCATAGCACATTGATAAATGTGTGTATTTTATATAGGTACTCTCACCAACACATTTATCAAAATGCACATTTTACATTTAAGTAAAAAATACATTGATAAATGTGCTGGTGGGAGTGTCCATATAAAATACAGATTTATCAATGTATTACATATGTCCTTATGACAGATGTTAACATAACCCAACTTTTATTATTATGCCTTGGTAGTAGATGTTGTGTTTTTGTGCTCTCAATGACACTAGGCCTGAGATGCAAATTGTTGAGTTTCTGGGTCTATGGTGAGTGACTGCATATTTGCATGCTGTGCTGCTGCAGATTGTAGCTTGGCCGGATTGTCTGTGTCTTCTTTTTTACTTGAGTGTTATAACAGAAGTTATATAAAGGTAGCAGTAACCATAGCCAACGTTACAACGGAGATGGTTTATTCGAGAAGAACACCGGATTCATAATTATCTCCAAGAGTTTTATTGGCTGTTGACTGCAAATTGTTATGAGTTTATTGTAGCTTTGCTTTAACATTCACTTGAAAGAAGATGTGGCTGCAATGCTCTGGAAATGTCACCTGATTGTAAATTCAACTACTTTTCATATTTTGCATGTGTTTCTTATTTCCTATGTCAAGCTAATGTGCATACTTTTATTTAGTCTTACATGTCATCATCCAGTTCCTTCCGAACTCCTTCCCTATGATGATTATTTATAGCTGCCAAATCTGTAATCTATGTATTGGACTACAATATCAGCAGAATTTGTTCTGGTATAATTATTCATATACATGCATATATAATAGTCCTTGAACCTGCATTAGTACAACTATTGTAAAGAGATACAAAGTCTAAATTGGCTTCTTTTTTTCCCTTTTGTTTCTCTTCGTTTCTTCTTTCTACTCATTTTGTATTAGTGGGGCCAGGTTTCCCTCAGCTCCTAGAAAAGGATTTAAGTACATATTTATTTCTCATTTCGAAAGTCATATATATATATATATATATATATATATATATATATATATATATATTCGAAGAGGGTAAATTTTATTCAGGTCCTTTCGAGAGGCTACAAACTCAACTCGAAAGCTTACAATCAATCCAGCCTTCCGAAGGTCTCACGCAGCCGTAGCCGCACCCACCTCCATCGCACTTAATTCCCCTACAGGGAATTAAAGTGCCATCCCCGTGTGGCTCGCACCCGCAACCAACGGGGGGAAATGCCCCCCTCTTAACCACTTGGGATATATATATATCGAAAACATTCGATCATGCTTAATAGCGAAAGATCTCACAATCCTAATGCATTGTAAGAATGTCAAAATTTTGTCAGTATTGTCTGACAGTGGTAGTAGAGCATGGCCCCCTGATGTGGTCCGCTACCACATCACATGTAATATACGTGAATCGACTGTTATATTGTAAAGGATCTCAAATTAGGAATCTTAGAGCATCAGACAGAGGGTTTATGTCGTCATACGACAAACAATTTGTTGCAATTAGCTTTCAAGAAAAGAAAATGAGTACTATAGTCTATTGGTGGAATATTGGACCACACGCATATAACGTGAATTGGATGATGTAACCGGAACAGTCACAAATTTGAAAGTGTAGGTAATTAAGTCCGGAAGGCAGTACCGGAGAAACTTCACACACGCGCACACCGTCCAGTAAATTTTGCAGGAATCCACGTTGACTTGCATAGCTTCAGCTGACCATTCTTTATGCACAATTTGTTTACATTATCTCCAAAATAACGGCCATTTCCTGGAAGTCCACACAATAGATAATTAGTAGCGTAAAATGACTGGAACTTGAATTAAGCCATAAATTCTAAGATCTTCCGGCTGAAATTATTGAGCGTACGTGCATGGATGTGGATGGCGTTCAAGGAGACATGGAAGATACCAACACTTAATTCCCATTTGATGCAGTTGTGCAAACAATAGATTAGACTGCAGACCAGACCATAATTGGAGATTAATATTGAGACTTTGAATGAAATTTATTCTCCGACTTAATGATCATTTCTCCAAAGGTATCCGACTTAATGATCATTTCTCCAAAGGTATCCGACTTAATTATTATCATTATTACTCCTAATGATTGATGCGACGCGCGCGCGTGACAATCGTACTAGCTAGCCCGATCATGGTCACATGTGCTGTCTGTCTGGGCTGAGTGTGGCAACTGTTGCATGATTAGAAAGGGGAGCAGACGCGTGCTCCTAATATATATATATTTTTTTGGGGGTCGGCTGGAGCCAACCCCAGCTACCACCTGGATCCGCCCCTGTTCATGATGTTGGGTCAATCAATCACTCAGTAATTGGCGCCGCGAATTAGCTCGCTGAAGAATTGACCTATTAACATGGTGATGATTTCCCTTCCCTTCATATATATATGTGGATGCATCATTAATGATCTAACCAAAGTAAGCTGAACAAGTCAATCTTTAATGACCAATCCTTTAACCCCTTGTATCATAGTTATCACCGGCACACTTCATTTTCTTGACACTACTGGATTAACTGGTATTGATAAAGACATACCTGACATTATAGCAAAAAAAATATAAACTTTTGTTGTTTGTAAATCGATACGTTCGTTCAAGTTTCGTCCAGTCAAATCATTGGTTGACAAAAAATTTCATCCAAAATAACTAAAATTACTTTCATACGAAAACTGGCAATCATATATATATATATATATATATATATATATATATATATATATATATATATATATATATATATATATATATATATATATATATATATATATATAAATGATCTCTAGCCTAGTGGTTAAGAGAGATGCATGCGGTCCAAGTGGTCGGGAGTTCGAGCCTCAGTGGTTGGAGTTCGAGAGATTGTGTTATGTTGTTGAGAGAATCACGTCAAAAGAGAAACGTTATTTTCATCTTTGGGGTAGTTCATGATGCTAACAATAAAAAAAAACAACTTAGGACATCAAATATTTTCTCAGGGATTCTCTTTTTTTTTTAAACTATAAAAAGATATACAATTAGGACATACCAGTGGAGGAAAAAAAATACTAATAAATTACACAAAAACAATTAGAACACACTTAATCATCAACATTACAAAAAAATATATTAGTAAATTATAAAACTCACCTACAAAAATATAAATTAATAAATATTGGTTGATCTGATAATTTGTGATATTATTGCTTAGTTACTTTTTATGATAATATTAGTAATTAATTAACTATTAGGTAAGAAGCACTCAAGCATTAATCATGGAGGAAACTTTTAAGGTCTATAGATGGTAGTATAACAAACTTATTAAGAACTATCAAAAAAGATATTAAAAAAAAAAAAAATTCAAAACTCACGTGTGTCCACAACGTGGAGGAGGAAAGAAAGTATTTTTTCCTAATTGATTTGTAGTGTAACAAACTTGTCAAGAACTATCAAAAAAATATTTAAAAAAAATCAAAAACTCACATGTGTCCACAACGTGAAGGAGGAAAAAAATTATTTCTTACTAGTTTTCTTTACAGTCGGCCGGCAAGGAAGCAATTACAAATGTAACAATCCCTAATAA
Source organism: Iris pallida (assembly GCA_029216955.1). Lineage (NCBI taxonomy): Eukaryota > Viridiplantae > Streptophyta > Magnoliopsida > Asparagales > Iridaceae > Iris > Iris pallida. The sequence goes on from JANAVB010014797.1 coordinate 4,404,245, forward strand.
AGTATTACAATTAAAAGGCCTTGGAACTACTAATTTGCTTTGCTGCACATACGGAACTTAGTTGGGTCCAATTGTAATGAGCTATGTTATTTTTTTTTTGTAATGAGCTATATATATATATATATATATATATATATATATATATATATATATATATATATATATATATATATTTTTATTTTTATTTTTTTTGAAGCAATGGGTAATTGTGGCGAACTCGTCTCCACTGGGGCTCAAACTCCGACCACTTGGGCCGTATGCAGGGCCGGCCCTGGCCCAGGGCGGCCAGGGCGACCGCCCAGGGCCCCAAAAAATTTGGGGCCCAAAAAATTTATTTTCACATATATATATTTATAATCTTGTACCAAAACTAGAACAAATATGTAACATGATTATCTTTTAACACAAAATAGTTGTTGTGTAATGGTTATTAGGATATACTTGTATATTAGAGGTCCTAGGTTCAATCCTTGTCTGTAGCAATTTTTTTAATTTATTTTTATTTCATGATTTTTTTTATTATATATGGGTCTGATTTGTATGGGCCCCATTTTGAAAGTTTGTCCAGGGTCCCCATAAACTCAGGGCCGGCCCTGGCCGCATGCATCTCTCTTAGCCACTAGGCTAGAGGTCATTTGCATATATATATATATATATATATATATATATATATATATATATATATATATATATATACTAAAAAATAATTGGTGTCCTTAAAAATTTTGGGCTCGAGGCAAGTGCCTCATGGGCTTTTTATTAAGTCCGGCCCTGCTTATAGGTTATCTTTGAAAACATAGAAAGTTCATATGAGTTTTCTGAATTTTACCCACAGTATTTTATTGAGAGAACACTGTAGAATTAATGCATACGAGCTTTAACTCTCTCTCTCTCTCTCTATATATATATATATACTAGCATATGTGCACGTGCCATGCACGTATTAACATTTCTTAATTAGTTTAGGAAGACTTTTTAGGAAGACCAAAAGGTAGTCTTCCTAATTACTAAGTTGTCCTTATTAAAATTAATGAACTATTTTTAATTAGTATAAGTATGTAAGGGTATTTTCGAAATTCAAAAGTTTCACCATCTAAGTTTTCCTATTATATAGTAGAATATATATATATATATATATATATATATATATATATATATATATATATATATATATATATATATATAAAAGATTGAGAACATCATTAATTACTGGCCGGTGACAGAAGTATATTATTGCTGGTCGGTGGAACTTTGAAGAATACTGCAATAGTAGTCAGTCACTGCACTCTGCAGATTCCTACGGTGGGAACTTTGAAGAATACTGCAATAGTAGTCAGTGACCGTGCGCAGCAGTGCTTACACTGTCAACTAGTAATCCAGCAGTGGTTAGAGACTCGATGGATGGATGATTGGTATCGATCGCTGCATCTGGACATGAAATGTACATGTGTGGTTCATCTAACGTTCAAACAACTTAGAAATTAACAACTATACAATTCCCAAATCAATTTGTCGGTTCCCATTTAGGCCAACCACAATTAGACAATTTCCAGCACCAGAACCGTACGAGTTTTTGGTGGATGACAACTTTCTTCCTTTGGTAATTTTAAATCCATTTGGGAAAAATAATAATGATATATGCGTTTGACTTGAATAGCTACGCGTATTTGTAAGTATAATGTAAATTTCACAACACCACATGATGGTTCCATGATCTATCTATCCATCTACCTATCAACAACCTATAAAGTCATTCGAGCAATCCCTATCAACCTTCCTGTCCTCCTCTAAAAGCCATCAAATCCAATTCATGATATAAAATAGTCTGACCTTGAACAATTTATGTTAAGCTAAAATTCTTTTTCAAAATAATTTGTGAAAATTTGGTATGCCTTACGGTGTTTCTTAACATGTGTTTGCTGGCACTTAAAAAGATGCCAAAGGTAATAAGGTCCATAATTATAGACAGGTCGCAAGTAAACTCGTCGATTTAATACGACATGAAACAAATCTCATCCGGAGCTCAGTGCGACAAACGATACGCGAAACATAATTACATGTAGACCGAAACATAATTACATGTAGACCGAAACAAAAATATCGTCCAAAATTGGACCTAAGTAAAAGTAAAACAAATTATAGTAAGATAAAGTGGAAGAAATTTTATAACTATATGGACGTGAATTGTCAAACACATAATTTGAGAACAAGATCGCCAAAACGAGTCAAACACAAATAAAGGAGAAATAATTAATTAGTTATCCAAGAGGGATCCACATGTTAGCCTTTGCTGACATTATTTTCACTGGGGGCTTTGTTAAGAGGTAAGTATAACTAATGCACAAGATCTCTGGTTTTGATACATGTGTCCAAGAAGATATTTCTAAAACTTTCTTTGCTCTGCACAGAAAAGAATCATGGAAAGTATATGCTTGTATTGGTACTATTGGTTGGAAGAAAGAAAAAAAAAAAGGACTTCCTACATAGCGTTAGAAATTTCAAGATATATTAAATTCCCACGACAAAGATTTTTTTTTTCTTCTTTAAGTTTTTCTAATTTCTAATTATATCGATACCCATCAAAATAATAATCTTTGTAAACTGTTTATTTTTCATTAAGCTTTGACATATATTAAACATGGTGCCCCCTTGTTGCTTTGGACAACACAACACAATATTTTGGCAACAGAAAATTGTGAATCTGTCTTTTAATGTTGACATATTGTTTTGTTTTGTTTTTTTGGTATTCCATTTGAACTTAGCTCCCAAAATCCGATTCTACTAATGTAAGTAATACACAATCTTGTCATCTCAATCCATTTTGTTATAAGACCACAATTTTTCTTTTACAAAATACTATTAAAAGCCTTCCTTTTTTTTCCGAAGAAAAAAAAAAAGGAAAAAAGAAATAGTGGTCCCACCTGCATACGTTCCAAACTAACTACATGTCAAACAAACAACTGTCCCATCTTATACAATGAGGAAAAATAATACCTTTTTTTTAAAAAATTTTTAATCCATAGGGCATAGGTTGGAAACAGTACTAGTGTTAATTTTACCAGGCATTCTCTATATATACTCTCCTCCTATCTATAAACCAACAAACCACATATACCAAAACACAAGCCATAAATCACAAGAAAGAAGAAAGAAGAAGATGGTAGATAGCTTGTCGGGTCTCCTGAAGGTGAGGATTCAGAGAGGGGTAGACCTGGCCATCAGGGATGTCAGGATGAGCAGTGACCCCTATGTTGTGCTCAGGATGGGCAAGCAGGTTCGCATGCTCACTTCTTCTTCTTGTTCCTCTTCTTCTTGTTGTTGTTGTCTTACTTTTATTTTAGTCTCAAATTTTCTAGAGATAATGGACATTAATCTCTCAAAATTCCATGTGTAACATAGATCATTGGAATTGTTTTTTGGGTTGTAAAGATGAGAGGTGGGGGAAACTAGTAGTTAATATCTTTGCTGGGTGGCAGAAAATCAGTACATCGAAATAGGGACATCGAAATAGGGACGTATTATTTTTTCTATTTATTTGGTGGGAGTTTGGAATAGTGGCCCCAACAGGCATGTAATTCAGCATGTACAAAGTCCCGTGCTTATCGCTGGACGTATTTTAAGAAAAAAAAGAAAAAAAAAAGGTATCCAATTTGGTACGACATTTCTCTAGTTAGCCTGTCCAGTCACTTTTTTGGATACCCAAAATATATACATCATTTTTCGTGTTTAACATGGTATCAGAGCCGTAGAGTTCCTTGAGAATCCTAATGCTAGGTTTATAAATGGTAATCCTAACTGAAGATTGGGGATCGAAATTTGTGTATATTACATATGGGTGGTGATATTATTTGATTGATGAGTTAAAGCATATATAGTTAAGAAAGAATTTTGTTCATTTAAAATTAGGTGCAGTTTATCTTCTTCCTGATCTACGAGATCAGGATTGGTGTATCTAAGTTTGACAAGTTCTTCAAGTACTTCTTCCATACACACAAACATGTAGATGTAGTGTCCTCTACTTGTTGTAGAAGTAGACTAGTAGAGAAATCTACAAGATTCTCCTGCAAAGTGTCGATCGGTGAAGCCATGTTATTCATTTATTGTCAAGTGATTGTACGCCTTCCTATTGAAATGGAAATGATAAAGATGCTTCCCAAATTTATGTATCGACAAGGACACTTTTTATGCTTGTACGCTATCACCCCATGATTCCCCGTCCTCTATGTTTTTGCTATGCACCCCTCATGTTAGAAACTAATAGAAAATGAGCTCTGATAAAAGAATATTTACAGTGCTTTTTTACGCCTAAAGAACTGACTGTTAGAAATTTATTGTATCCTGCCGATTCATGAGATGAAGAACATAAATTAAATTGCGGAAGCGTACCTGAATCCATTGCTAGGCTTTATGGATCTTGAAGCGGTCGTCCTTTTATGGGGTTCGATCTTCCAACTTGCTACGACCCTTAATAACAAAGAAGAATCCGAATCCTTTGTCCCTCTCTTTCTGTTGATGGGGATGCAGAAGAGAAAAAGAGAAAACCTCTCATTTGGTGGCGTATAAGTTGGGGACCATAACCCTAATGAATACATATATTTATATGTTTTGATATTTCTAATTTGGCTCCTCATCAATTCCATGACAATTATACCTTAAGCTAATTTTTCAAATAGACCACTTTAATTTGGCTTAATTATTTAGATAGCCCAACACAATTAATTTTACATGTGTGGCCCATATTATTGAATAATTTCAACACTGATTGCTTTAGTGCTTGCTTACTAAGAAGTTCATCTGTCAATCTTTATTTCATTGATGGCCGGTTTTGTTTGAAACTAATTCATGCCTTCTGAAAATCGATTCTTTTCTGCAGAAACTGAAGACTAAAGTAATAAAGAAAAACGTCAATCCGGTGTGGAATGAAGAGCTTACACTTTGTGTGGAGGATCCTACTCTTCCAGTTAGACTCGTATGTTTTCTACATAATTGCTCTCTCCTCTAACTCGTTTCATGTTTTTCAAATTGTGGTTCGATTTACTTGTTTATATGATTGAAAATGCCAAAACATTATGATGAGACAATAAAGTTGAGTATGGAATAATTAGATAGGAGGAATAGTTCTTCGAATTAACTTAGCCTTGCTTATGTAACAGTTCTGTTGAGATCTTTTAACTTATGCAACAGAATGTGAAGTTAATTTCATCTAGTCGTGAGCAGGCATTTCCTTAAAACCTGAAAATGCTAATATGATTAACATATATGTAGTATGGATGCTGCTATTTGGCCCGTCCTGACCGCCAGTGGCCCGCACCATGTGGCGGCCACCCATTGGCCCCCTTGCAAGGGTTTTAAGAGGGTGGGCCCCGGTGCTAGCAGGTGGGGTCAATGGATTGCTACCACGTAGGCGCGGTCAAGTGGCAGGAAAAATATCATTTTCGATGTAGTATATAGTCATTGGCAGTTCAAGATATAGAAGATATTTGTTTTTGTTTTGTTAGGATTTGGCTCATATTTTGTAATCATAATAGTAATGGGATTAGAGAAAAGTCCTAGTCATACCTAGTTATAATGAGTTTCTAAATATGAAAACTCATGACATGTCTACTTATGATTGGATTTATATGTATAGTGACATGCTATGTAAAGAGGCATTGGATAGTCACTAATAAGTTGAGAGAGGGGGAAAAAAAAAGAAATAAAGAGGTTGAAAAAGAGAGAAATTGAGTTTCTATGATCTTTTTGGGTGAAATCTTTTGAAACTTTTTGGGTTATCTTTGTGTACTTTCTCTGGTATTGGGGGTTACAAAAGTTGTAGTGATCTTGGAAAGCCTTGTAACCTTATTTAGTAGTGATCTCGTTTTACCGGTGGTTTTTCTCGGTTATGATTTTTTTTTTTTTACTTAATTTTTGTGTGCCTTTGTCTTGATTTTGTAATCTTTATTTTTCTGCACAAGTCAACCACCGTGTTTGGTGTTGCGAGTGTTGGTTTGTCGTTGATGCTCGTCTTGGAAAATAGTTTATGCTTTTATTCTGGACATGTTTTACTAATCTTAAGATATGGGGCATCACCCCCCACCCCACCAAGCAACTATATTTTAGTTTCAACATTTAACTTACATGACTATATATATAGCATGTGATATCAAGTCCAAATGGGTTCATATAAGTTTCATGGACATGTAGACTATCTAGCTATCTCGTGCAAAACTTCATATGTTTGTGACCAAAAAGAAGTATGGCATTCTTGGTCCTTAACAACTTGTCCGTCTTAAGTTTTTTCCATCCCCGAAATTTTCGAGTCCATGATTATAAATGTTAGTCTTATAGCAGCTATTTGGTACGTTAAGAGCTTCTTCCACTGAAATAAAGAGCTATATTCCAACTTTGATACATAAAATCCTTACGATGGCACTGGCATCTCACAATTTCCATATCTTGTGGTTTTGTTTTCAGGAAGTGTTCGACAGGGACAGGTTCTCCGCGGACGACCCGATGGGAGTTGCAGAGTTTACCGTCGCGCCTTTTATGGAGGCTGTGAAAATGAATACCGGAGACCTTCCAGATGGCACGGTCATAGACAAGGTGATGCCTTGCCGGAAGAACTGCCTGGCCGAGGAGAGCGCCATCTATTGCTTGAAAGGGAGGGTCATGCAGGATGTGGTCCTTAGGCTGAGGAACGTGGAATGTGGTGAAATCGAACTACAGCTTGAATGGTTTAGCATTCATGGCGGCAAGGCCGGTTTGTAGACTGTTATGATCTCGAAGATGTAGGATTAGTTTACACCTTGTACTTAGCAGAGCAGCAAACATTTTGCAGTGAAGTATGTTATGTAAATTCGAAAATTTACCTAAAGCTTTGAACATCATATATCATCACCACCCTTGAGAAAATGTATGTGCTATCACTGGATAATTCCGAGTATGGTCAGTAGTCATTTTTTGCCAGAGCAGAACTTGTAGTTTGTACTAGTTGGTCTCTTGTGAGTAGATTTTAGAGCTCAATGTAGTACTTCTTTAAAGAATTTTTTTTTTTTGCGGGAAGTACTTGAGTTTCAAACTCAATTATGCTTACTAGTTTCAAACACAATTATGCTTACTTAGCAGCTTACAGTTGAAATTGAAATGATTATAAAGATGTCTCTGTTTCTTTTCCCCATATATTCGTAAGCCCCGTCGTTCGCCCATCACATTATTTAAAATTCCAAAAACTGAATTTTGAATAGTCCTATTTAAATTTAATTTGGGTCCAAATGTTTGATCCACTTGCAGCAACAGCCCACATCAAAAAGGGCTACAACTAAAGCTTATGCATAAACAGCAAAGGGATGTATGATGAGCATGAAGACCACCCAAAAGGACCAACAAAAAATGTAACAAAATCGATAATGGAGTAAAAAAAAAAAGTGTGTTCCTTTTCTCCACCACTCCCATCCTTCAACCAAAAAAAGTAAGGGGCTTAATTAATCAGGATGTGCAGCAAAGACTGCCTTTCATGAAACATGAAAATGTGCATGCATACATCTTTTGGCCATACTCTTTCTGATCCTTTTGATTTTGAGGACACTTTTGCTACCAATAGCAGCAGCAGCAGCAGCAGCAGCAGCAGCACACTTACATCCATCCATTGATGGTTGATGAGCATAGAGTCTGGACCCCAACACCTAAGAAGTCCCTAGTTGAGTGCATAACATCATACTGGTGCTCTGAACTAGTACTTGACTTCATCACGGATTCACCCAGGAATGAACTGATCGTCGAAGTCGCGCCGACTTGCGCAGCTTTCTGCAGCAACGCTGTGGCCGACATGTCGGGCGGCGGCAGGACCTGTCGCTGCAGGTGCTGCGTGCTGTACAGCGATGGAATGCTCGCTGACGTGTTCGTCAGCTGCTCGAGTTGGGCCGCGGCATTTGGGTACATGTCGCCGTCGTTGTTGAGACTTGGTGCAACCATGGTAGGCTTGAAACTCGACAGGAAGTCCGGAGTCATGATGTTAGATGGTCTGAACCAATCCCCTGTAAAATTGTGGTCAGCAAAATTGCCTATCGTGGCCGAGTAGTTGATGTTGGATGTTGCGGAAAGCTTGGAAGTTTCTTCGGCCAAGGCATCACAGAAGGCTCTGTGAGTTATGAAACTGTCCCTCCTGTGAACATTTTTTTTATTTTTATGTCAGCACTCTTTGAAGTATTCAAGAACCTATCGACTCGAGCTTTTGGATGCGTGCGTGCGTACCTTGAGAAGACGGTACCGCAGTCGCAGCGGTACTCCCTGGTGCCGCACGTCTTCGAGTGGGCCTTCCAGTCGGCCTGGACCGCGTACTTCTTGGAGCACCTGTCGCACTTCCACTTCTTCTCGCCGTGCTTCCTGAAGAAGTGCTTCTTGATGCCCGTGAGGTCCCCGAGCGCCCTGGAAGGGTTGTGGTGGACGCAGCCCTTCTCCGGGCACACGTAGACGCGCTTCCTGGGCTCCTTGCCGCTCCTCTGCCGCAGCTTCCAGGGGAGGTTGTGCCCCCGCCGGTGGAGCTGGAGGTTCTGGTCCCTCTGGAAGCCCTTGCCGCATATCTCGCACAGGAACCGGTTGGTGGCCATGAGGGTCTTGGGGGACAAGGCGATCACCTCGGCTTCAGGATCTGTAATTTGTCAATTATCAAATATTAAGGATCAATCAAGATGTAGTACACAAGCTTGTGAATCGTGTGCGGGGGACACACGATTTAACTCAGACCGCACGTGCTAGAAAAAAAAGAAGAAAAAAAAGAGTACACACAAACTTGTGTTTCAGTAACTCGAACTTGTATCCTTTAGTACGCAAATTAATGCGTTTCAGTAACTCGAACTTGTATCCTCCAGTATGCAAATCAAGTAATGTGTTCGTCGAAGGGACGGGCATTACCTGGCGTTCCTGGTAGGTTTCTCTTCTTCTTCACAACTGGAGGATTGGAGGGATGGGGTACATTGCCGCCTCCTTCCATTGGCAATTGAGTAGTATCCTTTGTTTGTATGGACACTGATACAGAGTATTGATTGCATGAAGAGGAAGAACTGAAGCTCTCTATGGGCTGTTTAAAAAGGAAGAGAGAAACATAAGCACTACTTCTATAATAATAGGAGGGTGGTGGAAAGTGAAAGTTGTCAATGCAAAGGTGCATGATGACAAATATGATGATGTGGTGGGCAAAAGTTGGGCATCGGACCCTTTCCAATATGGAATGATTATCTCATAATTTGTTTGCTTGCCCCCCTTCTTTCTATTGATTTTGAATTTAACTGTTGATCATGTCATCATGTGACCATTAGGGCTATTTACAAAATTCTCAAAATTCCCATCAATCATGCATGTATATACCAAGACTTAAGGCTACCTACTTAGACTATATCAGATAAAATAAAAGACAAAATTATTAAACAATATATCAGCATCAGTAGTTTTAGGATTTCTTATACGTAGGACCATCTCTGATATTCTAAGGACCTATGCAAATAATAATAATAAAAATTGACAACTCTAATTTTTTTTTTTTTTGATGTTTTAAAGACTTTGTTACTTGTCCGAGCTCTCTAGCCTAGTGGTATTAGAGCGGACATCCGGAGGGGCCGGCAAGGTTCAAGCCCCCCAATTGTGTGTGCGCGTGTGATTTCAAAAAAAAAAAAAAAAAACTTTGTTACCACAATTCCTAAACAATAGAAAAATCTAAATCTAAAAATGGAGTTCACATCATATATATACTAGTGGATAACCCGTGCCATAATGGCACAGACACGAACCCGGCCTTCTCGACGTAGGCGTGCAGGCACCGGGCCAGCGCCAGGGAGTTTCGGATGGAGACGCGGCCTCCGAACCCGGCCTTCTCGACGTAGGCGTGCAGGCACCGGGCCAGCGCCAGGGACCCGAGCCCGGCGGAGGCGGACACGGCAAAGACAACGGTGGCGGCGTTCGGGGCGGCGTGGGGCCTCATGGAGGCGAAGACGCGCAGGGCCGTCGCGGGGCGTCCGACGGCGGCGAGGCCCGAGACGGCGGCGGTCCAGGAGACGACGTCCCTGTGCGGCATTCCGTCGAACACCCGCAGGGCGTGGTCGGCGGAGCCGCGTCGGAAGTAGGCGGTGAGCAGGACGGTCTTTACGAAGGGGTCGGAACGGAAGCCGAGGAGGAGGGCGTGTGCATGGAGCGACCTGGTGGCGGCGGCGGTGGTGTTGAGCAAGGAAGAGAAGGTGTGGGAGTCGGGAGGGACACGGCGGCAGAGCATTTGGGAGTAGATGGAGAGTGGGTCAGCGGAGATGGCGATGGCGGTGTTGAAGGAAAAGGGGTTGGGGTTGGTCATGGCGGAGAAGAGGGAGGCGGCGAAGGAAGGGTCGGCGTCGGCGTTGTCACGGACTTAGTGTTTTTTGCTAGCACTTCGTCCCGTGCGGCGCACTGTCTTTCTCCTCAAAGACTCGTGCAAGCCTTTCCGTCCCGACTTAGCGAGATCGCTAAGAAAACTAGAATAGTGGAGCAAATATGGGACTAGTAAGAATCTCTTTATTGACTTGGAGAATGCTTACAATTTTTAAGTGGTATCTGTAACGACCCGCTCCGCCCTAGCGGAACGCCGATTCCTAACGGCGTGTGCAACGACTCAAAACGAGCCGTCGATCCGAAGAGTTGCCTCGACCCGATGAAGTATCGATTGCAAATCGATGCCAGACTTGCCTTGGCCCGTCAAGATGAATCCAGACTTAGACTTCCAAAGGCGCGCTCGGAGTATCGCTCGGCCAATGCAAACATCGCTAAGGTGGGTGGCTCCGATGAACCCGTCTGTGCTTAGCCTAGACACATAACAATACGGACACTATCACGAGAATCGCTAGGCGATAACCGCTTGCATGCTAATAAATGACTCAACGCACCTAGCTAAGGGAATAATCCCAACTTGTTTGCTTGTATAGAATATGGAAAGGAACATGGAAAAGTACGAGAACTCTCGCCCGCGCTCCATGCTCGTGCTACGGCACAAGCCTACGTTTATGCTCCTTTGGCGTTCAAACAATGAAACAATGAATGGTTTACAACAATAAAACGGAAAGACTATCAACATAGTCGCTCCGAGTAGAGTTTAGCAACATTGAAAGGCTATGGGACCGATGGGTCGCCAAGGCGACTCCCACACTGGGAGTTGCGTAATGCGTGAATGAATGGATCAACAAATGAACGAACGAATGAATGAATGAATACATGAATGAATCGATGAATCAAATGAACAAGTGAAAGAAAGAAAGAAAGAAAAGAAAGAATACGTGAAAGATAAGACATGGAAGACGCTATCGACAGGTATGACGGGCACGTGCAACGGGGCTCGCTACCCGCGCTGTACGGACGCCAACCTGGTCGATAACGCATTATGGCTAAGGGTTAGCCTACGGCTCGGAGATAGCCGCTAAGTAAAAGACAAGTTAATACGAAATGGTCGTGGACAAACGGCACGGGCGATGGGGGGGAATACCGTGGCCGTCGTGTGGAAGGATTCTGCGGCACGGGCGTTGGGGGGGTAAACCGTGGCCGGCCTAGGCAGAATCAACGGCGCTTACGGGCTGCTTGGGTGCGGGCTTGGGCACCAAGAGACGTAAGTAGGAGGGTATATTCAAGAGACTTAACGGGGTGTACCAGCCATCACCCTACGCTAAGTTGAGAATTGCCACAGGGGAATGTCCTAAATGGCTTATAAAGCCAGCGACCCGTGCATGTAGATTAAGTGGACTATGCTGGTGGCAATCCACGTGCAAGTTCTTGCATTGAAATCAAAGTAGTCTAAGTTAACTAAATGAAGTGTTTCCTGAACATGCTCGAAATATAACACTCAGAACATGCTTGAAATGTAACATGCTGAACATGCTTGATATGTAACACTCCTGAACATGCTTGAATGTAATATCCTGAACATGCTTGAATTGTAATACTTTAAAACGTGCCTACGACGTGCTAGAACATGCCCACGACGCACTAGAACCCGAGGCATGGACACACACTCGATATTGAATGCGTACATGAATCGTGTTATATTATTATACATAAATTGTTGTTTAACTTGGTTTACCTTGAACAGGGAAGGCCGGACGGTAAGTATGGGTAAGTCGTACATGTATTTTCATGCGACACTTGAGTTCGGTAACACGAGATAGGCTATGCAATATGCTATGAAACTGATCCTAAGGCAAGATTAGAAAGACAATGAATGATAGAGATGCACAAAAGTAAATGGAACGTGTTTGGTAATGATGGCATTGTGGGCGAGCTAGCCTCCCCACCAGTGCATAACAATGTACTGATAACCCCACAGTATGCTTGCAGGATAGCAGGAGATGCCGGCGGGTGCGGAGCTTCCATCGAACGTATCAAGGCGCGGAGCCAACTCTGGGGCCTTGGAACGTTGCAAGAAGCTGAAGCACCCTATACAGGACATAATGTATCGGAATATCGCCATGTATCATTCCATGTTGTAAGCCACTTGGCACGCCTTTTATGTTTCAGAGAGAGAGCTTGAGCGATTTGTAATATCGGCCTAGCGCCGCTTGTAAACTTCTTGAAATTCAATAAAGAGATTTAGATTCGCTTCTACTTGTGTTCATTTTTACTTCCGCTGCAAATGGAGACACTCTGTGCGACTCTGTGGCCTAGACTCAAATCGGCCGTTTCTGGACTTGGCCTTGCACGGGCGCAACCTAGGCCCGTACGGCATCACGCCTTAGCGAGGACGATCGCTCCTACGGGAGCGGGGCGTGACAGATTGGTATCAGAGCACGGCTTTACGTCCTTGGACTTCATTTCGATTATCTCAGTTTTGAAAGCTCGGTTGGAAGAAAAGAAGTGTACGCTCTCTCTCCTTGTGCCTTGGGATGTTCCATACAATAAGTCTAATATTTACAAAAGCTCGTACAAGTACTCGGTTGAACGGGATCAATAGGCGAAGGCCTTTGTGCCACTACGACGGACTTGATAGGCGAAGGCCTTTGTGCCGAACCACGACGGACTTGAGTTGGAAGGAACCGATGCTAAAAAGTTAGCAAACGCAAGGCGTGCTTGAATAAGCTTATGCCGACGATAGCAAACGAGTACACGAGACCGAAGTATAGTTCGAACGGGATGGTCATGCACGCAGCCTTTTGGCTAAGTAGTGCGGAGTATCGCGCACCTAGACCCTTTGGTGCAAACGAGTTGCGAACGAGAATGAGTGAGCGTGCAAACTTGAATGTAGTCCGTGCGGGATGGTTAAGCGGTACAACTTAGTCCGCATGTCGCGCACCTCGACTCTTGGGTGCAATCGGGTTGCGAGCGATATCAAGTATCGTTCGATCGAGATCGGAAATACACTTTGAGTGTATATCGATAGGAACGCTATCGAGTTAACGCTTAGGCGTATGCGAATGATTGGCTTGGATTTTGAGGATTAGCCTGAACGACTTAGTACGTCGAGGCGACGTGAGCGATTACGCTAGAGATTCGTCGAACGAATCTGAAGGACATCTTAGCGCATGACGCGAACGTGATTGAGGATTAGACCGTATGGCTTGAACCCGAGTGGTGTATGTGATAGGTTCGAATAAGAATAAGAATGAGTGTCGACGACTAGTCGAGTGGCTCGAATCCGAGTGGTGTATGGATGTTCTTGGAAAAATCATTCGAGCAAAACTTGAGGATTACGAAACACAACGAGTACGTCGACGAGGCGATGCGATCGCGCAAAGCCTTAGAACGTGTCACGCTTAGTTGGCCGTGACTTTAAAAGTCCCGAACGAGATGTCGCTGGGCAACTTGTGAATGGGTAACGCATGTTAGAAAACGACTCAGAACGACGAATGGAAATAAATGGTCTTGATCGAGGAAACTTAGAGCATCGCACGTACGATTTCGGATTGATACAAATAAAATGTGACTTGAATCTTGAACAACGATCTTGAAACTAGCTTGAGGAATAGCAGTTGAACTTGATCTTGAATATTAAATAAAATTGTGGAATATCCAACTCGGACAAACAGCATCAATGCACGACTCGAAATGGGCTGCAAAGGAAGATCATCAGGTTACGCATATCGTCGATGGTATTGAGGCGTATCAAAGATCGATATGCGATAACTCGGGGGTACTCTGACTCGGCAAATGACGATCGTGCAAATGTCATTGTTCCATTGGAAGCTATACTTGGGATGTTGAAACGTGTCGAGGAAAATATAGACGTGGCTCGTAGATTTTCTGGTTGAACGAAATGACGAATGGACTATCGATCTTGGCTCGAATGAAAATAAAAATACTTGGATTTACTTCGACGATAACCTCAACGTCGACATGCTTGTCTTATGCGAGCGCAACTCCAGCCTCGCACATGCGTCGCGCCGAATAGGGCGATCACTCCGCGTGAGCGCTGGTATGGTGATTCATACAGCGGGGGTGATTGACCTAGCTTGGCGTAACAATTTGTGTGCTTCGATTTATGGTTTGACGCGAAGGTGACTCAATAATGGATTTGTGTGCTTGAAGAATCGAACTTGAGGATTGAGTAGGTCCAATCCGCGTATCGAAAATGAATTAGTCTGGACCCAAACAAGAGTTATGCCCCGATGAGAATGATTATTCCACGGGAGCGTTGCATGGTGATTCATGAACCACCGTGGATAATCGGACTCGCATGAGATTGGGGCGCAACATATTGTCAAGTTAGATGAACTCGTGATCGAATACGTGAATTGGTTAGAATGGATATGTGAAGTATGTCAATTTAGTGATTTGAATGGATTTGAATTCGTTGCGGTGTGCGACGAATACATTGATGCGAATAGGTGATCGTGCTCGATGTTTAGAAATCTGAGTGACGCGAGCTTGGGTAGAAAATCCCGTACTACCGACTTTGGTTTGACCCTAGGATTGGGGTCAGTGTTGGCATTATTGTTGGGGAACTATGATTCCAATCCTGACATTGACTTAGCCTCGAAAAGATGGCCTAGCGGGTAGGCGAGACGCCATGTTTCATGAGTTATCAATCGAAGGATTGATCTTGAGGATTGGCACGGATAGATGGCGTAAATCACGAATATAGGAAACCCTGCTCACGAGACTCGGCTGACATGCATATATTTCAGGGACGCCTGGGTATGTGCACGATGCGACTCGAGTGAGAATGACAAATTCTCTATCATGCGGCTTGGCTGAATGCATGTATTTTGGGGACGCTTGAAATGCTGTACGATCCAGCCAAGTGATACATTGAGTTCAAGCAAGACTTGAGGAATGAGAGAGTGTCGAAGATCTTCAAATTGTGTTAAGTAAAGAATCGATACTAGTATGAGCGTGGCTTGGAATCAAAGAAAACGTGTAAGCGGAGTGTGCGTGAACGACAACAAGATTGGCCCTAAATAAGTGAATGATATGGAATCGATATCGTGCAAATAAAAGTTGGTATAACGAATTGGACCATTGATAGGAAGATATACTCGAGGATAGTGCAATACTTAGTCTTGAATCGGACGAAAATTTCATAGACTTGGTCGACCCCGCTAAGCAGAAATCATACTGATTTCGTGGACACGAACGCTTGAAAAGAGAATCGGGTCATCTCGATGACCGAGATAAACGAAAGTGAATTTGCCTTAGCCTACGACCCCCGTATTTGACGAGTTACAATGTTCCTCGTGTGAATATTTCTGTCCCGTGACACAGAGAAATAACAACCAAGACGAAGAAACACTTGAATTGAATAAGTACAATCAACTATAAAAGGAATGATAGGATGACCTGCACTCAAGAAGTCTCGAGGACGAGACTTATTTTGAGTGGTGTATTATGTAACGACCCGCTCCGCCCTAGCGGAACGCCGATTCCTAACGGCGTGTGCAACGACTCAAAACGAGCCGTCGACCCGAAGAGTTGCCTCGACCCGATGAAGTATCGATTGCAAATCGATGCCAGACTTGCCTTGGCCCGTCAAGATGAATCCAGACTTAGACTTCCAAAGGCGCGCTCGGAGTATCGCTCGGCCAATGCAAACATCGCTAAGGTGGGTGGCTCCGATGAACCCGTCTGTGCTTAGCCTAGACACATAACAATACGGACACTATCACGAGAATCGCTAGGCGATTACCGCTTGCATGCTAATAAATGACTCAACGCACCTAGCTAAGGGAATAATCCCAACTTGTTTGCTTGTATAGAATATGGAAAGGAACATAGAAAAGTACGAGAACTCTCGCCCGCGCTCCATGCTCGTGCTACGGCACAAGCCTACGTTTATGCTCCTTTGGCGTTCAAACAATGAAACAATGAATGGTTTACAACAATAAAACGGAAAGACTATCAACATAGTCGCTCCGAGTAGAGTTTAGCAACATTGAAAGGCTATGGGACCGATGGGTCGCCAAGGCGACTCCCACACTGGGAGTTGCGTAATGCGTGAATGAATGGATCAACAAATGAACGAACGAATGAATGAATGAATACATGAATGAATCGATGAATCAAATGAACAAGTGAAAGAAAGAAAGAAAAGAAAGAATACGTGAAAGATAAGACATGGAAGACGCTATCGACAGGTATGACGGGCACGTGCAACGGGGCTCGCTACCCGCGCTGTACGGACGCCAACCTGGTCGATAACGCATTATGGCTAAGGGTTAGCCTACGGCTCGGAGATAGCCGCTAAGTAAAAGACAAGTTAATACGAAATGGTCGTGGACAAACGGCACGGGCGATGGGGGGAATACCGTGGCCGTCGTGTGGAAGGATTCTGCGGCACGGGCGTTGGGGGGGTAAACCGTGGCCGGCCTAGGCGGAATCAACGGCGCTTACGGGCTGCTTGGGTGCGGGCTTGGGCACCAAGAGACGTAAGTAGGAGGGTATATTCAAGAGACTTAACGGGGTGTACCAGCCATCACCCTACGCTAAGTTGAGAATTGTCACAGGGGAATGTCCTAAATGGCTTATAAAGCCAGCGACCCGTGCATGTAGATTAAGTGGACTATGCTGGTGGCAATCCACGTGCAAGTTCTTGCATTGAAATCAAAGTAGTCTAAGTTAACTAAATGAAGTGTTTCCTGAACATGCTCGAAATATAACACTCAGAACATGCTTGAAATGTAACATGCTGAACATGCTTGATATGTAACACTCCTGAACATGCTTGAATGTAATATCCTGAACATGCTTGAATTGTAATACTTTAAAACGTGCCTACGACGTGCTAGAACATGCCCACGACGCACTAGAACCCGAGGCATGGACACACACTCGATATTGAATGCGTACATGAATCGTGTTATGTTATTATACATAAATTGTTGTTTAACTTGGTTTACCTTGAACAGGGAAGGCCGGACGGTAAGTATGGGTAAGTCGTACATGTATTTTCATGCGACACTTGAGTTCGGTAACACGAGATAGGCTATGCAATATGCTATGAAACTGATCCTAAGGCAAGATTAGAAAGACAATGAATGATAGAGATGCACAAAAGTAAATGGAACGTGTTTGGTAATGATGGCATTGTGGGCGAGCTAGCCTCCCCACCAGTGCATAACAATGTACTGATAACCCCACAATATGCTTGCAGGATAGCAGGAGATGCCGGCGGGTGCGGAGCTTCCATCGAACGTGTCAAGGCGCGGAGCCAACTCTGGGGCCTTGGAACGTTGCAAGAAGCTGAAGCACCCTATACAGGACATAATGTATCGGAACATCGCCATGTATCATTCCATGTTGTAAGCCACTTGGCACGCCTTTTATGTTTCAGAGAGAGAGCTTGAGCGATTTGTAATATCGGCCTAGCGCCGCTTGTAAACTTCTTGAAATTCAATAAAGAGATTTGGATTCGCTTCTACTTGTGTTCATTTTTACTTCCGCTGCAAATGGAGACACTCTGTGCGACTCTGTGGCCTAGACTCAAATCGGCCGTTTCTGGACTTGGCCTTGCACGGGCGCAACCTAGGCCCGTGCGGCATCACGCCTTAGCGAGGACGATCGCTCCTACGGGAGCGGGGCGTGACAGTATCAGAGCAAAGGTTCGATCGCCGTCATGTCTTCAATCGAAGCCATCATCAACGAGGAACCCGCACAACCCTCTTCGCCTAAGGAGAAGGCGAAGACCTCGAGGAAGGGCAAGAGCAAGGAACCGTCGGTGGAACGGGCTCTTGGCGAGTTGGCTGGCCGGATTGAGATGCTGGAGAAAGGCGTGACGGGCGTCGAGTATCAAGTGGAGCAGAACCAAATGGCTCACGAGGAATTCGCCCAGGGTTTGGAGGCGGATGTCGCCACGGCTATGACGGAGTTCCGAGAGCATCTCCGCGAGATGCAGGCCGAGTTCGAGGAGGAACAAAAGGCCACGAAGGCGGAGATTGCTGAACTACGCAAAGAGCTACAAACCAAGGCGGAGGTCCTCGAGAGGGCCATTGCTGGTGATCCGACTCCGAGGAGGGAGTCGACGCAGAGGGTGAAGTATCCAGAACCCAAATCCTTCACTGGCATACGGGATGCGAAGGAGGTGGATAACTTCATCTGGAATGTCGAGCGCTACCTGAAGGCGGTCCGCATCGAGGATGAGACCGACAAGGTAAACACAGCGTCCCTATATTTTTCTAATGATGCTACGCTGTGGTGGCGATGCAGGTGCATCGATATAGAAAAGGGACTCTGCAAGATCGAGACTTAGGAGGATCTCAAGAAGGAGATCAAGTCTCAATTCTACCCGAAGAATGTGGAGTATGTCGCAAGACGGAGTTTGCGTCAACTCAAGCACACCGGGTCGATCAAGGAGTATGTGGCGGAGTTCACCCGCCTGATGCTCACCATTTCCAGTATGGGCGAAGAGGATCGCCTGTTCGCGTTCCTGGAGGGTCTACAACCATGGGCGGCACAAGAATTGCATAGGCAAGATGTGTCAGATCTGAACACGGCTGTTGCGGCAGCCGAGAAGCTGATGGAGTATCGACAGAGCGATGCCCCAAAGCCCAAGAAAAAGACCACCACCAAGTTCAATGGTGGGGGAGCGAAGAAGAACAACGGAAAGGGAGGCCCGTCGCCGAAGGACAAGCCGCAAGCAAAGCCTTCGACGGAGCGGAAGATCGAGTGCTATGTGTGCGGTGGAAATCATCTCGCACGAGACTGTCCGAACAAGGGCAAGAGGATGAACGCAGTCCAAGGCGAGGAGGCCGAGGACATGGAGCCTAGGAAGGGGGCTCACATGGGTGCCCTGCGCCTGTTGAATGCTTTGAAGAGCAAGACGGTAGTGTCCAAGACCCCGAATCGAGAGCTGATGTACGTGGACGTGAAGATCAACGGCCACAACACCAGGGCGATGGTCGACACGGAGGCTACCCACAACTTTATCTCGGACGCGGAGGTCCGACGCTTGGGTTTGGCGCTGGAAAAAGACTCAAGCACGATAAAGGCAGTCAACTCTGAGGCACGCCCCGTACAGGGGGTGGCCAAAGGGGTGAAGATCCAAGTAGGAGATTGGACGGGTGTCACCAGTCTCACGACAGCACCACTGGACGACTTCGACATGATCCTTGGGATGGACTTCCTCACTTCGGCAAAGACAGTCCCAATGCCGCATCTGGGAGTCGTCGGGATCATGGAGGAGAGCTCTCCGTGCATGGTGACAACTGTACGAGGCGAGCTTGCGAATGGGAAGGCTCTCTCCGCATTACAACTCAAGAAGGGGATGCGACACGGAGAGATGACTTACCTTGCTGTGCTCAAGTCGGAGGAGGCGCCCGTGCAGGGGGATCTTCCGCCTGAGTTCAATGACGTCCTTGTGGAGTTCGGGGACGTCATGCCAAAGGAGTTGCCGAAGAGACTACCTCCACGGAGGGAGGTAGACCATGCCATCGAGTTGGAGCCGGGCACGTGTCACGCCCCGATTCCGTCGAATCGATAGTCGTCCCCCGGGCGTGATGCCGTGCGAACCTAAATTGCGATCGCACAAGGCCTAGTCATAAGGTAATCCGAGACACGAGATCTAAGAGAGTACGCAGACAAATTGATGTACACAATAAGTAAAGGAAACTTGATCTTTATTGATAATGAACATCTTTTACAGACTTCGATACAAGACTCTTTGCCGCGCGGGCTACAACATGACTCGATTACAAAAGAGTGCCGATGAGATAGCCGTTCCATACATTGCACACATCCCTCAGTATACACAAGTACTCCATTGACCTGGAAGGGAGGGACGCTGAGTCATTTCCTTTGGACTGTCGAGAGCCTACAAAAGTGGAGTCGCAGAGTAAGTCTTCGACAGACGGCCGAAGCTTCAAAAGTCACGAACGCCGCCGAGCTAGCTGGCACGTCCTTCCTGGTTCGCGGGACCTGCAAAGAGCGAGGATCAGCACGAAACACATGTACTGGCGAATGGCTAATTAAATCCAAGCTCTGCATTTGATTCAAGAGGTTTCATAAACATGTTAGCTAGCTATTTCAATGATCTTTCTAACCATCCTGTTCGATTTGCATGTTAACATGTTTTTGAGGCAAGCATATGAACTTGTATATCATTAAGCAATTATCATGTTCATCCCGTGTCCCGTGCACCTGTTAAGCAGTGAAAAGGGGTATAAAGGCCACTGACAATGTCAAGCCATCGCGGACTATAGCATTTGGTTAGACGACGCCCCTTTCGCGTCGGGTAGCTAGCCCTGTACGAAAGTGCCCGCATAACTCGCGCCGATGAAGGGTTGGCCGAATCGGTCCCTTGGCCTAGGCAACCGTTCGAGGAAACTTCACCTTGTCGACAAGTTATCCAATGACCGTTTTCCTTTGGACTTAGTTGGTTTTCTTACTTGGCCGTATCGTTGCGATAAACGTTAATCGATTCATTCATTGTTTGCATAGGCTAAGTGGATTTGTATAAGAAAGCACATTTTCTATTTTGAAAACCGGCAGTTTGATAGCAGGTGTTTCGTGAAGAATTGTGCCATGATTTCTTTGATTCTACACTATTATGACAAGCATTCATTTACTTCACATGTTGAGTTTGAAATAGAGGGATGAGATGAAGGAGGTTAGCCACTCGCCTTAGCCTTGCTTCAAGCGAGCGACCGGTTGGCTGCGCTGACGTTGCCTACGCGATCACCTGCAATCGCATAAGCAACTGATTAGAACACTGTATAATTCAAGGATATTCGATATGAATGCGAAGCTCGAAAATGCATCACGAAAACCCATCAAAAATATTCACGAAAACGCATTCACGAAAGCCAAAGCCAAAGCCAAATCAAGTGCGGCATGAAAACCAGAGCAACGGAAGGTCTCTTCCGACTCAGCCGCAGAGCCAATCCTCGAGGCGCAACCCGCTGAATATGGGACTTGGTTCCGAAGAAGACATTCCATAACGAGGAATGGATCTTAATTCAACCGTTTCTGTTCGATCGACTCGGTTGATCCCGACCTATCGGTCTCGACCAAATCGATAGCGACAGTGTTCCTTTCTCGCGCACCCCGTGGAGGGAGACGGGGCACGATGTAGGGACGGGGCACTACAGCACGAAGCCGCCCGCCATGGCTCCATATCGCATGGCCCCACCCGAGCTGGACGAGTTGAAGAAGCAACTCAAGGAGCTGCTGGACGCGGGATTTATCAGACCGTCAAAGGCCCTGTATGGTGCACCGGTGCTGTTCCAGAAGAAGAAGGATGGAAGCCTTCGTTTTTGTATCGACTATCGTGCACTAAACAAGGTAACCGTCAAGAACAAATATCCCATCCCGTTGGTGGCGGACTTGTTCGAGCAATTGGGAGGCGCGAGATACTTCTCCAAACTTGATCTGCGCTCGGGATATTATCAAGTCCGGATTGCGAAGGGCGACGAGGCTAAGACGGCATGCGTGACGAGGTATGGCGCATATGAGTTTATGGTTATGCCTTTTGGTCTAACAAATGCTCCTGCGACTTTTTGTACTTTGATGAACAAGCTCTTTCATACCTACCTGGATCGGTTCGTCGTGGTCTACCTCGACGACATCATCGTGTACTCAAACACGATGGAGGAGCACATCGAGCATTTGAAGACTGTCTTCCAGGTGCTAAGAGAGAACGAACTCTTCGTCAAGCGGGAGAAGTGCTCATTCGCACAAGAAGAGGTGTCGTTCTTGGGGCACTGGATCGGGCGTGGCAAGATATGGATGGACGGCGCAAAGGTCCAGTCCATACGGGAGTGGGAGGCCCCCACCAAGCCGATGGAGCTGCGATCGTTCCTTGGCTTGGCGAACTACTACCGGCGGTTCATCCGAGGATATTCTGTCATCGCAGCGCCTCTGACCGATCTGCTGCGGAAGGATCGGGCGTGGAGCTGGACGCCCCGATGCGAGGAGGCATTCGAGGCACTGAAGCGGGCTGTGACGGAGGAGCCGGTCTTGTCTCTACCGGACTACTCCAAGGCGTTCGAAGTGCACACGGACGCGTCCGACTTTGCCATCGGTGGGGTGTTGGTGCAGGAAGGACACCCCATCGCGTTCGAGAGCCGCAAGCTGAATGACACTGAGCGGCGCTACACGGTGCAGGAGAAGGAGATGACCGCGGTCGTGCATAGCTTGAGGACATGGCGGCACTACCTCCTCGGCACCAAGTTCGTGGTCATGACGGACAATGTTGTCACGAGCTACTTCCACTCCCAGAAGAAGCTATCTCCGAAGCAGGCGAGATGGCAAGATTTTCTAGCCGAGTTCGACATGGTGTTGCAGTACAAACCTGGCAAAGAAAATCAGGTGGCCGATGCGCTTAGCAGGAAGGCCGAGCTCGCATCTGTGTGCTTGCTCAAAGGGGACATTCTGGACCGTGTTCGAGTAGGAATCATGGAGGACCCACTAACACTGGCCATAGTGAAGCTTGCCAAGGAGGGCAAAACGAGAAGGTTCTGGCTGAAAGACAGACTTCTCTACACCAAGGGCGACAGGGTGGTCGTGCCTAGGTGGAGTGGCTTGCGGAAACAGCTGCTCAAGGATTGTCATGACACAAAGTGGGCTGGACATCCGGGACAGAAGCGAACCTTGGCGCTGCTGGAGGCCGCGTACTACTGGCCTCGCATGCGCGAAGATGTGGAGGACTATGTTCGCACTTGTCTTGTGTGCCAACAGGACAAGGTGGATCATCAGAAGCCCGGAGGCCTGCTGGAGCCTCTTCCCGTGCCGAGTCGGCCGTGGGAGAGCATTTCGATGGACTTTATCTCTGCCCTGTCGAGAGTGGGGGCGCTTGGGTCCATTCTCGTGGTGGTGGACCGGTTCTCAAAGTACGCGACCTTCATTGCTGCTTCGACGGACTGCACAACAGAGGAGGCCGTGCGACTGTTCATCAGCCATGTGGTGAAGTTCTGGGGCATCCCGGTCAACATTGTCAGCGACCGAGACCCCCCCTTCACTGGGAAGTTCTGGACGAAAGTGTTCAAAATCCTCGGGATGGACTTACACTTCTCGACCAGCTTCTACCCGCAGACGGATGGGCAGACCGAGCGGGTCAACTCGCTACTCGAGGAGTACTTGCGGCACTTTGTGAGTGCCAACCAGAGGGATTGGGTGCATCACCTCGACGTCGCTCAGTTCTGCTACAATCTTCAACGGAGCGAGTCGTCGCACAGTAGTCCATTCAAGTTGGTGATGGGTCGCCAACCGCTTGCCCCGTATACGCTGAGTGCGGGGTCCTCGATTAGAAGCCCCGCGGCCAACCAGTTTACTTCAGATTTCAAGGCAAAGGCGGACATTGGCAAGGCATTTCTGGAGAAGGCCGCGAGGAAGATGAAGAAGTGGCGCGACACGAAGCGAAGGCCGGTTGAGTACAAGGAGGGGGACATGGTGCTGGTAAAGCTACAACCACAACAGTTCAAGGTGTTCTGCAAGGTGCACAAAGGACTAATCCGGAAGTATGAAGGCTCCTTCCCCGTGCTCAAGAAGGTAGGCAAGGTGGCCTACAAGCTTGAACTCCATGCCAAGCTGAAGATTCATCCAGTCTTCTATGCCAGTTGCTTGAAGCCGTACCATGAAGACTTGGAGGATCCCCAGCGCGGAGTTCCGAAGCGACCGACGGCGACCATGACGACTTCCTTCGACAAGGAGGTGGAAGCCATGCTGGATAGGAGGACCATTCGGCGACGAGGCGTGTCCCCGTATGTGGAGTACCTCATCCAGTGGAAGGGCTTGCCTTACGGCGAGTCTAGCTGGGAATGTGCTGATACGCTGCATCAGTTCGAAGCCGAGATCCAAGCGTTTCTCAGCGAGCATGGTTGACGAGGGCGTCAACGCCTTAGGTGGGGGAGAATGTAATGCCCCAAATGTTGCACCCCGCCCGAGGCCCAGTTACATAACCTTTTCGCGGACGAAGGTTATGCGGGAAGCTTCCAGAACATTCTAGAAGATGGCGGAAGGCTCTAGAAGATTGTGGATCTCTCCGGAAGGCCCAAGATCGTTCTAGGAGGTGGAGGAGGCTGCTTGCGACAAAGGGGTTGCGGAAGAGGCCGGCGACGACGACGTGGACGAGGATGGAGCGGAGGCAGCGGAGGGAGGGACGGTGCAAGAGGAGCTGGAGGCGGGGGTTCCGTTGGAACAACCGGTTGCTCCGTACCCAACATGGGACCTCCTCCTCTCTTATAGAGAGAGGGGCAATTTAGTCCTTTCATCATCGTTGAACCAAAGCACATGGGTCGGACCAACCCACCGTGCTTTATATTATAGACACACACATACACACGGAGGTTAAAATTTTTGAGGCTTTTCTGTTTTCTGGGTCTTGTAAGATCGCACAACTTGTACATTCTCAGAAACGGTCTTGCTTCTATGAGAAAAATCTAAGATGACAGTAATGAATATTTTTTATTGGATAAATACAAGGCTAAATTACAACTTGATACCCTCAATTATTTTTTTTTCAACTTAATTAATACCCTCAACTTTGATAGGTGCTAAGTTGATACCCTGAATTTCTTTTTGACAAAATTGCCCCTCCCCTCCAAACACCCCCTCCCGCCGACGATCCCCCCCCCCCCCCCCCCCCCCCCGCCGCGCCTGCGACCTCCCCTCCACCCCACGCTGTGGGCCGCCCCGGAGCCGTACGGGTGGCTGGTCGTCGGAGGGGGCAGCCATAGCAACCGTAGGCTGCGTGGGGCGGCAGGGCACGTTGCAGAAGGTGGGGGTGGGGCGGCTGCGGAGGGGATAGGGCGGCCGGAGGGTGGGGGTGTTGTCGGGGAAGGAAAGGGGGGGGGAGGGGTGTTGTGTGTTAGGAAGGGATAGGTGGTTTTGTCTTTTTTAAAATTTTGGATATCAACCTATAATTTATTATATAGTTGAGGGTATTAAGTTAGCATTTATCAAAGTTGAGGGTATCAAGTTGAATATTTTGGATAGTTGAAGGTATCAAGTTATAATTTAGCCTAAATATAATACAAACACATGGATCTTATCTTGGACTTCATGGAAACTTTCATCTTAATATTGGCATCCCTCACCATAGTATAACTTTGTTACTCTTTGGGATATATATAATCTTGAACCCTTTTAGCATACTTGTACACTTTGCTATGTCTAGAGATTTGTATGTAATATCACAAAAAGGCATAACTTTACTAATCCGAATTTGAACCAATTATTTCTACTCATGCATAAGTTTAGTTGGATACTAAGTCCATGTGATACATGACCACGCACTACATTTTAAGAATTTGTATGATTATATCAAATAGAGTTCTTTACACCTCTCTCCTAAAATTAAGAGCAAATAAATATAGAAATCCCATCTAATTTCACCATTTTAAGGATTTGGATCCGTTGTTTTGAGTTCAACATCAAACAATCGGGTCAAGTTCAAGATTGTTTTGTCCATTTGGTTTGGAGAAAGTGAGGCCAAAAACTTAAATATTTGAGGAAGTGGACATCGCTTACCCAGTTTTTGTATTTGGTTCGGCAGAAAATTCTTCCATCCTCTGATGA
Source organism: Iris pallida (assembly GCA_029216955.1). Lineage (NCBI taxonomy): Eukaryota > Viridiplantae > Streptophyta > Magnoliopsida > Asparagales > Iridaceae > Iris > Iris pallida. Next base: position 4,430,165 of record JANAVB010014797.1, read on the forward strand.
CCTCCAGTGTGGATGAGATCTCCAAAGGTATTGTTCACTATTTGGCAAACAATGGATGCAAGTATTCATTTTAATTTTTCTTTCTGATCTAACATACCCATGGTTCCTTCTTCTTCTTTTTTTTCTTTTTTTTGAGGGGTTGGATTCTTCATGATGAGTTTTAGAGATCATATTTACACTGCATCTTATAGCGGGGGCATCTTAAATATTTGTAACTTTTTTTATTTTCCAACTATTCTTAGTTTTTTACCAAACTTGTGCAGCTCTTGTGGTTACCGAGGACGGAAGATCAGTGGATCGAGCCAAGGGGGTGTATTATTCCTTCCATTTATTTGGTAGGAGTTTGGAAACAGGACAGCCTGTCCAACAGGCATGCAATACAGTGTGGATTCCTAGTTTTTTTTATTAGGGGCAACACAAGTTTTTTCTATGCTGATTGTTACTATTGTCTTATTTTAACATTTTTTACAATTAAAATATTTATTAATTTAAGTATGGTTATTACATATTAACAAGCAAATGAAAATCAAGTAGAGAAAAAAATTGATGTTCGGATAAACATACAATTTTAGAAATATCATACCGCTTTTCTTCTATTCCAACCAAATAATTTTACTCCTTTCAAGTACCAACCAAACACAAAACATAATAATACCCATTTCATTATTATTTTTTTATCCAACCAAACAAATTTTCACTTTCTAAACTCATCCCACTTTCAATTCGCAACTTACTTTCAATTTGCAACTTTCTACGCGTATGACTCTCTCTCTCTCTCTCTCTCTCTCTCCACCTTCTTGAAGAACAATATAGGCCCTAACACTATTAAGTACCCCAAAAATGTTTTATATTAGAAAGATACAATTCCAACTTGCACATCAAGATGTATACACCTCTCCCCTCCAGAAAATAGTCAGATACAAACTTTTGGAGCACAAAGGCTAACAAAACAAAGAGGGGAGTGCAAACACTGTATAGAAACTGTGTTTCTTTTAATTTTCCATTATAATCTTCCCTTTTCTAGATACAAAAGATTAAAATTAGATTGACTTAAGGAAATAAGACGAAAGATGAAGAAATAATCAGGAATTGCTGAAAATAACAGAGGAACACACAAAGCTATAGCAGTATCACAAACAAATTATCTTTGGCTAGCTGACTTTCAGTCCAAAGCTAAGATTATACTTTAATCATACTCTAATGTTAATAGTTTTGTCTTAGGCTTTTCTTTACATGCAGTATTTTGGAGTATAGCTAATGAACTCTTGCATGCTCTGTGTATTCTCACTATCCCCTATGCCCTCAGCTCAGCTACATTTCCAACTTACTATTAACAGATTCCTTGACAAAGCCCCGGAATTAGTGCATGCTCCCCCCAAAGCCCCAAATCTCATAGTAGAACTAAGGGTGGGTAGATGATGGGTTGGAGAAAGAGAAGCTTTGTCATCAAGGGTAATGTCTGTTTCTTTTGGCTTCTTATGATTGAGAGATCTTATCAAGGTTTTGAAAATACCAACATGCTGTAGTACTACAAAATGAATGTTAAAAAAAAAAAAAAAACCTTGAAAATACCAACATGCTGTAGTACAAAATGAATGTAAAAAAAAGAAAAAGGGTATACTGTTAATCTTATATACAAAATCTGACTGATACAAAACCGAAAGGTTTCAGGGATATTAATTCCTATATTGATTATGCTCAATTAATAGGTATCATTGCATTAGGCAGTTACACTGCAACACTTTTTTTTGAGTGTGCATAACTAAATATACAAAATGTATCGGTCTTCATGAGTGACTAGCATCAATCTTCAGTGTGATGATCAACATCAATCTTCATGTAAAAGACGCGAGCTTACGTGGATATGTATATGTAGATAGACTTCACCAAATATTGATTTGAAAAAACTATTGAACAGAACTTCTAAGAAAAAAAATGAGTCGATGTCGATACATCTTCAGTACGTTGAAATATCTAGAGGTATGACCAACCTGATATGGGTGTTTTGTTAAAACCATTTTAGGGTGCCAAAAATTCAATAAAAAAATGCTCCCAAGTTAAGAAAAAGAGATTAAAATCAAGTGAGCATACTTCTGGATACTCATCATAATGTCAACATTACCCAAAAATACAAGCATTGCAACACGGAGTTTTCGTAATCCGATGTCATGCAATCTTCTGGAAAGTGAAACTTCAACAGGGACTTTGTGAACATGCTGGCTAAATTGTCATGAGATCGAATATGTTTGACTTCAATCTTTTGCAACTGTTTTTGCTGATGCGAGAAAAAAAACTTTCGTGTAATGTGATTGATAGTCTCCATTGATGTAGCGCTTCTTCATCCGCTCAATACATGCACCATTGTCTTCATATTGTCGTCGAGACATCATTGATAGAAGAGAATATGTTCGTAGTCCGAATATGTTCAATGACGTCTCGTAAACATACACACTCCCGGATGGGCTCATGAAAGAAAATGAACTTGACATGATTTGAAAAAGTATTAACCATGGTCTGCTTGTGGTCTTCCAAGATATTATTGTATCCCAAATGATAAACACAACCACTTTCTGATCTCGCCTTGTGCGGGTAAGATAAATAATCGATATCGACATAGTCGACGAGGCGAGTATCATTTCGAGGATAATGAAGTTTGATCCATTCCGGGATGCATAGAGATAGAATAATCTCATGTCCGTAATACACTCAAGGTAACAAAAATGTATTTAACGTCATTCCAATGACCGTGTTTTGACGTGTTGCTAAATCTTGGCAAGAGATTCACAACAATGAGATGTTCCGTCTAATGTATTGAGCTAAGTGATGGAACTCAAATCACCCTAAAGTCGTGGGAGACACGGGGATACCTGTTGAGAACTACTAAGGGACTTAGTCCCACAGTGGAAAATTGTAGTATGAAGAGGAGCTAGACTCCCTATAAGTAGTGGAGTAGCCAATCAATAAAATACACATCAATTATTCTCTACATGGTATCAGAGGCATAACCACAAAAAAAAAATTTCCACCCCTTCCCCAACCCGGCAACACCCCCCCCCCGACGCCCCCCCTGCCGCTGAACACCCCCCCCCCCCCCCCCCCCCCGCTGCCCCGACGCCCCCCTGCTGCCGCCGACGAACCCCCCTGCTGCTGCCCGCCCCACACACCCCCCCTCTTCCGACCCCAACTGCTGCCGACCCCCCTAATTTGCGAGAGAGATTATGTGGGCGGTTATTCGAAGACGGATGGACGTCAAATACTTTATTTGCACAATTTGTTCCTAGATTACGTTCTACGAAATTATAAAATACTTTTTTGTTTTTTCGTTCTCGATCTGCAAATTAGGATCTACATGCGTGCGCCGGTGTTGGCCACGTTAACAGCGCATTCGTAAGGTCTCTGTTGAAGACTTTACATAAAGACGACGACGACGAAGCCGATGAAGACGTTGTAATGCCCTGCTCCGCACGGTGCATTATGCTGAGTCGTTGACTCGAAGAGTTGCGTTGACCCGATTACGTATCGATGCGAATCGATACAAAGTGTTAAGTTGTCCCGAACAATGCATCGAACTAAGTCGATGCGAAGAGTTGCCGTGTCCCAAAGAATGCATCGAGTGAATCGATGCGAAGCGCCGCGTTGCCTCGAAGGATAAGTGCGTTGAGACGGCTCAAAGATTCTAAGAAATCGAATCGACCAAGGCGCAAGTCCGAGTCGATGCAAGTATTGATTTTAGTTGGTTTCGTGTGCAGGCTATACGTTTACGCTGAAATGTTATAGGTCGATCTTTTGCCTTATTCAGTAAGGGGTCCGCGAAAGCAAATCGTCACCTTGCGACGGACTGAGGCGTAGGCACGGTAAGCCAAAACGGACGTATAATTCAATGAAGCACGAAGTGCTCGAATGACTAAGTCAGGAGAGTTGCCCGTGCAACAAAGTTATAAAATCGAGCCGCAACGGCTCGGTGAAACGACAATGGCGGATCGACTCAAGGTGGAGGGGACATTAACTCTCTTTCTTACTCCGTCATGCTTAAGTAAAATACATATTATTGAATGCTGAGTTAACCTATCAACGCCACAGGCGTGGCTCGATAGAGAGATAAACGTAGTGCGTATCGAACACTAGATAGAACAATTGAAATGAATCGTACGGCAAACGTACGAGTCGCTATGGAACATTGGATATCACAAAGGCGAGCGCCTCGGTGCGCAAGCCATAAGAACACTGGATAACTGTATCGACGAGTGCACCAGTGCATAAGTCATTCCGTGCCCCGTGCACGAGTTAGCATGCTAGAACATTGAAAGACTATATCGGTACGAGTGCCTCAGTGCACGAGCGATAGAATATTGAATACCTTATAGAGGCGTGCCTCAGTTGCACGAGTCGGAAGGATGGAACATAAACAAAACGCATTGAACACTAAGGCGTAGAACATGGAAATACGGTCGAAACGTGCCTACGTGCACAAGATCATAAAAGATGGCTTCGTTACGAAAGAATACAGTTGTGGCATGAATGTGGCGGAACTGTCGGATATGACATAATGCCTCGAAAGGTGTTCGGGACCTTCGGGTCGTTCGGTTGACGAACATTGAGTTGAGGCATAATGCCATTGAACATTGAAACGAAGTATGAAACGTAAGAACATAGAAAATTAACGGAAGAAATACGAGATGATAATGCGGCATGGTGCCCTTCGAAATGTTCGCGGACTTCGGGCGTTCGTTGAGGACATTCGGGCGTTGTGCCAATTGAAATAGAGATAAGCGAACTTGCTTGGTTGTATGAAAGATAAGATTCGTTGCATGGTCAAATGGACTTAAAGATATAAAAGTCCGTGCATGGGTATTCCCTCGAACGCGGTGCGCCAGGACGCTGGGATCGTTCGGCCTAGGAGGGATTCGTTTACAGTATTGTTGGTGCACTTCATTTAGATGGGTAGCGAACTTCTGGTGAATGTGATAAGCCACTTGCTGCGATTATTTCGATGGCCTCTGATGTTGGTTAGCAACCGCACAAAGTTAACATCGTCTTATGTTTCGATTCGATAAATATAAGTCCATTCTAGCCTGAAAAGCTAGTGACCTTCATATAGTTAAGGGCGATGGGTTTGGAAGTACAAGGTATACGTATATCCTGCATAGATGGATCCGAATAGAGGACACTTATAACATGGCAGGGAAAAACGGATAGGCGTATTCACCTTGCGTCGGTGCAAGGACGAGTGCGTCGATATTGCTAAGTTGCGCCACGAATCAAACACGAGATTGCTTGCCTGTTTACTTACGCAAATTGAATAACATGCTTGCCATGCTTTACAGTCTTCGAATATGCCATGAACTCATCCTAAGGAGAACATAGAAAGAGAACTAAATTGTATGTTTGCATGAATCAATACAATACTAAATATCGGTTTGTTAAGTGGATTTTTTATCAGTACAGCGAGGACGAAAGTACTAATCCTCCACTAGTTTACTAGCAGGTTCAGGGATTGGTCTCCTCGCAGCGGAGCTTCGCTTGAACGCATTGAGGCTTGGAATGTCGAAGCGTATTGAAGCGTGCGATCGCATTGACGCTCGGATATGCAACATGATTGATGTGGCCGAGATATAGAAGACATGATGTATGGAACGGTGAAATCCTTTGTGGGCAAGAGAGAACTTGAGTGTTGTAGCCAATCTGGCAAATTTCGTTGGGCTATCCACTACACCAAAAAGGTCCTTTTGGAACGCTAAAATTTCATGCCAAATAATTTTAGGCACACCTATATTTCGTGCCTATTTATGGGCTGCCAGATTTGTAGGAACGGAATAAAAGCGTTCCAGTAAACATTTATTGGAACGCTTTTATGGTGTTCCAATATTGGAACACCGATAAAGCGTTCCAATAAAGAGTTCCAACAAAAATTCCAAATTACTTTTTTTAACTTATTGGAACGGCTAAAAAGAGTTCCAATGTTGGAACATTAGAAATGCGTTCCTAAGAAAAACATCCCAGAATACTTTTTGCGCCAAATTTTGGAACACCTAAAAAGGGTTCCAATTTTGGAACACCGAAAAACATCCCATCATCACGCGTTCCAAATTACTTTTTTCTATATACTTGTCACCCTCTCATGTTATCATCATGCACTTTGGTGCATGATGATCACATGTGGGGGGGTGACAACTAGACACCCCCCAAAGGGTGGCACCTCACCTCCCTTAACCTCTCTCTCTCTCTCTCTCTCTCTCTCTCTCTCTCTCTCTCTCTCTATATATATATATATATATATATATATATATATATATATATATATATGCCCAACATCATTTGAAATTGCACACATGTAGCTTGAAATAATATATAGCTAGCATAAGTACTATGACTTACAAAACTTGTAGCGCTCCAAGGAATTTTATAAAAAAGAATAACAATTGACACAATCTTGTAATCATCTTAAGAATTTATAAATGTAGAACTCACAAAAATATAAATGAAAGTAACAAACTTCCACAGTACAAGTGCATAGAGACTAGATAATGTTAAAACTACATACACAAAATAGCCAAATGTCTTACATAAACATTGTAAGTTTAATACAATTTGTCTACCACACCAAAAAATAATATCTAAGAGCTGTGAAAATAATGAGACTTTGACACTTGCTGTTCTTGTTAGTGAGTGTAGGCCTTGGAACTATGATAACCGAGGAAGCAAAAAATGTGACGTCCTGTAAACATTTCAAAGATTGTTAAAAACATGATAAAAATAATTTGATCACAATTAAGAACTATTCGACAAGGCACATAAAGAAAAAGAAAACAATGAACAACCATGAAGTGCAATAAAAAAAAGGTTTCAGCTTTAGTCTAAACTGAAGTGAAGAAGAGAGGAGAAATACGTTGGTGAATGTGTGTTAGTGAGTTGTGCATTATGTATGTTCGTGTCCAAGGAATACTGTCAAGACTACATAACTCAACCTGCTGAATAAGCAAACATATGCAGATATGTTTGAAAATGGACTCACATTGACATTGCATGTTCTCCTGTTGATATTGGTTAACAGCAGAGATGTTGCAGGGGGATGTAATCAGGAGGTATTTACAAGGGAAATGTAAAATAGAAGACATTGGTCAGGAGGATATTGGTTAACAGCGGAGATGTTGCAGGGGGTTGTACTCAATAACAAATTAACATTCATAATAACAATTCAAACTAGGTTCAGCTAGTGAATAAAATTTAATCCTAAAATGAGAAGTGTCAGGAGGAGATTGGTCACTGAGTGAACATTGGCACAACTAAAGTTAATGTATTTGTAACCTTGATAAGGCCCTCTTGGAAGAGTATTTCAATCACTTCCTTCAGAATCGGAAGTAGACCAGAATGATGTACACCAATACCGCATTTTAACAAGGGCAACATATTTGAAACCTGTGGAAATACAGATGCATAAATACAACTAGATCTCAGTGACTCAGAAAAATACTGATAGAATATAAACAAGGAACCAAAGCTTCTGTGATTTGACTGTGTTTGCAGACAAACCCTTGAACAAAATATCTTCACAAAAATAACACAATAAAATGTTTAGGGCGGTATCCAGTATGACATCAATAGGATAGTTAAGCCAACCAGAGAGATCCTCCACTACTTGTGGAACCCCCAAGTTCCCAACATCACCTTATCCCATTATCAAGAAATAACGAAGAGTATGTGAACATTATTGATTCCAGTTGTTCAAATATCTGGAACAATTAAATGGAATCCTATACAGCTCCTCACATACTTGATGTAGTCTTCAAAAATTATATCCTGGAGAAATTATTGGTTCCAACTCTCTTCAAATGCTACAAGGAACATATTCAAATTGCAATGTCTCTTCTATATCAATTTAAGCACAAACAAAAAATATAATATTACCCGAGGTTCTCATGCTGCGACAAGCACGCCTCTTCCAGCTCCTACTTCATCAGCAACTTGCTCAAGCAATGATATGGTGTATGAGAACGTCGGCGACTGTTTCAATTTTCCATGAAAAATAAAAAGATACGACTAAAAAAAAGTTGATTAGTATAAGTCAAAGTAAAAGGTACACTCGATCGAGATTCAGATCAAACAACACCACCCATGAGAACAACAAATAGAGATATATCGAAGAGTTTAATTCCCACAAACACTCACCAACCCGTTCATGACCTACATACCAACAAATCTAACCTTGACAAATCCATTGTAAAACAACCTAGCAGAGTAGGGACAGGGTATTGGGCGTACCTAACTGTTCTTTATTGTAAAGAATTACCAACCCAGTAGGGTAGGGTATGTTCTGATACCTATAGACTTGAATAGGACAGTAAAGTTCTTAGTTTTGGTGATTAATCAAATAAGATAGTACAACTATAAAGTATGCCGTAATCATGGTTCATGATTTAGCATGACCCCAAAACAATCAAGATTCAAGAGATTATCATTTGTGAAATAACCCAACAAATCAATTGTGAGAAGGTGATACTTCCTGTAATTGGATGTATATGATCGAACTACGTAAATGCATGAAATTGAAACTACATGAATTCATAAATTACTAGTCAATAAAAGCAAGCACATGGATTTAACTTCACCGAGTTCCTGAAATTCTAATTCAAGCTGCTGAAGCACATAGAACTCAAATTACATTTCCATGACTGAATCAATTCTTGGAATTGATATTGACGCTAGCAAAGTAGCCCATAAGTTACTCTAATCTTAAAAAAAAATTCAACTAGTTCCAATATTGCACGGAGTGTGGTAGGCTTGAACCTTGACAATAATATCTCACCCAACCATCTGTATTGTTAATTCAAATAGTACTCTCAAAGTAGTAAGTAAAAACTATGAGAGACTAAATGCAATGCAACATTGTAAACAATCTTAAAAGCAGCTAAAAATAAAAAAAATAAGATCATTGTCTGACCATTTTATCAACCAAATGAAGAACGACCCTCACTAATGAAATTGTAATGTCCTAAAGATACCTTAGTAAAGACAACTTTGCTTTCTTCCTGGTGGCTCGGGTTCGTTGGCCAACTGTGTACTACCCAGGAGGCGACATTTCAAACAACTCCCTAGTTGCCTAAGAAAATATAGACACAACAAATTCAACTTTGGGGTCATATCCTACTATAGGTTACACACAAACAACAATTTTTAATAGAAAACTTCACATGCCACAATAATATATAACATTATTTCTGTTTTACAATACTACTAGCAAACTTTACTACACTGAATCAAGGAAATGTAATACTAATCAAAAGGTCACAACAGAATATGGTAAGCAAGATCATGGCATTCTTTTCTTTTATCCACTTGAATACATATAGCCGTGTACTTACTTGCACTGACAGACATCAGCTATACTAAATTATAGCATGCTCTTATAATAATAATCAAACTATGGAGATGATGTCCATAATTCGTTGCCCACAAGACTCGCAAGAAAAAGCATAACTGAACTGGATATGATAGATTGTTATATTGGTTAAGGAAAACCATCAAACATGTTATATGCATGAATGTAAATTATATAAAGATGCATGGATTGATCAATCTAAAAATAAACATGAGAAAATGAAAGGTTATTGATCATATTGTAATAAACAACAAGTTCAAAGAACATTCTAATAATTTAATGAGAATTCTAGACCAAATAACACTAAAATATGAATCAATGCCATCAGCGTAAATGAGCAATCGGGGAAAAAAGGTCATAAAACTCGTCAATTGTTTGAACAGTTTCAGGAGCAATGGGAACATTTATAATTCAACATTATCAATCAGAGTTCATGATCGAAGCTCACCCGCCTGCAGCTTGTCGTGAATCTTGATGGAGTGATAGATGACCTAGACGGCGGCAGTGACGATGGTGACGACGGCAATGATGGCTATGACGGCAGCCAACGAACAAAAGCTTCTTTGCTTCAAACCTCAGAAAGAGAGAGAGAGAGAGAGAGAGAGAGCAATGAAGGACTCGGGGGCCTGTCGGCAAAGACCCCGCAGGTGAAGTAGTCCCCGGCTGCCAGCGCATAGGCCCTGGCCGGCGCTCCGGGCGGGATCCTCAGCCCCAAGCAGACGACGCCGCAATCGAGGCTCCGATCCCGCAGGCGTGGAACCGGTCCCCGACGACGGAGACCATGGGGTCCATCGGGACCAGGTCATCGTCGCCCCGGCTCATCCCGAGGCTCCTCCTCCAGCAGAAAACCTGGAAGTTCTCGAGGACGCCGCAGACGTGGAAGCCGCCGACGGAGAGGGAGCGGAAGCGAAGGTTCCTCGGGATGAGGGTGATGACGCCGGTGCCGGTCTCGTCGCCCCAACAAAAGGGCGCAGAGTTGCGCTCGAGGATGCCGCAGCTGAAGACGAATCTGGCGGTGAGAGAGGAGACTGGGAGGCGAGGTGGTGGGAGGCGGTCATGTTGTAGCCCCAGCAGTCGACGGCGGTGCGCCCCCCCACCGGGCTGGGCCCTGAGGGCGCAGAGGTGGTGTTCGCCGGCGTTGATGGAGGAGTAGGCGGCGGCCTGGTCATGTCACGCCCCGCTCCCGAATAATCGGGTACGGGTCGATGTCATGCCCGGCCTACACTGTCGTTGACAGCGGTAGTGAGCCGTCTAGTCATCAAATACAAGAGTATCTCATCACAGCATCTAATCACGGAATCTATACTAACCATCACAGCAATCCACTATACCATTATTACAACTTATACATGAATATCCGGGTACAAAGCCGGTGAAAGATAAATGATACAACAATGATATATAATCAGATACACTCAATCAAACTATATACATGAAACTAGCTATCTCAGTATCAAGCGAGCTCTAATGCCAGTCATGACAATCTAAGGATCCATCTCACCTGTAATCAACGATCCAGTCAGGAAAGGAGCAAAGCACAATATACTCAATATAACTCACCATGGAAGATCAATGGAATGGTACAATGTAGCAAGTAGAACTTAACAGAGAAACAATGGAATATAATATAAATATGCACTAACTATGTGTACATGTGTAATTGGACGTTATCAACATGTGGGGACTAATATGTAATCAGGCATATAAAATATGCTATCAGTCACGAAATAATCAGGCATGTCTAAAGACAATGCTATCAGTCACGCAATAATCAGACATGTCTGACGACAATGCTATCAGTCACGCACGAAATGGACTCAGGCATACAGAGTATGCTATCAGGCAAGATTTGTCTAATATTAGTCCATCACATGTCTCTAGAACGTCCCCCACCCGACACGAGAACAATGCAAGCAATCAATCGATCGAGAACAAGTAAAATAATGACACGATAACAAGTGTAAGTGCAATGCATGCAATGATGGTAATACTGAGTACATGTACTTGCCTTGATTCCGGGGTTTTCTCCGAGTCTTCTTAGATCACCTAGAATTAGGAAATAACATTTAGAATTTAAATAAATTCTTAATCCACTCTAACACTTCTCAACTTAAATATTAACTAATTAGTCCATTAACAAGTCTAATTACTAGTCATGGGCTAAAATAACTTAATATTCCATGACAAGGCCAAGGATGATACTTCCAACCTATTAGATTGGCCTGACTTCCTATTATTGGCTCACTCCACAACAGTTAAGGCTCTGGCCCACTGGACTTGGATTAACTGAGACTTAACATTCTCACTGCTGGTACATCCCCATAGCCACTCCATTCAGACAATTTTAAAAGCAACCCTCCATATCCCTAGCACCTACAATAGTTACTGAACAGTTGATTTCCTAACTGTTGGCCGAAACAAAACCTATATAACCGAGCTCATCTCAAGCTTAGAGCATCTCCAACCCGATTGTGACTTTGGAAAAAAGTTAATGCCACATAGGAATGACAAAATTTTATTCAAAAGTTCTTCTCCAATGTAATTGTCAAGTCAATTGTGAAGCTTATGTGGCAAAAATTAAAGAAGACATTGTGAAGTTGATTGTCTTGTTCTAGACAATGCACTTGACAATGTCTTCTCTTCCATGTCATCAATTATGAATAAAAAATATTAGAAAAAAGAAAGAAGATGAGTAGTTGTCTTAAAAGTTGCCTTGGAAGTTGGAAAAAATAGTTTTTATTGTCTTCTCAATACTTTTGCATTGGAGAGAGTTTTTCTATCTCATTGTCTTTTGAGATATAATTTTGCCACATAAACAAGACATTGTCATGTGGCTCATGCCACATAGGAGCCACCTAAGACTCACAACACTTAACAAGACAATAGGGTTGGAGATGCTCTTAAGCCTAACTCATTTCAAACTTAACGGCTATGTGTAAGCTTTAGCAGGAAAACAGTGTCATGACAGACACAAGATTTGTGTCCGCCGAGTCTCATGAACACAACTGAAATCTGGACACAGAGCTATCACTGCTTGCTACCACAATCTCACCGATACAAAACAACACATCAAGTGAAACAATAGGAAAGAGCAGAGAGGATACTTGAGTTCAGAAGGGTGTCGCCCTACTCTCCAGAGTACGACACACTCGTTCTCGTGTCCAAAGCTGCTACCCGACGCGATTGAGACAATTCGTCGAACACCAAAAGTGCACCAAACAGAAAGGAAATTGCATGAGCTCACTTTGAATTTGCTCGACTCCAAAATTGGAGAAAGTGAACAAGAATTATCCCAGGAACTCACCAACACAGTTCCAATCAAATCCCAGTGACTCAATCAAGAATTCTGTTCACAAACCCATACGAGACCCTTTCAAAAGAAATCCCGCCAACAAGAAAAATTCAATGTCCTAAGAACTCAACAATAGAGAGCAAGAAGAAGTGAAGAGGAACTTACCAGAGTTTATTGACCGCCGGTCAGCGAGGATGCTCCGACTACGTCGCTTCACTGAACGCCATCGAGTGAGACCTCGATTGATGCCATGGCCGCACGTTACGATCGGAGGGGAGGAAGAGGATGGACGACGTCGCAGCGTTCACACAGGGAGTCGCCACTGATCGCCATGGCCGCCATTGCAACTTGAACGCACGGAGAATCAAGAAAGAGAGGAAGAAGAAGGCCAACGGAAAATTCGGCAGCACTTCGCCGTCTAGGAGTGGTGAGGAAGGAGGAGGGAATGGGTCCTATTTATAAGCGCGGTGGCGACGGGCAGGTGGTTGCGCGGGCAGGCGGGCAGCGGCGAGGCGGTTGGGCGGGCAGCGTCGGTTATGATCCGACGGCCAGGAGGGATCAGGTTGTTGGGGAATCGATGGTGGAGATGAGAGAGACGGTTAGGCAGTTAGGGGGAGAACCTTCTAGAGGAGACTGGAGTCTTCTCGGCGTCGCCGTCACCGTCGTCGTCGTCGTCCGTCGCCGTCGTCATCTCGCTGCTGCAGAACAGAGAGTGGAGGGAAGAATGAAAATGAATGAAGGAATTTGAATTTATGCCAACGGCTAAATGGGTTAAGGGTTAGCGGGTTTGTGGGTCAGTGGGTTGGACCCGAATGCGCACCCATAAGCTAATAGGCCGGGCTGCTTTAGAGCTGGGTCGGGCTTAATAGGCTGGCTGAAAAAATTAAATAGGATGGGCTGAAGGATTTGAATAGGAATTAAGAAAATAGTTTGGGTAGCCCATGGAGTTGCTGGCTGAACAAAAATGACTGAAATGCTAAATGATTGAGAAAATTAATAAAGGATTACTCATGATTTAATCAATAGCAATTTTAGAGAAAACAATTCTTAACAATTGGAATATTCTTTAAAAGATTTAAAATAATTTGAAAATCATTAATGAAAATTAATAACTAGTCAAGAAAATCAAAAGTAAATAAAATTTTAAATAAATCACAGGAGAAAACTCAATCTAGAAAAGTGGAGTTACAGGTCCATGGGGAGAAATTAAGGGATATAAAGAGAAAGGAAGAAGAGAGAGAGAGAGAGACATGGTGGGAAATTAAGTGAGAGAAAGAGAGAGAAAACTGGAAGAAGGGAGAGGGAAGGTCTAGTGTTATTGAATGGAATTTTTCGAACAGGCACCAATTTATTTTGGCAACAGCAGTAAAGGAAAAACATGGGGGGAAATGAAATGTTAGAAAACATATTTCAAAGTGTTGTCTTTTAGAATGTGAAAAAAAAAGGTGGAAAATAAAATTTGGGACCCCTTTTTAAGGGCTGTGACTAGTCACATTCACGTGCGTTGCACGTATAAAAAAAAATAATAACAGTATTAATAAAATATATAAAAATTTAAATTATATTAGAATATTTTAAATATAATTTCAATAATTTTAATATGATTTGTTATGATTATTTTTAAAATTATGGATATGTGTTTAATTAGATAATAGTATGTAGTTAGTTTAAACATAAATTTAATTTTAAATATATTATAGTATTGGGTGATTTTTAATTTTTTACGTGAGAAGAGAGGGTTTGGCTATCCACACAGAAGATATGTAACGTAGTTAATTTTTAATTTTTTTATTAAAAAAATGGTTGATGATATACACGGCTTGGACGGCTCAAGATTGAGCCGTTTTGAAGCCACTTTATAATAGTAGAGATGTAGTTAGTATATAATATTATATGACATTTTTAAGTGTCTTGAAAGTGTTGTTGAATTTATATTTACTATATTTTTCAAAAGGTGTCATCGATTATGATAAATATTTAATTACAACGACACGTTTTAGTAAAGTGTCGTCGATTACGATAAATATTTAATTACAACGATACGTTTTAGTAAAGTGTCGTCACTACAAATAAATTACGACACTTATTTAGAAAATGTCGTAAAAAAATGTCGTTATTAACCTATTTTTTCTAGTGGATGCACATTATGACATTCACAATTTCAAAGATATTTGGAACACTATAAAAGTGTACCTAAATAAATAATTTTAAAATTAATTAAAATTAATTATATTAGGAACGCTTTTCTATTCTGGAACACTTTCACTCCGTTTCAGCACCTAGGAATGCCTAATAAGCGTTCCAAATTGAAAAAGGCCTAGTGTTCCAAAATAGCCATTTTGGTGTAGTGATCGAAAGCCTTTGTAATCTGATTTTGAATATTAATAAAGAGAATTGTTTCGTATACTCTGTTTTTCTTTCATTGTTAATGTTTAACTCAAAGATAACCATTTGAGAACTTGTCATCTTGCCTTGCACGAGCACAACTCCAGGCTCGTGCGGCATCACGACCCCTGCGAGGACGATGATTCGGGTGATTCCGAGTCGGGACGTGACAAATTGGTATCAGAGCTCTAGGCTCAAATTTCTCTGGACGCTTGCTTCATTACAATTCGAAAAAGTTGCCCACCACCAATCGAAATCACTCTTGACTCTACTCGATGCCGTACTGGATGTTCCATACAATAAGTCTAATACAAATCATGTAATTTTGCCGCGTGTTGTTTTGGAAATTACATGGTGTTGCTAGAAAAGTTGCGGAAGGTTTGTTGCTGCAAGTGCAACAAGTTGCGAGATGTGAATTCAAGGATATGTTGCTGCGGATGCAATACGTCGTGAATTGTAATTTGAGATATTCGTTGTTTGCAATGAACGATACGAGAAATGTTGGTTGCATCGATACAATGAAAGTCGTGGAATGTTGCTGCAGCAATTGCCACGCGTTAATTGTAAATGATGCGTTGAAAAGAAAAATAAAAGTTGATATTGAATGTGTCGAACGGATTCACATATCGATTTCGAATGTGAGTTGCGAGGAAAAGCGATAAGTCAATATCGAATGTGCGTTACGATGAATAGCGATAAGTCAATATCGAATGTGTTGAACGGATTTGAGCATGGACTTTGAATGTCGGAAATAAAATATTGCACGAGGTACAACAGATGTCAAAAATAAATCGTTGTACGATGTGCAATGCGTATTGAAAGTAAATTGTTGCACGTGGTGCAACGCATATCAAAAGTGAAATCGTTGCACGAAGTGCGACGGATATTGAGAATAAATTGTTGCACGAGATGCAACGGAAGAAAACAAAAGTTATAAATCGAGAAACGAAATCGGTTCGGTTGCGCACCGAGCTTGTGTTGGCAAATGAATGCATTGGCCGAGTTGTTTCGAATTTGATTTAATCAGAGTTACGGTTGTGATCAAGCACGATCACTGCGAAAATCGTGAGTCGGAAGAGATCGTTGGTTCGTAAAGAGTACGTTGCGACGAAAGTGACTTGATTTCTGGGTGGTATATGGCATACCACCGATGCAATGAATGGCTCGATTTCGAGTGGTATATGTAATACCACTTGTGCGATGAATTGCATCGACGTATTGTGAGAATTACGGAAGGTTTGTCCGTAACGGACGGGATAGCACCGAGTCTCGATTGAGAATTTGTACGACGGCATGTTGATGCAAGTGTTATTCGATGATCGGTTAGAACGATAAGGCGGGACTTGTAACATTGAATGATACGTCGATTGAAAATTTATGTGTCGGTCGAATGACGGGAACTAACGAAACGGTTATGCCTTGAGGCAACAATCGGATCGACGGGATAGGAAACTCGAAACGTTGTAATCGAACCGCATGACTTGCGAGCTCGATAAAAATGTTGGGCGATACAAATTATAATGGAATCGCACGACTTGCAATTTCGATAGAAATGTTAGCCGATGCAAAGTGAAATCGAATCGCACGACTTACGATCTCGATAAGAAATATTGGGCGAGACGAAATGTAATCGGATCGCATGATGTGCGACTTCGGTAAGAAAGTTGGTTGACGCGAGTATTGTCACGCCCCGACCCGGAATCACCCGAATCATTGTCCTCGCAGGGGGCGTGATGCCGCACGAGCCTGGAGTTGCGCTCGTGCAAGGCAAGATGACAAGTTCTCAAATGGTTATCTTTTGATTCGATATTTGCAACGAAAGGAAAACAGAGTATACGAAACAATTCTCTTTATTGATATTCGAAACTGAGATTACAAAGGCTTTCGATAGCCTAACAACATATGCCAGATTGGCTACAACACTCAGGTTCTCTCTTGCCCACAAAGGATTTTACCGTTCCATACATCATGCCTTCTATATCTCGGCCGCATCAATCCAGCTGCGTAATCCGAGCGTCAATGCAATAGCACGCTTCAATGCGCTTCGGCATTCCAAGCCTTAACACGTTCAAGCAACGCTTCGCCGCGAGCAATCCATTCCCTGCACCCTGCATGAAGCTAGTGGGGGATCAGTACGTTCGTCCTCGCATGTACTGAAGCAAAGATCATCTTTCCAAACTGACATTTTAATATTTATGTTGAATCATGCAACTTAGCTTATGATCTTGCTATGTTCTCCTTAGGGTCAATTTTATGGCATCTTCGAAAGCGTAAAGCATGTTAGCATATCAAGCATGTTATCGAATTGAATAGGCAAGCAAACAAGCAATCTCGTGTTTGATTCGTGGCGAGACTTCTTACCAAGTCGACGCACTCGCCCTTGCACCGACGCAAGGTGAATATGCCGTAATCCTTCCCTGTCATGTTATATGTGCATCTCTAAGCAGGATCTCTATGCGGGACGCATCTGTGCCTACACTTTCAACCCATCGTTCCTTAACTATATGAAGGTCGTGGGCGTATCCGCGCCGGATGGACTAAATGAGTTTCTCTTTTATCTTTCCTTACTTTCTTTTCTCTCCTTCTTTTCTCTCTCTCGTTTGGGTAGCCCGGCGTTTCACGGGTTGGGTTGCTATCCCAACAACCGAAACTTACCGCGTGCCTACTATCATTTGCGGCTTCTCACATTTACGACCGAGGGCTAATCGGACTTCGCAGATGTGCGCCTATCAAAGATTATCATCCCTCCTAGGCCGAACGGTCCCGGTGCCCCGGTGCGCCCGTTCGGAGGGAACGTTCCGTGCACGGAAGATATCATCGCAATTATTTTAAGTCTATTCCATTCGACCATGCAACGCACTATCATTCAAACAACCAAGCAGAGCCTTGAGTCCAAGACTCAGACTTTATCATCTCGCGTTTCTTTCGTTAACTTTCTGTGTTCTTACATTTCATACTTCGTTTCAATGATTCAATGGCATCGTACCTCAACTCAATGCTCGTCAACCAAACGACTCGAAGGTCTTGAACACCTTTCGAGGCACCATGTCATATCCGACAGTTCTGCCACATTCATGTCACAACTGTATTTTCTCGCAACGAAGCCATCTTTTATTATCCCGTGCACGTAGGCACGTTTCGACCATATTCCCATGTTCTATAACTTAGCATTCAATGTTCGGGCTTGCGCGCTAGGGCGCTCGCCTATTGTCTTTCAATGTTCTAGCCATTCTAACTCATGCGCAAGGCACGGTATGGTTTGTGCACTAAGGCACTCGCCGAGTACAGTTATCCCATGTTCTTACGGCTTGCGCACCGAGGCGCTCGCCTTAGCGATATCCAATGTTCCATAGCGACTCGTGCATATGATGCACGTTTCATTTCAATTGTTCTAACTTAGTGTTCGACTCACACTATGATTTATCTTCGATCGGACCACGCCCGTAGCATCGATAGGTTAACTTTTAGCACACAATGATATATTTGACTTATCGAATGAAAGAGTAAAAAGAAGTCAATCCTCCCACCTTGAGTCGATACGCCTTCATCGTTTCGCCGAGCCGATGCGGCTCGATTCCCTAACTTTGTTGCACGGCCACTCTCCTGACTTAGCCATTCGAGCACTTCGTGCTTCGTTGAGTTATACGCCTAATTCGCCTTAGCATGCCCAAGTCTTAGCCCGTCGCAAGGCGACGATTTGATTTCGCGGACCCCTTACTAAATATTGCAAAAGATCGACCTCTAATATTTTTCCGTCAAAGTATAACCTGCACACGAAACCAACTAAAATCAATACTTGCATCGATTTGGACTTGCGCCTTGGTCGATTCGATTTCTTAGAATCTTCGAGCCGATTCAACGCACTCATCCTTCGGGGCAACGCGGCGCTTCGCATCGATTCACTCGATGCATTCTTTGGGACAAGGCAACTCTTCGCATCGACTTAGTTCGATGCGTTGCTCGGGACAACTTAACACTTGCATCGTTAATACTCGATGCGATCCTCGGGTCGATACGTTTCTCGGGACAACGTAACTCTTCGAGTCAATGACTCAACATAATGCACCGTGCGAAGCGGAGCATTACAGAATATACCACTCAAAACAAGGTTCGTCCCGAACCGAAACCAATACCGATTTCCAAAGGTTTCATTAGATCGTTCCACGATCTCGTCTCACTATCGTTTGGATCGTACAACTTAGTTTGGAATCATACACATATTTTAGGCGTCCCACCAATATATGAATTTCAGCCAAGCTCAGTTGTAAGATATCGGAACAACACTAACATGTAACTCTTATTCTCGATAACTTGACATCTCGTATTCTCGATCGGACTTGGCTCTATTACTTGTTCTCGTAATTCTAGTGCACATGCATATTGATACATACGCGATTTGCCAACAAAAGTCAAGGTACACGATGCTATTCAAAAATCGTATCTCTCACTTTGTATGTTTCATCGGGACTATCAATTCGATGCATCGCGTCAAGCCGTCGCGCATCCGATCACAACGAGTCTCCGCAATGCCTTGCGTTTGAAATCGTCACCCAACTATTTCCGAAGTCTTGCTATGCAACTTATCTCGATACGACTTCCTTTGTTGACTTGCAAATGCATCAACATTCAGGGCTACGCCCACTAGGTTACTTACCTAGGCACCGTGCTCAAATCCTTCCGACGCAAGTTTAAATTGACATTGCACAAAGGCCACAATCTATCCGACTCAAAAGTTTACATCAAGGCGACGGTGCTGAAGGCAACGATCGCCTTGACACGAAGGTCTTTACGATGCGCCTTACATTCGATTCCTAACGAGTAGGAATTTACTAGCCAAATTCCCAACTTACCCGTCTCGCAACATCGAATATAGGTTCGATTCACGCAAGCTCAATTGCGAGGTGAATCCGAATCTAACGGTATAACTCGTAAGTCATTTTCTTATCGTTCCCTCTCGTGCATAGCACGATTCTCGCAATCGCCTATCCGAATCACCAAGTTCGTTGGTAAATTTCTAGTTTGATCGTCGACCAACATAACCATTCAAGCATTCATTCGACGAATACTCAAATCTAACTATATCATTCTCAATCGAAAGTTGTTCCAACAATTTTCGATCGTCTAGACTTATCGTCAACATGCACCGTGTTATATTTGTTATCGGTGCAATCTCATATACGATATCGCATGGGTCATCTTACGGTCTGCAGCATTCAATTCGATTTGGCGGTCAAGTCTTCTAGGGTCAGCTGCCCCGAAGCTACGCTCGATAATTATGGATCATCGCCGAAGGACAGTTTACTACGAACCATGCTATATCTTATTTCGGAGCCAAATCACGTTCCGACGATTCTATGCGACTACCCAATTTCGGACAAAACCATTTCTATCGGCACAACTGATACGCAACTATCCTCCGAATCAAGTCATGCACTGCCGTCGATGATTCCGTAATTTACGAAACATCTACTCGCATCAAGTTCGAGTCTATCTTATTCACGGGTCGACACACGAGATGCTATACGCATCGAGCAATCGTCGATGACTTATAGTCTCGTCTTTGATCAATCACAAAATTTACGATCAACCAAGTTCGTTCATTCTCGTATTCTTACTTACAAAATTTTGATAGCGCAAGGCGCACTCCATTTTGTATTCTCACATCGTGCTTACGTTTTCTTGCATATCGATCTTGATAGTTCATATAAATTTCGATAGCAAGAGGGTCGACTTCGAATCCGTTTCAACGTCAACTTAACTCGCATCGCATACATCTAAGTTTGCAACAAACTTTTCCATACGCATCTACTCGTTTTCCGATTCACCGCATCCCGCTATACCTTGATCGCGTAACTGAGTTACCGATTATCCAACATCGAGCCCTCAAGTTATACGATCACGCCCTCTAAGTTTCGCGTGTTTTCCAATCGTACTCAAATGAGTGTCGCTGTAGCGTAACCAACTATTTCTTAGGCACGATTACTCACGTCAACCAACTCTTCATCGAAGTCACAATTCGTGCGATTCGATTACAATTCGCATCGCCTAACATTCCTATCGAAATCGCAAGTCGTGCGATTCGATTCGTCTCGCCCAACATTTATACCGAGATCGCAAGTCGTGCGACTCATTTGTAAGCTCGAGTATTCCTTTCCCGTCGATCCGATTATTACGTCAAGACATAATCGTTTTGCTAGTCTCGGTCGTCCGACCAACTTATAACTTTCGTCCGACATATCGTTCATCGATACAAGTCTCGCCTTATCGTCCCAACCGATTTTCGAAGAACACTTGCATCAACATATCGCCATACAAATTTTCAATCGAGTCTCGGTACTCTCCCGTCCGTTGCGGACAATTCCTCCGCAATTCTCACAACGCGTCGATGTAATTCATCGCACAAGTGATATACCATATACCACTCGAAATCGAGTCATTCATCGCCTACGTGGTATGGCATATACCACTCGGAATTCAAGCCATTTCCCTCGTGCTACACTTAGTGTAAACCAACGATCTCTTCCGACTCACGATTTTCGCAGTGATCGTGCTTGATCACAACCGTAACTTTGATTCTATCAAAATCCGACACGATTTGGTCAATGTTCTCGTTTGCCAACATAAGTTTGGTGTGCAACCGACGATTCGTTCTATCGATTTACGATTTCAATTCTTTCCTTACGTTGCATCTCGTGCAACAATTTATTTGATATGCGTTGCACCCCGTACAACAAATTTTACTTTCGATACGCGTTGCACATCATGCTACGATTTATTTCCGACACTTTTATTTCACTTTGTACAACGATTCATTTCCAATTTTCTTTGCACTTCGTGCAACGATTAATTTGATATGCGTTGCACCACGTGCAATAATTTTTACTTTCAATATGCGTTGCACATCGTGCAACGATCATTTCCGACATTTACCGTACCTCGTGCAACGAATTACTCTTGACTTTCCAAGTCAATGCACAATCCGTTTTAACACATTCGGTATTGGCTTATCACTTCTCACTTTCATTTTAACGCATATTCACCATTACTCGTTGCACTTCGTGCATCATTTTATTTCTCTTTCAACATGTTACATTGCAACAACAACATCCCAAATCGTATTTCATAATTTGTTGCGCTTGCAGCAACTAACATTATTATGGCTCGTTGCATTCAATGCAATATACCCTTCGCGACTTTCTTAGCAAACATCATGAAATTTCCAAAACACATGCGGCAAAATTTTACGATTTGTATTAGACTTATTGTATGGAACATCCAGTGCGGCATCGAGTAGTGTCAAGAGTGATATCAAGTGGTGGTGGGCAACTTTTAGAATTGTAATGAAGCAAGCGTCCAGAGAAAATTGAGCCTAAAGCTCTGATACCAATTTGTCACGCCCCGACCCGGAATCACCCGAATCATTATCCTCGCAGGGGGCGTGATGCTGCACGAGCCTGGAGTTGCGCTCGTGCAAGGCAAGATGACAAGTTCTCAAATGGTTATCTTTTGATTCGATATTTGCAACGAAAGAAAAACAGAGTATACGAAACAATTCTCTTTATTGATATTCGAAACTGAGATTACAAAGGCTTTCGATAGCCTAACAACATATGCCAGATTGGCTACAACACTCAGGTTCTCTCTTGTCCACAAAGGATTTCACCGTT
Organism: Iris pallida; assembly: GCA_029216955.1. NCBI lineage: Eukaryota > Viridiplantae > Streptophyta > Magnoliopsida > Asparagales > Iridaceae > Iris > Iris pallida. The sequence continues at coordinate 4,452,885 of JANAVB010014797.1, forward strand.
CCATACATCATGCCTTCTATATCTCGGCCGCATCAATCCAGCTGCGTAGTCCGAGCGTCAATGCGATAGCATGCTTCAATGCGCTTCGATATTCCAAGCCTTAACACGTTCAAGCAACGCTTCGCCGCGAGCAATCCATTCCCTGCACCCTGCATGAAGCTGGTGGGGGATCAGTACGTTCGTCCTCGCATGTACTGAAGCAAAGATCATCTTTCCAAACCGACATTTTAATATTTATGTTGAATCATGCAACTTAGCTTATGATCTTGCTATGTTCTCCTTAGGGTCAATTTCATGGCATCTTCGAAAGCGTAAAGCATATTAGCATATCAAGCATGTTATCGAATTGAATAGGCAAGCAAACAAGCAATCTCGTGTTTGATTCGTGGCGAGACTTCTTACCAAGTCGACGCACTCGTCCTTGCACCGACGCAAGGTGAATACGCCGTAGTCCTTCCCTGTCATGTTATATGTGCATCTCTAAGCAGGATCTCTATGCGGGACGTATCTGCGCCTACACTTTCAACCCATCGTTCCTTAACTATATGAAGGTCGTGGGCGTATCCACGCCGGAATGGACTAAAGGAGTTTCTCTTTTATCTTTCCTTACTTTCTTTTCTCTCCTTCTTTTCTCTCTCTCGTTTGGGTAGCCCGGCGTTTCACGGGTTGGGTTGCTATCCCAACAACCGAAACTTACCGCGTGCCTACCATCATTTACGGCTTCTCACATTTACGACCGAGGGCTAATCGGACTTCGCAGATGTGTGCCTATCAAAGATTATCATCCCTCCTAGGCCGAACGGTCCCGGTGCCCCAGTGCGCCCGTTCGGAGGGAACATTCCGTGTACGGAAGATATCATCGCAATTATCTCAAGTCCATTACATTCGACCATGCAACGCACTATCATTCAAACAACCAAGCATAGCCCTGAGTCCAAGACTCAGACTTTATCATCTCGCGTTTCTTTCGTTAACTTTTTGTGTTCTTATATTTCATACTTTGTTTCAATAATTCAATGGCATCGTGCCTCAACTCAATGCTCGTCAACCGAACGACCCGAAGGTCTTGAACACCTTCGAGGCACCATGTCATATTCGACAGTTCCGCCACATTCATGCCATAACTGTATTTTCTCGCAACGAAGCCATCTTTTATTATCCCGTGCACGTAGGCACATTTCGACCATATTCCCATGTTCTATAACTTAGCATTCAATGTTCGGGCTTGCGCGCTAGGGCGCTCGCCTATTGTCTTTCAATGTTCTAGTCATTCTAACTCATGTGCAAGGTACGGTATGGTTCATACACTAAGGCACTCGCCGAGTACAGTTATCCCATGTTCTTACGGCTTGCGCACCGAGGCACTCGCCTTAGCGATATCCAATGTCCCATAGCGACTCGTGCATATGATGCACGTTTCATTTCAATTGTTCTAACTTAGTGTTCGACTCACACTATGATTTATCTCCGATCGGACCACGCCCGTAGCATCGATAGGTTAACTTTTAGTACACAATGATATATTTGACTTATCGAATGAAGTAAAAAGAAGTCAATCCTCCCACCTTGAGTCGATACGCCTTCGTCGTTTCGCCGAGCCGATGCGGCTCGATTCCCTAACTTTGTTGCACGACCACTCTCCTGACTTTGCCATTCGAGCACTTCGTGCTTCGTTGAGTTATACGCCCAATTTGCCTTAGCATGCCCAAGTCTTAGCCCGTCGCAAGGCGACGATTTGATTTCGCGAACCCCTTACTAAATATTGCAAAAGATCGACCTCTAATATTTTCTCGTCAAAGTATAACCTGCACACGAAACCAACTAAAATCAATACTTGCATCGATTCGGACTTGCGCCTTGGTCGATTCGATTTCTTAGAATCTTCGAGCCGATTCAACGCACTCATCCTTCGGGGCAACGCGGCGCTTCGCATCGATTCACTCGATACATTCTTTGGGACAAGGCAACTCTTCGCATCGACTTAGTTCGATGCGTTGCTCGGGACAACTTAACACTTGCATCGTTAATACTCGATGTGATCCTCGGGTCGATACGTTTCTCGGGACAACGTAACTCTTCGAGTCAATGACTCAGCATAATGCACCGTGCGGAGCGGGGCATTACAAGTATCGTACCTAAGAAATAGTTGGTTACGTTACGGCAAAACTCATTTGAGTACGACTGAAAACACGCGAAACATAGAGGGCGAGATCGTATGACTTGAGGGTTCGATGTTGGATAATCGGTAACTCAGTTACGCGATCAAAGTATAGAGTGATGCGGCCAATCGGAGAATGAGTTGATGCGTATGGAAAAGTTTGTTGCGAACTTGGATGTATGCGATGCGAGTTAAGTTGACGTTGAAACGGATTAAAAGTCGACCTTTATGCTATCGAAATTGATACGGCGTATCGAGATCGATACGTAAGGAAACGTAAACACGGTGTGAGAATACAAAATAGAGTGTGCCTCGTGCTATCAAATTTTGTAGATAACGATATGAGAAGGAACGAACTTGGTTGATCGTAAATTTTGTGATCGATCAGGACGAGACTATAAGTCATCGATGATTGTTCGAAGCGTATGGCATCTCGTGTGTCGACCGCAAAATAAGATAGACTCGAACTCGATACGAGTAGATGTTTCGTAAATTACAGAATCATCGACGACCGTGCATGAATTTACTCGGAGGATAGTTGTGCATCAGTTGCGCCGATAGAAATGGTTATGTACAGATTTGAGTAGTCGCATAGAAATCGTCGGAACGTGATTTGGCTCCGAATAAGATATAGCATGGTTCGTAGTAAACTGTCCTTCGGTGATGATCCACAATTATCGAGCGTAGCTTCGGGACAGCTGACCCTAGAAGACTTGACCACCAAATCAAATTGAATGTTGCAGACCGTAAGATGACCCATGCGATATCATATATGAGATTGCGTCGATAACAAATACAGTGTGATGCATGTTGAAGATGTAGTGTCCCGCTCCTAACTGTTCACTATGTAAGGCTTGTGGCTTGGCTAACTCGGTCGGAACCGAGTATTGGGAAAACTTCCCGTCGGCATCGAATCGATCACGGACAAGTGCATAAGAACCTTTCCAACTAATGGATCGGTTTCTCTTAAAATACGTCCAAGAGTTTTCTCTGGATGTTTTGATGCTAGTTTTGTTGCTTGGTTTTGATGGATGCTTTTCTGAATGATTTTCGATGATTTGATTCTTGCCCGTTTTCATCGATTTACATAGCATTCATTCTTGAGAATTCTGAGAGAAGAGAACACTACGAGATGGATTATTAACCAAACTTTTGGTGCCAATGCAGACTGACGCATGACGGAAGGCTAAGCGTGCAAGTGTTCCTCTCTCTCTCTCGACGATTCTCTAATTTGGTGAGTGTGGATCTCTGTTGTGGTATTGTCCCTCTCGCTATTCCTTCATGCCAACTAAATAATTGTCTTGCAACATCCGTTGATCGATATCAAGATGCTAATGCCACAAGTCAATACCACTAAGATGCTAGAGATAGAACATTGAAATGAATTGATTACACTGCAATGAACTGAACATTGAAATGATTGAATTGATGCCTAGAATGATGGTTATGAAATGCTAAGAATGATCATGTTTCCTATTACTTCAAATATTCTATGCACACTGTGTATATCGAGTCGGACACACATTCGCCTGACCATGGACAACTTGTATACAAGGATTGAGCAATAATTTCCTTGAACGGTACAGGGGCACCGGTACCGATTCGGCCTAGGAGAAAATAATGAAGTGCTTTGGGAAAACATGAGTAATGCGAGGCATCATAGAGGCTAGCTCCCTACTGTGCTGTCATCTCATTATCTTGAAGTCCCAAATGCAAATGAATGAATGAAAAGAGTCCATATGGTTTAACAACACCAGTGGTCACATCGTGGAAATGTTGCTAATCAATGTCTTATGCAGGGGCGATAAGTATATTATTATTATCCTGTATCTTGTGCAGGAAAGCTGGATTCGGCTAATGGTAAAGTAAACATGGTTTTATGAACTACCATGTCATTTGAATTGTGATTTACTCTAAATGTTGCCTGTCCCTAATAAGTTCATATCTTTAAAATGCTTGTCATTAATAAAATGTTGGTTTAGCTGAGTGGGCCAACGGGCCTCACCAGCATATTGTTATAATGTGCTAACCCCTCCTCCACAGGTACTGGAGAAGGTTCGGGCGCACATCGCAACTAAAGCTTCCTGAACTGCTTTTTTCTTTCAAGTTGTTTTTTCCTAAAGACGTACAAAGTATTGCGGAGATTTCAAAGATAGCTGCTTATATTTCAAAGTACTAAAGGGGCATGATGTATGGAACGAGAAGTTATTTCATGGCAGCCCATCAGTTGTACTTCTTTTCATGAATCAATGTAGCCGAAAAGGCATTTCAAATATTATCGAGAAAAGTTGTATTCTGACTACAATCATCAATAAAATGAATATTTTTCTTCCTATTCCGCTTACTCAATGTTTCCGCAACTGTGGCTTATTTTTCAAATGTGATGAAATGATATAAATGTGCATGTTCTAGCCTTGTACAAGTGCAACATCCAGACTTGTACGGCATCACGCCTTAGCGAGAACGATCTATTCGGCGTGAATCGAAGCAAAGCGAGCGATTCTCCGAATCGGGGCATGACAAGTTGGTATCAGAGCACGATTTCACTTCCTCGGATTTCAAAAATAAATGTTACAAAAAGGAAGTCTTGATGCAAATTTTCTCGATTGATGGTGTCGATAGCGCTGGCATAAAATAATGTTCCATACAATAAGCCCATAAATATTTTATAAGTGCTAATGGAATTATTTTTTTGTTGTAGAATGACCAAGGGTGATAGCGCAAAGACGAATTCATCGTCTGACCCAATTGAGAAACTGATTAAACAAATGGAGGCTCAGAGAAAGCAGAGCGAAGCTCAACATCGCGCGCTTCAAGAGCAATTGCAGTATCAGTTTCAGGAGCAGCTAGATGCTCAACAAAAACAAGTGGATAGTCTAACTCAGATTGTCACCAAGCTGTCGGCCGATTCCAATGTTTCTGCAAAAGCCGCAGCAATCGAGACCGTAGAAGTGCCGGCAGAGAAACCTGAAACGCCGACACGGAAGAGGACGAGCTTCAAGTTCTCTGAATTTAAGAGCTGCGACCCGCCTGAATTTAACGGGAGAGAGAAGCCAGATGAGGTGATGGGCTTCTTGAACACACTGGAGGGCTATTTCCGAATGTTGGATATACAGGGCAGTAAGAGAGTGGAGTGTACCGCTGTACTACTTCGTCTCAAGGCCCAGGAATGGTGGATTTCTCAGAGACAGGCACTTTGCGGAAATAGTTAGGACATAAAGATGTCTTGGGAGGCCTTCAAGCAGGCTTTCATTACCCAATTCATTCTACCTGCTATCCTCCAACAAAAAGAGAATGAGTTCATTGCACTTCGACAGGGCAATATGTCCGTGGAGGACTACGAGACAGAGTTTTTGAAGAGAGTCGCATTCGCTGGGTACATGGTACCGAATGACGATGCCAAGCGAGGAAGATTCGTGTAAGGCTTGAATGAGGGCCTAGAGCGAGATGTGCTAACTCGAAAATGTACGTCTTACCGGGAGGCGTACGAGACAGCTCTCGAGATGGAGAGATTTCATAAGCCGGCTAGTCGTGAGACAATGAAGAGCAACCAAGGACTCAATAATCAGAAACGACCTTGGTCTGCTAGCAGGAATGATGCACCTAAGCGTCACAATACTGGAGACAATAGGGGGTCTCAACATACATAACGTTGTATATCATGCAACCGTTGGGGACATCGATCCGAAGATTGTCGGGTTAAGTGTTTCAAATATGGCGAACAGGGCCATAAGGAAGCTGACTGCAGAAATAGAGGAGGGAATCAGTATCCTCCTCGTGGGCAGAATCACAATAATCAGTATCGTGGGCATAATAACAATCATAACCGGGGCCAATATAACAACCAGCATCATGGCGAAGCGCCACCAGCCTTACCGGCTCTAACTGGGAATGCACCGAATCAACAAGGTGGGCAAGCAAGGGTTTATGCCTTGACTCAGACATAGGCCCAGACCGCGGAGAATGTTATAACAGGTACGTTGCTATACAAAGGCATACCTGCAAGAGTACTTTTTGATTCTGGTGCTACTCATTGTTTTATCTCTTCTGATTTTACAACGGAAAATAAATTTTGTATGACTCAACTAAAGACAACTTTGTGTGTTAGCACTCCTTCGGGAGTAGATATGCCTGCAACTTTGATTTGCAGGAACGGTTACATTAAAATTGGAGGCAAGACTTTATCTCTGGATGCAATTGTACTCGACATCAAATAGTACGATATCATCTTGGGAATGGACTGGCCCAGCGCCTGTCATGCAACAATTGACTGTACGGATAAGAGAGTTGTGTTTCGCCTAACCGGAGAAACAGAGTTCTCTTACTCGTGCGGCTCGGCGTTCCAAGGACCCATGGTAATATCGGCAGTTACAGCAAGGCACATGTTGTACTCAGGGTGTGAAGGGTTCCTTGCTTCTGTTTTTGACACTCAAATGAAGGGTGTAGATTCGAATCAGACCGAGATTGTGGTAGAGTTCTCCGATGTATTTCCGGATGAGATACCTGGGATGCCACCGGATAGAAAAATTGAATTCACAATTGATACATTTCCGGATACTCGTCCGATATCAAAAGCGCCGTACAGGATGGCTCCGGCAGAATTGAAGGAACTAAAGGTGCAGCTACAAGAATTACTAGACCGAGGATACATTCGCCCAAGTGTATCTCCATGGGGAGCTCCAATACTATTTGTAAAGAAGAAGGATGGAACGATGCGGCAGTGCATCGATTACAGAGAACTAAACAAAGCAACCATCCGTAACAAGTATCCCTTACCAAGAATAGATGATCTGTTCGATCAGCTACAAGGGGCGACCGTGTTTTCAAAAATCGATCTTCGTTCAGGATACCATCAGTTGAAGATCCGACCCGAATATGTTCCTAAGTCAGCATTTCGTACGAGATACGGACACTATGAGTTTTTGGTCATGCCATTCGGCTTGACTAATGCTCTAGCAGCCTTTATGGATTTAATGAATAGAGTGTTTCGACCGTTCTTAGACAAGTTTGTTGTTGTGTTCATCGATGACATCTTGATCTACTCAAAGGATAGGGAGACTCATGTCGAGCACTTGAGAGAAGTACTTCAGACGCTGCGGGACAACCAGCTCTATGCAAAGCTAAGCAAGTGCGAGTTTTGGATGAACAACATGTCGTTCCTTGGACATATTGTTTCGGCAGAAGGTGTTGCCGTTGACCCAAAGAAGATTGAGGCAGTTGTAGACTGGAAGCAGCCTGCATCAGCTAGTGAGATACGGAGTTTTCTTGGTTTAGCCGGATACTACCGTAGATTTGTGAAAGACTTCTCGAGAATCGCATCGCCTTTGACTCGTCTAACCCAGAAGGGAGTCGTATTTAAGTGGACCAACGACTGTGAGAGTAGTTTCCAAGAACTCAAGCAGCGGCTCGTCACGGCTCCAATTTTAGCACTTCCAGAGGGCTCTGAGGGATTTCAGATCTACAGTGACGCGTCGGGACTTGGTTTGGGATGTGTTCTTATGCAACATGGGAAGACAATATCTTATGCATCGAGACAACTCAAACAGCATGAGAAGAATTACCCAACACATGATTTAGAACTGGCGGCGATTGTGTTTGCGTTGAAATTATGGCGACACTATCTCTATGGTGTGTCCTGCGAGATCTTCACGGATCACAAAAGCCTGAAATACATATTCACACAGAAGGAATTGAATTTAAGGCAGCGGCGTTGGTTAAAATTGATCAAAGATTATGACTTGACAATCTCTTACACTCCGGGTAAAGGGAACGTAGTAGCTGATGCCTTGAGTCAGAAATTTGTTGGATCACTAGCAATAGCAAAAGAGGTACTACGAGATCTTGAAGATATGGGCATCGAATTCAGGATCCGTCCACAGAATGTACAGTTGGCTCAATTGCAGCTTGAGCCGAGTCTCCAGGGAAGGATTAAGATTGCTCAGAAGGATGACCCATTTCTGCAGAAGATACGCGAGTTGATTCTAGCAGGAAAGGCGTCGGACTTTACCGTTGAAGATGACATTATTCGTGTCAAGGGAAGATTGTGCGTCCCTAAGGATGAGAATATCAGGAAGGAAATACTGACCGAGGCTCATTTCGCGAAGTATTCCTTGCATCCGGGAAGCACGAAGATGTATAAGGATCTGCGAACAACATTTTGGTGGCATGGTATGAAGAAGGATGTGGCTCTATTCGTGTCACAATATATGGCTTGTTAGCGTGTGAAGGCCGAACACCAACGGCCAGGCGGAGAACTACAAAATTTGGCTATTCCACTGTGGAAGTGGGATAATATCTGTATGGATTTTATAGTCGGTTTGCCAAGAACTCAGAAGGGGAATGATGCGATTTGGGTTATCGTGGATAGATTAACCAAGTCGGTACATTTCATTCCAATAAAAGTTACGTGGGGAGTAGAACGGTTGTCTCAGATCTATATAAATGAAATCGTTCGATTACATGGGGTGCCAGCTTCGATAGTGTCGGATAGAGACGGAAGATTCTTGTCGCAATTTTGGATAAGTCTGCACTCAACAATGGGCACAAAGTTGAACTTCGGTACGGCATACCATCCGCAGACTGATGGTCAGACAGAGAGAGTAAACCAGATTCTTGAAGATATGTTGAGATTGTGCGTGCTCGATTCGAAGACAAATTGGGACACACATCTCGCATTAGCAGAATTTGCCTATAACAACAGTTATCAGGCAAGTATTCAAATTTTCCCGTAAGAAGCCTTGTATGGACGGAAATGTCGATCACCGATATGCTGGGATGAAGTAGGTGAACGACAAGTGCTTGGACCGAAACTTGTGGAGCAAGCCGTCGAGAAAGTTCACTTAATTCGAGAAAGACTTAGAGTGGCTCAAAGTCGACAGAAGAGTTATACGGACGTACATCGACGACCTTTGGAATTTACAGCAGGAGATCATGTCTTCTTGAATGTCACACCCATGCGAGGTATGATGCGATTTGGGATGAAAGGAAAGCTGAGCCCGAGATTTGTTGGACCATTCGAGATTTTCGAGAAGGTAGCCTCAGTGGCTTATCGACTTGCACTACTGTCACGCCCCAATCCCGCAGAGTCCTTTCGTCCTCGCTTCGGACTCTGTGAGACCGTTCGTCCTCGCTAAGGCGTGATGTCGTGCAAGCCTAAGTTGCGCTTGCACAAGGCCAAGACCTGGAACAAGACAAGATAGACGAGATTGACAATACGCAGCGGAACATATCGCAGATAATTGAAGCGGCAGCGAACATATTTCAGAACACATGTATTGAACACAATGGTAACAAGAAACAAATATCTTTATTGATTTCATTTGAACAGATTACAAGCTCTCGATTCTCTCTAATACAATATTACATTCTCTCACAACATTACAGATTACAATGATCCCGTTCCCATACATTACATCCCTTTATATACAAAACCAACTCTTGTAACAGATGTCATCTCTTGGCATCTCTTTTGATTTCTGGCTCCTGAGGATGAGGCTCGGGCTATCGCTTCGGACTATCCTTTTCGATGCATAGTGCACCTGCATGCAGACTGATGGTGGGTCAGTATATCAACATACTGGTGATTGTGAACAAAGAGCTACATTTGTCTGAAACGATCACTGTTCAATTTGTGAGAAAACATTTCTTATGATGTGATCTTGCTACTTTTTACCTATGTTCATTTCATGCATACAGAGCCAGTTTACATCTCTTTTGAAAACATCTTTGAAAAGCCATATTTCAATTCAGTTCATTTCAAGCATACAAGGGACTATTCAATTCTAGCACGATGAGTATTCATGTCATGTGTGGTGCGCAGCGTGTTTCATGAGCATATTCATTTCTTTGATCAAGCAATTCTTACGGACAAGTATAAGCACGATATCATATCTTTTCTTTGATTCAAGACATTCTAGGGGTCAGATTACAAGCATGATATTACATCTTTTCTCTAGTGGGATAAAGCACTTCTTGGTAACAGATTAATCTTTTCAAGCAAATCATATAGCAAACTCAAGCAATACATGTTTATCACTTTTCAGTGATTCTTACCATAGCTGACCGTCCATCCCTGCACAAGACAAGGATTAGCATAAACATTATAAAACCAACATTGTTATTCCCTGTTCGTCTCTGCATCGTTAGCTCTTAGCAAAACATAAGATAGACACATGCAGACCGATTGGCAGCTGTGACTCTCTGGTTCAGCTCTGCACCAATCAACACCTATCTATATGGTGGTCCATGGGAAACCCATGATTAGCCGCTGTGACTCTCTTGGGAGCTCGTCGCTACGGACTCAGATCGACTCCCATTTTCACATGGAGGCCCTAATCTCTCCTAGGTCGAGTGGTCCAAGCGCCCCCAGATCTACCCGAGAGACAAATTTTCCTTGTTAACAAGTTGTCCTAGACCACATGCATGCTCTAGCAGGATTCTATCAGATGAGACAGATTTGAGATCAGATGTACGACATGTTCTTTTCATGCCTTTGCAGATATACGACACGTTCAATTCGTGTCTTTCTTTTATTCAGGTCAACATGTACAAGTCCGTCTGTACATGTCTAAAATTCTCAAGCAATACTTAGCAACAAGCAATGATCAAGCATTCAATTCATTCATGTATCTTCTCTTATCGTATCAAGCATGACAAGCATCAATTCAGTTCTTATTAGCAGGCAACGAGTCTTCATATTAGCATGCAGATTATTTCTTTTTCTTGTTCTTAGCATGGCAATATGTGAAATCTCTTATAAGCATACATACTGGTTACCGTCTTGTTATTAGCATGACAAGGTTCTCTTTATCAAGGCAATATTTATTTCTTAGCGAGGCAACATGTGAATTCTCTTAAAGCATACTCGATGATTTACCATCATGTTATTAACAAAGCATTCAATCAAAAACTCAGATTCTTAAGGCGTAAGCGAATCAGCAAATGAGACTTCGTCTACTCACCCAGATTAATCGTCTTCTGTTGCAGAGCCAGCAATCCGATCTTTCTGTCTATCTAGTGCCTTCGCGGAGCGGGGCACTACAACTACCTCCGGTCTTGGCTGATGTGCACGATGTCTTCCATGTATCCCAACTGCGGAAGTACGTGCATGATCCAAGCCATGTAGTGAACTTCGATCAGCTGCAGCTGAGCGCTGACCTATCCTACACTGAAGAGCCTGTCCAGATTTTGGACAGGAAAGAGAAAGTTTTGCGGAATCGGATAGTGTCTTTAGTCAACGTGTTGTGGCGAAACCATGCTGTCGAGGAGTCGACGTGGGAATTAGAAGCGGAGATGCGGGTGAAATACCCCTCGCTGTTTGATGATTTTGAGGTAGGACCTTTGCTTTAAGTTTCGAGGACGAAACTTTTTCTTAGTGGTATATTATGTAGTGTCCCGCTCCTAACGGTTCACTATGTAAGGCTTGTGGCTTGGCTAACTCGGTCGGAACCGAGTATTGGGGAAACTTACCGTCGGCATCGAATCGATCACGGACAAGTGCATAAGAACCTTTCCAACTAATGGATCGGTTTCTTTTGAAATGCGTCCAAGAGTTTTCTCTGGATGTTTTGCTGCTGGTTTTGTTGCTTGGTTTTGATGGATGCTTTTCTGAATGATTTTCGATGATTTGATTCTTGTCCGTTTTTATCGATTTGCATAGCATTCATTCTTGAGAATTTTGAGAGAAGAGAACACTACGAGATGGATTATTAACCAAACTTTTGGTGCCAATGCAGACTGACGCGTGACGGAAGGCTAAGCGTGCAAGTGTTCCTCTCTCTCTCGACGATTCTCTAATTTGGTGAGTGTGGATCTCTGTGGTGGTATTGTCCCTCTCGCTATTCCTTCATGCCAACTAAATAATTGTCTTGCAACATCCGTTGATCGATATCAAGATGCTAATGCCACAAGTCAATACCACTAAGATGCTAGAGATAGAACATTGAAATGAATTGATTACACTGCAATGAACTGAACATTGAAATGATTGAATTGATGCCTAGAATGATGGTTATGAAATGCTAAGAATGATCATGTTGACTATTACTTCAAATATTCTATGCACACTGTGTATATCGAGTCGGACACACATTCGTCTGACCATGGACAACTTGTATACAAGGATTGAGCAATAATTTTCTCGAACGGTACAGGGGCACCGGTACCGATTCGGCCTAGGAGGAAATAATGAAGTGCTTTGGGGAAACATGAGTAATGCGAGGCATCATAGAGGCTAGCTCCCTACTGTGCTGTCATCTCATTATCTTGAAGTCCTAAATGCAAATGAATGAATGAAAAGAGTCCATATGGTTTAACAACACCAGTGGTCACATCGTGGGAATGTTGCTAATCAATGTCTTATGCAGGGGTGGTAAGTATATTATTATTATCCTGTATCTTGTGCAGGAAAGCTGGATTCGGCTAATGGTAAAGTAAACATGGTTTTATGAACTACCATGTCATTTGAATTGTGATTTACTTTAAATGTTGCCTATCCCTAATAAGTTCATATCTTTAAAATGTTTGTCATTAATAAAATATTGGTTTAGCTGAGTGGGCCAACGGGGCTCACCAGCGTATTGTTATAATGTGCTGACCCCTCCTCCACAGGTACTGGAGAAGGCTCGGGAGCACATCGCAACTAAAGCTTCATGAACTGCTGTTTCCTTTCAAGTTGTTTTTCCCTAAAGACGCACAAATTATTACAGAGATTTCAAAGATAGCTGCTTATATTTCAAAGTACTAAAGGGGCATAATGTATGGAACGAGAAGTTATTTCATGGCAGCCTATCAGTTGTACTTCTTTTCATGAATCAATGTAGCCGAAAAGGCATTTCAAATATTATCGAAAAAGGTTGTATTCTGACTACAATCATCAATAAAATGAATATTTTTCTTCCTATTCCGCTTACTCAATGTTTTCGCAACTGTGGCTTATTTTTCAAATGTGATGAAATGATATAAATGTGCATGTTCTAGCCTTGTACAAGTGCAACATCTAGACTTGTACGACATCACGCCTTAGCGAGGACGATCGATTCGGCGTGAATCGAAGCAAAGCGAGCGATTCTCCGAATCGGGGCGTGACAGAAGATAAGTCTAGGCGATCGAGAATTTGTTGGAACAACTTTCGATTTAGAATGATATAGTTAGATTTGTGTATTCGTCGGATGAATGCTTGAATGGCTATGTTGGTCGACGATCGAACTAGAAATTCACCAATGGCCTTGGTGATTCGGATAGGCGATTGTGAGAATCGTGCTATGCACGAGAGAGAACAATAAGATAGTGACTTACGAGTTGTGTCGTTAGATTTGATTCACCTTGCAATTGAGCTTGCGTGAATCGAAATTATGTTCAATGTTGCGAGAATGATAAGTTGGGAATTTGGCTAGTGAATTCCTACTCGTTAGGAATCGAACGTAAAGCGTATCGGAAAGACCTTCGTGTCAAGGCGATCGTTGCCTTGAGCACCGTCGTCTTGATGTAAACTGTTATGTCGGATAGATTGTGGCCTTTGTGCAATGTCAATTTAAACTTACATCGGAAGGATTTGAGCACGGTGTCTAGGTAAGTCACCTAGCGGACGTAGTCCTGAATGTTGATACTTTTGCAAGTCAACAAAAGAGAATCATGTCGAGATAGGATACGGAGTAAAACATCATAAATTGTTGGATAGTGACGCTAAACGCAAGGCGTTGCGGAGACTTGTTGTGATCGGATGCGCGACGGCTTGACACGACGCGTAGAATTGATAGTCCCGATGAAACGTACAAAGTGAGAAATGCAATTTTGAATCGCATCATGTACCTTAACTTTTGTTGGAGGATCGCGTATGTATCAATATGCATATGCAATAGAATTGCGAGAACTTATGCTAGAGCTCAAGTCCGATCGAGAGTACGAGATGGCAAGTAATTGAGAATACGAAGTTACATATCTGCTTTGTTCCGATATCTTACAACTGAGCTTGGCTGAAATGCATATTTTGGTAGGACGCCTAAAATATGTGTATTATTCCAAACTAAGTTGTACGATCCAAACGATAGTGAGACGAGATCATGGAACGATCTAATAAAATCCTTAGAAATTTAGTATTGGTTTCGGTTCGAGGACGAACCTTGTTTTGAGTGGTATATTATATAATTCTCCGCTCCGCACGGTACATTATGCTGAGTCGTTGACTCGAAGAGTTGCGTTGACCCGATTACATATCGATGCGAATCGATACAAAGTGTTAAGTTGTCCCAAGCAATGCATCGAACTAAGTCGATACGAAGAGTTGCCTTGTCCCAAAGAATGCATCGAGTGAATCGATGCGAAGCGCCGCGTTGCCTCGAAGGATAAGTGCGTTGAGACGGCTCGAAGATTCTAAGAAATCGAATCGACCAAGGCGCAAGTCCGAATCGATGCAAGTATTGATTTTAGTTAGTTTCGTGTGCAGGCTATACGTTTACGCTGAAATGTTAGAGGTCGATCTTTTGCCTTATTCAGTAAGGGGTCCGCGAAAGCAAATCGTCGTCTTGCGACGGACTGAGGCGTAGGCACGGTAAGCCAAAACGGACGTATAATTCAATGAAGCACGAAGTGCTCGAATGGCTAAGTCAGGAGAGTTGCCCGTACAACAAAGTTATGAAATCGAGCCGCAACGGCTCGACGAAACAACAACGGCGGATCGACTCAAGGTGGGGGGACATTAACTCTCTTTCTTACTCCATAATGTTTAAGTAAAATACATATCATTGAATGCTGAGTTAACCTATCAACGCCACGGGCGTGGCTCGATAGAAAGATAAACGTAGTGCGTGTCGAACACTAGATAGAACAATTGAAATGAATCGTACGGCAAACGTACGAGTCGCTATGGAACATTGGATATCGCAAAGGCGAGCGCCTCGGTGCGCAAGCCATAAGAACACTGGATAACTGTATCGACGAGTGCACCAGTGCATAAGTCATTCCGTGCCCCGTGTACGAGTTAGCATGCTAGAACATTGAAAGACTATATCGGTACGAGTGCCTCAGTACACGAGCGATAGAATATTGAATACCTTATCGAGGCGTGCCTCAGTTGCACGAGTTGGAAGGATGGAACATAGACAAAACGCATTGAACACTAAGGCGTAGAACATGGAAATACTGTCGAAACGTGCCTACGTGCACAAGATCATAAAAGATGGCTTCGTTACGAAAGAATACAGTTGTGGCATGAATGTGGCGGAACTGTTGGATAAGACATAATGCCTCGAAAGGTGTTCGGGACCTTCGGGTCGTTCGGTTGACGAACATTGAGTTGAGGTATAATGCCATTGAACATTGAAACGTATGAAACGTAAGAACATAGAAAGTTAACAGAAGAAATACGAGATGATAATGCGGCATGATGTCCTTCGAAATGTTCGCGGCCTTCGGGCATTCGTTGAGGACATTCGGGCGTTGTGCCAATTGAAATAGAGATAAGCGAATTTGCTTGGTTGTATGAAAGATAAGATTCGTTGCATGGCAAATGGACTTAAAGATATAAAAGCCCGTGCATGGGTATTCCCTCGAACGCGGCGCGCCAGGGCGTTGGGACCGTTCGGCCTAGGAGGGATTCGTTTACAGTATTGTTGGTGCACTTCATTTAGATGGGTAGCGACCTTTTGGTGAATGTGATAAGCCATTTGCTGTGATTATTTTGATTGTCTCTGATATTGGTTAGCAACCGCATAGAGTTAACATCGTCTTATGTTTCGATTCGATAAATATAAGTCCATTCTAGCCCGAAAAGCTAGTGACCTTCTTATAGTTAAGGGCGATGGGTTTGGAAGTGCAAGGTATACGTATATCTTGCATGGATGGATCCGAATAGAGGGCACTTATAACATGACAGGGAAAAAGGGATAGGCGTATTCACCTTGCGTTGGTACAAGGGCGAGTGCGTCGATATTGCTAAGTTGCGCCACGAATCAAATACGAGATTGCTTGCCTGTTTACTTACACGAATTGAATAACATGCTTGCCATGCTTTACAGTCTTCGAATATGCCATGAACTCATCCTAAGGAGAACATAGAAAGAGAACTAAATTGTATGTTTGCATGAATCAATACAATACTAAATATCGGTTTGTTAAGTAGGTTTTTGATTAGTACAGCGAGGACGAAAGTACTAATCCCCCACTAGTTTGCTAGCAGGTTCAGGGATTGGTCTGCTCGCAGCGGAGCTTCGCTTGAACGCGTTGAGGCTTGGAATGCCGAAGCGTATTGAAGCGCGTGATCGCATTGACGCTCGGATATGCAACATGATTGATGTGGCCGAGATATAGAAGGCATGATGTATGGAACGATAAAATCCTTTGTGGGCAAGAGAGAACTTGAGTGTTGTAGCCAATCTGGCAAATTCTGTTGGGCTATCGAAAGCCTTTGTAATCTGATTTCGAATATCAATAAAGAGAATCGTTTCGTATACTCTGTTTTCCTTTCATTGTTAATGTTCAACTCAAAGATAACCATTTGAGAACTTGTCATCTTGTCTTGCACGAGCGTAACTCCAGGCTCGTACGGCATCACGCCCCCTGCGAGGACGGTAATTCAGGTGATTTCGGGTTGGACGTGACAGACGCCGCCGACGACGAAGCCGACGAAGACGACAAGGGCGACGAATAACAGTTGAAGACGCCATGAATTCGATCAGTGGTAAACTGACAGCAGAAGAGATGAAGGCCTTGGTTGATGATATTTTATCAAAGAGATTAACCGAGGCAACCCCACGTGTAATCCATACTGATATGGATCCGTCACCCTATAAAATGGGGAAGCTGGACAAGCTGGAGACGAAGTTGGAAGGAACGTCCAACTACTTGAAATGGTCACAGCAGGCAATGCGGACGCTGAAGGGACGAGGCTTGGTTGGCTACGTCAATGGCCAAACCAAGGCGCCAGATGATCCCTCCTCAAAGGAGTTTGCTATTTGGGAAATTGTCAAGAATATTGTGGCTGGATGGTTGACAACCTCCTTGACCGACCAGGTGTCGGGCAATGTAGAGGCGATGGAGGCTGCTGCTGATATATGGCAGACTTTGATGGATATGTACTCAGGCTCAGGAAATCCTATGTGGGTCTTCCAACTGCAGGATGAACTTGATAGGGTGGCCCGGGACGACCGTACCATCTCTGAGTATGCAGCACTGTTGAAGAAGTACTGGTCTGATCTGGATCACTATGATCCTCTTGGGATGGAAGATGCACAAGTCGAACCAGCATTTATGAAATATTTCCAAAAGTTCTTGGATTATATTTCGCGACAACGGATGATGAAGTTCTTGAAGGGTCTTAACCCTGTGTTTGAGCATAGAAGGAATGTACTCCTAGCACAGCCCATGCTTCCAACCTTAGAAGAAGCCATAGCTGCCATGGCACAAGAAGAGGCTCGATTGAAGTTGATGTCCAACAAGGGCTATTTCCAGGGGGAGTAAGCCGCTGTTGACAAGTCTGCCCTTGCCGCCTTCAATCAGCCTCCCTCTGTGGTCGGTGTTTGCCACAACTGTGGTGACTCGGAGCATTACATCAGATTTTGTCCAAAACCCCTGTACAGTCAGTCGAGTGATCGTGGACGGGGCCGCGGAGGACGTCGCGGTGGTAGAGACGGTTATGTTGGTAGAAGGGGAAAGTATTCTGGAGGACACAAAACTAATCTGGCGGAGGAAGGGGAAGAAAATCACCTGGCTGAGTTAACCCCTCTTGAGAAGGAGTTCCTCGCGAGGTTACGCAGCACGAAGCTGGATTCGGACGCCAGTCATGGGGCGTCATCTACCTCGAGGGATCACATCACTTGCTTTGTCCAAAGTAGAACAGGTATTCCTACGTGTGCTCTTGCAGCAACTGTCCACCAACTAGGTTGGATTATGGATTCTGGGGCACCTTGCTATGTCATGGGGTCCCGCGGTGAGTTCTAGGACTATACTCACCTACCGACGCCGGAGAGCATTCAGACTGCTGATGGTAACTCCAGTCCTGTCATGGGTAAAGGCACTGTTGCATGCACCCCTTCTCTCACTCTCACCAATATCTTACATGCTCCGTCTTTTCCTGTCAATCTTCTTTCTATTAGTGCCATTATTCTTGATCTTAACTGTACTGTTTCCTTTGACATTCCTACGGTGACTTTTCAGGAGAAGGGGATAGGACGACGACTAGGGACTGGCATATGGCATAAGGTGCTGTGGTACTTGGACAAGACTGGACTGGACAAAGTATTGGCATCTCTGGTAGCAGATACACCACCAGAAGATTCACGGCGCAGTGTAGAAGATGAATTGCTACTCCACCACCAGCGTGTCGGTCATTCTTCTTTTAAAATTATTAGTCGAATGTATCTGTCCTTATACCAAAGGGCTAATAAAGAGAAGTTATTTTGTAATGCATGTGAGTTGGGTAAACATACCAGAAGCACGTAAGTGAGTTCAGGAAGTAGAAGTTCAGCTACATTTGATATGATACATTCGGACGTATGGGGCCCTTGTCCTACAACCGGTATTAACGGTTTTCGATGGTTCGTCACTTTTATTGATTGTTATACTCGTGTGACATGGGTCTACCTTATGAAGAATAAAAGTGATGTCTTTGAGGCATTTCGAGACTTTCATCGCCGGGTAGAAACATAATATGGCACTAAAATTAAGTGCTTACGGTCTGACAATGGGATGGAGTATACAAATAAGAAGGTTGCTGAGTATTTATCCACTCATGGAATACTACACCAAACTTCATGTGCCTATACACCGACACAAAATGGTATGGTCGAACGAAAAAACAGACACCTGCTGGAGGTCGCACGGACGATAATGCTGGCTATGAATGTCCCGAAACACTTATGGGGGCAGGCGGTGTTAACGGCCTCTTATTTCATCAACAGATTGCCATCTCAGGTATTGGACTGGAAGGCACCGTTGGAGATGCTTACGGGTGCAACCACGTACACTGTTCCACCGAAAGTATTTGGGTGTGTATGTTTTGTCCAAGATAATAGGCCAGGAGTTGACAAACTGGATCCTAGAGCGGTTAAATACGTCTTTGTCGGGTACACGGCAACTCAGAAGGGATACGCATGTTGGAGCCCAGTTGAGCGGAAGATGTTTGTAAGCATGGACGTTACATTCAGAGAACTGGAACCATATTATGGTTCGGATGACGGTTCAGCGTTTGGTGACACACCTAACACAGAGGGTGTTAGATGTGAGGGGGAGAAAATAAGCCCATCTGTGGTGGTCGGATCGGTCCCATGCCCGGTCGTAGAAAACTGGACGAAAGGG
This sequence comes from Iris pallida, assembly GCA_029216955.1. Classification (NCBI taxonomy): domain Eukaryota; kingdom Viridiplantae; phylum Streptophyta; class Magnoliopsida; order Asparagales; family Iridaceae; genus Iris; species Iris pallida. The sequence goes on from JANAVB010014797.1 coordinate 4,472,332, forward strand.
GGAGAAAGCAGCGACTCCGATACAGAAGATGAAGAAGATACATATGTTAAACAGGGGGAGCAGCAGACAATAGAAAAAGAGCTCCAAGTCTACAGAAGGAGTCAACAGAAGTCCAGTACTGTGCATGTGCCTACTGTACCAAGTCCCTCGTCTACTCCTGCTCCAACTCTTGAAGATGTTGCCCCTGCACTGAATCAATCTGATTCTGATGCGGATCTCTCTGACTCTGATGGTATGATCTCTCCACCACCTATTGCTCCCTTAAGAAGATCTTCTCGCATCAATGCGGGTAAGGCTCCTAGTCGTTTTGATGATTATGAACATGATATTGCCAACTACCTGTCTTATTCTAATATTTCTTCGAATTATCGAGCCTTCATTGCATCATTAGACTCTACTTCGTTGCCCAAATGTTGGCAGGAAGCAAAAAAAGATCCAAGGTAGAAAGCTGCAATGATGGAAGAACTTGGGACACTGAAGAAAAATAAGACGTGGGACCTGGTTCCGTTACCCAAAGGGAAGAAAACTGTGGGATACAAATGGGTGTACACAGTAATGGAGACGTCAGAAGGAAAAGTGGAACGATACAAGGCAAGGTTGGTTGCAAAAGGATACACACAATCATATGGCATCGACTATGATGAGACGTTTGCTCCAGTAGCAAAAATGAGCACCGTAAGAACTCTGGTCTCCATTACAGCAAACTATGGGTGGAAGCTATACCAGTTAGATATGAAGAATGCCTTTCTCCATGGGGACCTACAAGAAGAAGTGTACATGGAACTCCCGCCAGGGTGCTACGCTACAGAATCAGACGGAGAGACATCACATGGAAAAGTGTGCAAACTAAAGAAGTCGCTATATGGACTCAAGCAATCTCCTCGAGCCTGGTTTGACAGATTCAGAAAGGCTGTTACAGGCATGGGATACCATCAAGCAAATGCAGATCATACGGTCTTTCTTCAGCATGCAAGAGGCCACATCACTATACTTGTTGTATACGTGGATGATATAGTAATCACAGGTAATGATGAAGTCGAGATCGCTAAGCTGAAGTCAAAACTCGCGAAGGAGTTTGAGGTGAAGGATTTATGAGCGATGGGGTAATTTTTAGGTATCGAGGTATGTGAAGGCGAACAAGGAATTGTTCTCTCACAGAAAAAATACGTGCTAGATCTGCTGAAGGAGATAGGGATGCTGGGATGCAAAGCAACAGTCACTCCAATTGACCAGAAGTGCAAATTGGGAGCAGAAGCATGAGAGCCAGTTGATCGTAAAAGATATCAATGACTTGTAGGGATATTGATTTATCTGGGGCACACTCTCCCTGATATCTCATTTACGGTGAGTGTAGTAAGTCGCTACATGCATGATCCAAGAACGAGTCATATGTATGCAGTGTTTCAGATCTTGAGATATCTGAAAGGGACGCCGGGGAAAGGGCTATGGTTCAAGAAGAATGGATGTATAGAAGTTGAGGGATACTGCGATGCAGACTAGGCGAGCTGCATAGAAGATAGAAGGTCTATCACGGGATATTGTGTCTTTGTAGGAGGAAACTTGGTCTCATGGAGAAGCAAGAAACAGTCAGTGGTAGCACGGTCTACAGTTGAAGCAGAATACAGAGCAATGGCTTTAGGAGTGTCGGAGTTGTTGTGGGTGAAAGCATTGCTGACAGAGTTGAAGCTGGAACAAGGGATACTGAAGATTGATCATGTTCGCTCAAAAGAACAAGTGGCAGACTGTCTGACTAAGGGTCTTAGTTCATTAAGTCTGTCGAAGCTATGTACCAAGATGAGAATGATTAATATCTATCGCCCATCTTGAGGGGGAGTGTTGAGAACTAATAAGGGACTTAGTCCCACATTGGAAAATTGTAGTATGAAGAGGAGCTAGACTCCCTATAAGTAGTGGAGTAGCCAATCAATAAAATACACAACAATTATTCTCTACAATACCAAAATCGGTGGGATTCATATCGTAGATGTAGTTATACTTTCCGTATATTGGACGATATCCGAATACTCCAAAATATACTAGAAGACACCAAAATAAGTTCCATGTCTTTGCCTCACATCCTCGATGTGTCATGCTGTATCCAAGCCCATGCAATATACAAAGGTCTTCACTAGTTTACTCTACTTTTAATTAAGATCTTTGAATTTTTGTTTTCCTCCCTATAGACCCCCGCAATGGAAACGTTGTGATTATGATTGTGTTTAAAAGGTAAATCCATTGCCCCTAGCCGAAGATGAAGGAAAAGGTAACCACCATTGCAAAAGAAAGTAAAAGGATCATGAAAGGTAATTCAAGATTCATAAATGGCCTTGAATTCACTTGTTGATGGATTTAGGTCACTTTCCCCGGATGTCCAGATAGGAAAACATGTTCCAAACCAACCAAATAACCAATAAGTACCTTTCTTAACACAACTAAATCATAAAGTCTTAGGGTGCTTTTGATTGCAAGATGAAAAATGAGTGGAAAGTAATTTAATTCCACAGACTTATTTTACTAGAAAAAAATTCTATGGAGTTTAAAATTTTCCATAATACCGGTGTTTGATTGCAATTTTTTTCTCGAGGAAAATCAAATAAATTTCCACGGAAAACTTAATTTTGGTGTTTGATTGCCTTAATTTTCCACGGAAAATAGTCAATTTTACATGGAAAATGATATTTTGTTGTTTGGTTGTACTTTTTTCTATGGAAAATTTACATTTTCCATTGAAAACTTAAATTTTCCACATCCACAATACTCAATTCAACATTATACACTTGATATAGATAATTCGGACAAACTTAGGAGACATTCAAAATGACTGTACAACAATAATCCAATACCAATTCATCCCAAATCTCCACAATCATTCAACAAACAACAACAAAAACTATATCAAATCAAACATAACATATTAAACAATACTCAACTGACAAAAAGAAGAAGGATCTTTTACCACAAATGTCCAAGTTTGCTATAGTCATTCCTTAACCATATAAAAAAATATCCAACACATCCATCGTTCTAAAATGAAATGCTAAAAAATGTCAACGGGGAGGATCCCGTCCAAGCTTAAGATAGACCCATAATCGTCGAAACTCTAGATCCGTGATCTCAAGAAAGAACTTTTTCGCCTTTTCGTCCCCCTCAAACACTTCCATCAAATCCATTACATCTCCTTGGTCGATGTTCATCTCTTTTAGCCTTTCCAAGAGTGCTTGTCCATTCACATAATTTTGTGATGCTTGTTTATCGAAAGCAAAGGCAATCATCTCGGAGGACTTTCTTCTCAAGGGCCAATGCATCATCTTCCATCGGTTTTGTAAGCTTTTGTCGTTGTGGAGGACCCCCTTACACTAACCGATGCGAATTTATTGAATGACTTGGTTGTGTTTCCTCCACATCATTTTCGCCCTCCAAGTCATCTACGGGTTCACTCATCGGAGGAAAATCATTCCCCGAGACCGCTCGATCACCTGTCGCGACATCATTACCAAATACCGTAAGCAAATCATAGTATCTAGGACATAGTTTTTCCTTCATCTTTGCTCCATCAGGTTTTTCCTGAAAGTTAGACATTCGAGAAGCAAAGTTTAAAATCTAACAAAATGAAACTCAAGTTCATGCTTTAACATACAAAAGTGCTATAATACAATTAAAAAAAATCCAAAACAAGCATAAAAATGGCATAAAACAAATAGAGGTTCCATATAAAGAGTATAAAGAACAAAATAAGTCCCTGTTACCAACTAGGTAAGGACTTGTTACTAAAAATTACTGAAAAGTAGCACCTAAAGTAAGAAACCTTGTTGTAATGTCTTCAATTCCCATCTCATTAAAACAAAACACAATCAGAGATCAACTACTCTGCTAGTGAGGAAAAGGACTCCCAACTTTGTTGCTATCACTGGCATTACATAGAACACAGGATAATGGACTAGTAGTGATGTAAGGACCTGGAGGATATTCTTGGTGGCTCACTGGTATCACTATAGTTATTGGACATTGATACATGGGAATGTATCATCAAATATAAAAAAACAAAAGAGAAAAAAACTAGCAGAATTCTTTTCCTTTACTTTCCTTTCGGCAAACATAACTGAGGCCTATCAGTCTATCCAGGATGTACAGCTGCAAGTAAAACCTATATTTTCCATTCAAGAACCAAAGTCCTAAAACCTTGCCCATTCGGAATACTCATTATGAATTCAGCAGGATGCAAACGTATGTTGTTCTTGAGCAAAATTAATTTATTCTTCAACCAGTATCAATCCAAACACGGCCATTTGAGTAGTAGTAATAGTAGTGTTGAGTTAACAGCCAAATTGGCCGCATATATATTATGTTCCAGTTGAACTCTTATAGTAGTAATATATAGTATAGTAACATTGATTTATAGATGTCCGCATAACTACACAAAACCAAAGCAGCCCAACATACTCCAAAAAAGGTCATCAGATCTTTTAATCCATAGAGCATTGTTGTTACAATAAAATAGCAACATTTTTTACTACTGTTGTTTCAAGCAAACTATACAAGACATACTAACATAGAATGTAATAAAAGTTTTACCTTAATATAAGTCTCCCAAGTGATGGGATCGGCCGAAACTCGTCCACTAGAGTCCAATCCAAAGCCGCTAATTTTGAACAATTCCGTGATCTCGTCACATTCCTTTTTTAGCGTCCTCAATCTACCCCTCACATTGTCAACACAAATTGAAATATGACAAGCTTCCTTCACTCTCTCTATAACCTGTAATAAAGCATAAAATACATCATTGGTACATCCACTTGAACATATTTCAAATGTTATTGAAAGTAAGAAAACTATAGCGTTTTAACCTTTGTAAGATCCTCGGACTTGAACCCCTTTTCGGTTCGTTTTGGTCCGGCAAGCACTATCTCAAGAAGACCATTGATTAGTACTTGATCCATATTTTCTGTCCATCTAACTTGTTTTCTTGGATTGTTTTTGACTTGGGGTACAACTTGAGATGATGTTGGAGCAATTTCTCCAATCTCGGGTTGAGAGCTTGTGGCCGTGTTAGGCCTAGGGACACGAAATATAGCTCGATTTGCTTGTCGATTTTCCATATTAAACCTGTTATAACATAACCAAATCTGATAAGCAACGATAAAATTGATACACAGTTTCAGGTAAAGTATATAAATTGAGATGATACTTATATGACAGAGCATGAAGACAGTAAAAGTATTAGTATCAGTTAAATCGAGATGATACTTATATGGCAGATCATGCTCACCTACCAAAAAGATTCATGCATTGATTGACAGAGTATTTAAAGAGAAAATTGTTCTTGAAGCATAAACCCTTCCTTTCAGCACATGGGATTGCAAAGGAGAGTATATCTATCTCATTAATTACTCATTGAATTATTTTTAAGGGACTTGGCACATTCTTTGTCCATGAGTTGTAGTGCATTTATTGGACTGTAAAACAAAAAAAAGATAGCCAAGGATATGGTCATTTGGAACTCTCCTACTGACAAGATAAAATTTGATACAGTTAAAGTATCACTATCAATTAATGCTCTAACCACCCAGTATCAGTATCAGTTATAGCATAGCCATATGAAGCTGCATAGAACAATTTGAGATGAGATGCATGACCCAACTTGTGTTCAAGTCATAAAATTTGTACAGAAAAGATATTTCATGCAGTCATGACCCATAATCCTTCCTTCAGTCTGCTACTACCATTCCATATATAGCAAATTGCAACATCAACACATAATCCAGCTGATAGTTAAAGTTTTGTTGTCACAAACAAGCAACAAAAAACTGGAATTGCAATATTACATGAAGATACTATAAAATAGGTGATAAAACATGTCTCAAACAAGTACTATAAAGTTCATTCAACTGGCACATAAGTATTGGGATTATAATCAGCCCATATATCATTAGCATTTGTAGCTCTCTTATTGGTCCACGCAGCTTCAGGTGTGACAGTGATGTGGGCATTGTCGGGGGCACCTTCGGGTACATCGACATGTGGAGGGTTAACTTCATCTTCACCTTCACTTTCGGAATTATCACCTTCTGTATATTCATCACAGAGATCATCACTGTCATCAACTCGTAAAAGTTTGTGCAAGGCACAACATGCAAGAACAATCTTCGCTTGTGTGTCAATGTCGTGGAACGGTTGGTGTCTAAGATAAGTAAATTTTTTCTTCAACAGACCAATCGTCCTCTCAACAACATTACGGAGAGATGAGTGGCGAAAGTTAAATAACTCTCTGCTATTTTGAGGAAGAAGCCCCACGATATCTCTACGATGATAACGCATACTCCGATACGGTGTGACGAATCCTGGAACCAAGGGGAACCCCTCATCGGCAATATAGTATTTACCTATTATTAGAAATAACTATTAATGCATCTAGATGTTAATATTTAAGTTGTTAAATTTATGAACAATTACGGGATGTAAAGCATACCAATTGGAACCGTTAGTCTATGTCCTTGTCGTAAAACTGCACTCCTCAACAAACGACCATCATGTGCAGACCCCTCCCAGCCAGCAAGCACGTAGGTAAACTTCATATCAAATGTGCATGCCACCAAAACGTTTTGAGATATTATTTGTTTTCTATTCCGACACCTAGGGTGTTCTGTGTTCATGCACAGGTACATTTGCAGCAATGTGAGTACCGTCGATGGCACCCACAACATCCTATAATCCACAAAAAATATTTTCTATTAATTTTAACTAAAAAAATAAAAATATAACTTTCTAATAGTAAATAAACATCTAACCTGAAAGTAATGGTACCAATCTTCGTCACCCTTATCGTAGGGGGAGTTCTGGGCATTGGCATTGATGACAACGTCCCTATAGAGTGCAAGACATGTATTTAACACCTTGTAGAAATAATGGCTCACAGTTTGGCTAGACCTAAAAAATGGTGTAAGCTCCCATCCTGCTACGATGGTCGTGGCCAATTGTGCTTAAAAATATTGCCACTTGTTCTTCAACTCGCACGAACCGGCTATCGGCTAAACCATAACCACGTAAGTGACCACATAATCGTTGGAAAGCACCAATTTTCATCCGAAGCATCTCATGGCATACCCTGTCACTCAAGCCGAACATTCGATTCAATGCTACCTCTCTCTCAGCTCTAAAATTACGATAAGGGTGCCTTGTGAGACGTCGTGTAAAATGATGGCGCATCATAGTACTATATATCACCACTGCTTGCATCATCATCGTCCAAAAGACAGCGACAAGTTACATTTGCCTCGGTACTCTCGCCATTTTGACACTAATGCAAATAACTTCATTACTAGATGAATACTCTAATTTCTACACTTCATAAGCAAATTTATATTTCGGTATTCAAATTTGTGTTTAGGTCTTGATTTTAGAATTTCAGTCAAATCAACCGTTAAGACAAGACCAAATCAAATTATACTATACCATATAATTAAATAACCCAATAAATATAGGTACTCAGTAACCATTGCTCCAGTGACTAGCAATGGTTACTGAGTATAATACAAGTGAGATCCATGTGTACTGCCAACCATTGCTCCAGTGACTAGCAAATCATAGCCGCCAGGAAGCTCACAGCGGAGGTGGTGGAGGCGTGCGACCTCCTCCTCAGGGACGACACCGGCACGTCGAGCCCTAAGTCGTCATCGACTTCGAAGGCTACTAGGCGGAACCAGACCGTCCGTCGTGAGCTCGACACAGCAAGCTTGACACATCGACACAAATTTCCAAATCGAAAGAGGATCGAAAGAAGGGAGAGATGATCGTTTCGAGCTCAGATCTAGAAAGGAGAGGTCGAGAGATGAGAGAGAAGAATACCTAGGTCGCGCGAGAGTCAGAGGGAGAGGAGAGATGAAATCTCAAGAGCAGCCGATCCAGATCGCGCGAGAATGAGAGAGAGAGGAGAAAATAAATGCATGAGTGAGAGAGAGGAGAAAAAATTCCATGGAATTTATTTCCCATGGGCTGGGCTTGTTTTCTTTTCCATAAATTTTGAAAAAAATATGGAAAATAAAAAAATGTTGGAATATAATTCCATGGAAAAAAAAAAACAATCAAACACACCACATTGGTGGAAAATTTGTCATGGAAATATTTTCCATGAAAAAAAAGCCCAATCAAACACAGCCTTAGATTCAAGAACAGAAGAATATCGCCCTAGCTTAGCTAGGGCCACCGCCTATTCACCTTGTCAAGTTACAGATGAACATCTTACTAACACTACTGCCTTACGGCAGATACAAGCTCAATAAAACAACAAAGATAGCATTGTAGCACTAACAAAGATTAGACTAGCAGTCTGTAACCTTCCTCGTGGGTAGCTTAATCGCGCAAATGACCACCAAAATTCATCGTAATCTATCTGGCTCGTCTGCCACCAAGAAGATTTTCCACACTTGTTAAAAGTAACATTATATACACCACAAAACTGAAAGAATGTAATCAACGCCAACTTGAAGCTCCACTCCAGTTTAATCAACGATGTTTTTGTCAGCACGTGGTGGTTGTTGCTTCGCTCGCATTTAATGTCTTCTGAGAGAAAAAAAAAATACAAATATTAGAGCAGCAGCCTAAAAGTTTGACACACGTTAATTACTCGTGGTAGAGAAAAGTAGCCTCCAAATGTCCAACAAGAGGTTTTGCATTGCCAGTTATTATCCAACCGCGATAAACTTGAGAATGATAGGGGCAATGAAATGAAAAGAGAGAATAACATCAAGAAGAATAAGAGTTAATGAGTGTGAACAGACCAGATCATGTGCTGCCGCTTGAGAACTTGCCTCCCCTTGGTGAGAACTGGATGGGCCAGCATGCAGAAAAGGGGGAGAAGGATTAAGTGTCGGAATTCCTGCTGCTGAAAATTCTGGTAATGAAGCAAAAGGCATGGTATGAGACAAAGGACAGTAAGCTGGAATAGTGCTGAAACCTGGCATCGGAACCATATTTGCTGCCCCCACTGGAGAAGGCATAGACACCAGCGGGGAGGGGACACTACGACCCATGCCTGTCATTCCCATTCCATAACCCATGCCCATGTGAGAGAATGGAGGGTAGTGGGGTATGTGTAAACAATGCATCGCACCAGGCGATATACATGTTGAATGGCACATACCCTTGTTACTTTGCATGATCTGAGGTCATAATAATCATATTAAAAAGTCAGTCGTTGATAGTTTATGGTGTGCAAGAATCCTCGGAAGAGGAATAGTTTCTTACCTGAACTTGTAGTTGAAGGTTCTTCACATAGGCAATAGCCTCATCCAAGAGTGTCGCTCTGTCAAGCTGCAATTCCGAGTTTCAGTTCAACTTTGAAGCATAAAGAGCTTCAGGAAATGGCATGTTTATGATCGAGTAAAATTTTAACATGCATGCTCAACTTCGTAAGAAACATCTGATTTTAAACTAGGAACACCACTTTTTCCATGTAATAGTACTATCAGTTGGCAAAAGTTGGGAAGAAAAACAAAGTTAGCAAAAGTAAGCAAATGAACCATAAAAAAATGTATCAAGCCAATGTTTACGAAATAATCTCTCCTGCTTGAATACGAGAGTATAGTTGAAGAAGTACAGAATCCAACGGTCCAAAGTGTGTCAAGCACAATTCCGATACTTTAATTTTGTGGCTAGACTAGTTAGCTAGACTAGTTAGCTTACTGCTCCATTAGTCAAATTTTCACTCATTAATCTTCACTTTTCTTCCTCAGACTCCTTAAATTCTTATCCATGATTCCAACACCTCGTTAATTGGGAAGAGAAAAAAGAACAATATATGTGCATGATTAGTATTGACCTTTAAGGCACAAATCACCAACAATTGTATTGCATCTGAAGTATAATCTGTCATCTGCTAATGAAAATCGCATATTATGGATAAATGAAGAACACGTCAAACACCAATCAACGTCAAGAATATCTGATACTCCCATACCAAATGTTATGAGAAATGGAAAGGTAATACACGAGAATAATCCAAATTGAGATTGATGTCAATACCCAAAATGTAGCAAATAGTGTGCAAGGAGATATAATTAAACTCCAGGCATATTAGATCATCGTCCAAAAGAACTTGAGATGTTATGTCGTGGGGCACAACGAAAATAAACTTTCAAGAAATCAGAGAACACCTTAGAGAAAATTCACAACCGCAAGACAAGAATTTACATGGTTCGCCAAGGCACTATCCCTGGACTGAAAACTATGTAAGTATGGAAATTCTTGGACTAGAAAGTTTGACTCGAGCGATAGCTCGAGGTATATGGTAATATAGAAATGATGTGTCATCGCATATGCTGGATAGAGATGCTTCATGATTATTTCAGTTTTGTACCATGCATTTGTGTGTAGTCTATCTATTTACGTAGTTACATAATTGTATGGTCACGAACAACTTGTATACAAGATTTTAATTTCTGGAACGAATCATCGGGGCACCGAGATCATGTCGACCTAGGAGGAACAAGGATAGTTGTGCTAACATACTAGCATGAGTGATTCGGAAATTTTCAGTAGGCTCACTACCCGCGTTGAAAGGATCGCCGTCTAACCAAGCTATGGCCTAGGATGGCTTGTGGTGCTAGTGACCTTCATGTAGTTAGACTGCATTCTAACGTTATCTACTTGCAGGCCTAATACTGGATACAGATTGAGCACTTAGCACGATTATACTTTTTATGATGGATAACGAGTATCTTATGCAGGGAACGTAGTATGACACATTCTATGTATATGAACTGATTTCGTTATAGTGATGCTATGCCTTATGAATTAACATTGTTATTTTAATCAAGAAAGGATGGTAAGTATTGAGTAAGTGCAAAACATGTTGCATTGCACATTTAAGTTATTGACACAAGCATACTATGCCATGTAGCTGATCCGAAGACAAGATTTAAAAGATCACAAATATTGCATGCACTCACTAAATGAACGTGTTACTTTTGGTTGAGTGAGCGAGAGACCACTCACCAGTACTCTTGTACTGATGACACTCCACCATATCTATGCAAGATAGAGTTTGCTTGGACGTATCGAGACGTTAGAGCTTGGTTGGCAAATGTTAGCATATCGGGCTGGAGATGATCACTTTGTATATAGAGGACATAATATATGGAATATCATCGTATTGTACTGTTTCTTGAGTTGCAAGCCTCGTGGCATATTTCATTGTATAAAAAGAGAGGTTGTAATCAAGTCGTTCTTAGCCTTGAGCAGTTGTAATCATGTTGTTATTATTAATAAAAGATTCATTTTGTATATTTTGTGTCGATTCAACTTTGCTGCTTAGAACATTCACTTGTGATGGCTTTGTATCTTTAGATGTTTATCGACAATTTTGGTATTTGTCTTGTACAAGTACAATTTAGACTTGTACGACATCACGTCCAGTAGCGACTTTCGGTCCTACAAAATCGGAACGTGGCACATGTTTCAGCTTTAGAATGACCAGGCACTACGTAAGCTAGCGAGCGTAATTGGATGGACTCGACCACCACTAATCGCTCGAGGCTGGGGTCCTAATTGAAGTCACGGCATCTCGTTCCCTTCCTATTGTTGTCTCGGTTCGTTTTACAGATGGTCGACGGTTCGAACATGCAATTATATGAATGACGGTCACCTATTTGCAAGGCATGTTGATGTATTGGCTATGAGGAGTCCCATTGTCCGGATCCTACTAGAGAAGTCATCCGATAAGAGCTGATGGAAGTCCTAAGGGATGGTACGGTGGTTGTCCCGCCCTCTATCAAGTCTTATGGAGGTGAGGGGGCTACAAATAGAAATGTTCTTTCTGATAATCTGCCTAACCTCGTGTCTCCCGGGTTGTCCACTCAGACTACAAATAGAAATGTTCTTATAAAAATATTTGTTAGAGCTGGGGCACAATTTTTCGATGGAAAACTGAAATTTCGTAACAATTGTACAAACAATCGTTATTACGTAACACTTCACAAAAGGTACGTAAGAGAAATTTCAACTAGTGCTACACTTCACAGAAGGTGCACAGAACGTAACCCTTCACAGAAGGTACGTAAGAAAAATTCTACTAGTGCAGGTGCACAGAACGTAACACTTCACAGAAGGTACATAAGAGAAATTCCACTAGTGCTACACTTCACAGAAGGTGCACAGATAGAATTCTGATAATATCAACACAAACACTTCACCGAATGTGCGCTAATAGAATCCTAATAATACCAACAAAGAAGGTGACAGGCGAAAGATGGAAAAACTCCTGCTGGGGTGAATGATCACCGTTGCTCAAAGCTTTATTCGTCCCACACGAATAGCTTCCAGGAACCAGCAAGTTCGTCGGAGAACTTGGAACACTCTTGCTCTTCTAACTCCTCGGATAAACACAAACTCTCGGATGAACACGAACTCTCGTGCAAAACTCAACGCTGGTACAATACCTCTCTTCTCTCACACAGATTCTAAACACTTGTAAACTTTCTGTCTACTACCTGTGTATCAGTTCCTTACTGTGAGAGAGAAGGAGGAGACCTTATATAGGCCCCTGCTACAACTGCCAGGTTAGCACAATGTTAGGGACGTGGTAGTAACCACCCCGAACATGGAACAACCGCTCAGAACATGCAAAGACACGTTCTGCTGCAAGTTGTGCCACTCGCGTAACCAGCGTAATTTGCACTTTACGCACACAGCCATTTTACGCAACCTGCGCACACTATGCACTCTACGCACACTGAGTACGCTGCGTACACTGCGCACTCTACGCACGCTGTGCACTCTACGCACGCTGCGCACACTGCGCGCACTGGGCTGCGTACTGGGCCAGCGTAACTGGGCTCGCGTAACGGGCCGCGTAACGTGGTCGCGCAAGTGGCTCGCGCAACGAGCGCAACTTAAGCGCACTATGCGCCTAGCGACGATGCTGAGTGCTAAGTGCAAAGTGCACCAACAAAACGCCACATTACGTCTCATGAGCCCTTGAGCCCGAGTCCGAGCCCGAGTCCGAGTCCGAGTCGCTAAGCCCCTACGGGGCTTAGCTCCTATGGAAATAAATTTCCCAAGAGCAAAAAGCATGAATGCTTTAATTATTGATTTTAGCCTTTTTTTCATTAGAAAAATAATCCCACATGGCAAACCCATGTGCACCTCCACACCACATGTGCATCTCCAATAATAGCAAAGCTAATATATAGAGATACAATCTCTTTGTTTTTTTCGATGTGGGACTAAAGCTTTCTAAAGGAAAAACCAAAACTCCAACAATCCTCCACATATCTCTATATATGGGTATAAGTGTTCCCCACAGTAAATGTCCATCATGTATTAGGAGAGATGTCGCTGACGACTTGAATCTTCCCGCATGGGTCAAAAATCATACTATAATACAAGAATGGACTAAGCCTTGAATTCTGCATCATAGTTGAAATTCTTTCCACTCACATAATGTAGTTACATGTGCTTCTGGCTACACATTAAAGGCCCTGTGCCAGCCTGGTTTCAGTGTATAATTTCGGGCGTCTACAAGTTTACCCTCAAGAGAAGGCCTGATATCTCTTTGTCCATACACTATAGGTGAGTTCATTATAAAGAGACATGGCATGAAGCGCTTTGCGCTTCCCTTGCGGTGCTACGCCGCTATGACATGGCTTAAAGCCGAGGCCTTACCCCGTACCGGGAACCTCATCGTAGTGTCATTCTACTGTAGCATGAGGCAACCGCCTCTTTGTAGTGCCAAACTACCCAGCATGAAGCCTTAGGCTCCCTTGCGGTGTTACGCCGCAACGACATGGCTTGCAAGGCCGAGCCTTTATCCCTAACCGGGTACCTCATCGTGGTGTCGTGCCACTGTAACATGAGGAATTCCTCCTCTTTGTAGTGCTGACTACATCCCTCTTTATTTTTAACATACAACATTAGGCTAACTGCCTATTTGCGGCGCTACGCCGCTGTGACTTGGCCTGCTAAGCCGAGGCTTTATCCTATTCCTGGGCAGCACCCCACATATAGGAACCTCATTGTCACGCCCCGCTTCCGTACGAGCGATCGTCCTCGCTAAGGCGTGATGCCGCACGGGCCTAGGTTGCGCCCGTGCAAGGCCAAGTCCAAAAACGGCCGATTTGAGCTAGGCCACAGAGTCGCACAGAGTATCCCCATTACAGCGGAAAGTAAATAAACACAAGTAGAAGCGAATTCGAACTCTTTATTGATATTCAAGAAGGCTACAAGCGGCGCTAGGCCGATATTACAAAACGCTCAAGCTCTCTCTCTGAAACATAAAAGGCGTGCAAAGTGGCTTACAAGATGGAATGATACATGGCGATGTTCCAATACATTATGTCCTGTATATGGTGCTCCAGCTCCTTGCAACGCTCCAAGGCTCAAGAGATAGCTCCGCGCCTTAGCACGTTCGAGGAAAGCTCCGCACCCACCGACGTTTCCTGCTTCCTGCAAGCAGACTGTGGGGTTATCAGTACATTGTTATACACTGGTGGGGAGGCTAGCTCGCCCACAACGCCATCATTACCAAACACGTTCCATTTACTTTTGTGCATCTCTATCATTCATTGTCTTTCTAATCTTGCCTTAGGATCAATTTCATGGCATATGTCATAACCTATCCCGTGTTGCCAAATTCAAGTGTCGCATGGAAATACATACACGACTTACCCATACTTACCGTCCGGCCTTCCCTGTCCAAAGTAAACCAAGTTAGACAACAGTTCATATATATTTTAACTTAACATGATACACGTAAGCATTCACTGTAAAGGGCGTGTTCCTGCCTCAGATTCTAGCGCGTCGTAGGCGTGTGTTCTTCTAACTCGTTTGCATGAAGTACTCTTTGTCATTTGGTGTGATACATTTCAAACCGTTCAGTAGGCACTTGTTCATTTAACTTAGACTACTTTGATTTCAATGCAAGGACTTGCATGTGGATAGCCACCAGCAAAGCCCACTTAATCTATATGCACCGGTCGCTGGCATGACAAGCCATTTTGGACATTTTCCCTCGGTATTTCTCAACTTAGCGTAGGGTGATGGCTGGTACACCCCGTTAAGTCTCTTGAAATACCCTGCACTTACGTCTCCCGGTGCCCAAGCCCGCACCAGGCAGCCCGTAAGCCCCGACTTTTGATTCCGCCTAGGCCGGCCACGGTATACTCCACACAACGCCCGTGCTGCAGAATCCTTCCACTACCACGGCCACGGTATACTCCACACAACGCCCGTGCCGTTTGTCCACGACCATTTCGTATTATCTTGTCATTTAACTTAACGGTTATCTCCGAGCCGTAGGCTAACCCTTAGCCATAATGCGTTATCGACCAGGTTGGCGTCCGTGCAGCGTGGGTAGCGAGCCCCGTTGCACGTCTCCGTCACACATGTCGCTAACCATTCTTTCTTTTCTTATCTTTCATTCATTCTTTCTTTTCTTTCTTTCACTTGTCCGTTTGTTCATCGATTCATTCACGTATTCATTCTTTCATTCGTTGATTCATTCATTCCCTTATTCGTTCATTCATTCATTCATACATTTTGCAACTCCTCGTGCGGGAGTCGCCTTGGCGACCCATCGGTCCCATAGTCTTTCAATGTTGCTAACTCTACTCGGAACGACTATGTCGATAGTCTTCCCGTTTCATTATTGTAACCCATTCATTGTTTGATTGTTAAACGCATAGGAAACTTGAACGTAAGCTTGTGCCGTAGCACGAGCGTGGAGCGCGGTACGATAGTTCTCATATTTTTCATATTTCTTTCCATATTCTATACAAGCATACAAGATGGGATTATTCCCTTAGCTAGGTGCGTTGAGTCATTTATTAGCATGCACGGGGTTATCGCCTAGCGATTTTCGTGATAGTGTCCGCATTGTTATGTGTCTAGGCTAAGCAAAGACGGGTTCATCGGAGCCACCCACCTTAGCGATGTTCGCATCGGCCGAGAGCGATACTCCGAGCGCGCCTTTGAAAGTCTAAGTCTGGATTCATCTTGACGGGCCAATGTAAGCCTTGCATCGATTCTTCATCAGGTCGATGCCAACTCTTCGGGTCGACGGCTCGTTTGAGTCGTTGCACTTGCCGTTTGAATCGGCGTTCCGCTAGGGCGGAGCGGGTCATTACATAATACACCACTCAAAATAAGTCTCGTCCTCGAGACTTCCTGAGTGCAGGTCATCCTACCATTCCTTAACCCGTGTCGTCGTGTTTCTTAGACAATTTCATCGAACGGCTCTATCGTTCGATGGCATCGAACCATACTTGATATCTTTTCTAAGTTCCGTGTCGCATGCGTTTAGTCGATTTTTATTGAATTGTCTTTCATTCATTTTAGAGTTGATGGTACTTATTCAATTCAAGTATTTCTTCGTCTTGGTTGCTATTTCTTCGTGTCATGGGACTGAAACGGTCGTACGAGGTTCGTTGAAATTCTCAAACACGAGAGTCGTAGGCTGAGGCAAACTCACTCATTCGTTCATGCGCATCTCAACACCCACTTGCAGCTGCATTCGAGTTCATCATATCGCTGAGTTTGGATCGTGCACGCATTCAAGGCGTCCCCCGAATACGTACATTTCAACCAAGCTTAGCGACTAGCGAAGTCGGACAAGCTACTCGTGATAGTTTTGATTTGCCGATCGTTTTGCTAACTTCGAATTAAAACCGAACTCATGTGTGTATCACATATCATTTATCTCGGTCCTCGAGATGATCCGATTCGCTTCTCAAGCGCTCTTGTCAACGAAATCAATACGATTTCTTCTTAGCGGAGTCGGCCAAGTCTAAGTAATTCCCGTCCGATTCGAGACCAAGTATTGCACTATCATCGAGTACGTCTTCCGACCAATGATTCAATTCGTTATTTCAACTTTACTTGCGCATCATCCATTCCTATCATTCCCATCATTTGGGGCCATTCTCGTTGTCGTTCACTCACACTCCTAATTTCCCGTCCTACTCTAAGTCTTGTTGCCCCAAGTCTATCGTCCGTCCAGACGATACTCTAATATCAATCGCACAGGTTCAATCACTCGGTATAGGGTCGTCCGCCTATCCGCTAGGTTATTTCTTTTCGAGGCTAAGTCAATGTCAGGATTGGAATCACAGTTCCCCAACAATAATGCCAACACTGACCCCAATCCGAGGGTCAAACCAAAGTCGGTAGTACGGGGTTCTCTACCCAAGCTCGCGTCACTCAGATTTCTAAACATCGAGCACGATCACCTATTCGCATCAACGTATTCGTTGCGCATATTCGAATCCATTAAATCACCTAATCGACATACTTCACATATCCATTCTAACCAATTCATGTATTCGATTACGAGGTCATCCAGCTCGACAATACATTGCGTCCCAATCTCATGCGAGTCCGTTTATCCACGGCGGTTCATGAATCACCATGCAACGCTCCCGCGGAATAATCATTCTCATCGGGGCGTAACTCTTGTTTGCGTCTAGACTAATTCATTCTCGATACGCGGATTGGACCTACGCAATCCTCAAATTCGATCGTCATGTACGCTAAGTCATTTTCGAGTCCACCTTCGCGTCAAACCACAAGTCGAAGCACACAAATTGCCACGCTATGCTAGTTCAATCACCCCCGCTGTATGAATCACCATACTAGCGCTCACGCGGAGTGATCGCCCTAATCAGCGCGACGCATGTGCGAGGCTGGAGTTGCGCTCGCATAAGACAAGAATATCGACGTTGGGGTTATCGTCGAAGCAATCCAAACATTTCATTTTCATCCAAGCCGAGATCTCTATTTGATAGTCCGACCGTCATTCATTCAACTAGAAAATCCTCGAGCCAAGTCAATCTTTTCCTCGACACATTTTTTTTTAACATCCCGAGTATAGCATCCAACGGAACAATGACATTTGCACGATCGTCATTCGCCGAGTCAGAGTACCCCCGAGTTATCGCATATCGATCTTTGATACGCCTCAATACCATCGACGATATGCGTAACCTGACGATCTTCCTTTGCAACCGATTTCGAGTCGTGCGTTGATGCTGTTGTCCGAGTTGGATATTCCACAATTTCATTTAATATTCAAGATCAAGTTCAACTGCTATACCTCAAGCTAGTTTCAAGACCGTTGTTCAAACTCAAGTCACAATTCATTTGAATCGATCCGAAATCGTACGCGCGATCCTCTAAGTTTCCTCGATCAAGACCATTCATTTTCATTCATCGTTCCGAACCATTTCCTAATTCGCGTTGCCCATTGACAAGTTGTCCAGCGACTTCTCGTTCGGGACTTTTGAAGTCACGACCAACTAAGCGTGACACGTTCTAAGGTTTTGCGCGATCGCATCGCTTGCCGACATACTCGTACGTTCCGTAAATCCTTTAGTTTCGCTCGAACAATTTCTATGACGTCCATACACCACTCAGGGTTCGAGCCACTCGACTAGTCGTCGACACTCATTCTTATTCTTCTCCGAACCTATCACATACACCACTCGGATTCAAGCCATACGATCTACTCCTCAATCATGTTCGCGTCATGCGCTAAGACATCCTTCAGATTTGTTCGACGAATCTCTAGCGTAATCGCTCACGTCGCCTCGACGTACAAAGTCGTTCATGCAAATCCTCAAAAATCCAATAAATCTTCCGTGCACGCCTAAGCGTTAGTTTGATAGCGTTCCTATCGATATGCACTCTAAGTGTATTTCCGTTTCCGACCGAGCGGTACTTGATATCGCTCGCAACTCGATTGCACCAGAAGTCGAGGTGCGCGACCCGCGGACTAAGTTGTACCGCATAACCATCCCGTGCGGACTATATTCAAGTTTGCACGCTCACTTGCTAGGTCGACGCAAGACTAGTCAGGCACGCACGCGACATGTTAACTTAGCATGTGTTCTCTATCGAGTCAAGTTTAACATCGTTCGGCATTGTTAGCGTAAGGTTATTCAAGCACGCACTGCGTTTTTGCTAACTCTTAGCATCGGTTCCTTCCAACTCAAGTCCGTCGTGGTGGCACAAAGGCCTTCGCCTATAGATCCCGTCCAACCGAGTACTCGTACGAGCTTTCGAAAATATTAGACTTATTGTATGGAACATCCCAAGGCACAACGAGAGAGAGCGTATACTTCTTTATTTCCAACGAGCTTTCAAAACTGAGAAATCGACGTGAAGTCCAAGGACGTAAAGCCGTGCTCTGATACCAATCTGTCACGTCCCGCTCCCGTACGAGCGATCGTCCTCGCTAAGGCGTGATGCCGCACGGGCCTAGGTTGCGCCCGTGCAAGGCTAAGTCAAAAAACGGCCGATTTGAGCTAGGCCACAAAGTCGCACAGAGTATCCCCATTGCAGCGGAAAGTAAATAAACACAAGTAGAAGCGAATTCGAACTCTTTATTGATATTCAAGAAGGTTACAAGCGGCGCTAGGCCGATATTACAAAACGCTCAAGCTCTCTCTCTGAAACATAAAAGGCGTGCAAAGTGGCTTACAAGATGGAATGATACATGGCGATGTTCCAATACATTATGTCCTGTATATGGTGCTTCAGCTCCTTGCAACGCTCCAAGGCTCGAGAGATAGCTCCGCGCCTTAGCACGTTCGAGGAAAGCTCCGCACCCGCCGACGTTTCCTGCTTCCTGCAAGCAGACTGTGGGGTTATCAGTACATTGTTATGCACTGGTGGGGAGGCTAGCTCGCCCACAACGCCATTATTACCAAACACGTTCCATTTACTTTTGTGCATCTCTATCATTCATTGTCTTTCTAATCTTGCCTTAGGATCAATTTCATGGCATATGTCATAACCTATCCCGTGTTGCCAAATTCAAGTGTCGCATGGAAATACATACACGACTTATCCATACTTACCGTCCGGCCTTCCCTGTCCAAAGTAAACCAAGTTAGACAACAGTTCATATATATTTTAACTTAACATGATACACGTAAGCATTCACTGTAAAGGACGTGTTCCTGCCTCAGATTCTAGCGCGTCGTAGGCGTGTGTTCTTTTAACTCGTTTGCATGAAGTACTCTTTGTCATTTGGTGTGATACATTTCAAACCGTTCAGTAGGCACTTGTTCATTTAACTTAGACTACTTTGATTTCAATGCAAGGACTTGCATGTGGATAGCCACCAGCAAAGCCCACTTAATCTATATGCACCGGTCGCTGGCATGACAAGCCATTTTGGACATTTCCCCTCGGTATTTCTCAACTTAGCGTAGGGTGATGGCTGGTACACCCCGTTAAGTCTCTTGAAATACCCTGCACTTACGTCTCCCGGTGCCCAAGCCCGCACCAGGCAGCCCGTAAGCCCCGACTTTTGATTCCGCCTAGGCCGGCTACGGTATACTCCACACAACGCCCGTGCCGCAGAATCCTTCCACTACCACGGCCACGGTATACTCCACACAACGCCCGTGCCGTTTGTCCACGACCATTTCGTATTATCTTGTCATTTAACTTAACGGTTATCTCCGAGCCGTAGGCTAACCCTTAGCCATAATGCGTTATCGACCAGGTTGGCGTCCGTGCAGCGCGGGTAGCGAGCCCCGTTGCATGTGTCCGTCACACCTGTCGCTAACCATTCTTTCTTTTCTTAACTTTCATTCATTCTTTCTTTTCTTTCTTTCACTTGTCCGTTTGTTCATCGATTCATTCACGTATTCATTCTTTCATTCGTTGATTCATTCATTCACTTATTCGTTCATTCATTCATTCATACATTTTGCAACTCCTCGTACGGGAGTCGCCTTGGCGACCCATCGGTCCCATAGTCTTTCAATGTTGCTAACTCTACTCGGAACGACTATGTCGATAGTCTTCCCGTTTCATTATTGTAACCCATTCATTGTTTGATTGTTGAACGCATAGGGAACTTGAACGTAAGCTTGTGCCGTAGTACGAGCGTGGAGCGCGGTACGAGAGTTCTCATATTTTCCATATTTCTTTCCATATTCTATACAAGCATACAAGATGGGATTATTCCCTTAGCTAGGTGCGTTGAGTCATTTATTAGCATGCACGGGATTATCGCCTAGCGATTTTCGTGATAGTGTCCGCATTGTTATGTGTCTAGGCTAAGCAAAGACGGGTTCATCGGAGCCACCCACCTTAGCGATGTTCGCATCGGCCGAGCGATACTCCGAGCGCGCCTTTGAAAGTCTAAGTCTGGATTCATCTTGACGGGCCAATGTAAGCCTTGCATCGATTCTTCATCAGGTCGATGCCAACTCTTCGGGTCGACGGCTCGTTTGAGTCGTTGCACTTGCCGTTTGAATCGGCGTTCCGCTAGGGCGGAGCGGATCATTACACTCATTGTGGAGTCACCCCACTGTAGCATGGAGTTTCACTCCTTGTAGTGCTGCTCTACCGTGCTTCCTGTAAAGCACACCAGGCATTCACTCTGCCTGAGAACTCATTAAGGCAATTAAGCCAACATTCCCACAGGAACCGTTTTCCGCAGAAAACAACAGAAGACAACAGTGGTTGTAGGTCCGTAACCTCTCCATGCCCGATAGAACATGTACCCACCGTTTCTGATATTCTTCCAGTTAATGGTCCTCCCTTGAACCAAAAGCTAGATGCCTAGTAGATAAATCTTTGAACTAATAGCATTAAACTTTATGGTAGGAATACAATAACTAATATCAGAATGCCTTCAAGCCCATTTTACATGCTGAGTCATCGACCAGCTGGCGCTTGAGGCCCTTGGTGAACGGATCCGCCAGATTTTCCTGACTCCGAACATCAATCACTGCAATTACACCTCTTAATAAGATCGTGTACTGCCCTGTGCTTTAACCGCACAGTCCTCTTCTTTCCGTTGAAAAGATCATTTGATGCCACCGCCGCAGTCGCTTGGTTGTCGCAGTATATCGGTATTGCCGGTATTTGCGCCCCAACCACTGGAAGATCATACATGAGCTCCCGAAGCCATTCTGCTTCCTCGGCTGCGGTATCAAGTGCAAAGAACTCAGATTCCATGGATGACCGCGAGAGCATAGTCTGCTTCTTCGATTTCTACGATATAGCAGCTCCACCCATTGTGAAAATATATCCACCTGTGGACCTCTCGCTCTCCAAATCTGAGCACCAACTGGCATCACTGAAGCCTTCCACTACCTGCGGATCTCCGCTGTAGTACAGTGCATATGTCTGAGTCTTCTTGAGATATCTCATAACCCGTTTCACAGCCTTCCAGTGTTCAACACCAGGGTTGCTCGTGAAACGACTCAGCATTCCTATGGCAAAAGCTATGTCAGGCCTTGTGGCATTAGTAGCATACAACAAACTCCCGATTATGCTAGCATACTCCAGCTGCCTGACGCTTTCTCCTGAATTAGGCTTCAGCTTCACATCACACCTGTACGGCGTATCGATCCCTGGAAGATCCCGATACCCATAACGAGTGATCATTTTCTCAATATAATGAGACTGTGACAACGCTAGTCCAGTGTCTGTCCGGATGATCTTGATCCCTAAGATCACATCAGCTTCCCCCAAGTCCTTCATACTGAACTTGCTCGAGATGAACCTCTTTGTCTCCGTGACACAGCTCATATCCGTACCTAAGATAAGCATGTCGTCCACGTACAGACAAATGATCACACATCTTCCATCAACGAACTTCGTGTAAACACACTTGTCCGTCTCGCTGACCATGTAGCCATTTGACCTTATAACTTTGTCAAATTTCTCATGCCACATCTTGGGAGCCTGTTTAAGACCGTACAAAGATTTCACTAACTTGCAAACTTTGTCTTCAAGACCCTTGACGACAAATCCCTCTGGCTGTTGCATGTAAATCTCTTCGGTCAGCTCGCCATTTAGGAAAGCCGTTTTGACATCCATCTGATGTATCACCATCTTATGTATTGCTGCGAGAGCAATCAACATTCTGATGGTGGTCATCCGGGCTACTGGAGCATATGTGTCAAAATAGTCAATCCCCTGCTTCTGAGAAAACCCCTTGGCTACCAACCTAGCCTTGAACTTGTCAATAGTTTCGTCTGCTTTCATCTTCTTCTTGAAGATCCATTTGCATCCGATGGGTTTCGCTCCTTCAGGAAGATCAACCAACACCCAAGTGTTATTTGAGGTGATGGAATCAACTTCATTGTCAATCGCCTCCTTCCAGAAAACTGCGTCTCTGGTCTTCATCGCCTCATCATATGTAAGCGGATCTGCTTCTACATGATAGGTGACAAAGTCACTTTCGAAGTCCTTCGGCCTCCTCACACGCTTAGCTGACGGCTCAGCTTGTTCTGGTTCAACCGCTGTTTCAACAACATCTTCTTGGACCACATCTTCATTGAAGACTTCAGTTTGCTGCGCACCCTCATTGTTCTCCGGTACATCCGCAAGAACAATATTTTTGTGCCTAGCAAATTTGTCTTCAAAATATTCTGCGTCGCGAGATTCAATGATATGATTTGACTCAATATCAAGAAATCTCCGAGCATCACTCTTCTCGGCATACCCCAAGAAGATCGTCTTACTAGTCCTTGTCCCAAGCTTCTGAATCTTCAGATCTGGAAGCTTGACATACGCTAGACACCCCCACACTCGAATGACATTCAAGTTAGGTCTGACCTTGAACCAGAGTTCATGAGGAGTAACGTCTGAAGTTGCATGAGGCACTCTATTTAGAATAAAAGTTGCCGTCAATGCAGCTTCACCCCAGTAGCACTTAGGAAGGCCAGCAGTCAACAACATTGAGTTAATCATTTCTGTTAACGTTCTGTTCTTCCTCTCTGCTACTCCGTTTGATTGAGGAGAGTACGGAGCCGTAGTCTCATTGACAATTCCATATTCTTTGCAGAACGATGCGAATTCATGAGACCTGTACTCCCCACCTCGATCATTTCTTATTCTTTTGAGTTGTTGTCCAGTCTGCCGCTCAGCTTCGGCTCTGAACTCCTTGAACTTCTCGAATGCTTCGTCTTTAGCCTTCAGCAAGTAGACGAACGCATACTTAGAGAAGTCATCGATGAAGGTTATGAAATACTTCATCCCGGCCTTTGTAGAGAACTGTTTGAAGTCACAGATATCGGAGTGTACCAACTCCAGAAGATCTGTACTTTGATTAATCCAAGGAAAGGGTTTCCTTGTGATCTTCGTTTGAGCACAAACTTCACATTTCTCTACCTTACCCCCACATTTGGAGATAAGTCCTAGACTAGACATTCTGTTTATTCGTTTACAATGAACATGTCCTAGCCTATTATGCCACAACTCAAGAGTATAAGCAGAAGGAGTGACTTCATTAATTACATTAATTACATTGGACTGATTTACAAGCTGAATTTTGAACATTCCTTCGGTATAATAAGCTTTCCCGAAATATGTTTCCTTGATAGACATCACCATCTGGCCAGCATTGATGTCCATCCTGAGGCCTGCGTTGCAAAGTAGGTCTCCTGAGATCAGGTTCTTGGCGATAGCAGGTACGTGCTTCACGCCTTGAAGCGTCAGAGACTTCCCCGAAGTCAGCTTCAACACCACCGTCCCGATCCCGAGGACTTCAGCTTGTGCCTGGTTCGCCATCATAACCACTTCAGAAGTAGGTGTGTAGGTGGTGAACCACTCCTTACTGGAGCAGACATGGCAGGAGGCTCCAGTGTCTACCCACCAGTCAGAGTCAGTCCTTACCGCATCAACCTGCGCAATCATAGCAACAATGTCAGTGATCATAGATACCTTACTAGGCTCTCCTTGCTCTGATTGCTTGGACTTTGCTTTGCACTCATTCTTAAAGTGGCCTTTCTTGCCATACTTGAAGCAAGGCATTTGAGACTTTGGCTTCTTTTTCTTGATAGAAGTTCCCTTGACTTTTAGATTGTCAGGGTCCTTCTTCTTGCTGTGGGAAGCCGCCTGCTTTCCCCTTGGTTCCTTGGTATGAACCAGATTGGCGTTAGCCAATTGCTTGGACAGTGTGTCCACCTTCAGTTAAGCCCACATCTGGTCCTCAACATAGATTTCCTGCAAGAGATCTTCAAGGCTGATCTCAAGCTTCTTCCTATGCATGTTTGCATAGAACTTGCTCCACCCAGCGGGGAGCTTTGAGACAATCCCTCCAACAACAAACTTGTCGGGGAGGGACATCGCCTCGTCTTCCAGCTTCTGTCGTAGTTTCAGGAACTCCTTCACCTGCGGCAGCATAGACTTTTCGTCCTCAAAGAACCACTTGTGTAGTGCCCCGTCCCGCAAAGTCAATCGGAGGAATCGAAACGCCGACGGCGTTCGGACTTGGCCTTACAACGGCGACTCGAAGACATCGCTCAGGTGGGATAGTTTCGGTGAACTTGCCTCATCTCAGCCTTCACTTAATAATTCGTGTGTTTTCAATTTGCACAAGTAGGCTTAATGATAAAAGAGACAAATCCACATAGCTAAAGGGAATTATCCCGACGGATCGAAATCGAGTTTAGAACATGGAAAACGTCCCACGGTCTGATTAGAGTTGGTGCTCAGCGTGCTTTGAAAATGACACTCGATCCTCCGTCCCGCGGCTTGGGAGAAGGAAAAGTTGGTATTCGACACAAACGATGAGTTAGCCTAAGTCATAGGCGTCACCCGCGTAAATGCTCGATAAAGCAAGCACGTTTCCACTGCGCAAGGCTTGGCATAGCCTTGGCTCGTCCCTCGGGTTAAGTTGTAGGCTTGAGTAAGTTAGGCAAAGTTATGTCGGTCGACCTAAGTCATTCTAAGTGTCGTCCCGCTCGTTCTGCGGTTGTCAAGTCAAATAGTCCCATGATCTCACGGGACGTCATATAACGTATGACTTGGGTGATAGCGTCGCGTAAGACGTAATTTCAGTTAAAGGCACGAGCCACGGTTGGCACGATGTAAAGTTAGCCACGGTCCATGGCACTTAAGGAACACGTTTTGTTCAAGTTAAGTTGGAAGGCTACGTAGTAGTCGTTCCCTCGAGTTCAAAATAGTTCGAGGCGGTCCCTCGGTTGGGAGCCTCGCGTCCTATCCACGTTAAGGTGTTTCAAGGCGGTCCCTCGGTTGGGAGTCTCGCGTTCCTATCCACGTTAAGTATTCGAGGCGGTCCCTCGGTTGGGAGTCTCGCGTTCCTATCCACGTTGAGTATTCGAGGTGGTCCCTCGGTTGGTAGTCTCGCGTTCCTATCCACGTTAAGTATTCGAGGCGGTCCCTCGGTTGGGAGTCTCGCGTTCCTATCCACGTTAAGAAGTTCGAGGTGGTCCCTCGGTTGGGAGTCTCGCGGTCCCGAGGCACGTTATGCCAAGTGTGATTCAGAGCACGAGTTGCTAAGTATAGTTCCGGTCGTACCAACAAGTAGGCCATGCATTTACGTGAGTCTAGATGTCTCGTAGGTGCGTGATCATTGGACACCTTGTCGACAAGGATTTCTGCCTAGACTACGCCGGGGCACCGGGCCCAGTCATCCTAGGGGGTAGACGTTATAGCAACGCATGCTTTTATTGCGTGGGTAGTCGGAGGCTTTCAACGGGGATCGCTACCTGCGCTGAAGGACCCGCCGCCTACCCGAGCTATGTCCGCGATGGCTTGTCATGCCAGTGGCCTTTCATATAGATAATTGGCGTGCTAAGCGGCGAATCCGCATGCACGGTGTCGGTCATAACAGAGAAAGTGTAAGCACGGTATGCGTTGAATGGTGAAATGTGTGCTCGGTTGCACCCAAGGTATTATAAAGTCTACGATTCGGCTATACGTAAAGACACGTGCTTCGGCACGAGATACGGCGTCGTGCTTGAGTTCCCAAAAATTGGTTCCACAGATCGGGTTAGTCGTTGCGAGTTAAGTCGAGAAGGGCCGTAGGGCAAGTTTGGTTAAGTCATGTTGAGTTTCTGGGCACGACCTCGAGATGCGAGGCATGGCCGCGTTGTCACAACACGAGTATAGGAAAGACTGAGCGAGGAGGCACTGCCTCGGTGATACGATAGTTCGAATCGAGTTCATTGCACGACCGAGTCGTTACGTCCCAGAGTATGGAACGAAAGGCAAGCACGAGACGATAAGTTGACGTTATTGGAACGAGAAGGTCTAGCGGCAAAGTATGAGTACATTATTAGTGCAAGGCACGGTGACGGTCTAGAGACACGAAATAGACCAAGGCGTCAGTCCTAAAATCGATCCTAAGGCAAGAATAAAAAGACAATCGTAAAGGGACTTGTATTGCACAAAGTAAAATAAACGTGTCGGTTTTGTATGGGTGGGCGAGGAGCTCACTCCACCAGTACAGTTGAGTACTGACACCCACACAGTTTCCATGTGCAGGTGCAGGTATAAGCTCGTGGTGCGGAGCTCGTTTGGATGCGTCGAGGCACGGAGTTCCTTGACGATTCGAAGCGTACGGCCGCATGGAATCGAAGACTTATACGGGACATAATGTATGGACATCGCCTTCCGAAGCTTCCGCTGGCTCAAGCATTATAATCGAGAGATGAGAGAGAGCAGAGTGATTTGTAATGTGAGACGAATGAATTTGAGTGATTGTAATCTCGGCCTTGTGCCCCCAATGTAACTGTTGTTTCGATATCAATAAAGAGCTTCTTTTGAATAACTTGTGTTTTGTTCTAAATTTCCGCTGCGTGTTCAATGTCTCTGCTTGGGACTTCTGTGCGACGATCCCGTCACCGTCGCTGTAATCGGCCGTTATGGAACCCGCCTTGCACGAGCGCAATCTAGGCTCGTGCGGCATCACGCCTTAGCGAGGACGATCGCTCCTACGGAAGCGGGGCGTGACATAATGGTATCAGAGCACGGCTTTACGTCCTTGGACTATCGATTGAATTCTTTAACTCCGTTGTTCCGCAAACTCTGAATTGTGCTTCCGCAACGTGATATCGTTGGTGCGCTCTCTCTCAAACGTCCCTCGGCATGTCCATACAATAAGTCTAATATTTTCGAAAGCTCGTACAAGCGTTCAATTGAACGCATCGATAGGTGATGGCCTTTGGGCCGAACGGTGCCGACCTTGAGTTGATAGAAAATGCGTAGTAAATTTAGCAAGTCGCATGCGTGCCTAACGAGTCCTACATGAGCAAATGAGCGCACAGAGTCGGAGTATAGTCCATACGGGATGGCCATGCGCACGGCCTTTTGGCTAAGTTGTGCCGCGTATCGCGCACCTCGACCTTTTGGTGCAAACGAGTCGCAACCGATATTAAGTACCGCTTGGTCAGGAACGGAGATATACTTGGAGTGTATATCGGTAGGAACGTTATCAGACTAACGCTTAGGCGTACACGGAAGATTGTTCTGGATTTTGAGGAATAGTGCGAACGACTTAGTGCGTCGATGCGACGTGAACGATTACGCTAGGAATTTGTCGAACGAATGCGAAATATGTCTTAGCGAATAACGCGAACGTGATTTGGTCTGGATTGGATGACTCGAATCCCGAGTGGTGTATGGTCCGTCTTGGAAATCATTCGAGCGAAAGATTGAGGATTGCACGAGTATGAAACGCGAAAACGATTGAGTAGGTGAAATCGGATTGAAGGAAATCGATACGGATCGTATACGAAAAGTTAGCACGGCAGGTAGATAGCGTGCATGAAAAGTTGAAATTTGAAGTTACGCAAACGACTCTGAGGATTGAAATCGATGTTGCTCGATGGTTTGAGTTAGCAAGGAATGATGCGAATTAAGGAAATATGTTAGTCGATGACTTAAAGATAGACGGATAAACGATACGTGAATTTGGGTTGAAGAAATTGATGTGGTGAACGATTCGAGGAGATTATCCAGTCGGACGATAGCATCATTCGCACGACTAAAAATTCGTTGCAAAGGAAGATCGTCAGGTTACGCATATCGTCGATGGTATTGAGGCGTATCAAAGATCGATATGCGATAACTCGGGGGCACTCTAATTCGAGGAATGATGATCGTGCTAGTGTTATTGTTCGGTTGGATGCTATACTTAGGACCTTGATTGAGACGAATGTTGGGTGAAAGAAATCGTGTTTTGATGGTTACGTTGATAACCACAACGTCGACGGTCTTATCTTGCACGAGCGCAACTCCAGCCTCGCACATGCGTTGCGTCGGATTTGGGACGATCATTCCGCGTGAGCGCTGACATGGTGATTCATGTCGCGGGAATAATCGAACTCAGAAAAATCAGGACGCGGCAACTTTGATTGTCCTGACTTGTTGGTTTGATGCGAAGTCAAATTCGAGGATGTTAGGACTTGCGATTGATGATTGAATAAACTTGAGGATTGAGTAGGTCCAATCCGCACATCGAGAATGAACTAGTCTAGACACGAACAAGAGTTACGTCCCGATGAGAATGATTATCTCGCGGGAGCGTGCATGGTGATTCGTGCCCACCGTGGATAATCGGACTCGCGTGAGATCGGAGCGTGGCATACTGTTAAGTCAGCCGACCTTGTGATCGATTACGTGAATTGGAATAGATGATTCGGAAATGTGAATTATGGTTTAGAGATGAATCGTGTTGTAGCGTGCGTGATTTGGAAGGATCGACAGGCGGATTACGTCGAACGTGTTCGAAGAGATAGACTATACGAAACGGCTTGATGAACGAACGATATTGATATGACGTAGAATTGGTTGAAACTTGAGTTATCGTAGGATGGCTTCACTGAACGATTCGGACCCTGTGCGACGAATATTGGGATGTGCATAGGAAATCGATGCTCGATGTTTAGAAATTGGAGTGATGCGAGCTTGGGTAGAAAATTCTGTACCATCGATTTGGTTTGACCTTAGGATGGGGTCAGTGTTGATATCGTTGTTTGGGAACTATGATTCCAGTACTGACGAAAAGACAGCCTAGCGGTTAGGCAGGCGTTCGAGCGCGAAGCGATAGGAGTTACGGAGGCACCACTCGCGAGTCTCGGCTAACATGCACGTATATCAGGGATGCCCGAATATGTGCACGATCCGACTCGAGTGGTGATGGCGGATTCTCTATCACGAGACTTGGCTGAAATGCATATATTTTGGGGACGCCTGGAATATGTGCACGATCCAACTAAGTGATACGTTGAATCAAGTGAGACTTGAGGAACGAAAAAGTGCCGAGGATTTTGAAATCGTGAGTTTTGAAGAAATGTTGATGGTAATGCGATCATGATTTGAGACGAGTTCGAATGTTGGTTGATCGGTTGGTGTGCCTTACGACTAAGTTAGCGATAAGCACGAGCGTGGCTCGGAAGCGAAGAAACGCGTAGGCAGAGTGTGTACGATTAAGTCTTGGCCATAGAATTGGTAGGACGGTTTGCCTTCAGGAAAGTCTCGAGGACGAGACTTGTTCTGAGTGGTGTATGTTGTAGTGCCCCGTCCCGCAAAGTCAATCGGAGGAATCGAAACGCCGACGGCGTTCGGACTTGGCCTTACAACGGCGACTCGAAGACATCGCTCAGGTGGGGTAGTTTCGGTGAACTTGCCTCATCTCAGCCTTCACTTAATAATTCGTGTGTTTTCAACTTGCACAAGTAGGCTTAATGATAAAAGAGACAAATCCACATAGCTAAAGGGAATTATCCCGACGGATCGAAATCGAGTTTAGAACATGGAAAACGTCCCACGGTCTGATTAGAGTTGGTGCTCAGCGTGCTTTGAAAATGACACTCGATCCTCCGTCCCGCGGCTTGGGAGAAGGAAAAGTTGGTATTCGACACAAACGATGAGTTAGCCTAAGTCATAGGCGTCACCCGCGTAAATGCTCGATAAAGCAAGCACGTTTCCACTGCGCAAGGCTTGGCATAGCCTTGGCTCGTCCCTCGGGTTAAGTTGTAGGCTTGAGTAAGTTAGGCAAAGTTATGCCGGTCGACCTAAGTCATTCTAAGTGCCGTCCCGCTCGTTCTGCGGTTGTCAAGTCAAATAGTCCCATGATCTCACGGGCCGTCATATAACGTATGACTTGGGTGATAGCGTCGCGTAAGACGTAATTTCAGTTAAAGGCACGAGCCACGGTTGGCACGATGTAAAGTTAGCCACGGTCCATGGCACTTAAGGAACACGTTTTGTTCACGTTAAGTTGGAAGGCTACGTAGTAGTCGTTCCCTCGAGTTCAAAATAGTTCGAGGCGGTCCCTCGGTTGGGAGCCTCGCGTCCTATCCACGTTAAGGTGTTTCGAGGCGGTCCCTCGGTTGGGAGTCTCGCGTTCCTATCCACGTTAAGTATTCGAGACGGTCCCTCGGTTGGTAGTCTCGCGTTCCTATCCACGTTGAGTATTCGAGGCGGTCCCTCGGTTGGTAGTCTCGCGTTCCTATCCACGTTAAGAAGTTCGAGACGGTCCCTCGGTTGGGAGTCTCGCGGTCCCGAGGCACGTTATGCCAAGTATGATTCAGAGCACGAGTTGCTAAGTATAGTCCCGGTCGTACCAACAAGTAGGCCATGCATTTACGTGAGTCTAGATGTCTCGTAGGTGCGTGGTCATTGGACACCTTGTCGACAAGGATTTCTGCCTAGACTGGTTATACGCCGGGGCACCGGGCCCAGTCATCCTAGGGGGTAGACGTTATAGCAACGCATGCTTTTATTGCGTGGGTAGTCGGGGGCTTTCAACGGGGATCGCTACCTGCGCTGAAGGACCCGCCGCCTACCCGAGCTATGTTCGCGATGGCTTGTTATGCCAGTGGCCTTTCATATAGATAATTGGCGTGCTAAGCGGAGAATCCGCATGCACGGTGTCGGTCATAACAGAGAAAGTGTAAGCACGGTATGCGTTGAATGATGAAATGTGTGCTCGGTTGCACCCAAGGTATTATAAAGTCTACGATTCGGCTATACGTAAAGACACGTGCTTCGGCACGAGATACGGCGTCGTGCTTGAGTTCCCAAAAATTGGTTCCACAGATCGGATTATGTCACGCCCCAGAACCAGAATACTGGAGAGCGGAGGAATGACTCAGCCAGCTACGTATTACGGGTAGATGAATACCGTATAATACGATCAATGTTGTCTAACCAGACGAGGGGGTGCATACTACATAAAAGTCTTTCTATGGTCACTTCACATCTATTGTCTCAATCATTCAAGCAAGAAACAGTAATAGAGAACATGTAAGATAAAGCAGTAAGGCGTCCCAAACGCTCAATCAAAATGTTCTTGATATCTGGCTTTACAAAACATAGCCAGATGATGAAGCAAGGTATACACAATTGTTATCAGCTGCAGTCTGACTTAATTACAATTATGCAAAAGTAAGTACAAGACAATCCGACTAACATGTCGGTGCCAAACGGCTAAGTATAAAGTAAATAACAAAACGAGCGGTGAAGTAAGGGACCCACTCGAGTCCTCCTGCGATCATTCCCCTAGTATTGACCATCTTGGAGGTAGAAGTAAGCTGGATCCTCGGGGACCGGCTCTAAATCTGGCCATGCAAAACCAGAGAGGTTAGACCTCTAATAGCAAGTACCACAAGGAAGCACGACATGAGAACTAAAACCAGTAAGTAAGAGAATATAATAATAGATCTCTGCTTTCCACTAGGATTCACATAACATCGAGACACTTCGAACCAACCTCCCAACCAAACAAGGACAGAAGTTGGCCCGTCATGTCCTGATATTCTGATCATCTCAGTTAGGCGACAGAGTAGGTACAGTACACAAACAAATTAATTTAAACGGCCAATCAATTTCTACGGCTTGCTATTGTGAGTTCCAAGTTATCCTGGAATAATGCAATAAAGATTTCTCAGTTCTTACCATGTGCGAGCAAGGCTAGTCTATCCAGTCAATCAATTGTGCCATGCATGAATTAGACGAGTCCCAGTGGGACGCCCGTCATCAATATACAATAATAATATAAGCAGATACCGCTCCCTGCCCGTGTGGCAGATTTACCGTATCTGTGGGAACCAGCCGGCCCGTCGGGTACTACTCGTCCCAAGGGGGCTGCCATGTAAGAACTCGGAAATCCATTCTCTCCATGCCATCATTTATTTTATTTAACTTAATAGTCCCTACGTTGAATGAAATCCCATGCCGTGGATCATGGTCATTCAAATGAGTACTTTTGTACGGGGTACGATATGCACAACTCTACAACGATACCCGTGCGGCTATGTTGTAGGTCTTACATAGCGTAATGCAACAATCAAATCTAACCACGAAGTAATCATGCCTTGACCATAAAGTACACATGTTGTTTTGTAAGATAAATAAATAACTAAATAAATAAATAAATAATTTGAAACCTGCATGTGCCTGTATGCCAATATTCGGGATCGGCTAATCGATTGCAATAGTTCATTACATGAACGTGTCTCATTCATTCAATTCAATAAGACGACTAGTCAGTCTCTTAGTTCCAACTAGGAACGCATGATCAATTATTAGTCAATGTCACAATCATTATCAATGGTGACAAGGCATGAAAATCAAATAGTATTCAGTGGGGTCGAGTCTATAACTCCTCAGAGTTAAGTTCCAGCCTTACTGGGTATCCATGGATCAGTCAAGACACCTGACACATTCTACATAACAATCTGTGTTATCAATATTAACCTATCATGATTTATCAAGTTCATGCAAAAAGGCGTAAGGATATAATAGAAGAATTATCATGCCGTCATTAAATGAATAAGTTATAGAACAAATAGTAACACCCAAGTTAGAAAGTCACGCCAAGTCTAGTAGGTTATACTAAGGCCAACAAGTCTAGTCGGAGTGAGCGTGAAAAGTGGTAAGAAATTCACGTTGGCACGCACAGTGTGAGCGTGAAGGGAAATTCACGCACTCAATCGTGAGCGTGAAAAGTGAGCGTGGAAAATGGGCGTGAAAGGTAAGTGTGAAAAGTGATAAGAAATTCACGCACGCATGCAAAGATGGTGCGTAACTCAAAATTCACGCTGACATGTAAGGACGTGTGCGTGACTGAAAATACACGCAGACACGTAAGAATGTGTGCGTGACTGAAAATTCACGCACGCTCGTCAAGACGTGAGCGTGACTAAAAATACACGCTGGCACGTAGGAACGTGAGCGTGACTCAAAATTCACGCTGACACGTAAGAACGTGAGCGTGACTGAAAATACACGCAGACACGTAAGAACGTGAGCGTGACTGAAAATACACGCAGACACGTAAGAACGTGTGCGTGACTGAAAATACACGCAGACACGTAAGAACGTGTGCGTGACTCAGGAACCTTCGTCCCAAGCCAGAAATGAAGTTCCCATGGTTCAGAACCCATGGACAACCGAGAATACACGCCAAGTTGGAAGATCAAACCCATGGTCAACCGAAAACACAAAAACTAGATCTGGGAGAAACAAGCCAACGAAATCAAAAATACTAAGTACTAAACTCTCTCAGGATCGTGAGAGGAAGAATAATGAACCATAAAAATGGTTCTCCAAGCAAGAAGCAAGATTGCACTTGCCTGCTGCTACTGCTGGTAGGTGGAGAAGTGATGAGAGGAAGAAGAAGAAGTAATGGTGAAGAATGAAAGTTATGAGGGGAGAGAATGAGATGGAAGCTTTAAATATGGAAGGGTGGTAGGTGGGGTTATTGGGTCGGGTCCAACCAATGCAACCCGAAAGCAAAGCAGAGGTTAAAAGCAGGAAATAAAATACAGAAATAAATGCAGGAATAAAATTAACATGAAAATTAAAGAGCAGATAATTAATTAACATAAACTTAAAGAAATTTAAATACAGGATAATATATGATAAATATTAAATAAATACATTCAAGCAATATACGTATTAAAATACGCATTCTGGGAACGGGGAGTGACAGGTTAGTCGTTGCGAGTTAAGTCGAGAAGGGCCGTAGGACAAGTTTGGTTAAGTCATGTTGAGTTTCTGGGCACGACCTCGAGATGCGAGGCATGGCCGCGTTGTCACAACACGAGTATAGGCAAGACTGAGCGAGGAGGCACTGCCTCGGTGATACGATAGTTCGAATCGAGTTCATTGCACGACCGAGTCGTTACGTCCCAGAGTATGGCACGAAAGGCAAGCACGAGACGATAAGTTGACGTTATTGGAACGAGAAGGTCTAGCGGCAAAGTATGAGTACATTATTAGTGCAAGGCACGGTGACGGTCTAGAGACACGAAATAGACCAAGGCGTCGGTCCTAAAATCGATCCTAAGGCAAGAATAGAAAGACAATCGTAAAGGGACTTGTATTGCACAAAGTAAAATAAACGTGTCGATTTTGTATGGGTGGGCGAGGAGCTCACTCTACCAGTATAGTTGAGTACTGACACCCACGCAGTTTCCATGTGCAGGTGCAGGTAGAAGCTCGTGGTGCGGAGCTCGCTTGGATGCGTCGAGGCACGGAGTTCCTTGGCGATTCGAAGCGTGCGGCCGCATGGAATCGAAGACTTATACGGGACATAATGTATGGACATCGCCTTCCGAAGCTTCCGCTGGCTCAAGCATTGTAATCGAGAGATGAGAGAGCAGAGTGATTTGTAATGTGAGACGAGTGAATTTGAGTGATTGTAATCTCGGCCTTGTGCCCCCAATGTAATTGTTGTTTCGATATCAATAAAGAGCTTCTTTTGAATAACTTGTGTTTTGTTCTAAATTTCCGCTGCGTGTTCAATGTCTCTGCTTGGGACTTCTGTGCGACGATCCCGTCACCGCCGCTGTAATCGGCCGTTATGAACCCGCCTTGCACGAGCGCAATCTAGGCTCGTGCGGCATCATGCCTTAGCGAGGACGATCGCTCATACGGGAGCGGGGCGTGACAACTTGTGATATTTTTCAACCACAAAGATTTTACTGCGGTTTTTGTCTTCTTCGTAGAGTTTTTCTAGAGACTTCCATATGTCTCTAGCGATAGTCTTCTTAGAATAGGATTCTGCAAGGGAATCTTCCATAGCATTCAGGATAAGCAGCCTGCAAATACTATTTTTCCTTCTCCATTTTGCTTGAAGTTTAGTAGCCGCGGTGATTGCGGCAGCAGATCCAACATCTGGAACAGTAGGTTCTTCCTCCAGAAGCACGTGATCTACGTCTTTGAGTTGAAGGGTGAGATATACCTTCCTCTACCAAACTTGGTAATGTTCTCCATCAAACTTTTCTAACTTGCAAAAGTCAGAATTGAAGAGTGAAACATTAACGTTTTCCATCGTAGCAATAAAGCTTTGAGATTGTTAGAGCCGTGGCACAATTTTTCGATGGAAAACTGAAATTTCGTAACAATTGTACAAACAATCGTTATTACGTAACACTTCACAAAAGGTACGTAAGAGAAATTTCAACTAGTGTTACACTTCACAGAAGGTGCACAGAACGTAACCCTTCACAGAAGGTACGTAAGAGAAATTCCACTAGTGCTACACTTCACAGAAGGTGCACAGAACGTAACACTTCACAGAAGGTACGTAAGAGAAATTTCACTAGTGCTACACTTCACAGAAGGTGCACAGATAGAATTCTGATAATATCAACGCAAACACTTCACCGAAGGTGCGCTAATAGAATCCTGATAATACCAACAAAGAAGGTGACAGGCGAAAGATGGAAAAACTCCTGCTGGGGTGAATGATCACCGTTGCTCAAAGCTTTATTCGCCCCACACGAATAGCTTCTAGGAACCAGCAAGTTCGTTGGAGAACTTGGAACACTCTTGCTCTTCTAACTCCTCGGATAAACACGAACTCTCGGATGAACACGAACTCTCGTGCAAAACTCAATGCTGGTACAATATCTCTTTTCTCTCACACAGATTCTAAACACTTGTAAACTTTCTGTCTACTACCTGTGTATCAGTTCCTTACTGTGAGAGAGAAGGAGGAGACCTTATATAGGCCCCTGCAACAACTGCCCGGTTAGCACAATGTTAGGGACGTGGTAGTAACCACCCCGAACATGGAGCAACCGCTCAGAACATGCAAAGACACGTTCTGCTGCAAGTTGTGCCACTCGCGTAACCAGCGTAATTTGCACTTTACGCACACAGCCATTTTACGCAACCTGCGCACACTACACACTGAGTACGCTGCGTACACTGCGCACACTGCGCACTCTGCGCACTCTACGCACGCTGCGCACACTGCGCGCACTGGGCTGCGTACTGGGCCAGCGTAACGCTGACATGCTAAGTGCAAAGTACGCCAACAAAACGCCACATTACGCCTCATGAGCCCTTGAGCCCGAGCCCGAGCCCGAGCCCGAGCCCGAGTCCGAGTCCGAGTCCGAGTCCGAGTCGCTAAGCCCCTACGGGGCTTAGCTCCTATGGAAATAAATTTTCCAAGAGCAAAAAGCATAAATGCTTTAATTGTTGATTTTAGCCTTTTTTCCATTAGAAAAATAACCCCACATGGCAAACCCATGTGCACCTCCACACCACATGTGCATCTCCAATAATAGCAAAGCTAATATATAGAGATACAATCTCTTTGTTTTTTCCGATGTGGGACTAAAGCTTTCTAAAGGAAAAAACCAAAACTCCAACAATATTTAGGATCATCTCAATTAGAACTATTACCAGGATCAAGTATGTGTCACAATTATGTTCAAGATATCTAGGATTGAAGAGTATAGAAGTGGAAAAAAAAAAGATGGACCTCAAGTTTACGCTCACTGGTTACCAACTTACTATAAGTTGGGGCCTAGAACATCAAAATGTAATGTACAAAGTCCAACAAAAATCAAATCTGGATAAACCAAATAATAGTTCCCACATTCTCCTCATCAATTTTACCTTGTGACAATTGGGTATGAGTTCTTGCAGAGCTTTTAACTTGTCTTTGATCTTATTCCTCCTCCTCTGTTCAAAAATCACAAATCAAACCTCAAGAATATACATAATCATAAACGAATGAAATTGCAATAGGACTCGATTTATGCTCACTCTTTCTGTCATATTGTGCATCTCCGTTGTTCGGTTACGTTTTATCTTCTGCGATGGACGGTTCTCACGATCCTCCTGAATACAAACCTAAATTTTTTAGTAAACCTGTATGCACTGCAAGTTCTCATATAAGATGATTTAGTATATATAAATTTAATGGATGCTTCTTGCTGCCATCCTTATTAACCTCTCTTAGGGCAGGATTCTGATGTAACCCTCATATTCTTTTATACTTAAAGAACACCACTGGAGCTATGTATTCTGATCATAGTTCATGGTGTTGGCGTATAACAAAAAGCAAAATCCATACCAGAACTATGTGTGCTACAGTAATCCAGA
Organism: Iris pallida; assembly: GCA_029216955.1. NCBI lineage: Eukaryota > Viridiplantae > Streptophyta > Magnoliopsida > Asparagales > Iridaceae > Iris > Iris pallida. The sequence continues at coordinate 4,510,444 of JANAVB010014797.1, forward strand.
ATTATCAATTAAGGGTCTGATACCGACACTCGCAACCATGATTCTGATATTAATCCTATATAAAGTTTGCCTCGTGCTTTTAATGCTAGCTAAAGAAGTTGATCCAAACAAAATTTTATCCATTATAATATATAGCTTATGTACAAGTGGCAAAGACTTTAACATTGTATTTGAGCAACCCATGTTTGAATCCTCTGCTACGCTTTAATCTAAAGGTGGATTTAAATAAACTACCGCTGCGGCCTGCGTGAATCCAGCTCTCTATCCAAAAAAGAACCTTCGGCCCGCAGGGACGTGTTGAATAATAAAAATATTAACCCTCAACTCTCACCAACACTCTTGTTGTACTGGTGCAACTGCAGGGACTTAAACAGCACATACAAACCCATCGAAGATGAGTTGCAACATGATTTTACCCGAGAATAAGGACATGCTACTTTCTTGTTGCCCAGGTTCCCCCTCATGTTACCCCTAACTTGGTACAAGTTAGTACTTCACCTCGCAGCAATGCCAAGTCATGTCGGCATGCTTTTACTATCCAATATTATATGAGCCCTGGAACAAAACTAAAACCTTTGTAGCAAAAATACAATAACTTAAGAGCTAGCAGCCACTTTAACTTGAAACTTAGTAAGATTTTCCATATTCATATTCTCTTCTCATATTATTCTGACATATTTTAGCGTCGGGACAATTCAATTATCTAACTCTCAGCCCTTCTCACAACTCAGCTGCAAGTTATTTTTAACATTTTATGTTTTCGGTCTATATTTTTCTGCAAATGCGTTAGTAGAAATTGGAGGCCAAATTTTAACTAGAATATGATAAATTTTACCAGGGTCCTTGGCTAACATTTATAAAAGTACAAAGCATGTGAAATGACGCACAACACCAACTAGAAATAGAAAATATATTAAGTAATAAATATTGAAAATAACATAACTAATCTACTCTTATACACCCACACAAACTGAAACCAGGTGAAAGTCCGCCCGTCTTGAGAAAGTGAGAAACTGGAGATCATCCGATGACACGGTCGGGACTTCAACAACGAAGAAATCCAAAGAAACCATCTCAAAAAATTTGTGGCCCGGGAACTAAAAAAATCATCCAAAGTAACCGCGTCTCGGAAAGATGAGAAATACCGGAAAGAAATATTGAAGTAAACTAAGACATTGAAAAGGAGAAATCCCGGTCGAAATGACCGAAAGTAGCATGGGGCTTGTAAATTTTGGAAGAAAATATTTAAAATATGTCGTAACTTGAGAGACGATAAATCCTCTAAGAAAATAGAACAAGTTGATTGAAACTCGAAAGAACGAGAAATCCCAAAATAGAATATCAAAACTAGGCCGGATTCTTGTGACAGAGAAAAATTATGGAAGAAACATCTAAGGGGATTCAGGGCTTCTAATATCAAAGAAATACCGGAAGTGAACGATAGAAAGTCATAACTTCGTGCATCAAAGAATCATGGAAGCAAGCCATAATTAAAAGTGAAGAAAGCCCTAATAAGAAGTGGGGGCGGTGGTGATTTCGGTATGATGACGACGACAATGGAAAGGACAACGGGGCGGTGGTGATTTCGGGATGATGACGACGACGACAACGACGGAGGAAAGTACAACAGCTAAGATGGAAACTCTTTGGGATGATGATGACCAATGCCAGCCCTGAGCTCATGGGGCCCGAGGAAAACTTCCAAAATAAGACTAGTGTGCAAGTCTAACACGATAACTACTACACCACAACTCTTTTGGGTGAAAATAACCCATAGTACATTCTTGTTATATTCTAGATACGCCTATATTGGTGCCCTTTTAATTTTTGGACCCTGTAATGTCGTCCAGCCTGCGCTGGGGCCAGGGCCGCCCCTAACGACGACGATAATGATGGTGGCTTCAAGATGGCAGCGGTGGCTAGGGTTTGAGAGAGGGAGAAGAGATTCTAGGGAAGAACCTAGTGATTGATATCATGTAAAAAAAATATTACAGATATGTACAATTTTGAGGCTACGTTTTGGCTGGAATACGATAAATGTTATTTTGACAAACATTTACCGAACTTTTCTTTTTGAAATGTATTGTGCATGCTAAGTTGTTAGAACCGGGGCACAATTTTCAATAGAAAACGAGATAATGAAACAATTGTAAGAACAATGTTCCAATGCAACACTTCAAGGAAGGTGCACAACCAGAGATCCTAGGAGGATTCTGGAATACGAGAATCTAAAAAGATTTCGTATACGAAGCAAACGACGAAGACACTTCTAAGAAGAAGATGCCGGCCGAATTGCTAAAGGCAACAGCAGCGATGACAGACGATAGATGAAAGTGGCCTGCTGAGGTGTTAAGAACACCAGTACTCAAACCTAGATCCGCCACACGGTCAGCTTCCAGGAACCAGCAAGTTCAAAGGAACTCTAGAACGCTCTGGTATTCTGCTCTACAACGGACTGCTGCTCAGAACGACAAGGAAGAAAAAGATTGCTAGAGGTGCTGGAACTCCAGTGGCTCGAGGAACTCTCTCTTCTCTCTTTTTGGATTTTTTCAGAAGAATAATTCTCTGTGTATATTCCGAGAGAGAAGTGAGGCCCTGAATAAATAGCCACTGCTATAATTGCTCAGATCCGCAATGTACGCCACGAAATAATGTCAGATCCACTATTTCAGGATCAGTTATCGCACATTACGGATCAGTTTGAATGACCACAGCCACCACCTGTGCGCATTGCGCTAATGAACAAGTTGCGCGCGCCTACAGCCGCATTGCGCGCACTGCGCACGCTGCAGCGCAACTGGCGCAACTTGCGCACCTGGCGCAGCTGGCACAACTTGCGCACTGGCACAACTTGCGCTGCTGGCGCAACTTGCGCAGCTGGCGCAACTTGCGCACCTTGCGCACTCGAGCACCTCGCGCATCCTGTGCACGTGCGCACCCCGCGCAACCCAGCGCACCCTGCGCGCAACCTGAGCGCGCAACTGGGTCGCGCAACGTGGCCGTGTAAGTGGCTCGCACAACTTAAGCGCACTATGTGCCTAGCGACGATGCTGACGTGCTAAGTGCAAAGTGCGCCAACAAAACGCCACATTACGTCTCATGAGCCCATGAGCCCGAGTCCGAGTCGCTAAGCCCCTACGGGACTTAGCCCTAATGGAAATTAATTTCCCAAGAGCAAAAAGCATGAATGCTTTTCTTGGAGCCTTATCCTTACCTCTTAGTAAAATTACCCACATGGTGTCCTCCTTAGGGCCACCACCCCATGTGCATATCCCAACAACACATACTCATATATATGTTGAGATAACTCATGGTGCTTTTTCAATGTGGGACTAAACTTTACAAAGCATGTTGAGAGCAAGCTCTCTTCATGTCAAGGAGCAAGAGCACCAACAATCCCCCACATATTTCATCATATATATGTGTCTAGGGTTGAGCGTTCCCTACAGTAACTGTCCATTTTACATTAGGATAGATGTCGCTGATGACTTGAATCTTCCCGCATGGGTTAAATAACAATGCGATACAAGAATAGACTATGCCTTGAATTCTACACTACAATTTTAATTCTTTCCACTCACAAAGTGTAGTTACATGTGCTTCTGGCTGCACATTAAAGGTCTTGTGCCAGCCTGGTTTCAGTGTATAATTTTGGGTGTCTACAAGTTTACCCTCAAGAGACGGCCTGATATCTCTTTTCATACACTATAGATAAATTCTTTATTAAAGAGACATGACATGAAGCCTTGCGCTTCCTTGCGGTGCTACGCCGCTATGACATGGCCTAAAGCCGAGGCATTACCCCTATCTGGGAACCTCATCGTAGTGTCATGCTACTGCAGCATGAGGTCACAACCTCTTTGTAGTGTCATTCTACCCAGCATGAAGCCTAAGGCTTCCTTGCGGTGTTACGCCGCAACGACATCGCTTGCAAGGTCGAGGTTTTATCCCTACCCGGGTTGGTGTCGTGCCACTGTAACATGGGGTCACCCTCCCCTTTGTAGTGTTGTCTACAACTCTTTAATTTCATCATACAGCATTAGGCTACCTGCCTATTTGCGGTGCTACGCCGCTATGACTTGGCTTGCAAAGTCGAGACATTACCTCTACCTGGGAACCTCATGGTGGAGTCATCCCACTGTAGCATTGAATTTTACTCCTTGTAGTGCTACGCTACCGTGCTTCCTGTAAAGCACACCAGGCATTCACTCTGCCTGAGAACTTATTAAGGCATTTAAGCCAACCTCAACACAGGATCCATTTTCTGCAGAAAATACGTAGTAGACAACAGTGGTTATGGGTTCGTAACCCTTCCATGTTCCCAAGAACAAGTACCCACTGTTACCTGATAGTTTTCCAGTCAGTGGTCCTCCCTTGAACCGAAAGTTCGATGTCTAGTAGATTTCTCTTTGAACTAATAACATAAAACTTTATGGTATGATTACAAAAACATACTATCAGAAACTTTATGGTATGATTACAAAAACATACTATCAGAATGCCTTCAACCCCATCTTCCCTTCGTGAACGGATCCGCCAGATTCTCCCGACTCCGAATATCGATTACTGCAATGACACCTCTCTTGATGAGATCGTTCACTGCCCTGTGCTTTAACCGCACAGTTCTCTTCTTTCCGTTGAAGAGATCATTTGATGCCACCGCCGCAGTCGCTTGGTTGTCGCAGTATATCGGAATTGCCGGTATCTGCGCTCCAACCACTGAAAGATCATACATGAGCTCCCGAAGCCATTCTGCTTTATCTGTTGCGGTATCAAGTGCAAAGAACTCAGATTCCATATAAGACCGCGAGAGCATAGTCTGTTTCTTCGACTTCCACGATATAGCAGCTCCACCTATTGTGAAAATAAATCCACCAGTGGACCTTTCGCTCTCCAACTCTGAGCACCAGCTGGCATCACTGAAGCCTTCTACTACCGGCGGCTCTCCGCTGAAGTGCAGTGCATGTCTGAGTCTTCTTGAGATATCTCATAACACGCTTCACAGCTTTCCAGTGCTGAACACCTGGATTACTTGTGAATCGACTCAACATTCCTACAGCGAAAGCTATGTCAGTCCTAGTGGCAGTAGTAGCGTACATCAAACTTCCGATGACGCTAGCGTACTCCAATGGCCTGACGCTTTCCTTCGAGTTTGGCTCCAGCTTCTGATCACTTCGGTATGGCGTATCAATTATGGGAAGATCATGATACACGTATCGAGTGAGCATCTTCTCAATGTAATGAGATTGTGATAGTGCCAATCCAGTGTCCGTCCGGATGATCTCGAGTCCCAAGATAACATCAACATCCCCCAAGTCCTTCATACTGAACTTTGTCGAGAGGAACTTCTTTGTCTCAGTGACACAGCTTATATCCGTACCTAGGATTAGCATGTCGTCCACGTACAGACAAACGATGACTCCTCTTCCGTCAGCAAATTTAGTATAGACACACTTGCCTGTTTCGCTGACCCTGTAGCCGTTTGATCTGATAACTTTGTCAAACTTCTCATGCCACATTTTGGGAGCTTGTTTTAAACCGTATAGAGATTTTATCAACTTACAGACTTTTGTCTTCTAGGCCTCTGACGACAAATCCTTCTGGCTGTTGCATATAAATCTCCTCGATCAGCTCGCCATTCAGGAATGCTATTTTTACATCCATCTGATGTATCACCAGTTTGTGTATTGCCACAAGGGCAATCAACAATCTGATGGTTGTCATCCGTGCTACTGGAGCATATGTGTCAAAGTAGTCGATTCCCTGTTTTTGAGAAAAAAACTTGGCCACTAGCCTGACCTTGAACTTGTCAATGGTTCCATCAGCTTTCATCTTCTTTTTGAAGATCCACTTACATCCGATGGATTTTGCTCCTTCGGGTAAATCAACTAATACCCATGTGTTATTGGAGGTAATTGAGTCAATTTCATTGTCTATTGCCTCCTTCTAGAAGACAGCATCTCTGGTCTTTATCGCCTCATCATAGGTAAGCGGATCTGCTTCCACATGATAGGTGATGAAGTCATCTCCGAAGCTCTTTGGCCTCCTTGCTCGCTTCGTCGACGGCTCAGCGAGTTCTGGTTCAATTGTTGTTTCTCCACCAACAACTTCATCTTGGACTACTGGTTCATATAAGTCCTCAGTCTCATTTGCACCTACATCATTCTCCGGAATATCTGGAAGAACAATGTTTTTGTGTCGTGCAAACTTATCTTCAAAGTATTCAGCATCGCGAGATTCGATGATATGATTTGACTCAATGTCAAGGAATCTCCGGGCATCACTCTTCTCGGCATACCCCAAGAAGATCGTCTTCGTAGTCCTTGTCCCCAGCTTCTGAATCTTCAGATCTGGGAGCTTCATAAGCCAGACACCCCCACACTCGAATGACATTCAAGTTAGGTCTGACTTTAAACCAGAGTTCATGAGGAGTTATGTCAGAAGTTGCATAAGGCACTCTATTCAGAATGAAAGTGGCCGTTAATGGAGCTTCTCCCCAGTAGCATTTTGGAAGACCTGCAGTTAGCAACATTGAGTTCATCATTTCTGTCAATGTTCGGTTCTTCCTCTCTGCTACTCTGTTAGATTGAGGAGAACACGAAGCAGTAGTCTCGCAGATGATTCCATGTTCTTTGCAGAACGATGCGAATTCATGAGATCGATATTCTCTGCCTCGATCACTTCTTAACCTCTTGAGTTGTTGTCCAGTTTGTCGTTCAGCTTCGGTCCTGAACTCCTTGAACTTCTCGAACGCTTCGTCTTTGGATTTGAGCAAATAGACGAATGCGTATTTAGAAAAGTCATCGATGAAGGTTATGAAATACTTCATCCCGGCTTTAGTAGAGAATTGCTTGAAGTCACAGATATCGGAGTGAACTAACTCCAGAAGTTCTGTGCTTCGATTGACCCGATGAAAGGGTTCGCTAGTGATCTTTGTCTGAGCACATACTTCACACTTCTCTACCTTATCCCCACATTTGGAGATAAGTCCTAGACTAGACATTTTGTTTATTCTTTTACAATGAACATGTCCTAGCCTATTATGCCACAACTCAAGAGAATAATCAGAAAGAGCAATTGCATTTATATCATTAGACTGGTTTACAAGCTGAATTTTAAACATCCCTTCGGTTTGAAAAGCCTTTCTGAAGTATGTTCCCTTCTTGGACATCACCATCTGACCAGCATTAATGTCCATCCTCAAGCCTGCGTTGCTAAGCAGGCTCTTAGAGATCAGGTTCTTGGCAATCACCGGAACATGCTTTACTCCTTGGAGCGTCAGAGTGTTCCCGGAAGTGAGTTTCAGCTCCACAGTCCCGATCCCCAGAACTTCAGCTTGGGCCTGGTTCGTCATGACAACCTTCTCAGAAGTTGGCTGGTACGTGATAAACCATTCCTTCCCAGAACAGACATGGCATGTCGCACCGGTGTCTATCCACCAGTAAGAGTTAGCCTCCACAGTTGTAACCTGAGCGATCATAGCAACGAGGTTAGAAACCAAAGAAACCTTACTAGGCTCACCTTTCTCTGATTGTTTGGACTTGGATCTGCATTCACTCTTGTAGTGGCCTTTCTTGCCACAATTGAAGCAAGTCACATGAGACTTGGACTTCTGTTGCTTGAATTGAGGACCCTTCACTTTCAGATTAGTGGAATCCTTCTTTTTGTGATGAGAAGCCACCTGCTTCCCCTTGGGCTCTCTCGTCTGCACCAGATTGACCTTGGCCAACTGTTTGGACAGAGTGTCCATCTTCTGCTGAGAACGCATCTCGTCCTCAACATGGATCTCTTGAAGGAGATCTTCCAAGCTAATATTCAGCTTCTTCCGATGCATTCTTGCATAGAATGTACTCCATCCAGCGGAAAATTTAGAGACAATCCCCCCAACAACAAACTTGTCGACGAGGGGCATTTTCTCGTCTTCTAGCTTCTGGCGCAGCTTCAAGAACTCTTTTACCTGAAACAGTATAGCCTTCTCGTCTTCGAATAGCCATTTATGGTACTTCTCGACGATGAAGATTTTCGATCTATTGTCGTCGTCTTCATACAGCTTTTCCATGGACTCCCAGATGTCCCTGGCAGAAGTATTCTTGGAGTATGACTCTGCCAGGGAGTCCTCCATTGCATTCAGAATCAATAGCCTACAAAGACTATTGTTGTCACGCCCCGATTCGATAGAATCGATAGTCGTCCCCCGGGCGTGATGCCGTGCAAGCCTAAGTTGTGCTTGCACAAGGCGGTTCATAAGGTTATCCGAAATAACAGCATATATAAGAGTACGCAGAGAAATTGAACACATTCATTTAGAGAAGGAAACTTGCATTTTCATTGATAATAAGTATATTACAGACTCGATTACAAAAGAGGCCTCGCGGGCTTACAACCGACATCGATGAGATAGACATTCCATACATTTACATCCCTTTTTACAAACATCAAAATGACTCTCTAAGACCTGGGATCGGCGAGAGTCTGTGACTCATGATGCAGTTGGGTCGGAGTCTTCAAAATATTGCAGAACTAGCCTTCGCTCTAGCAAGGCTTCAAAAGAAAGGAGCGTCGCCTTCAGTTCCTTAGCACGCTATCCTGGTCCCGAGTACCTGTTGAGAGCGAGGGTCAGCACTTTACACTTTGTGCTGGTGCGTGGCAATTTAAATCCCGTGCTCTCATTTGTTGAAGAATTCAAGTGAGCGTGCATACAAATCTTTAATGAAGTTTCTAGCCATCCTACTCAATTCAAACTTATATTTGAAGGCACAACCGTATAATGACAATAGATCTTACCCCCGGCAGAGCGTGCCGTCGTAGCGTAAACTTACCATGTTCTTCCCTATCATGTTTATATTAAAGATTCGTAATTGAGTACGTTCGTGAAGGTCACTGGCACGACAAGCCATCCTGGACATATTAGCTTGGTAGACAGGATCCTTTCAGCGCAGGTAGCGAGCCCCGTTGAAAGCCCCTGCCTACTGTGGCATGCATCCGGCATAGCTATCCGTGTTTCTTCCTAGGCCGGAACGGTCCCGTGGCCCCGGGATGCCGTCCGAAGAAACAATCGCCCTTGTCGACAAGTTGTCCATGACCGTGCTAAGTTAATTGTTATTTTAAGGCACATCTTATAGTATCGTTGCGACATTCATTTAATCGATTCATCCATCCTTAGCACGGTTCTATATGATTTTGATAACTGCAGGCACGATAATATTCTATGACAAGCATCTGTATATTCGTGTTCGTGGGACATCGTGTAGCCGTTCATTTGAAATATCATTCATGTCGTTGTATTACATCTAGCATAGCACATGTCTAGTATTGATAATGTATTAGAGAAGAGGGTCGAGGGAAGAAGGGTCAGCCACTCACCTTAGTATTTACTTGAGGCGAGAAACTGGTTGGCCGCGCTAGACGTTGCCTACGCGATCACCTGAAATCGCACAAGCAACCGATTAGAACACTGTGTTATTCAAGGAAATTCGATACGAATGCGAAGTTCGAAACGTAAGCCATGAAAACCATCGAAAACATTCACGAAAACGCATTCAGAAAACAAAGCCAAAACCAACGCAAGCGGCGTGAAAAGCAGAGCAACGGGAGGTCTCTCCCGACTCAGCCGCAGAGTCAATCCTTGAGGCGCAGCCCGCTGAATATGGGACTTGGTTCCGAAGAAGCCATTCCATAACGGGGAATGGATCTTAATTCAACCGTTCCCGTTCGATCGATTCGATCGATCCCGACCTATCGGTCCCGACCGAGTCGATAGCGACAGTGTTCCTTTCTCGCGCACCCCGTGGACGAACAACGGGGCACGATGTAGGGACGGGGCACTACACCATAACCAACTAAGAAAAAGTTTCGTCCTCGAAACTTAAGAACAGAACCTACCTCTACGAAAACATTAAAGGAAACTTCTCCTTCATCTCTGACTCGAGTTCCCATGTCGACTCTTCTGTCGCATGGTTCCTCCAAAGTACGCGGACGAGAGAGATCGCCCTATTCCGCAACAGCTTATCCTTGCGTTCTAAGATTTGAACGGGCTCTTCAACGTAGGATAAGTCGGACTTTAGCTCCAGCTGGCCAAAATCCACCACGTGGCTAGGGTCGTGCACGTACTTCCGCAGTTGGGAGACGTGGAAGACATTGTGCACACCTTCGAGCGCCGGCGGTAGGGCAATTTTATAGGCCACTGGAGCGACCCGCTCGAGTATTTCGAACGGCCCAACGAATCTCGGACTCAGCTTCCCCTTCGCGCCGAACCGAGTAACTCCTCGCATGGGCGACACCTTCAGGAACACATGATCGCCCACCTGGAACTCAAGCGGTCTTCGATGGGTATCGGCGTAGCTCTTTTGCCGACTCTGTGCAATCTTCAGTCTTTCCCGAATGAGCTTGACCTTTTCCACAGTCTGTTCCACCAGCTCCGGGCCGAGTATCTGTCGTTCCCCTACTTCATCCCAGCAAATGGACGATCTGCACTTCCGGCCGTACAAAGCTTCATACGGCGCCATTTGGATGCTGGACTGATAGCTATTGTTGTATGCAAATTCCGCCAACGGTAGGTGGACGTCCCAGCTTGATTTGAAGTCAATTGCGCAGAGCCGTAGCATGTCTTCGAGAATCTGATTAATGCGCTCCGTTTGGCCGTCGGTCTGAGGATGGTAAGCTGAGCTGAACTGCAACTTGGTACCCAGCGCCGACTGAAGGCTACTCCAGAATCGCGACATGAACCGTGAATCCCGATCAGAGACGATGGATACTGGAACTCCGTGCAGCCGTACTATCTCGTCAAGATAAATCTGCGCCAGGCGATCAACGCTCCAAGTAACTTTGATGGCAATGAAGAGCGCTGACTTGGTTAGTCGATCGACGATGACCCAGATGGCGTCGCTCCCCCGTGGTGTCTTCGGCAGGCCAACAATAAAGTCCATCGTGACATGATCCCATTTCCACTCTGGAATGGCAAGGTTCTGCATCTCCCCGCCCGGTCGTTGATGCTCAGCTTTTACCTGCTGACAGGCCATGCATTGCGACACGAAGAGCGCCACATCTCTCTTCATCCCGTGCCACCAGAAGGTCGTGCGGAGGTCCTTATACATCTTGGTACTGCCTGGATGTAATGTATATTTCGTATAATGGGCCTCCGACATTATTTCCTTTCGTAGTTCTGAATCATCCGGAACACATAGTCGGCCATTCATTCTCAGCACGCCGGTCTTGTCTTCCGCAAAGTCGGTCGCACTACCTGTTGAAATTCGCTCGCGCATTTTCTTCAGGTACGGATCATCCTTCTGAGCGGTCTTGATCTTTTCCAGCAAACTCGGCTCTAACTGCAGCTGCGCCAACCGTATATCCCTGAATCGAACCCGGAGATCGATGCCCATTTCTTCTAAATCTTGTAATAGTCTGCGGTTGATGGATAGCGAGGCAAGATATTTTCGACTCAGAGCGTCCGCCACCACATTTCCCTTGCCCGGAGTGTAGTCGATCGTCAAGTCATAGTCTTTGATCAGTTCGAGCCAGCGCCGCTGTCGTAAGTTCAACTCCTTCTGAGTGAAGAGATACTTGAGGCTCTTGTGGTCGGTATAGATCGCGCACGCCACACCATATAGATAGTGACGCCACAATTTTAACGCGAACACAATCGCCGCTAACTCCAAGTCGTGCGTAGGATAGTTCTTCTCGTGCGGCTTTAACTGTCTGGAGGCGAAGGATATCACCTTGTTTCGCTGCATGAGCACACATCCCAAGCCGTGGCCTGAAGCATCGCTGAATATCTGAAAACCCTCTGGCCCATCCGGAAGTGCGAGTATAGGTGCCGAAATTAGTCGCTGTTTTAGCTCCTGGAACGAAGCTTCACAGTCATCCGACCACTCATACACGACTCCCTTCTGAGTCAGGCGAGTCAGTGGCGATGCAATCTTCGCGAAGTCTTTCACGAAGCGTCGATAGTATCCCGCCAAACCAAGAAAGCTTCGAATCTCACTAGCAGACGCAGGCCGTTTCCAATCAGCAACAGCTTCCACTTTCTTCGGGTCGACTGCAATGCCTTCGGACGAAATGATGTGACCAAGAAAGGATACGCTGCTTAGCCAAAATTCGCACTTACTCTGCTTCGCGTACAACTCATGTTCTCGAAGTGTCTGGAGCACGGCCCGTAGATGTTCTGCATGCTACGCCCTGTCTTTCGAGTAGACGAGAATATCATCAATGAAGACTACCACAAATTTATCAAGGAAGGGTCGAAATACCCGATTCATCAGATCCATAAAGGCGGCAGGGGCGTTCGTCAGGCCGAATGGCATCACCAGGAACTCGTAGTGGCCGTAACGAGTGCGAAAGGCGGACTTTTGCACGTCGTCTGACTTGATCTTGAGTTGATGATAACCTGAGCGGAGATCAATCTTCGAAAATACCGAGGCGCCTTGCAGTTGATCGAATAAGTCGTCTATGCGGGGCAATGGGTACTTGTTCCGGATGGTGGCTTTGTTCAGCTCCCGGTAATCGACGCACAGACGCAGGGACCCATCCTTCTTCTTTACGAACAATACGGACGCTCCCCACGGTGAAACACTAGGCCGAATAAACCCTTTATCGAGTAACTCTTGTAGCTGGACCTTGAGTTCCTTCAGCTCGGCGGGAGCCATTCTGTACGGGACCTTAGAAATCGGTCGAGTATCGGGAAATGTATCGATGCTGAACTCGATCTCTCGGTCGGGGGGCATGCCGGGTAGCTCATCCGGAAACACATCAGGAAATTCTGCCACAACGTCGGTCTGACCTACGTTTGCACCATCCTGTCGCATGTCTCGGACGGACGCCAAGTAGCCTTCGCACCCAGAATGCAGCATCCTCCGAGCAGAGATTGTCGAGATCAACATGCAGGTCGACGACGCCTCACCACACGAAAAGCAGAATTCAGGCACCCCTGGAATGCGGAAGGTGACCGTCTTTCTGGCGCAGTCTATGGTTGCGTTGCACGGCCCGAGCCAATCCATTCCCAGAATGATATCGAAGTCCTTCATATCTAGGACTATCACGTCAAGACCGATCTTTTGACCGCCGATACAGATAATCCCGTCGGCACAAGCTAAATTAGTAAATATTGGTGTGCCTGAAGGTGTGCTTACGCTAAGGTCGAGGTCTAACGATATCATCGGAAATTTGTGCTCGGCGACAAAGTCCGCCGATATAAAACTATGTGAAGCACCTGAATCAAATAATACACGAGCAGGCACATTATTGAAACTAAGTATACCTGTCACGACCGTATCTGATGCAAGCACTTCATCTCGGGTCATGGCGTAGACACGGCCCTGGGCATTGGGGCGACGGTCTTGGCCATTTTACAGTGCGGGTTGAGGTGCTCGAGGCGCCGGAACTTGATTCCCCGGACGGTGCTGTGGATGCTGAGGCGTGTTCAAGTTGTTTCTTCTACGCTTCTGCATGGTAGTGACCCCTTTTTCCGCAGTAGAAACACCAGCCATTTTGAACTTGACAGTCGACGGCCAGGTGCCCGTTCCGATAACATTTGGTGCAGCGAAGAAGTCTCGGATTCTGCGCCTGAGGTTCGCCCTGGTGCCCGTTGTTCGGACGCTTGGTCACGTTATTTCCTCCCGCGTGGCTAGGGCGTTTGTGATTGTAGGTATGCACAGCGCCGGCAGCATCTGGAGGATATTGGCTTTCAAGGCGGAGGGCGTGGTTGAGAGACTCCCCCATCGTTTTGTATTGTGGAACGGACACATGGGCGTAGATGGATTGTCGTAGACCCACTTCGAACCGTCGAGCACGACTTGCCAGGGAGGGCAGGAATTCTCCAGCAAACTTGGCTAACTTGTTGAACTCTGCCGCATACTGTCGCACCGTCATGTTTCCTTGCTTTAGCTGCATGAATTCATTTTTCTTCTCTTGTCGAATGGCTATGGGGAGGTACTCGATCTCGAACGCCTCGCGGAAGGTGGCCCAAGAAATTGCCGTTGTCTCGTCGTCGCGTCTGATCGCTCGCTTTTGCACGGCCCACCAGTCGTGCGCGTTCGACCGGAGTAGAAGTTGAGCGCATGCGACTTTCTTGGACTCTTCAACGCCCAGCAGCTCGAACTTGTCTTCTAGTTCCTCTAACCAGTCAATCGCCAAGGACGGATCTTCCGTGCCGTTGAATGAAGTACGGCAACTCTTTGTGAATTTCGACACGTCGAAGTTGGAACTTCTCGGTGCTGCAGGTGTAAGCTCGGGTGCCTCCGGATCGACTTCGCTTTGTCTGACCGCAGGCTCGGTTACGGCATGGGTTGTCGCAGAGTTGTTGTTGTTGTTGGCCACCACCGTCTGAACAATCTGCTGGAGCGTATCAAGCTGCTTCTGCTGCAACTTGAATTGTGCTTCGAATCGGGCCTCGAACTGAGTTTGACGTGTCTCCGCCTGCCGTCGATGTTGCTCATTCTGGCGTTGACTCTCCTCGGCTTGTTGTTGCGCTTCCAGCATGCGCAACATCCGCTCCATGGCATCGCTTGAGGGTCCGGGCCTCGAGCTACTCGAACCGCTCGAAGCACTTTCTTCGTTCGCCGCCACGTTCACCGACGTGCCTTCTGGGATTTTGAAGGCAAAATATATTAGTCACCAAACTTATTGCGGGTGTACTCGTATGGAACGACATATCTCATCGACACGAGACCAACGATTTTTGAGACTAAAAACTCGACACTGGAGGCCAAGGATGTAAAGTCGTGCTCTGATACCATTCACGCCCCGATTCGATAGAATCGATAGTCGTCCCCCGGGCGTGATGCCGTGCAAGCCTAAGTTGCGCTTGCACAAGGCGGTTCATAAGGTTATCCGAAACAACAGCATATATAAGAGTACGCAGAGAAATTGAACACATTCATTTAGAGAAGGAAACTTGCATTTTCATTGATAATAAGTATATTACAGACTCGATTACAAAAGAGGCCTCGCGGGCTTACAACCGACATCGATGAGATAGACATTCCATACATTTACATCCCTTTTTACAAACATCAAAATGACTCTCTAAGACCTGGGATCGGCGAGAGTCTGTGACTCATGATGCAGTTGGGTCGGAGTCTTCAAAATATTGCAGAACTAGCCTTCGCTCTAGCAAGGCTTCAAAAGAAAGGAGCGTCGCCTTCAGTTCCTTAGCACGCTATCCTGGTCCCGAGTACCTGTTGAGAGCGAGGGTCAGCACTTTACACTTTGTGCTGGTGCGTGGCAATTTAAATCCCGTGCTCTCATTTGTTGAAGAATTCAAGTGAGCGTGCATACAAATCTTTAATGAAGTTTCTAGCCATCCTACTCAATTCAAACTTATATTTGAAGGCACAACCGTATAATGACAATAGATCTTACCCCCGGCAGAGCGTGCCGTCGTAGCGTAAACTTACCATGTTCTTCCCTATCATGTTTATATTAAAGATTCGTAATTGAGTACGTTCGTGAAGGTCACTGGCACGACAAGCCATCCTGGACATATAGCTTGGTAGACAGGATCCTTTCAGCGCAGGTAGCGAGCCCCGTTGAAATCCCCTGCCTACTGTGGCATGCATCCGGCATAGCTATCCGTGTTTCTTCCTAGGCCGGAACGGTCCCGTGGCCCCGGGATGCCGTCCGAAGAAACAATCGCCCTTGTCGACAAGTTGTCCATGACCGTGCTAAGTTAATTGTTATTTTAAGGCACATCTTATAGTATCGTTGCGACATTCATTTAATCGATTCATCCATCCTTAGCACGGTTCTATATGATTTTGATAACTGCAGGCACGATAATATTCTATGACAAGCATCTGTATATTCGTGTTCGTGGGACATCGTGTAGCCGTTCATTTGAAATATCATTCATGTCGTTGTATTACATCTAGCATAGCACATGTCTAGTATTGATAATGTATTAGAGAAGAGGGTCGAGGGAAGAAGGGTCAGCCACTCACCTTAGTATTTACTTGAGACGAGAAACTGGTTGGCCGCGCTAGACGTTGCCTACGCGATCACCTGAAATCGCACAAGCAACCGATTAGAACACTGTGTTATTCAAGGAAATTCGATACGAATGCGAAGTTCGAAACGTAAGCCATGAAAACCATCGAAAACATTCACGAAAACGCATTCAGAAAACAAAGCCAAAACCAACGCAAGCGGCGTGAAAAGCAGAGCAACGGGAGGTCTCTCCCGACTCAGCCGCAGAGTCAATCCTTGAGGCGCAGCCCGCTGAATATGGGACTTGGTTCCGAAGAAGCCATTCCATAACGGAGAATGGATCTTAATTCAACCGTTCCCGTTCGATCGATTCGATCGATCCCGACCTATCGGTCCCGACCGAGTCGATAGCGACAGTGTTCCTTTCTCGCGCACACCGTGGACGAACAACGGGGCACGATGTAGGGACGGGGCACTACACCATAACCAACTAAGAAAAAGTTTCGTCCTCGAAACTTAAGAACAGAACCTACCTCTACGAAAACATTAAAGGAAACTTCTCCTTCATCTCTTACTCGAGTTCCCATGTCGACTCTTCTGTCGCATGGTTCCTCCAGAGTACGCGGACGAGAGGGATCGCCCTATTCCGCAACAGCTTATCCTTGCGTTCTAAGATTTGAACGGGCTCTTCAACGTAGGATAAGTCGGACTTTAGCTCCAGCTGGCCAAAATCCACCACGTGGCTAGGGTCGTGCACGTACTTCCGCAGTTGGGAGACGTGGAAGACATTGTGCACACCTTCGAGCGCCGGCGGTAGGGCAATTTTATAGGCCACTGGAGCGACCCGCTCGAGTATTTCGAACGGCCCAACGAATCTCGGACTCAGCTTCCCCTTCGCGCCGAACCGAGTAACTCCTCGCATGGGCGACACCTTCAGGAACACATGATCGCCCACCTGGAACTCAAGCGGTCTTCGATGGGTATCGGCGTAGCTCTTTTGCCGACTCTGTGCAATCTTCAGTCTTTCCCGAATGAGCTTGACCTTTTCCACAGTCTGTTCCACCAGCTCCGGGCCGAGTATCTGTCGTTCCCCTACTTCATCCCAGCAAATGGACGATCTGCACTTCCGGCCGTACAAAGCTTCATACGGCGCCATTTGGATGCTGGACTGATAGCTATTGTTGTATGCAAATTCCGCCAACGGTAGGTGGACGTCCCAGCTTGATTTGAAGTCAATTGCGCAGAGCCGTAGCATGTCTTCGAGAATCTGATTAATGCGCTCCGTTTGGCCGTCGGTCTGAGGATGGTAAGCTGAGCTGAACTGCAACTTGGTACCCAGCGCCGACTGAAGGCTACTCCAGAATCGCGACATGAACCGTGAATCCCGATCAGAGACGATGGATACTGGAACTCTGTGCAGCCGTACTATCTCGTCAAGATAAATCTGCGCCAGGCGATCAACGCTCCAAGTAACTTTGATGGCAATGAAGTGCGCTGACTTGGTTAGTCGATCGACGATGACCCAGATGGCGTCGCTCCCCCGTGGTGTCTTCGGCAGGCCAACAATAAAGTCCATCGTGACATGATCCCATTTCCACTCTGGAATGGCAAGGTTCTGCATCTCCCCGCCCGGTCGTTGATGCTCAGCTTTTACCTGCTGACAGGCCATGCATTGCGACACGAAGAGCGCCACATCTCTCTTCATCCCGTGCCACCAGAAGGTCGTGCGAAGGTCCTTATACATCTTGGTACTGCCTGGATGTAATGTATATTTCGTATAATGGGCCTCCGACATTATTTCCTTTCGTAGTTCTGAATCATCCGGAACACATAGTCGGCCATTCATTCTCAGCACGCCGGTCTTGTCTTCCGCAAAGTCGGTCGCACTACCTGTTGAAATTCGCTCGCGCATTTTCTTCAGGTACGGATCATCCTTCTGAGCGGTCTTGATCTTTTCCAGCAAACTCGGCTCTAACTGCAGCTGCGCCAACCGTATATCCCTGAATCGAACCCGGAGATCGATGCCCATTTCTTCTAAATCTTGTAATAGTCTGCGGTTGATGGATAGCGAGGCAAGATATTTTCGACTCAGAGCGTCCGCCACCACATTTCCCTTGCCCGGAGTGTAGTCGATCGTCAAGTCATAGTCTTTGATCAGTTCGAGCCAGCGCCGCTGTCGTAAGTTCAACTCCTTCTGAGTGAAGAGATACTTGAGGCTCTTGTGGTCGGTATAGATCGCGCACGCCACACCATATAGATAGTGACGCCACAATTTTAACGCGAACACAATCGCCGCTAACTCCAAGTCGTGCGTAGGATAGTTCTTCTCGTGCGGCTTTAACTGTCTGGAGGCGAAGGATATCACCTTGTTTCGCTGCATGAGCACACATCCCAAGCCGTGGCCTGAAGCATCGCTGAATATCTGAAAACCCTCTGGCCCATCCGGAAGTGCGAGTATAGGTGCCGAAATTAGTCGCTGTTTTAGCTCCTGGAACGAAGCTTCACAGTCATCCGACCACTCATACACGACTCCCTTCTGAGTCAGGCGAGTCAGTGGCGATGCAATCTTCGCGAAGTCTTTCACGAAGCGTCGATAGTATCCCGCCAAACCAAGAAAGCTTCGAATCTCACTAGCAGACGCAGGCCGTTTCCAATCAGCAACAGCTTCCACTTTCTTCGGGTCGACTGCAATGCCTTCGGACGAAATGATGTGACCAAGAAAGGATACGCTGCTTAGCCAAAATTCGCACTTACTCTGCTTCGCGTACAACTCATGTTCTCGAAGTGTCTGGAGCACGGCCCGTAGATGTTCTGCATGCTACGCCCTGTCTTTCGAGTAGACGAGAATATCATCAATGAAGATTACCACAAATTTATCAAGGAAGGGTCGAAATACCCGATTCATCAGATCCATAAAGGCGGCAGGGGCGTTCGTCAGGCCGAATGGCATCACCAGGAACTCGTAGTGGCCGTAACGAGTGCGAAAGGCGGACTTTTGCACGTCGTCTGACTTGATCTTGAGTTGATGATAACCTGAGCGGAGATCAATCTTCGAAAATACCGAGGCGCCTTGCAGTTGATCGAATAAGTCGTCTATGCGGGGCAATGGGTACTTGTTCCGGATGGTGGCTTTGTTCAGCTCCCGGTAATCGACGCACAGACGCAGGGACCCATCCTTCTTCTTTACGAACAATACGGGCGCTCCCCACGGTGAAACACTAGGCCGAATAAACCCTTTATCGAGTAACTCTTGTAGCTGGACCTTGAGTTCCTTCAGCTCGGCGGGAGCCATTCTGTACGGGGCCTTAGAAATCGGTCGAGTATCGGGAAATGTATCGATGCTGAACTCGATCTCTCGGTCGGGGGGCATGCCGGGTAGCTCGTCCGGAAACACATCGGGGAATTCTGCCACAACGTCGGTCTGACCTACGTTTGCACCATCCTGTCGCATGTCTCGGACGGACGCCAAGTAGCCTTCGCACCCAGAATGCAGCATCCTCCGAGCAGAGATTGTCGAGATCAACATGCAGGTCGACGACGCCTCACCACACGAAAAGCAGAATTCAGGCACCCCTGAAATGCGGAAGGTGACCGTCTTTCTGGCGCAGTCTATGGTTGCGTTGCACGGCCCGAGCCAATCCATTCCCAGAATGATATCGAAGTCCTTCATATCTAGGACTATCACGTCAAGACCGATTTTTTGACCGCCGATACAGATAATCCCGTCGGCACAAGCTAAATTAGTGAATATTGGTGTGCCTGAAGGTGTGCTTACGCTAAGGTCGAGGTCTAACGATATCATCGGAAATTTGTGCTCGGCGACAAAGTCCGCCGATATAAAACTATGTGAAGCACCTGAATCAAATAATACACGAGCAGGCACATTATTGAAACTAAGTATACCTGTCACGACCGTATCTGATGCAAGCACTTCATCTCGGGTCATGGCGTAGACACGGCCCTGGGCATTGGGGCGACGGTCTTTGCCATTTTGCAGTGCGGGTTGAGGTGCTCGAGGCGCCGGAACTTGATTCCCCGGACGGTGCTGTGGATGCTGAGGCGTGTTCAAGTTGTTTCTTCTACGCTTCTGCATGGTAGTGACCCCTTTTTCCGCAGTAGAAACACCAGCCATTTTGAACTTGACAGTCGACGGCCAGGTGCCCGTTCCGATAACATTTGGTGCAGCGAAGAAGTGCGCCTGAGGTTCGCCCTGGTGCCCGTTGTTCGGACGCTTGGTCACGTTATTTCCTCCCGCGTGGCTAGGGCGTTTGTGATTGTAGGTATGCACAGCGCCGGCAGCATCTGGAGGATATTGGCTTTCAAGGCGGAGGGCGTGGTTGAGAGACTCCCCCATCGTTTTGTATTGTGGAACGGACACATGGGCGTAGATGGATTGTCGTAGACCCACTTCGAACCGTCGAGCACGACTTGCCAGGGAGGGCAGGAATTCTCCAGCAAACTTGGCTAACTTGTTGAACTCTGCCGCATACTGTCGCACCGTCATGTTTCCTTGCTTTAGCTGCATGAATTCATTTTCCTTCTCTTGTCGAATGGCTATGGGGAGGTACTCGATCTCGAACGCCTCGCGGAAGGTGGCCCAAGAAATTGCCGTTGTCTCGTCGTCGCGTCTGATCGCTCGCTTTTGCACGGCCCACCAGTCGTGCGCGTTCGACCGGAGTAGAAGTTGAGCGCATGCGACTTTCTTGGACTCTTCAACGCCCAGCAGCTCGAACTTGTCTTCTAGTTCCTCTAACCAGTTAATCGCCAAGGACGGATCTTCCGTGCCGTTGAATGAAGTACGGCAACTCTTTGTGAATTTCGACAAGTCGAAGTTGGAACTTCTCGGTGCTGCAGGTGTAAGCTCGGGTGCCTCCGGATCGACTTCGCTTTGTCTGACCGCAGGCTCGGTTACGGCATGGGTTGTCGCAGAGGAGTTGTTGTTATTGGCCACCACCGTCTGAACAATCTGCTGGAGCGTATCAAGCTGCTTCTGCTGCAACTTGAATTGTGCTTCGAATCGGGCCTCGAACTGAGTTTGACGTGTCTCCGCCTGCCGTCGATGTTGCTCATTCTGGCGTTGACTCTCCTCGGCTTGTCGTTGTTGCGCTTCCAGCATGCGCAACATCCGCTCCATGGCATCGCTTGAGGGTCCGGGCCTCGAGCTACTCGAACCGCTCGAAGCACTTTCTTCGTTCGCCGCCACGTTCACCGACGTGCCTTCTGGGATTTTGAAGGCAAAATATATTAGTCACCAAACTTATTGCGGGTGTACTCGTATGGAACGACATATCTCATCGACACGAGACCAACGATTTTTGAGACTAAAAACTCGACACTGGAGGCCAAGGATGTAAAGTCGTGCTCTGATACCATTCACGCCCCGATTCGATAGAATCGATAGTCGTCCCCCGGGCGTGATGCCGTGCAAGCCTAAGTTGCGCTTGCACAAGACGGTTCATAAGGTTATCCGAAACAACAGCATATATAAGAGTACGCAGAGAAATTGAACACATTCATTTAGAGAAGGAAACTTGCATTTTCATTGATAATAAGTATATTACAGACTCGATTACAAAAGAGGCCTCGCGGGCTTACAACCGACATCGATGAGATAGACATTCCATACATTTACATCCCTTTTTACAAACATCAAAATGACTCTCTAAGACCTGGGATCGGCGAGAGTCTGTGACTCATGATGCAGTTGGGTCGGAGTCTTCAAAATATTGCAGAACTAGCCTTCGCTCTAGCAAGGCTTCAAAAGAAAGGAGCGTCGCCTTCAGTTCCTTAGCACGCTATCCTGGTCCCGAGTACCTGTTGAGAGCGAGGGTCAGCACTTTACACTTTGTGCTGGTGCGTGGCAATTTAAATCCCGTGCTCTCATTTGTTGAAGAATTCAAGTGAGCGTGCATACAAATCTTTAATGAAGTTTCTAGCCATCCTACTCAATTCAAACTTATATTTGAAGGCACAACCGTATAATGACAATAGATCTTACCCCCGGCAGAGCGTGCCGTCGTAGCGTAAACTTACCATGTTCTTCCCTATCATGTTTATATTAAAGATTCGTAATTGAGTACGTTCGTGAAGGTCACTGGCACGACAAGCCATCCTGGACATATAGCTTGGTAGACAGGATCCTTTCAGCGCAGGTAGCGAGCCCCGTTGAAAGCCCCTGCCTACTGTGGCATGCATCCGGCATAGCTATCCGTGTTTCTTCCTAGGCCGGAACGGTCCCGTGGCCCCGGGATGCCGTCCGAAGAAACAATCGCCCTTGTCGACAAGTTGTCCATGACCGTGCTAAGTTAATTGTTATTTTAAGGCACATCTTATAGTATCGTTGCGACATTCATTTAATCGATTCATCCATCCTTAGCACGGTTCTATATGATTTTGATAACTGCAGGCACGATAATATTCTATGACAAGCATCTGTATATTCGTGTTCGTGGGACATCGTGTAGCCGTTCATTTGAAATATCATTCATGTCGTTGTATTACATCTAGCATAGCACATGTCTAGTATTGATAATGTATTAGAGAAGAGGGTCGAGGGAAGAAGGGTCAGCCACTCACCTTAGTATTTACTTGAGGCGAGAAACTGGTTGGCCGCGCTAGACGTTGCCTACGCGATCACCTGAAATCGCACAAGCAACCGATTAGAACACTGTGTTATTCAAGGAAATTCGATACGAATGCGAAGTTCGAAACGTAAGCCATGAAAACCATCGAAAACATTCACGAAAACGCATTCAGAAAACAAAGCCAAAACCAACGCAAGCGGCGTGAAAAGCAGAGCAACGGGAGGTCTCTCCCGACTCAGCCGCAGAGTCAATCCTTGAGGCGCAGCCCGCTGAATATGGGACTTGGTTCCGAAGAAGCCATTCCATAACGGGGAATGGATCTTAATTCAACCGTTCCCGTTCGATCGATTCGATCGATCCCGACCTATCGGTCCCGACCGAGTCGATAGCGACAGTGTTCCTTTCTCGCGCACCCCGTGGACGAACAACGGGACACGATGTAGGAACGGGGCACTACAATTGTCCCTTCTCTATTTGGTCAGTTTGACTTGTGCAGCAGCAATGGCATCTGCTGTACCACCTTCTGGAGTCGTCGGTCCTTCTGGAATCATTGATTCAGTCTCAATCAGCACATGACCGACGTCCACTAGTTGAAGATTGAGAGTGATTTTCCTCTTCCAGATTTGAAAGTGTTCTTCGTCGAATTTCTCAAGTTTGTTAAAGCTGGTATCGAGGAGAGGCACGAAAGTTTTCCATTGTGCTGGTCTAGCTTTGAGATTGTTAGAACCGGGGCACAATTTTCAATTGAAAACGAGAGAATGAAACAATTGTAAAAACAATGTTCCAATGCAACACTTCAAGGAAGGTGCACAACCAGAGATCCTAGGAGGATTCTGGAATACGAGAATCTAAAAAGATTTCGTATACGAAGCAAACGACGAAAACACTTCTAAGAAGAAGATGCCGGCCGAATTGCTAAAGGCAACAGCAGCGATGACAGGCGATAGATGAAAGTGGTCTGCTGGGGTGTTAAGAAAATCAGTGCTCAAAGCTAGATCCGCCACACGGTCAGCTTCCAGGAACCAGCAAGTTCAAAGGAACTCTAGAACGCTCTGGTATTCTGCTCTACAACGGACTGCTGCTCGGAACGACAAGGAAAAAAAAGATTGCTAGAGGTGCTGGAACTCCAGGAACTCTCTTCTCTCTTTCTGAAATTTTTCAGAAGAATAATTCTCTGTGTATATTCCGAGAGAGAAGTGAGGCCCTGAATATATATAGCCACTGCTATAACTGCTCAGATCCGCAATGTGCGCCACGAAATAATGTCAAATCCATTATTTCAGGATCAGTTATCGCACATTAAGGATCAGTTTGAATGAGCACAACCATCACCTGTGCGCATTGCTACATTATGCCTCATGAGCCCATGAGTCCGAGTCGCTAAGCCCCCCCAATGGAAATTAATTTCCCAAGAGGAAAAAGCATGAATGATTTTCTTGGAGCCTTATCCTTACCTCTTAGTAAAATCACCCACATGGTTCCCTCCTTAGGGTCACCACCCCATGTGCATATCCCAACAACACATACTCATATATATGTTGAGATAACTCATGGTGCTTTTCCAATGTGGGACTAAACTTTACAAAGCATGTTGAGAGCAAGCTCTCTTCATATCAAGGAGCAAGAGCACCAACATAAGTTGCATGTTATTTGGGCCCACTGCACCCCCAATTTTCACACACATCGATAGCTTTCCGTGGTTCAATTCCGAGACCGTCCGCCTAGCCACGCAGGTTATATGTATCCTTGTTGACCACAAGAGCCAGCTGAGTTCGGTTATATGGAGGAGAAAAATTTGAAATGACAACCAATCCTAACCCCCAAGAAATGGAAAAAAAAAATAATAATAATAATAATAGACACTGAAAGTAAAAAATAACTAATCTATCTACTAGTCTTAATCGAGCGACAAATTATAAAAGAGTTGGCATAAGGAAGTATTTGCATTTCCAATAATGTTGTGCGCAAACACCCATTCAAAAAAAAAAAAAAAAAAAAAAAAAAAAAAAAAAAAAAAAAAACCCACAAAATATTCTTGTTCAATTACTTGGATGCGCTTCCCGGCCGTCGTAGAAACTTTCAGCTTTCCTACTCCGCCGACCCCGGAGCTCTCCACCTCCTCCTCGCCTCCGCCTCCGCCTCCGCCCACGTTCATCGCATTGGTGACGGCAGCCGCTCCAGCCGCTGCGGTGGTGGTCCGAGCAGAGAACTCGGGCGTGAGAGGCCCGAAGAACCCCGATAAGAAGTCGCTCTCGGAGGAAGGCTGCCGGAGACCGCCGATGTGGGCGTCGGCTTCCGCGTCGGCGTGGAGGTCCCACGGGGAGAAAGGGTGTCCGCCGCTCATTCTTACTCTTCTCAGAATTGGTAGGTTGAGTTA
This sequence comes from Iris pallida, assembly GCA_029216955.1. Lineage (NCBI taxonomy): Eukaryota > Viridiplantae > Streptophyta > Magnoliopsida > Asparagales > Iridaceae > Iris > Iris pallida. The sequence continues at coordinate 4,535,323 of JANAVB010014797.1, forward strand.
TTCGAAATGGAGCTCGCTCGGGGTTCTCGGGGTTTAAATACTGAGTGGAGAGAGTGCGAGAGAGGTCCAAACTGTTGCGTTGCTCCTGCGGATGAATGAGACCTTAAATGGTACGCGTTCTTGGAGGCTTTAGGAAATGGATTTTTGGTCGCTGGGAGGGGTTGGTTGAATGCATGGTGATGTGTGTCGCCACGGCGTGATGCCAAGAAGGCATTGGACCCTTGTTGCGAAACCACCGCGGCAGACGACAGCGTTACACTCCCCCCTCCTGCTGGACATGACACATGGCACGCTTCTTTTCTCACTCCCTTTTCCATAAATCCAACCGACTGATACACCGATTGACAAGGAGTTCATTTTTGTTCACCAATCAAAATCATATTCCACTATAAATTAATTCTACAAAAAATATATAGACAATAAATTAATTCTATAAAAGAAAATATAAACTATTAAACATTACAATTGGTGAAAAATTGTGATATAAATATTTTCCATGAAAAAAGTCCAATGAAACACAACCTAAGAAAAAAAAAATTATAGAATTAATTTCGGTGTTTGATTGTCGTTATTTTTCATATTTTTCTATGGGCTGAACAGTTTTCTTTTTCACTATTTTAAAGAAAAATATAAAAAATGATAGATTTTTGAAAAATAATTCTATGAAAAATATATGCTATCAAACACTACAATTGGTGGAAAAATTTTAATGAAAATAATTTATATGGAAAAAAGCCCAATCAAACACAGCCTAAGTGAAAAAGATAAACATTAATCCTAATTTTAGTGGACAAACAAAATAAACTCAATTTGAATGTCCATCTAAATATGTAAATTATATTAATATAAATAGAATCTCATGCCATTTTTTTTTTAATTCTATTAAACTCATTTTGTATTCTTATTCTTATTTTATCTATACCGGTAATGTGCATCTACATTGCACGTTCGTAAAAAAAATATTAAAAAAATAAGTATGAATTTATTATAAAAATTATCATTCTTCGGAATTGAACTCAAACAATCAAAGAAAATGCCTCTCATCTTAACCGTTTGAGTTAGAGTTATTTAATTATAAATATATAATATTAGGTAAATATTTGGTTATTTTTTTTTAAAATAATTAGTGGAGTATTTAGGTAGTTATTTAGTTATTTTTTTATTAATTTTTTTAATTTATTTAAATGATGATATACATATAGCTTAGACGGCTCATTTTTGAGCCGTTTCTAAGCAACGTTATAATAGTAGAGATATGTTTCTTCTTAGGCCTTGTCCAATGGAAGGCTCTTTCTTTAGAAAATTTTACGATAGACCTCTTAATAGGAAGGGAAAAAAAATCTGGTTCAACTAAACTATCGAACGAGCTTTATTCGAACCGAGCTTAAGATCGAGCTCAAAAATGGTGTTTGAATTCGGTTTGATTATATGCTCGAAATGATCGAACTCGACTCAATTTAGCTCTCGAGCACGGACGAACACAAACCGAGCTGAGCCAAAACCGAACTAAAGCTATAATAAACTTGTTGTACGGTTACTCTCAAGTCTTAAAGACTTTTTGTTGAATTATTTATGCTCTTTACATCATAAATTTACCATCATATAAATAACAAAAAAAAAATTTCTAAGACAAAATTTACACACGTCCATAAAAATATCACATATTAGAAAAAGTTCTAATACGAGAAATCGAACCAAGTTTCAGCCCATTCGCGAACGATCGAGTTGGTCCAACTCGGTTCGAACATAATTTTGAACAAAAAAGTCGATCGAGCTCGGTATCTACATATCTACGAAAGAGTTTCGAACTGAACTTGGTCCAAGTCGATTGGGAGCCGAACACAAGTTGTTTGATTCGTTTGACAGTCCTAGGCAAAGAATAAAACAACAGTGCAAACAGAGGCCAGTCACCCCCCATGCTATCATCAAGCACATGGGTGCATGATGATATCATATGGGGGGTGACAAGTAGACACCCCCCATAGGGTGGCACCTCACCTCCCTCATCCTATATATATATATATATATATATATATATATATATATATATATATATATATATATATATATATAATTAGGCAATTGATAAAGGCACTGCCTAATTTGATCGGGGCTAGCCCATTTGTAAGTTTGTGTTATTTACAAGTTTGCCATTGAAAAAATTTATTAGGGCTAGCCCATTAGGTAGTATAAAAGTCAATTGTTTTATTTCTCTTCTCTTTCTCTTCTTCCTCTCAAATTTTCTTCTTTTCTCAAATTTTCTTCTAAACCCTAGATTGAGATTCCTCTTGGCCCTACAAAAATCTTCCTGTTTTGTAACCCCAGAGCAGTTATCAACGAATATTCGTAGTAGTCGGTATGTTTTCGACTACTATATTGCAAAGTTTGTTAAATAATCGGTTGATTCCTAATTTTTGAATGTTCTTTTATAATGTAGAAAATATGGAAGAACTTGGGACTTCAAATATAGCAATCGATCATCCCGGTCCTTCCGAAGAACACGACATTCCCTCCAAAGAACTCGTGGTTTGTCCCTGACCTAGTTACATTTTTTCGTAGTCCAGAAATGGACTGCCACATCGCATGGCAGTCCATGAACTACTTAGGACTGCCAGAAAGTATGGCAGTCGAGTTAAGTACGTATGAACGTAAGGACTGCCATACTTTCTGGCAGTCCTATATACTTCAAGGACTGCCCAGAAATGTGGCAGTCATAATTGATAATCGATTCAACTGGACTGCCACACATTTTGGCAGTCCATGAACTACTTAGGACTGCCAGAAAGTATGGCAGTCTAGTTGAATACGTAGGAACTTAAGGACTGCCTCACTTTCTGGCAGTCCTATATACTTCAAGGACTGCCCAGAAATGTGGCAGTCCTAAAGTTGATAGTAGATTCAACTGGACTGCCACACATTTTGGCAGTCCATGAAGTACTCAGGACTGCCAGATGTTGTGGCAGTCTAGTTGAACAGCCTGAATTGGATATTGTATTTGGTTTTGTCATTGATTTAGGTATTTAAAAAATTGTAAATTTATTGTAGGGCACCCCATCTCCTATGTGCACAGATTTGAGCAGTAAATTCTCGACAGATATTGTCTTTGAAACTTACGCCGAAGCATTAGAATGGTGCAGAGAAGTTGGAAGGCAAACCAACACAACCCTTGTAACTTCAAGGTCGCTACGGTGTCGGCCGAAGCGTCAAACTGCAGAGATTGGCTGTGAAAGAGGTGGGACGTATAGGGTGCATCGTAAAAAAAGTGAACTTCTCCCAATAATATCTGGGAAGAAAGAGGCAGGCTCAAGGAAATGTGGTTGTCCATTCAAGCTAGTGTTGGGGTGCAGGACTGGCGAGAAGTGGACAGTTGTGGTACGTAATGGGATCCACAATCATTCTATTCCGGAGACGCTAACTGGTCATGCCTACGCCGGAAGATTGAAAGATGATGAGAAGAAGTTAGTTACAGAAATGTCAGCTTCCGGAGTTGCTCCAAAAGAAATATATTCTGCGCTGCTTCAGAAGAATGAGAGGAACAAGTCCACTATGAGGACAATTTACAATGCACTAGCGAGGTCTAGAACGAGGAGTCTAAAAGGAAGAATGGCGATGCAACAAGTGATGAAATTGCTCGCCGAAAATCATTATGTGGAATACCATAGAAGACTTCCGGTGAGCAATGAAGTCGTTTCTTTGTTTTGGTCTCATCCGGATTGCACACAGTTGGCACGGTCCTTCGCCGATGTTTTGGTTCTTGATTGCACCTACAAGACTAATAAATTCAAGATGCCTCTTCTTCACATTGTTGGGTTCACTTCAACCCGAAGGACATTTTCAGTTGCCTTTTGTTTTATGAGGACCGAAACATTAGAGGACTATACATGGGCTTTGGAAAAGCTGAAGACACTTTATAGTGGACATAAAGAACCGTCTGTTTTTGTGACCGATCGGGAATATACATTGATGAATGCTATTGATACCGTATTTCCTCATGCTCGTAGATTACTATGTACTTGGCATATAAACAGAAATATTCAAGCACAATGCAAACTGAAGTTCGAGAAAGTAGACGGCAAACTCGACATGGACCGCTTCCAAGATTTCTACAACGGTTGGACTCTTGTGTTGCGAGCAAGTAGTGAGACTGCTCACAGCAAGTTCGCTTGGGTAACACCCTTCGAAGATGCAATAAATGTTTACAAGAAAATTACGAACTTCGTGGAACCTATACCAAGGCCGGAGGGCCACTATGATGTATTAATTGACGAAGCGTAACATTTTGCATAGACTAATGTATAGTTGACGAAGCGTTATAGTTGACGAAGCGTAACATTTTGCATAGACTAATGTATAGTTGACGAAGCGTAACATTTTGCATAGACAGCTGTATACTTGACATTGTCTATCTTACTGCGTATCTATGAGTATTTTGTATCTTACTGATTAGCAGCGTTGCATTTTGTATTTTACTGACAAAGCGTAGCATTTTGTATCTTATTACAAGTAGCTGTTTGTATGTGGACTGCTCACAGCAAGTTCTGATAAGGACTGCCCAGTTCCTGGGCAGTCCATATATGTATTTGGACTGCCAGAAAACTGGAAAGTCCTAATAAGAACTTGCTGTGAGTATGTGGACTGCCCAGTTCCTGGGCAGTCCATGCTCACAGCAAGTTCTGCTAAGGACTGCCCAGTTTCCTGGCAGTCCACATACATATATGGACTGCCAGGAAACTGGGCAGTCCTTATAAGAACTTGCTGTGAGTATGTGGACTGCCGAGTTCCTGGGCAGTCCATGCACACAGCAAGTTCTGATAAGGACTGCCCAGTTCTTGGACAGTCCATATATGTATTTGGACTGCCAGGAACCTGGGCAGTCCTTATCAGAACTTGCTGTGAGCATGGACTGCCCAGGAACTCGGCAGTCCACATACTCACAGCAAGTTCTTATAAGGACTACCCAGTTCAAGTTACTATTGTTTCAACATGCATTCATTACTTAAGGAGTTACCAATTAATGTGGAATACTAGAGTGGTAAGTAAATGCTAGTTCAAGTTACTATTGTTTCACCTCCTTTGCAGTCAGATCTTCTAGAGCAACACGTAGGGTAGCCAACGTATGTGGATGTCTCGTATCTATCTTAGCCGGCCTCCACCTACACATCCTGGGCATCTGCTCATCATAATTTCGATTAAGAGTAGCCCTATTGAGCGTCGGAAAATGCTCATATATCCACGCCTGAAAATGTAAAATATAACAATGTTATCGTTATCGACATAATTTTATACAATTGTATAGACACAGTATGCTAGGGTTTGCTTACATGGAGCAGTGTTTGACAACCAGCTATCGTCTTCGACTCGACTCGAGATGCAGCACCTAGTTCGCGGTAAAGGTGTGCTAGTATACCACTTCCGAACGATATTTCATCCACAGCGTTCAAGTCCGTAAAATTATTTAGATATTTTGCATGTACGGCTGTCCCGGACTTGTCTGTAATGCCGACGGCTCCTAGGATGAACTGCATGTATCCACGGGCCACGAGGTTGTCATTACCATTGTTGTCGTCGGCGTCGTCGGCATCATCATTGAAAGTATTCCTCAAAAAACTTAAAGGAACTCCATAAGACTTCTTAAATTCCGGGATTGTGGTAAAAGTCTTGGACTCGACACCGAGACAATTGGCAACCAAATCCACCATCTCATCATACAGGTCGAAGTCGCCCTCGGAATAGTCCATCGACATTTGACGACCATCAACTCTAAGCCCTAAAATGTGGTGGACATCATCGAGGGTGATTGTCAACTCTCCGTCTGCGAGATGGAAGCTGTTAGTTTCTGGATGCCAGCGCTCCACAAATGCAGAAATCATTGCGTGGTCCAATATCTGATATGAGTATTTTGCCAAATACTGCAATCCGGTGGGGGTGATTTTTTGCTTCACACTCTCTTTCAACTCATTAAATCCCCACGTACTACACATCTTCGCATGGTTTATTACCCTCAACATGCGCGAGCTTTTCTGCGAATAAAAAAAACAAAGATCCAATATTACATATATCTATTATTTCGAATAGTTAATCTATATAATAGGTAAGTAACTTACCGGATCCTTCCATATTTCATAACAAATGTGGTTCTCGATTGAATTCAAAATTGAGCAACCAACTGGGCCCGCATCTTCCTCTTCCTCTTCCTCGGGTACTTGAGAAGGACCCGATCCAGCTTCCTCGGGTACTTGAGAAGGACCCGATCCAGCGTCATCTCTCATTCGGGCAATGGGTAAATCATCATCATCGGAGGAATCATCACGACGAGTCGCCGCCGCTTTCGCCAAACGCTTTGCAACACGTTTCGTTCCACGTGTTCTTGTTTCTGAGGCTGGTTCGGGTTCTCTAATTGATAGCCCTTTCTCGACATTTCTACCAGCTTCACGCGCCTTGCGATCCGATGCGGTGGGACGTTTTCTTTCGGGCCTGGCCTCAATATCCTTCTCCTTTGTCTTCTTTTCATGACTATTATTGAATATTAATTACATATTAAAATTTGAATTGGAAGAACTGTCTCAGGACATGTGTAACTAAAGACTGCCCACATTTCTGGCAGTACAACATGCACTTAGGACTGCCAGAAAAGAGGGCAGTCCTAACTCACATCATGTGTACGAAAGGACTGCCCACTTTTCTGGCAGTCCTAACTTTATGTTGGACTGCCAAAAATGTGGGCAGTCCCTTGTAACACATCTCATGCTAATGGACTGCCCATTTTTCTGGCAGTCCATCATAGAGTCAGGACTGCCAGAAGAATGGGCAGTCCTTCGCTACACATGTTATGCCAATGGACTGCTCATTCTTCTGGCAGTCCAACTTACAGTCTGGACTGCCAGAAGACTGGGCAGTCCTGGCCGACGCCAACTTTTGGCAACACGTTCGCCTTGCGATCCGATGCAATGGAAATAAAGAACGTAATTGATCCTGCTAGTTGTCTCCGATAATTTCTAGGGTTTTCGACAGAAATGGAGGAAGATTTCGCACCTTGTTTGCGAGGACGGTTTCGGGGCCATCGTTCTCCTTGGACGAGAGAAGAGGACGTGGGGAAGAAGAGGAAGATGATGAAGCTGCTCGCCGAGTGGTGGAGAATGGGGTCAGTGTTAGGGCTTAGGAGGAAGAAGAAGAGGGAAGTTAGGGTTCTTGAGGAAGAACGGGAAGTTTGTGTTCGGGGGGGGGGGGAGGGCGGGAGTACTTGGGACAGCCCTATGATCAAATAAATGGGCTGTCCTGAGTAAAACCCAAAAAAAATTGGGCTAGCCCCAATCCGGACTAGCCCCGATCAAAAAAGGCAGTGCCTTTATCAATTGCCATATAATTATTACTCGTCCATATATATATAAATTATTAGTCGTCCATCAAAAGCCCTATTATTTCATTCCTTCTCTCTTGATCTCCCCCATCATATCATGGACTCTCTCTTCTGTTCGACCTCCCCACTCTTCACAAAAATAGTCCCAAATCGGCAACTCATCACCAACTCCACGAAACATTTAAATCCCAAGTCCTCCGCTTCCATGGTGTTAAATTTCGACTGCCTGAAGGAAACTTTTTCCGTCGACGTCGGTCACGCCGAGGGACGGCCGCTGGACGTCCCCCTCATCGCCCCTTTCACCATCGCCTCCTCCAAGCTCAACTCCGTCAGCAATGTCGCCGTCAGGATCGAGCTGAGGAACGGGTCCGTGGGGTGGGGGGAGACGCCGGTGCTGCCGTCCGTCACCGCCGAGGACCAGCCGACCGCGCTCGCGGCCGCCGGCGAAGCCTGCGGGATGCTCGTCGGCGGCGTGCCGATGACGCTCGGGGTCGCGCTCGAGGAGATCGGGCGGGTTCTTCCCGGCCATGATTTTGCTTCCGTAAGCAGTTCCAAATTCTTTTATTTTCGATAAAATAAAACATTGCAATGTTACTTACAAATGTGTCCATCAGCTGTGATGTCTGTTAGTTTCATCGGACACGACAAGACACTCCAAACTAACCAGCCAACCAGGACACTGCGAATACCTGTAGTCTGTATTGTATTTGTGTCCGTGCAACATGCATAACTAAGATCAAGAATATATTCTTAACTTTAAGTAATCACTAGCTAAGATCAAGAATATATGATTAACTTTAAATAATCGATAATTTTTTATTTGGTAGTAAATTACTTTGTAGCATCACTCTTCCAGCATCAATAGCATTATCGTTCATTGTCTTTCTATTGTGGTTATTATACCTTTACTGTGTTAGCGCGCTAAGTTTATCAATTATGCTTCGTATTTTTTGTTTTGTTTTTGTCATTATGGTAATTGTTTCTAGGATTTGTTTGTCCTTATTGATGTGTCCAGATGTGTCTTCTGATTGAAGGTTAGAGCAGGAGTGGAGATGGCTCTGATTGATGCAGTTGCGAATAGCATTGGCATACCTCTTTGGAGATTGTTCGGGGGAGTGTCAAATTCTATAAAAACCGATATTACAGTTCAGTTTTCCTTTATTTAATCATGTCCCTTTCTGTTCGCAATATGCAATCACTTTAAATTCAGTTCCTATCCTTTTTTTATTGCAAATTTTCAGATTCCAATTGTTTCTCCGAATGAAGCTGCTGCATTAGCTGCAGAATACCGAGGACGAGGGTTTACCACTTTAAAGCTTAAGGTGGGAAAAGATTTGAAGTCGGATATAGAAGTTCTGAAGTCTATTCGATTAGTTCATCCTGATTGTGAATTTATCCTGGATGCAAATGAAGGGTATACGGCCAATGAAGCGATTGAAGTTCTTGACAAACTTCATGGTAGCTGTTTACATGAATATGGCGTTCTATTAACATTTATACTTTGTTTACTATGTTTAGTTTCATGTTCATCGATTAGCAATAATTTGTTTGTTGAGCACTAAATTCTTCAACCAATGTATCCAACAGTTCAAGTACTTGTTCTGATGAAACGGTGCCTTGTTATTTGTTCTATTCCAGAAATGGGGGTAACTCCTATTCTCTTCGAACAGCCTGTTCATAGAGATAATTGGGAAGGTCTGTACCATGTTAGTCAGGTTGCAAAGGACACACATGGTGTATCTGTTGCTGCAGATGAAAGTTGTAGAAGTTTAGATGATGCGAATAGGATCATACAGGGAAATCTCGCTCATGTCATCAACATCAAACTGGCTAAATCTGGGATTCTTGGGGCTCTTGAGATAATTGAAGTTGCAAGAAGAGCAGGTGTTGCTCTTATGATTGGTGGTATGGTCGAAACTAGACTTGCGATGGGCTTTGCTGGTCATCTGGCTGCTGGTTTTGGTTGCTTCAGGTAAAATCCTACAGGAAACTTTCAGTTCACTTCATTTAGTCTTCACCCATTAATAACTCTTTTTCTGATCATGCAATATGTGGTGCAGATATATTGATCTAGACACTCCGCTTCTTCTTTCAGAAGATCCAGTACACGGAGGTTACGAAGGTATGTCAAGATATGGATGTTGAATGATATACAAATTTGAAGTTTCATGGTGTGTTTTGTGAAACTTTATGGTCGATTTGTTTTATACTGTGATTGAACTTTGAGATTTTTGTTTGGTATATATAGTTTCTGGCCCTGTTTACAAGTATGCTAACTCCAGAGGCCATGGCGGTTTTCTTCATTGGGAAAATAACGCACAGTGAGTTTTTCCATTTCTTATCCTGTAAATGCTCATGAGTTTCTGGAAAAGTCAAATACTTATTAGATTGATGCATAAACTTTAGTTGGTATTCTGTAGAAGATCAATTTATTGATTATACAGTAATGTGTTGTTACGTTTATAACCACCTCTTTCCTAGCCCCCCCCCCCCCCCCCCCCCCCCCCCTTTTCCCCTGTGTGGTCGGATATTGGTGTTAACCATTCATATGTAATGTCTAGAATCAAATTAGGAATTCTGAAGTTTTTGGTTTTAGTAACCTGGCAACGAGTATTTACATTTCGATTTTCTGTAAATCTGCCTGATCACTGTCACAACCAATAAAATGTAGAGGATGCCTTTTCTTTGTGCACTCTGAAATTAGTGGTACTCAATATGAAGGAACCTAACGGATTAATATGTTAGAAACCTAGTTATGTGCCTAAAAGGTAATAGCACCAAGAACAGACAGTTTGATTATTTACATTAAGGTTGGACTGTCTGTTTGACATTCTTTGACTTACAATAATGATACTTCTCTTTTGTCGCCATGGGCGTATTATCCTTTATATACAGTAAAGTTCCCCCAAGTTTCCCTTGTATGGTAGAAAAGGTATGGTGGTAGTAAGATTGATGAATAAACTTAAACATTAATTGCACTTTCTAGTGGAAGGTAAAGACACCTCCAACTGAATGAATAAATATCTAATGCTCCAAGAGGGACCAATTAACTTACAAGCGATAATCCTAGTGAACGTATTGATGGTTTGCAGATATTGTGCTTTAAACTCGTAAAGCATTAATTTTGGCAATAAGGTTATATATGCTGTGCACCAATCCTTTCGTTGTGTGAGAAAGCATCTAGGAAACCTTAGCGAATAGACGTCTTGAGGCTTCAGATGAATCGAACAGTAAGTGCCTCTACAGACTTGTGCACCCAACCCTTGAAAGGTGAATAAGATTGTTGAAGCTGCTGCTGCAGTCATCTATGGACCTCTCCTAGGGTGGAATGGTAGAGACGTACGAACGGTATCTGTTGACACCATATAGATGACCTTGTGTGATTCTAACAACTGGTAATACTAGGGACTCAAGGTGGGAGTCCAAATCAGAGCAAGCGTCCATGTTGGCTTGCATTTTAACTTTAAGTAGGTGGCACTTGTGGAACCCTGGTATATGGTGAATTTAGATGCGGATATCATTAAGGGGCATAGAAATCTTCTGAAAAGTTGTACAGTAAAGATGATGGTAGGTCATAGGATCTTCATAGTGGTGGTAAAAGGCCTTGTTGAAGGGGACAAATAATAATCATCAAAGGTGATGAAGATTGATGATAGATATGGTTGGAATATGTCATAGTAAGTATAAAATTATATTGATCTGCCAATCTCCTCATCATAAGATGTTGGTTTGATATGGATGTGTCCGAATATGCTTATTCATGTATCTGCTTGATTCTCTGTGTATCTACATGAAGAACACATACATAAATTTGGAAATAACTACGATCTGTGTTCACAAAGCACTTTATTGGAGCCATTAGTGAGAAATACTGAGTTCTTAGATGTTGCTTAAAATGGATTGCATCTCCTGCCATAACAAACACATCATCGTCGTCATCATCTCAATCTCATTTGACTTCTTTCCACTTGTTCTGTATTATCAACAGGAATACTGCTTGATTCATCAATGAAATTGGCTAGGGGAGACTGTTTCAATTGTTGCTATAAAATAAAACAGGCAACAAGCTGTCCTTGAATGTCTGTACATGCCTGCATATATTCTCTTGATTAAAATTGTTGTTAAATTTCAGAGAGAGACATAAATATGTAGGTTGTTGTAATTAACAATGTCGAGGGTCTCTTGTTCTTTCTTTGTTTGATGGAAGCATGTATCGGAAGTCTCTTCGATAATCAATAAACAATTTGTTAGACATATGACTCTTTTATACTGTTATCGCTCAATTTTAGTTTCTTCAAATGTTTTTATTGTCATTATGTCTCAAGTTGCTGCTATGATTTTAAATAGGAAATTTCACTATATATACTTAGGTGTTTTTTTTTCCATAACTATATAGTGCTAGCACTTTAATGTGCAAATGTCGTTTGTTTTTTATTACTATACAGTGCATTTTAAAATGTTAGTTTGTTTTTTCATCAGTTTAAGTTTTTATTTTTTCATCACTTTAAGGTACATTATAAATATTGACTATTTTGGTCTCAAATATTATGATATCATTTTAAATACAAATTCACTAGTACAAATGAAAAGACATAAGCTTACCCTAAAATATTTTTGTCAACACAACTATTCCATCATCAAGTTCACATTCAAATAACAACAGAATTGAAAATTATTTAATAATTTAGAAACTTTTTTTTTTACCTTCAATATTTAAAACAACAATAATGCTAAGTTTACAACCAAATGTTTACAACCCTTTTACAACCTTCACCCATTTGCTGACATGTGGGTCAGGCCACCACCTGGCCCACATGTAAGAAAATGGGTGAGTGGTTGTAAGAGAGTTGTAAACATTTGGTTGTAACTGTAGCATTATTCTTAAAACAAATGCTCATTCTGGACACAGTAAGTGATCTGATAACTTGGAGAAGTTTGAAGCTAGTTTTGTGTGTGCTTCTAGGAGTAAAGAAAAACAGAAAAAAGGAATCGATTATGGTTGTTTTGATATGTTTTGTAATGATTAAATTTGTTGAAAGTTACAATAGTCTTGTTTTTGCATCTACAAGCCAAGTGCTAAATTATATAGATTTGAGCTTACAATATTTACCACGTCACAGCTTACAATTTTTACCATGACATCACTGTATAGGATAACGGGACTGCTATTTGGCCCGCGGGCGGCCCAGCCCGCCCGTCACGTGGCCCTCTCCCATTGGCCAGTCAATGGCACGGGTCCTATGCTAACAGGGGGGGGCCAATGGGAGAGTGCCACGCAGGCGGGCGGGCTGGCCCGCCTGCGGGCAAGAAAGCATTTCCGATAGGATAATCCCTTTAAAGTGCAAAAAAATACAAATAGCTTAAATTAGTTGGTCCTTCATTTATTTGAGTATTTGTATTTTAAAGTGCTTAATACTATATATATATATATATATATATATATATATATATATATATATATATATATATATAAACACATAATGCAAGCTTATTTTATTCAGAAAGACTTCCACAACATAGAAAGCGAGAGAACACTGAGGTGAAGTAACATAGACAAGATAAACAAACAAACATAACAAGTGCTCAAACACAAACTAGCACAGGCCAGGAGTAAGAGCGAGCTGGAGCTTTTATTGACTGTTCCGACTTGCGAGTGACCGAAACTCTAGCTAGCACCTCGGCATTGCCACTTGACAAGTAGCAGCCAGCCTCTTAGCGTTGTTGGAATTCATGTAGCCCCTCAATATCTGTCACACCCCGCTCCTGTAGGAGCGATCGTCCTCGCTAAGGCGTGATGCCGCACGGACCTAGGTTGCGCCCGTGCAAGGCCAAGTCCAGAAACGGCCGATTCGAGCTAGGCCACAGAGTCGCACAGAGTGTCCCCATTGCAGCGGAAAGTAATAAACACAAGTAGAAGCGAATTCGAACTCTTTATTAATATTCAAGAAGGTTACAAGCGGCGCTAGGCCGATATTACAAATCGCTCGAGCTCTCTCTCTCTGAAACATAAAAAGGCGTGCCAAGTGGCTTACAAGATGGAATGATACATGACGATGTTCCGATACATTATGTCCTGTATAGGGTGCTTCAGCTTCTGCAACGCTCCAAGGCTCAAGAGATAGCTCCGCGCCTTAGCACGTACGAGGAAAGCTCCGCACCCGCCGACGTCTCCTGCTTCCTGCAAGCAGACTGTGGGGTTATCAGTACATTGTTATGCACTGGTGGGGAGGCTAGCTCGCCCACAATGCTATCATTACCAAACACGTTGCATTTACTTTCGTGCACCGACTATCATTCATTGTCTTTCTAATCTTGCCTTAGGGTCAATTTCATGGCACATATCATGACCTATCTCGTGTTGCTGATTTCAAGTGTCGCATGGAAAATGCATGCACAACTTACCCATACTTACCGTCCGGCCTTCCCAGTCCAAAGTAAACCAAGTTAGTCAACAATTTAACATGAAGAAACTTAACGTGATTCATGTAAACATTCAATGTTACGGGCGTGTCTATGTCTCGGGTTCTAGCACGTCGTGGGCATGTTCTAGTGTTACGTTTCGAGCATGTTCAGGAGGCACATTTCAAGCATGTTCAGGGTTCAAGCATGTTCAGGCATGTTACATTTCGAGCATGTTCATGTTCAGGATGTTACTTTGCAAGCATGTTCAGGAGTGTTACATTTCGGGCATGTTCAGGAGTGTTATAATTCGAGCATGTTCAGGAGACACTTCATTTAGTTAACTTAGACTACTTGTTTCAATGCAAGAACTTGCACGTGGATTGCCACCAGCATAGTCCACTTAATCTACATGCATGGGTCGCTGGCTTTACAAGCCATTTTGGACATATCACGTGGGCATTCTCACCTATCGAAGCGTGATGGCTGGTACACCTTGATAGTTTCTTGAAATGCCTGGCCTTACGTCTCTTTGAGTGGCCGAGCCCCCACTCAAAGCAGCCCGTAAGCCCCATGTCTGATTCCGCCTAGGCCGGCCACGGTATTCCCCCCATCGCCCGTGCCGCAGAATCCTTCCTCAAGACGGCCACGGTATTCCCCCCCATCGTCCGTGCCGTTTGTCCACGACCATTTTGTATTTTACTTGTCATTTAACATATCGGCTGTCTTGAGCCATAATGCGTTACCGACCAGGTTGGCGTCCGTGCAGCGCGGGTAGCGAGCCCCGTTGCACGTGCCCGTCATACCTGTCGCTAACGTCTTTCATGTCTTATCTTGTATTCACTCTTTCATTTCTTTCTTTCACTTGTTCGTTCATTCATTCATGTTTCACGTATTTATTCATTCGTTCATTCATTCGTTGATTCATTCATTCACGCATTACGCAACTCCCAGTGCGGGAGTCGCCTTGGCGACCCATCGGTCCCATAGCCTTTCAATGTTGCTATACTATACTCGGAACGACTATGTTGATAGTCTTCCCATTTTATTGTTGTAATCCATTTATTGTTTCATTGTTGAACGCGTACGGGACTTGAACGCAAGCTTGTGCCGTAGCACGAGCGTAGAGCGCGGTGCGAGAGTTTCTATATTTGCCGAGTTCTTTTCCATGTTCTAAACAAGCATGCAAGATGGGATTATTCCCTTAGCTAGGTGCGTTGAGTCATTTATTAGCATGCGCGGGTTATCGCCTAGCGATTCTCATGATAGTGTCCGCATTGTTATGTGTCTAGGCTAAGCACAGACGGGTTCATCGGAGCCACCCACCTTAGCGATGTTTGCATCGGCCGAGCGATACTCCGAGTGCGCCTTTGATAGTCTAAGTCTGGATTCATCTTTGACGAGCCATTATAAGTCTTGCATCGATTCGCATCGATACTTCATCGGGTCGAAGCAACTCTTCGGGTCGACGGCTCGTTTTGAGTCGTTGTACTTGCCATTTGAATCGGCGTTCCGCTAGGGCGGAGCGGGTTACTACATAATACACAACTCAAAACAAGTCTCGTCCTCGAGACTTCCTGAGTGCAGGTCATCCTACCGTTCCTTAACTCGGATCGTGTGCGCATCTTAGGCAATTTCCTATCGAATGGCTTTATCGTTCGATGGCATCGAACGGTACTCGGTTTCTTTCTAAGTTCCGTGTCGCATACGTTCGATCAATTTTATCGAATGACTTTTTACTCATTTTAGAGTTGATGATACTTATTCAATTGTCGTGTTTCTTTGATTCGGTTGCCATTTCGACGTGTCATGGAACTGGAATGGTTGCACGAGGCACGTTGTAATTTGTCAAATATGAGGGTCGTAGGCTAAGGCAAACTCATTTTCGTTTATCTCGGTCATCGAGATGACTCGATTCGCTTCTCAAGCGTTCTCGTCCATGAAATCAGTATGATTTCCTCTTAGCGGTGTCGACCAAGTCTAAGAAATTCTCGTCAAATTCAAGACCAAGTATTGCACTATCGTCGAGCATAACTTCCTATCAATGGTTCAATTCGTTGTACCAAGTTTTACTAGCACGATTTCACGTTCACGACACTCGTTCACTCCCCAAGTCGTGCTAGAACTCATCGTATCACTTGGCCGGATCGTGCACGCATTTCAGGCGTCCCCAAAATACCTGTATTCAGCCTAGCCGCATGATAGAGAATTTGTCATTCTCACTCGAGTCGCATCGTGCACATACTCAGGCGTCCCTGAAATATATGCATGTCAGCCGAGTCTCGTGAGTAGGGTTTCCTACTCTAGAGTCATTCAATCCATCCATGCCAATCCTCAAGATCAATCTCTCGATTGTTAACTCTTGCGACAGGGCGTCTCGCCTAACCGCTAGGCCACTTCTCAAGGCTAAGTCAATGTCAGGATTGGAATCATAGTTCCCCAATAATAATGCCAACACTGACCCCCAATCCTAGGGTCAAACCAAAGTCGATAATACGGGATTCTCTACCCAAGCTCGTGTCACTCAGATTTCTAAACATCGAGCACGATCACCTAGTTCGCATCAAGACATTCGTTGCACATACTCAATTCCGTTCAATCACCAGTTCTAACCAATTCGTGTATTCGATCACGAGGTCATCCAGCTCGACAATACATTGCGCCCTAATCTCACGCGAGTCCGATTATCCACGGCGGTTCATGAATCACCATGTGATGCTCCCGCGGAATAATCATTCTCATCGGGGCGTAACTCTTGTTTGAGTTTTAGACTAACCCATTCTCGATACGCGGATTGGACCTACTCAATCCTCAAGTTCAATTCCAAACACACCATTTCATTTTCGAGTCCACCTTCGCGTCAAACCACAAGTCGAAGCAATCAGATTGCCACGCCATCCAAGTTCAATCACTCCCGCTGTATGAATCACCATATCAGCGCTCACGCGGAGTGATCATCCTAATCCGGCGCGACGCATGTGCGAGGCTGGAGTTGCGTTCGCATAAGACAAGAACGTCAACATTGTGGTTGTCAACGAAGTAAATCTAAGCATTTCATTTTCTATCCAAGCCAAGATCGATAGTCCATTTATATTTCGTTCAACTAGAAAGTCCTCGAGCCAAATCTATCTTTTCCTCGACACATTTTTAACATTTCAAGTATAGCATCCAACGGAACAATGACACTTGCACGATCGTCATTTGCCGAGTCAGAGTACCCCCGAGTTATCGCATATCGATCTTTGATACGCCTCAATACCATCGACGATATGCGTAACCTGACGATCTTCCTTTGCAACCAATTTTGAGTCGTGCATTGATGCTGTTTGTCCGAGTTAGATATTCCACAATTTTATTTAATATTCAAGATCAAGTTCAACTGCTATTCCTCAAGCTAGTTTCAAGATCGTTGTTCAAACTCAAGTCACAATTCATTTGAATCAATTCGAAATCGTACGCACGATCCTCTAAGTTTCCTCGATCAAGACCATTCATTTTCATTCATAGTTCCGAACCATTTTCTAACTCGCGTTGCCCAATGACAAGTTGTCCAGCGACATCTCGCTCGGGACTTTTGAAGTCACGACCAACTAAGCGTGACACGCTCTAAGGCTTTGCACGATCGCATCGCCTCGCCGACATACCCGTTCTATCCGCATATCTTGTAGTCTCGCTCGAACAATTTCTATAACGTCCATATACCACTCAGGGTTCGAGCCACTCGACTTGTCGTCGTCACTCATTCTTATTCTTCTTCCAAACCTATCACATACACCACTCGAATTCAAGCCATATGATCTAGTCCTCAATCATGTTCGCATCATGCGCTAAAACATCCTTCAGATTCGTTCGACGAATCTCTAGCGTAATCGCTCATGTCGCCTCGACGTACTAAGTCGTTCAGGCTAATCCTCAAAATCCAAGCCAATCTTTCGTGCACGTCTAAGCGTTAGTTGATAGCGTTCCTATCGATATACACTCTAAGTGTATTTCCGTTCCCGACCGAGCGGTACTTGATATCGCTCGCAACTCGATTGCACCAGAAGTCGAGGTGCGCGACACACGGACTAAGTTGTGCCGCATAACCATCTCGTGCGGACTATATTTGAGTTTGCACGCTCACTTGTTAGGTCGACGCAAGACTAGTCCGGCACGCACGCGACATGTTAACTTAGCATATGTTCTCTATCGAGTCAAGTTTAACATCGTTCGACATTGTTAGCGTAAAGTTATTCAAGCAAGCCTTGTGTTTGCTAACTTCTAGCATTTTAGTTTTCCTTCGACTCAAGTCTGTCGTGGTTTGGCACAAAGGCCTTCGCCTATCGATCCCGTTCAACCGAGTACTTGTACGAGCTTTTGAAAATATTAGACTTATTGTATGGAACATCCCAAGGCACATGAGAGAGAGCGTATACTTCTTTATTTCTAACGAGCTTTCAAAACTGAGAATTCGATGTGAAGTCCAAGGACGTGAAGCCGTGCTCTGATACCAATATGTCACGCCCCGCTCCCGTAGGAGCGATCGTCCTCGCTAAGGCGTGATGCCGCACGGGCCTAGGTTGCGCCCGTGCAAGGCCAAGTCCAGAAACGGCCGATTCGAGCTAGGCTGTCACGACCCGCACCCGCTACAAGGGCACGTGACGCGACAACGCCCAGCCCTCACCGAAAAAACGGCGTGGAACGCTGTGTATTTTCTAGTCTGACAACAGTTTATATATATAACAAAACCTGTCGAGAATATAGTCAACTCCGAACGGAGGACAAGCAATGAATATATATAATGCTCAATCACAACTCTAAGACGAAAAGTAAAGACTGAAAGATAAAGACAACAAGACAATAATATATAACCTGTCAAGTCCAGATACAAATAATATACAAGTCCAGTCTCTAAATACAGTCCAATATAATACAGTCTCAAAAAGTAGTACAGTCTCAAAAGTAACTGGGAACAAAATCCAGTACAAAGACCTACTCTAAACTATACAAGTGGTATGGTCTCGTCAGGCGGAGCTACGCCCTGCGAGACCAAGTCTAGGCCCACTACGTCGTCCGGACCGTAGTAGGTACTGCAATCTCCCTCGTCGAAATCTGTAATATTTTATCAACAGTCCAGTCAGGATGGAACGAGTACATATATCTCATAACAGATCTCAAGATAGAATAAAAGCTATAAGACTGTAAATAGAGCATATACAATGAATCATGGAGTGTACATGTATGTATCATGGCATGGTAAGCTGTAATACTGGAGCTAGATCAAGAAAAATAGAACGGGATCATGGCATGTACACAAATCAAGGTAAGCTATATCCAATGTGTGTGAGTAGTAGTTTCAGCTTGTGATCGGCTTGGGTACCTGTCAAGAATCGGCCTGGCAAGTCATATGTGCGGTATATGACTCACACTGTTCGGGAATGCGGGATGGATCTGATCACAGGCATACGCTACTACTCCCCTACCCCAACTGGTAGAATGGATCCAAACAGGACACGTCACTGCACGGGATTCTAATGAGAAGGTAGCTAGCCTTCTCTAGAATCAGTGACCATATATCGAGCAAGAGCTACAAGGGTGCTTGCACAATATATCCCAACCTAAGAAGGAGAAAACATCTCTCGTCGGGATCCAAGAATACCAATCCGTGAGAACCATGTGTCGGGAATAAGCATATCAACACTAATTACATGAATCATAACAGTTATCATAAATTGGGAATAAGTATCAGAGAATGTACTCGCCTGTAAGATGATAAAATACGTCGACTGGATCAACTGCAGTATCTCGAGGACCTATAGAGAACAAGACGTATCAATACTAAGTTTAGGAAGTAAAGTTAAATCAAATTAAACCCTATTTAGTCATTCTAGGTCAAGACATGTCTAGTCGGGTCAATCTTGGTCATGGGGGAACATTAGAAGTCAAACCGGATCAATCTAGGTCAAAAACTGACTTACCGTTGACTTTTGGTCAACGGGTCAACTCTGGTCAACTCTAGGTCAACTCTAGGTCAACCCTAGGTCACTGGTGACTAATAGTTGACTTTTAGTCAACTGTCCAAGTTAGATGGAATTTGGGACCAAATTGGGTAAAGTGTTGACCCATAGTTGACTTTTAGTCCAAAAAGTCAACCGTGGTCAACCGGGTCCAAGACTAGGTTTAGACAGCTAATCCTACTCATAACCAACCTATACAACCAATATCCAAGTCCATCTTGGACTTGGAAACTCAAATCTTGGCCGTGGGCCAATTCCCTATTTTACCCTTTTTAAGGGTAAAATTCTACCCTTGGCGATAATCCCGTTAGCCTACCTACGCTAGTTATTTTGACCCGATCTCCCTAGGGTAGTAGGGTACTATCCTATAGGTTCGTTATCTACCATAAAACCTAGATAAAGTGGACGTCTAGTCCACCTTACGGCCCGTTGCAGAAATCTCGAATATTTCGAGATACGCACTGACACGGCGCGATACCGGCGCCCTATGACTCCGATTTCCACCCGGGAGCTTACCCGCAAAATCTAAATCACGTATTCTAGGCCTATGTCAAGTTTCGTCGCGATCCGACGCCCCGGGCTCAATTTCGCCCTCTAACTTGATTTCTAACAAAAACCCCTCTTTTGCCCTCGTTCTATTTTCCCTCTTTGATTCTCGATTCTAGTTCTTCCTCTTCTCTACTTCCCTAATCTTCTTCTTCTCTAATTCCTCTTCTTACCCCTCCTTCCTATTCTTCTTCAATTCCCTTATTTCCCTAGTTTCCCTCTTCTCTAATTCTTCTTCTCATTCACCTTTCTAACTCTTTTCCTATTCTTCTTTCTTTCTAGTTTCCTTATCTATTCCTCTCTATATAATCATATATATCCATATACATACGTATCTATATCTACATATATATATCTATATATATACTAAAAGGGGGGGGGGGGTTTATAGTGTGCACTGGGGGTCAATGGGGGGGGGGGGGGGGGGGGAAGGAGCTGCCAGTGGCAGCTCCTGCGGCTGCCATTGCTACTGCAGCTTGCAGCTGCTGCTGCTGCTGCTTAAATTGCTGCTGCTGCTGCTTGCTAATGCAGGCTGCTGCTACCACTGCTAT
Source organism: Iris pallida (assembly GCA_029216955.1). Taxonomy (NCBI): domain Eukaryota; kingdom Viridiplantae; phylum Streptophyta; class Magnoliopsida; order Asparagales; family Iridaceae; genus Iris; species Iris pallida. Next base: position 4,556,172 of record JANAVB010014797.1, read on the forward strand.
TAGCTACTGCTGCTACTACTTCCTCTTCCCTTCTCTCTATATATATATACCTATATATATCTATCTATCTATATATCTATCTATCTATTTATATATATAAATCTATATATCACTACACCTATACACACACACATATATACATATATACACACACACATATACATATTATATATACATACCTATACATATATATACATACAAATACACATATACCTATATAATTTCACACACACAACCACACCACCGCTCTCATTCTCTCTCCCACCACTCTCTACACACACACACAAATACATACATACATATATATATTCCTCTATATACATATCTATACATACACATATATATATATATATATATATATATATATATATATATATATATATATATATATATATATATATATATACCATTAACATATAATCCCCTCTTAATTAACCACTTAACTAGAATTCTAGAGAAAAGCCTATAAAATAGGGCAAAGTGTAGAGAATTTAATTCTCTACACTTATTGTGAATGTCAAAAATGGAGAGGAGAATTAATGGAGGGTTTAATGACATACCTAACTTGCTTGGGAGGAAGAAGGACTTGGGAAAAGAAAAGAAAATTTTGTGGAAGAAGAAGACTTTGATGAGAAGTAACAAAGGAAAAAGGGGGGGGGGGGGGGGGGGGGGGGGACTTATGCCATGGCCGGCCACCCTATATTGGGCTATTGGGTTGGGATCCAATAGCCCACAACCCAATAACCTAAGTTTGGTTCAATTTGCAATCGGGTTGGTTCGGTTTGATTCGGTTTGATTTCAAACGACTAATTAAGCCTCTAAAATGACTAATTAAGTCATGGAAAATAGGTTAATAATTTCTAGCCTATTTATGATGGTACATGGGCTAAGCCCAGCTAGTATGGGGGTCCCACTAGGGCCCAGGCTACCCGGGTCTCCAAATTGGGTCCGAATTGGATAAAATTCAAACCGACTCAAATAAATTCCTAAAAATCATATAAAAATCATATAAAATTCCTAAAATATTATTAAACTTGAAAATGACAAAAATACCCCTAATTTGAAAAACTGGGGGTGACATAGGCCACAGAGTCGCACAGAGTGTCCCCATTGCAGCGGAAAGTAATAAACACAAGTAGAAGCGAATTCGAACTCTTTATTAATATTCAAGAAGGTTACAAGCGGCGCTAGGCCGATATTACAAATCGCTCGAGCTCTCTCTCTGAAACATAAAAAGGCGTGCCAAGTGGCTTACAAGATGGAATGATACATGGCGATGTTCCGATACATTATGTCCTGTATAGGGTGCTTCAGCTTCTGCAACGCTCCAAGGCTCAAGAGATAGCTCCGCGCCTTAGCACGTACGAGGAAAGCTCCGCACCCGCCGACGTCTCCTGCTTCCTGCAAGCAGACTGTGGGGTTATCAGTACATTGTTATGCACTGGTGGGGAGGCTAGCTCGCCCACAATGCTATCATTACCAAACACGTTGCATTTACTTTCGTGCACCGACTATCATTCATTGTCTTTCTAATCTTGCCTTAGGGTCAATTTCATGGCACATATCATGACCTATCTCGGGTTGCTGATTTCAAGTGTCGCATGGAAAATGCATGCACAACTTACCCATACTTACCGTCCGGCCTTCCCTGTCCAAAGTAAACCAAGTTAGTCAACAATTTAACATGAAGTAACTTAACGTGATTCATGTAAACATTCAATGTTACGGGCGTGTCTATGTCTCGGGTTCTAGCACGTCGTGGGCATGTTCTAGTGTTACGTTTCGAGCATGTTCAGGAGGCACATTTCAAACATGTTCAGGGTGTTATATTTCAAGCATGTTCAGGCATGTTACATTTCGAGCATGTTCATGTTCAGGATGTTACTTTGCAAGCATGTTCAGGAGTGTTACATTTCGGGCATGTTCAGGAGTGTTATAATTCGAGCATATTCAGGACACACTTCATTTAGTTAACTTAGACTACTTGTTTCAATGCAAGAACTTGCACGTGGATTGCCACCAGCATAGTCCACTTAATCTACATGCATGGGTCGCTGGCTTTACAAGCCATTTTGGACATATCACGTGGGCATTCTCACCTATCGAAGCGTGATGGCTGGTACACCTTGATAGTTTCTTGAAATGCCTGGCCTTACGTCTCTTTGAGTGGCCGAGCCCCCACTCAAAGCAGCCCGTAAGCCCCATGTCTGATTCCGCCTAGGCCGGCCACGGTATTTCCCCCCATCGCCCGTGCCGCAGAATCCTTCCTCAAGACGGCCACGGTATTCCTCCCATCGTCCGTGCCGTTTGTCCACGACCATTTCGTATTTTACTTGTCATTTAACATATCGGCTGTCTTGAGCCATAATGCGTTACCGACCAGGTTGGCGTCCGTGCAGCGCGGGTAGCGAGTCCCGTTGCACGTGCCCGTCATACCTGTCGCTAACGTCTTTCATGTCTTATCTTGTATTCACTCTTTCATTTCTTTCTTTCACTTGTTCGTTCATTCATTCATGTTTCACGTATTTATTCATTCGTTCATTCATTCGTTGATTCATTCATTCACGCATTACGCAACTCCCAGTGCGGGAGTCGCCTTGGCGACCCATCGGTCCCTAGCCTTTCAATGTTGCTATACTATACTCGGAACGACTATGTTGATAGTCTTCCCATTTCATTGTTGTAATCCATTTATTGTTTCATTGTTGAACGCGTACGGGACTTGAACGTAAGCTTGTGCCGTAGCACGAGCGTAGAGCGCGGTGCGAGAGTTTCTATATTTGCCGAGTTCTTTTCCATGTTCTAAACAAGCATGCAAGATGGGATTATTCCCTTAGCTAGGTGCGTTGAGTCATTTATTAGCATGCGCGGGTTATCGCCTAGCGATTCTCGTGATAGTGTCCGCATTGTTATGTGTCTAGGCTAAGCACAGACGGGTTCATCGGAGCCACCCACCTTAGCGATGTTTGCATCGGCCGAGCGATACTCCGAGTGCGCCTTTGATAGTCTAAGTCTGGATTCATCTTTGACGAGCCATTATAAGTCTTGCATCGATTCGCATCGATACTTCATCGGGTCGAAGCAACTCTTCGGGTCGACGGCTCGTTTTGAGTCGTTGCACTTGCCATTTGAATCTTCGTTCCGCTAGGGCGGAGCGGGTTACTACAATATCACGTCCCGATTCTGTCGAATCGATAGTCGTCCTCCGGACGTGATGCCGTACGAACCTAACTTGCGATCGCATAAGGCATAGTCATAAGGTAATCCGAGACACGAGATCTAAGAGAGTACGCAGACAAATTGAATCACACATTAAGTAAAGGAGAAGGCAGATAGAAGAAAAATCTTCTCCTCCGCGAAGCTCGATATTTTCTTGCATTCGCTCAAATACATAGGTATGTTTATTCAGAAAACGAGACTGGAAGGATATAGGTTTATAAACTTCCTTTTTATCTGAATGAGGAATAGCTTCTTTCAGCTTTTCCAAATCTTCGTCTAGCTAGCACCTCGGCATTGCCACTTGACAAGTAGCAGCCAGCCTCTTAGCATTGTTGGAATTCATGTAGCCCCTCAATATCACGTCCCGATTCCGTCGAATCGATAGTCGTCCCCCGAACGTGATGCCGTGCGAACCTAACTTGCGATCGCACAAGGCATAGTCATAAGGTAATCCGAGACACAAGATCTAAGAGAGTACACAGACAAATTGAATCACACATTAAGTAAAGGAAACTTTGATTTTTATTGATTATGAACATCTTTTACAGACTCCAGTACAAGACTCATGCCGCACGGGCTACAACATGACTCGATTACAAAAGAGTGCCGATGAGAAAGCCGTTCCATACATTGCACATACCCCTCAATATACAACAAAGTACTCCAGTGACCTGGATGGGAGGGACGCTGAGTCATCTTCCTTGGACTGTTGAGAGCCTTCAAAAGTAGAGTCGCAGGAAAAGTCTTCGACGCACGGCTGAAGCTTCAAAATCATGAACGCCGCCGAGCTAGCTGGCGCGTCTTTCCTGATTCGCGGGACCTGCAAAGAGCGAGGATCAGTACGATCACATGTACTGGCGAATGACTAATTAAAATTCAAGCTCTGCATTTGATTCAAGAAGTTTCGTAAACATGTTAGCTAGCTATTTTTGTGATCTTTCTAACCATCCTGCTCGATTTGCAAGTTAACATGTTTTGAGGCAAGCATATGAAATTGTATAACGTTAAGCAACTATCATATTCATCCCGTGTTACGTGCATTTGTTAAGCAGTGAAAGGGTGTGGAGGCCACTGGCAATGTCAAGCCATCTCGGACAATAGCTTGGTTAGACGACGACCCTTTCGCGGCGGGTAGCGAGCCCTGTGCGAAAGTTTCCGCATAACCTACGCCGATGAAAGGCTGGCGCTAGCTATACTCGTTCCTCCCGGGCCGAATCGGTCCCTTGGCCTAGGCAACCGTTCGAGGAAACTACACCTTGTCGACAAGTTGTCCAATGACCGTTTTCTTTTGAACTTAGTCGATTTGCTTACTTAGCCGTATCGTTGCAATAAACGTTAATCGACTCATTCATTCATTGTTTTGCATAGGCTAAGTAAATTTGCATAAGAAAACACGTTTTCTATTTTCAATACCGGCAGTTCGATAGCAAGTGTTTCGTGAAGAATCGTGCCACGATTTCTTTGATTCTACACTATTATGACAAGCATTCATTTTACTTCACATATTGAGTTTTTGAAGTAGAGGGACGAGACGAAGGAGGTTAGCCACTCGCCTTAGGCTTGCTTCAAGCGAGCGACCGGTTGGCTGCGCTGACGTCGCCTACGCGATCACCTGCAATCGCATAAGCAACTGATTAGAATACTGTATAATTCAAGGATATTCGATATGAATGCGAAGCTCGAAAACGCGTCACGAAAACCCATCGAAACATTCACAAAAAACGCATTCATGAAAACTAAAGCCAAAGCCAAATCAAGTACGACATGAAAACCAGAGCAACGGGAGGTCTCTTCCGACTCAGCCGCAGAGCCAATCCTCAAGGCGCAACCTGCTGAATATGGGACTTGGTTCCGAAGAAGTCATTCCATAACGTGGAATGGATCTTAATTCAACTGTTCCCGTTCGATCGACTCGGCCGATTCCGACCTATCGGTCCCGACCGAATCGATAGCGACAGTGTTACTTTCTCGCGCACCCCGTGGACGGAAACGGGGCACGATGTAGGGACGGGGCACTACACTCAAGGTGGTATCCCTCATGTACTGGCAGAAGCACGCTCGCTGCCCCTTCAGCCTGGCGCAGCATTCGCGGCTGGACGGGACAGACGACGTGATTGCACCCAAACAGGGGCTTAGATCCGACGGGTTGCACGCCGACCGCACCGCAGTTGGAGCGCGGCTAACGAGAAGGGCGGAGAGTAACCACAAGAAGAGGAATGCTAGCTTCATGCTTGCGTGCTTGTAGTGCAGTGTGGTTCAAAAGAGATGCATTGGTGGGGTCTATTTATAGTCGACCACCGGGATGTCGGTGCATTGTATTTTCGGAGTGAGTTAAGGATGATAGAGATGGATATGGCGATCCATGTCTAGAGGCGGTGCGGTGGAGCCTGCTGCTGCTGCTGCTGCCGACTCTGTGTCTATATATACAAACACCCATAAAACTCGCACGCCGTAAGTTGATCAATAAAATAGGCAGGCTCGTCTAACCTTGATAAATGTACAAAAATACAGTGTTCTAACTTCCAAGTTTGATGAAGATACAGAACATACATCTGTCGGGTTAATTAGTTGTCCTCCCCTAAGTTTTGTACATATTATGGTAACTGTCCCCGTTCTTTTAAAATTAAAGAATACCCCCCTAGGTTCTTAACGACCGTCATACCCGTCAACGGTTGTCTCTATTACATATGTTTTGGACATGGATACCCCTGGACTTCCCTCCCTTTTCTTCTTCTTCTTCTTCTTCAACCAGCCATAACCGAAAGCCCCAAACCAGACGAAGTTGGCAAGATCGATCAAGCCCTCCCTCTTCCATGGAAACGAAGATGGTGGTTCAGGTATGATCTAAACAAAACCCTCTCTCTTCCTCCTGTACGTGTACTGAAAACCCCCAAATTAGAAGCCCTAAATCCTTTTTCTTTCCCTCTTTTTGCAGTGTTCGATTTGCAAGGATGAGAGCCACATAGATGATGAATGTCCCCTCCCAAACTCCCCCTGTAACTTTAGGGGATGTAATGGAACTCGGAAAGTCCGAATTTCAACACGCCCACACAGCCTAAACAGACGATTCTTGCGCTGTAACGCGATTTCCTGCAAATCGTTTGTGTGGATAGATGAAGAAATCCAAGGACAGAAAACCCTAATTACTTCAAATCGAGAGGCGTGCTACTGTTGTGGTGATAAGTCACATTTTGTAAGGGATTGCCCTGTAAAAAATGGTGCTTCTGTTGAATGCAAATCTGCTAATTGTGCTGGCAAATTGAAGATCTTCACAAGCAAGAAACCACACAGCTATGGGAAGAAGTTCTTTGCTTGCAACAGACCTAGGTGTGGTTATTTTCAGTGGCTTGAGGTAGGCACCCCAATTAAGAGCAATGTAGACGTTGGTTCAGGAAATTGTAGCATTGTTGAAGTTGGTTCTGGTAGTTCTGCCACTGTTGAAGTTGGTTCAGGTAGCTCTGGCTTAGGTTCTTCATCATCCAAAGGCTCCATTGATTTGAAAATTCATGTCGAAGGGACCTCATCTGTGGAGGTGAAGCTGTATATTGGTGATGTTATGAAGGAGATGGAGAGGGTTAACTTGTAAGCTAGTTTAGTATTGTAATCAGGTTCTAGTATTTGTAATGGAGTGCAGTATTGTAATGAGTTCAGTAGTGTAATGGAGTTCATTGTAATGCAAATGTAGTTCAATCTTAGATGGAATGCAACCTGTAAGCTTTCAAAAGTAGTTCAATCTTTAATGGAGTTCACTCAGCTTTCAATGGGTCAATACATAGAAAAATGCAAAGTAGTTCAATCTTTAATGCAGTTCAATGGAGTTCAATGCAGTTCAATGCAACCTGAGAAAAACTTTAATGCAGTTCAATGCAGGTCATTGAGCTTTCAACCTGAGAAAAACCAACCATTTCACACAAAGGTCAATGCCAACCTGAGCAACCATTTCACATGCAATTCAATTCCAAAGCTGAGGAAAACCTGGAACTACATTTCACACAAAAAACCTGCCAATGCAACCTGAGCTATTCAATGCAGAGGAAAACCTGGAACTACATTTCACACAAAAAACCTGCAATGCAACCTGAGCTATTCAATGCAGCCATTTCATTGCATATTCACACAAAAAACCTGAGCAATCTACCATCCATTGCATATTCACACAATCAACCATTTGACATAAACATTGACAGAAGACCCAAAAATATTTGACATAAACATTCACACAAATAACCATTTGACATCTACATTTGTGAAATATTTCACATAAACACAATCAACCATTCTGCCAGAAACATTCACACAAATCAACCATTTGACATAAACATTGACATCTACCTTCTATTGCATATTTCACATAAACATTTGACAGAAATATTTGACATAAACATTCACAAAACATTCTGTAGGCTGCAAACATAAGGAACCCAAAACATTCACAAAACATTCACATAAACATTGACATAACCATTTGACAGAAGACCCAAAAAACCCAAAATATGACTGAGTAGATGCACACCATCATCTACTCATTGCACCTCCCAGCTGCATTGGTGCTTTCTTGAGTCCCAAGGGCAAACCTGGGCTGGAAACATGCTGCACTAGTCATTCCAGTAGCCTGGGATGAGAAATCCCCAAAGAAACCTACACCAGCACCATCGTATGCATTGCTACTGCCAGGAACACCAATGCTACTGCCAGGAACACTAATGCTACTGCCAGGAACACCAACACCATCACCTGCATTGGCAGCTCTTCCAACACCATCACCAGGAACACCAACACCACCACCTCTTCCAGCTCTCCCTCTTGGTCTTCTTCCAGCTCTGACTCTCCCTCTCCAACTAGACTCATTCTCAACATCAGGAACACCAACACCATCACCTGCATTGCCAACACCACCTCTAGAAACCCCTCTTCCATTGCCTCTACCCCTCCTAGGTGGTCTCACATAATCCTCATTCTTACAGGTTCTACTGTTGTGTCCATACTCCTTACATCTTCCACACCTGTTTGGCTTTGTCCTTGAACTTCTTCCCTCCTCATCAGCTCCCCGTGCTCTATTGATTTTGGGTCTTCCAGGTGTCCTCTTGTTTGGTGGGGGCAACACCAACTCTGTAGGCTGCAAAAATAAGGGTAATAAAAGAAAAAAATGAGTAAAAACACTGTATAGCACTCTGTAGGCTGCAAACATAAGGAACATACCTTCTTCCAAGTTAACCTATCTGGAATCATTCTGATGTTTTCATTGTATAGCACTCTGTGGTTGCTAAGGTAGAAATATGGGCTGATGTTGCTGTATGCATAACAGGGGATGATTAGTTAAATGCATAACATAGAAATAAGCAAGAAAATAAAATTAGTAACAATTAGTAACTACTTACTCCTCATAAGGCTTCCTCCTTAAGTTCAATGCAACCATTGCATGTATGCAAGGTAGTCCAGAGATCTGCCATTCATTGCAGCTACATGTCCTAACCTCTACATTCACAATCCACCTTCTTTGAATGTTAGTAATCAACACTTCAGCTGGTGAGAGATCAGTTGGAATATGGTTCCTTGCATTTTCTTCATTTTTCTTAAGAACTTTAGCTATGTTTCTTGTCAAGGGACCCTCCATGGCAGCAGCATTCTCTTTCTTTTCATTAATGAATTCAATAAGCCTGAAGGTAAGCTGTTCCACAAACAATGTCAAAGGTAGTTCTCTCAGTTTTCTGATCATGTTGTTGAATGATTCACTGAAATTGTTGGTGACATGATCACAGATAGAAGTATTGTCAAAATGAGACCTTGTCCACGTTTGGGGGGGTATATCTGCCATGTACTCATATCCTTCAGGGCATACCTGTCTGAGCACCTCCATCTTTGCCTCCCATTCACCAACTGGATATGCATATGCAGCATTATACAGAATATGCTGCAACTCCAACCCTTTCCATTTCTTCTGAAAGTTGGCATAAATATGCCTCATACAGTACCTGTGCCTAGAGCAAGGGAACACCTCCATAACAGCATTGAGTAATCCCTTCTGTCTATCTGAGTAAAATGTGAAGGGAAACTCATGCATCAAGACATGCTTCAGCTCATCCAAGAAGATCCTCCACATCTCTTGGTCTTCAGTCCTACATACCATGAATGCCAATGGATACAACCCTCTATTACCATCCAAGCCCACTGCATTCAAGACCACACCCCCATATTTTCCCTTCAAAAAAGCCCCATCTAAACCAACTACAGGTCTGCAGCACCTCCTCCATCTTTCTGTGCATACAAAATAAGACACGAACATAAATTCAAATCTACCATGCTCATCTTTATGAAACTTAACCCTGTTTCTTGGATGAGCATTCAGAATTTGCTTGCATAGTTCGGGGCACTCTGCATAAGCATCATCATAGTTGCCAAACAACATCTCTAAGGCCTTGATCCTAGCATACCATGCAATCCAGTAAGATATCTTCACTTCATACCTCTCCTGGACATCAAGTTGAATGCATTTGGGAGTGTATTTCTTCCCTCTTGCCCTAAGCTTTTCCACAATCAACTTAGCAATGAAACTTGATCTCAAAACCCTATTCCTATTCTGCCTGGTAGACACACATGTGTGCTTCTCTCTAAAAGTTCTGATCTGATAAGTCATGTTATCATTAAGGACAGAGGCATGTACCCTCCACCCACAGTTAGGATCCCTACATTTTACTGTAACTCTGTCCTTGTCATTCCTAACATATGTGAACTCGTAATGATTCTTCAAAGCATGCTGCAACAGATGTTCTCTGTACTTGTATACATTCTCAAATAGCATACCTTTTTCCAACCTCAGCCCTTCTCCAAAATATGGAGGAATGGTTTCAGCTCCCTCATTTTCATACATGTCATCACCTTCACTATTATCACTATCCTCAGGAGGTATTTGCCCAATGTCAAACCCCTTGTAGTGGTTAACACCAAAATCATCACTCACTACATCACTCTCCCATTCATGGTCATCACATCTCTCATCTCCTTCATTGGGTTCAAATTCAGACTATCCATCTGCAAGCAAGAGAAAAAACAGTCACAAACGAACTCATCAAACCTCCCTGACCATGGATGATAATGGAACAAGAAACATTTGTCTACAGTGTTCGTACCAGTTCGAGCGGTTGCAGACGATTCTTCTCCGTCCCTCACCACCGCTGGAGGCGAGATCGCTCCGTCCTTGCAGCCGATTCTTCACCTAGGGTTTAGATTGGGGATTTTTTTTCTGAAGGAATTTTTTTTCTGAAGGGATTGAAGGGATTTTTTTCTTCATTGGAAGTTATGCAAGTGTCGAATCACATCCCACCCGCGTTCAAGGGATGAGGGCATTTTCGTCTTTGAGTAAAAAGGAAAATGAAACAATTAAAAGAATTAATTAATATGTTGACGGGTTTGACGGTCGTTAAGAACCCAGGGGGGTATTCTTTAATTTTAAAAGAACGGGGACAGTTACCATAATATGTACAAAACTTAGGGGGGGACAACTAATTAACCCTACATCTGTCTGTTAAAATGAGCGTGAAATAAGGCGATATCGTTTCTATTTCTTCACTTGTCCCTATTTGTTTGGTTCACAAAATCAGGATATTGGAAAAAGAAAGTTTTTTTTGTTTTACTTCTGTATTTGAATGTCAAAAAAAAAAGCAAAAAAAAAAATCTCAAAAGAAAAAAAAAGCAAAAAAAAAAAAAAAAAAACTCAAAAGAAAAAAAAAAGACAAAAAATGGTTTCCCAACCCATCAAAGGATTCACTTTTCCATTCCAATAATTGACTTTTCCATCAAATTTTTTTGGACTTTTCAAACACCAAAAAAATAAAATTGATGGAAATTACAATTACGAAAGGAAAGAGAGAATTGATTTCCTTTCCTTTCTACTAACCAAAGAAGGCCTAAGGACAATGCAACCCTGAGGTTAGACTAGAAGGGTGTTTTTTTACTACTAAATTCTTTTAAGTGTTCAAACAAGTACGGTTCCACCAACTTGGTATATATATATATATATATATATATATATATATATATATATATATATATATATATATATATATATATATATATATTTACTTTAAAGTGTTCATCACTATATAATAATATTGTTTATAAGTGGTAAATTGTAAACTAAAATCTTGAGTTATAATTTATCACTTATTTATCATTATAAATCTCCAGCAAATTTAATTATTTCAAAATATGTATAAACTCCAAACAACCACAATTTCTTCTTCTTCCCAAAAAAAATATATAGTTTTTAAAATTTTAAAATTGTCAAATAATTTTTGTTGCCCAAAATGGACATTTGACTTAAAAATTAACAGTTAAATCATTTTTCATGCCAAGAAAAAACTACTTTTTAAATTATTAAATAATATCTTATTTTTTTATTTTTTAATGTCAACTTAGAATAAAATAGTTTTTTGTTGTGTTGATAAATGTATTTAAGGGTGAACTTATGTTTTGTCATTTGTACTAGCGAGGAGTATTATATTGCCATAAGATATCTGTTTGCACAATATTTGGGAAGGATCACGATGCATGCACCATTACTCGACTAGCGCGACCGTAAGATTTATAGTTTGCATTCAAAAAAAATTGTATGTATATTTAGCCAATATTTGATAACATGCACAATTTAAACTTGTATATAGATCCTTATTTATGCACAACTCATAGAATATCAACAATTATTTAGGTTGATATTTCAAATATTATCTCTTTTTTTAGAAACAATGTTAATAATTAATAACCGTATATGTCATGGACTACGATACCAAATTTGACTTTACGATTAATTTTTTGGTAGTCTGAAATTGGAATTTGGGCCCACTCCTTTCCTCCATCGTCCATAGTACCACTTAGTCATCATTGTAAGTATAATTGAAACTTTTATTGGGTTGCCTACCACTAGGTTAGAGGTGTTAACTCGGATGGGAGGTCCAAAATCCAACCAGATAAAGGAACATGACATAATCATTTCATGTTGGCTAATGATACTAAATTTACCATTAAAGAGGTTTAGTATTCTTTTTCTTCCGGATGAATGCTGTTTAGTTTTAAGGATATCCGAGAAACAATTATAAATCTAAAATCACTAACAAAAATGGAATGAAGTTCCAATATATAAAACCAGAAGCGTATATTGGAGATGATGAACAATATATACAACCAATGCTCTCTCTCTCTCTCTCCTCTCTCTCTCCTCTCTCTCTCTCTCTCTCCACATAAATTCTTTTTGAAAATGGCAACAACCCTTTTTTTAACAGAAAATTTACTGTAGGGTAACGTACTTTCACGAAATTGCGTGCAGGATAACAAGTTTTGCGAAATTTCGAAAATAAAAACATTCCGACAGAGTGTGGCGGAAATCCAGCGCCTATGACACGTGGCGCACGACGCAGGCTCGGTTCGGATTTCGTGTTTGTTTTTTTTTCTCACACAACGGCTAGTATAACGGCTATATCTCCAACAGTCGGCTAGGATAACGGCTATATCTCCAACGGTTATATCTACAACGGCTCTTACTCTTATAAATTGATCATCTTCCTATCAATTTTTTCACATTCCTCTTCATCTTCCATTTCTTTCCGAAGTAGATGCTGCCATCTTCCTCTTCTATTTTCTATTTCTTTCAAAGGAAGTAGAAGGCTCTTTTCCTACCAACATGAGTCAAAGTATAACTCTTCTATGCTCGCTTGGAGGCGTCCTAAATGGGTTAGCTTATGAAGGGGGTTTAACTGAAGTTGTTATAGTGGATAGAAATATTACGTTTAGTAGTTTACTTAATTTATTGACTGAACAATTTTCTATTAATTTTGATGAATTTATATTAGTGCATATTTTTGCTTCTAATTGTATAAATTTAAATAGTGATCATGCATGGGCATTTATTCTTCAAATTAATGTTTCATCACCGTATATTAGTATTTTTGTTACTCCAGCACCCCCTCATATAAGTAGTAGACGTGCTCCTAATAATGAAACTACTAATTTGGGTCCGGGTCCTAGTTCTTCTCATCAAGTTATTTTTGCCACTGAAGAAGAAAATACAGTAGATGAAGGTAATGACAATGATTCCAGTAGCGATGATTTAGTTGAAAATGTAGATGATGTATTTGATAATATTGATGATAATGTTGATACTCCTGAATTATTTGTTGGAAGACAATTTGAAAATCGTATTCAATTTAGAAGTTTTATTAGTGATGCAAATTATTGTTTTGAAAGAATTAAAGCTGAAAATTTCGATGTGTATAAATGGATCATTGGAGTAGAAGGTGATGAAACACGTGTTTTAGCACACTGGATAACGGTTTATGCACCATGTCCTAGATTAGATATTAACACATCTAACCTTGCTGAATGCTTCAATAACTGGATAAAAAATTTGCGTGATAAACCAATAACAACATTACTTGATGGTATCCGTGCCAAGATTATAACACTTCAGGACAAAAATCGAAAACATGCTGAATCGCTTGAAACAAATTATTGTCCGAAGATGTTAAAAACAATGGCTCGTATCAACAGAGAACATCACTACTTGCAAGTTCTGAGTTTTGATAGTTATATATTTGAAATAACAGATCATGAAACACATAGAACATATGTTGTTCGTTTAGAAGAAAAATATTGTTCATGTTTAAGGTGGTATCATACTTTCATTCCATGTGTACATGCATGTTTTGCGTGTAATTTTTCAAAAATTAATATTGAAAATTATTATCCTGCTGTTTTTTCTAAAGAAGCATTGAGAAGCGTATACGAGTCGCACTTGGAGCCAATTCCAGTTCCCTACAATCTTCAAAGTGTCCTGGTTAGAGGAAAAATTGGAGTACCAGAATTACGGCGCAAAGCTGGAAGACCCAAGAAGAACCGCATCATTGCCAACGATTCAGAGACAAGAAATCTTCGATGTAGCAATTGTAATGGATTAGGACATAATAGAAGAAAATGTACTAATCAGCCAAGAGAATAATTTCATCTTGTTACGACATAATAGAAGAAAATGTACTAATCATCTTGTTACAATTTATCACAATTTCATCTTGTTACAATTTCATCTACCTCCCATGGCATCCCGTCGATAATTTCTACGCTCAACTTCTATAAGATTGAGGCGACCTCTCCTTTCAGCCGTATTCTCCGGAGGTACATCACGTCCTTCTTCCTGTGTATCAACATGTTGAGAAGGCATTGGTGCTGATGGAGTGGTCATGATCTGTGTGTAATTAAGAACTCCGGGGGCAAATATGTTCTCCCATTCAGAAGTCGGTTCTGCACCCCATTGAGAGGTAGGTTCTGGTCCCCATTGAGAAGTTCCTTGAGCAAATAACTGAGAAGTCTCCACGCCACCCCATTGAGAAGTCCCTTGACCACCCCATTGAGAAGTCCCTTGTCCACCCCATTGAAAAGTCCCTTGACCACCCCATTGAGAAGACCCTACGTCGGCCCATTGAGATGTCCCTTGGCCACCCTATTGAGATGTCCCTTGGCCACCCCATTGAGCCGAGCTCTCCTCGGACTGTTGATGCGGGACCTCGTAAGCATGTCGAGGTGGACTATCAGGGAGGTCTTCAGGTTGCGTGACATTGTGTCTATCCCGTCGGTGACGTGCATGTCGCTGTCTAACAATGCCAATCTCTCCTACAGGATAGTCGTCAGGGATAAGTATGGAAGGGTTCGAGGGAGTCTGATCTGCTTGCATATAATTCCAAATTTCAATAAGTTTTGTTCTCCACGTTTCAGGATTTGGATTATCGATTGCTTGCTTAATACTTGGAGCCTGAAATATAAGATTTGATAGTCCATAAGTAAGTACTATAAACGTGCAGACTATAAGATTTGATAGTTTACAAGCAATACGTACCATCCCAATCATATGGAGATAAAATTCACGCAGACTAGAATCGTCTAGAGCTCGTGGTTGGAATCGAGGCTCCTCATGATAGTATAATTTGTTACTTATACGAGGGGCTCCCCACCAAGTTCTATATGCATTACTCCCAAGTGCTGCACCAATTCAACAAATATGAGCATATAATTCAATAATGATTTTAATCAAATAGGAGATGAAAACTAACCATCTTGTAAATCTAACATCGGCTCAGATAGTTCTGCCACACCATGTGTCTCAAATCTAGAATTCCATCCAGGAATCATTTTTCTAGCTCTTACAGCTGCACTGGCTCTACCACGAGTCAAACATGGTGGATCATCTGGAATAACCTGTTTCATCCCAAACTGCCGCAGAACACGATCGGCGGGATGAAACATGATGTCTCCATGATATATTATATAATATCTATGAAGACTCATGGTATAAGCTGTTCTTTGTATTTCTGGAACATATTGATACTGCTCATGCACATAAGGTAGCCATATAACCTATTTGATGTCGGAAAAATAATAAGTAATAGATTAAAAATGTTGAAAAAATTTAATGACTAATTAACGTATTTTACCTCCGTATGCTTTAGAGTATCAAACTGCCCCCGATATAGGGGGGCGCTCGAGTGAACACAATGAGCTGGATCTACTACATCTGTAATCCATTGTAAAGCTACCGAAATTTTACCAGCATTGGAATCAATACCGGTAACTGGCCTCCCGATATGAAAATGTTCGTAGGACCAGACCTATTAAACAAAAGAATAACTTTATACAATTCTACCATTTATAACTTTAAATAAAATGAGTAATAATTTTTATACTTGTATTAAAGTCATGCATCCATTTAAATTTTTCATAATTTTATTATCTCCCAGCACGCGTACAAAATCTAACATGGAGGCGTATAAATATGCCAACATTGATGCTCCCCATGCGTGACCTGTATGTGTGGTCAAATCTTCCAAGAATGGTAGATAACGTAAGTTCACCATATCTGCTGAGTCGGGAAAGACAACCGCACTTATTAAGCCAAGTAAGTAGGCCCTTGTGCAAGAAATCACCTAAACATATAGCGAAAAAATGACAAAAATTAATACGTGCTAAACTAGCAGCAGCGATACGACATAAATATTAATATTATCGGTGATACATACCCGATTTTCATCAACAGATACCTCTTCGTCATCATCAATATGATCTAGATGCATGAAATTGCGACGGAGCCAGGAAAATGTGACTAAGCTTTTTTCCTTTTAATTTTGGTGGCTCCACACCTAGATACTCCATAATTGCAGTATCAGCTGAAAATGACTCATTAAATATTATAGGTTCACCCGTAATAGGTAATCCTATAATATTTGCTACATCAGCTAAAGTAATTGTCATTTCACCAACTGGTAATTGAAATGTATTTCGGCCAGGCCACCAACGTTCCACTAGGCTTAAAATTAAATCTCTATCATGACGTAAAAACTGTATCTCGTCAATGTATTTGAAACCGAATATGACCAACATAGCATATTGTTCGCTAGTTAAATTCCAACACCCAACGTTCTGTTCATACCGCCATGTCCCATGCTCTCGCATTCGAATATCGCCAGGATAATCATATAACTATAGAAAAAATTGAGTTACTACATAATGATCATTATTACTACAAAGTAAAAAATATATACAAAATAATAACTTTCATTTAAAATTAAGTATACCTTTCCAGAAAATACTAATCTTGAGATATGACTCAAACGTTGCTGGATAATCTCGTCTGTGGTGGGTCCTCCCGGAATAAGTCCGTCATTTCGACGATCCATCTGTTATTAATACCAAATTCTAAGATACTAAACACAAACAAAATAAATTAAAATTACATTTTTTGAAATATTTTTACCTCTAAATGTATGTTAGTCTCTCTGCTCCTCCTCTTCTCTGCTTCTTCTCCTCTCTTCTCTTCTCTGCTTCTTTTCCTTCTTCTGTATTTGTTCCTGGAGAAGAAACGAGCATCATTTATAACATAACTTCTCTATCCCATCTCTTTCATCCCATTTTTCAATGTGTTATAAAGCTGTACTCTTTCACTCAGTCATTCAAACACTCATATTCAACGTATACAAACAAGTTTGGGAGGGTCTCCAATGCTGCGCATGCTTCCCACAAACAAAAGCTCCTGCAAACCCCCCCTTGTCTGCGAAGCTACCCCCCACCCCAACACACACCCGTCTGCAAACAATAGAAGCCGTGGCTGCCCCCCCCCCCCCCCCTCCAAGGCGACTGCAAACACTGCAAGGCATAGCTCCTAACCCCCACCCCCCCGTAGGCGCTCATTTTCCGCCAGACTCTCTGTCGGATTGTTTTCATTTTCGAAATTTCGTAAAACTTGTTATCCTGCACGCAATTTCGTGAAAGTACGTTACCCTACAGTAAATTTTCTTTTTTTTAAAACCAAAGTCTTCTTATCTTATCTTATCTTCTCTTCCTATGTGATTCTTTTCAAGGAGCCATCGGCTAAGAATTAAAGATTCAAATTCATAATAAAGCATCCCAAAAGTTAGAGTTGATTTGATTTTGTCCAAGACCATTCTTAATGGATTTAGATTTGCAAGCTATGCTTTGTGTATCTCCATAGTTTTAATTTTTTTACTTGTTTAAATTTGAAATCCAAAGACACTACTCACTCACACACACTCTTTCTCTTTCCTCAGTTTCTATTTCTCAAGTTTTGATTAAGATATATTCTAATTTTTGATATTTTGATGGTATCCACTTACCATCCAAACCAAGTTCGTGAGGTTTATTGATTATTTTGCCGAATCGAGTTTGGACAAGAAACGTTGTCACTCCCCGTTCCCGGAATGCGTATTTTTATACGTATACCGCTTGCCCGAATTTATTTAGTATCTGTCATGCATTTATTTTGTATTTAATTCTTTTAATTTCATGCTAATTCTTTTTCTGTATTTTATTTTCTGCTTTTTCTTGGCTCTTGATTCATTTCGGTTCATGGTGAGGCAACTTGGTTTGGCTTTACATGGAAAGGAATGGGTGGCTAGGATTTGATGGAGTAGGATAGATGGTGGAGATGCACTTGACCTTGATATAAAACTTCTTCTTTCATTCTCTCTCTTCATTCATTCACATTTACTCCTCCACCAAACCCTAACCCACATGTGAGAGGCAAGTACATCTTGCACACCATGAGGGATTTCATGCATCCCTATTTATTTTTAGTCTATGTTGTTCATCTTCTCTTTCTCTACAAGTTTAGGTCTTGAAGTTCTTGATTTCCATGGATGGTTGGGTGTAGATCTAAGTTTCAAGTTTTAGTTTTCATATGGATTTTATAGTTTTGATCTATCAAACTTTGTTGTTTTAAAAAATAAGTGGTTCCATGTTGTAGAAAATTTAATTCTGCTAAACTTTGGCTTTTGAAAAGTTAGATTCCGATTTATTTTGAGAAAGTTATGGCCAAAACAATTTTGGTCAAACTTCTATGTTCATCTGCAGCATGAGGCCGCATGTCGCAGTAGAGCCGCATAGATGTCGCGGTTGGGCCGCATGAGGCACATGTCACAGTAGAGCCGCATAGATGTCGCGGTTGGGCCGCATGAGGCACATGTCGCAGTAGAGCCGCATGAGGCACATGTCGCAGTAGAGCCGCATAGATGTCGCGGTTGGGCCGCATGAGGCACATGTCGCAGTAGAGCCGCATAGATGTCGCGGTTGGGCCGCATGAGGCCGCATAGATGTCGCAGTTGAGCCGCATAAATGTCGCGGTTGGGCCGCATGAGGCACATGTCGCAGTAGAGCCGCATAGATGTCGCGGTTGGGCCGCATGAGGCCGCATGTCGCAGTAGAGCCGCATAGATGTCGCGGTTGGGCCGCATAGGCCGCATGTCGCAGTTGAGTCGCATAGATGTCGCGGTTGGGCCGTATGAGGCCGTATGTCGCAGTTGAGCCGCATAGATGTCGCGGTTGGGCCGCATAGGCCGCATGTCGCAGTTGGTCCGCATGCATGTCGCAGAATAGGCCGCATATGCCTATTTTGGTTGTTTCTGACTGTTATATGTCCTATTTTGACTGAATTATGGCTAAAATTTCTTTCAACTCCCAACATGAAAGTTGTAGATCTTTTTCTTGGCTTCAAGAATGTGTTACCAACTATTTTATGCTAGTTATAGACTCGACCATGCTTAATACTAATTTGACTTTCATGCCTTGCCACGAATTGACCCCGACTGTTACTTTGACTAATAATTGATCATGCGTTCCTAGTTGGAACTAAGAGACTGGCTAGTCGTCTTATTGAATTGAATGAATGAGACACGTTCATATTAATTATGAACTAATGTAATCGACTGGCTGATCCCGAATATTGACATACAGGCACATGCAGGCTTCAATTTATTTATTTATTTTACAAAAGCAGCATGTGTACTTTATGGTCAAGGCATGATTACTCCGTGGTTAGTTCTGATTGTTGTATTACGCTATGTAAGACCTGCAACCTAACCGCACTGGTATCGTTGTAGAGTTGTGCATATCGTACCCCGTACGAAAGTACTCATTTGAATGACCATGACCCACGGCATGGGATTTCACTTAACGTAGAGACTATTAAGTTAAATAAAATAATAATTGCATGGAGAGAATGGATTCCCGAGTTCTTACATGACATCCCTCTTGGGACTAGTAGTGCCCGACAGGCCGGCTGGTCCCCACAGATACTGCAAATTTGCCACACGGGCAGGGAGCGGTATCTGGTTATATTATCTATTGTATATTGTATATTGATGACGGGCGTCCTGCTGGGACTCGTCTAATTCATGATTGACGCAATTGATTGACTGGGTAAACTAGCCTTGCTTGCACATAGTAAGAACTGAGGAATCTCTATTGCATAATTCCAGGATAACTTGGAACTCACAGTAGCAAGCCGTAGTAGTTGCATGGCCGTTTAAGTTGACTTGTTTGTGTACTGGACCTACTCTGTTAACTAATTGAGATGATCAGAATGTCAGGATATGACGGGCCAACTTCTGTCCTTGTTTGGTTGAGAGGTTGGTTCGAAGTATCGTGATGTCATGTGAATCCTAGTAGCAAGCAGTGGTATATATATAATATTCTCTTATTACTGGTTTTAATCCCTCATATCGTGCTTCCTTGCGGTACTTGCTGTTAGAGGTCTAACCTCTCTGGTTTTGCATGGCCAGATTTAGAGCCGGTCCCCGAGGATCCAGCTTACTTCTACCTCCACGATGGTCAACACTAGAGGGATGATCGCAGGAGGACTCGAGTGAGTTCCTTACTTCCCCGCTCGTTTTGTTAAATACTTTATACTTTGCCGTTTGGCACCGACATGTTAGTCGGATTGTCTTGTACCTACTTTTGCATAATTGTAACTAAGTCAGGCTGCAGCTGATAACAATTGTGTATACTGACTACATCATCTGGCTGTGTTTTGTAAAGCCAGATATCAAGAACATTTTGACTGAGCGTTTGGGACGCCTTACTGCTTTATCTCACATGTTCTCTATTTCTGTTTCTTGTTTGAATGATTGAGACAATAGATGGGAAGTGACCATAGTGAGACTTTTATGTAGTATGCACCCCCTCGTCTTTTAGACAGCATTGATCGTATTATACGGTATTCATCTACCCGTAATACGTAGCTGGCTGAGTCATTCCCCCGCTCTCCTGTATTCTGGTTCTGGGGCGTGACAAGGTTTTAGTGGTGGCCCATGCAGGTCTGGTTTCAGACTTATGGGGTGTTTTAATTTATAGGATGTCTCAATCACACATGTTTTCCCTTGATCTCATGATTCGTTACTCTCGACTCTAGCTTGACATTCTGGTATCCTTTGACTTCATTGATCTTTCCAGTCCGATCGTTTGATACTCTTGTCCCTTTTCTTAGGGGCACCTCGTCCGCATCTGTCAGGACTGGACAACAACAACAAGGGCAACACGGACAACCTGACCATGTTGATCAGCAACAAGGGTCGGTACTAACTCAAGAGACCATCCAAGAAGAAGTAATAGTAGAAGCAGCAGCTGGACTGCAGTATCCGGATGTTCCACCACCACCAACAGTTCCACCTACCCCTGTGGAAGTAGACACACCGGCCCTTTTGGAGATCATGAGAGGAATGATGGCTACTCAGCAACACCAGATGTTAGCCCAGCAGCGCATGCACGCTCAGTTGCAAGAGCAGAACGTACTACTCAACCAAGGGTTGCAGACGGCATTGGAAAGAGGGGCGAGGCCAGATTCAGGAGCATCAGCCAGGTTTTGCAAGTACAACCCCTGCCGTTTCGAGGGCACGGAGGATGCCATCTCAGCAGATGCATGGCTTAAGGATATTGAGGCTATTCTGACAGCCGCTAAGGTGCCGGCAGAAGAACGTGTGGATCAAGTGAAGTTGTTACTTCAGGATCTCGCACGTGATTGGTGGGAATTAGAAGTAGGCATCAGATGTCCCGTTGCTTGGGACAATTTTACAGCAAGATTCAAGACGAAGTACTATGGAGTTGTGGCGCAGTTTGAGCTACAACAGAAGTTTATCAACCTCAAGCAGGTCGGCAAGACGGTAGATGCTTATGCAGCGGAGTTCTGCAGATTGAGTAGGTTTGCCCCAGAGATGGTAGCAACAGAGCGCCAGAGGGCGATGAGGTTCCAACAAGGGTTTCATCTTGAGCTCTTGCAATTGATAGAAGGGCACAATTATCAGACTTTTGACGAAGTATTGATGGCAACCCGAAGGCATGAGATCACCATTCAGAGGATCACGGCAAGGACTGGAGGTCAGAAGAGATCCCACAGTCAGATTGAAGGAGGAGGGGGAGCAGCTCCCCGAACAACAGCACCATCTCTTGGCATTCGCATTCACGATGTGGCAATGCGAGGGCCCGCACCACCACCCAGGCAACAGCAACAGCAACAGAGGAAGAACCAGCAACCCCCAGCGAGCTGCACTTATTATGGGAAGATAGGGCACACTAGAGATGTGTGTCGGGCATTGAACGGACTGTGTTTGATATGTGGAAATCCAGATCATCGGGTTACCACATGTCCCATGAATTCAAGGTCAGGAGGACCAGTGCAGCAGTTTTCTGCTCTGCCAGCACCAGGGGCAGGACAGTATCGAGGACCAGCAGTGGCAGTGAGACCATTGGCCCAGCGTCCGTTAATGTCGCAAGCTCAGATGTTTCGGCAGCAGGGACCGCCGATACAGCAACACCAGCATAGACCACCCCAGCATCATCAAGGAAGGGGCCAGCAGCAGCACCAGGCTAGGCCGCAGCATGGGAACCAACAAGGAGGTCGAGGGCAGGCATTCACTCTGTCCTTGGAGGAGGCATTAGCATCGGAAGATGTTGTGGCAGGTAACATTCTCGTTGCCTCATATCCTGCAGTAGCATTGTTTGATTCATGAGCATCACACTCATTTATATCTGCACAATTTGCGATACGGCTAGGAATGGAGCTCGAGGTATTACCAGGGAGGTTGAATATACTCACTGGCAATGGGCTCGTAGGAGTTAGTAGAGTTGTTCTAGCGTGTAGTGTTGTAGTTTGCGGACATTCCTTACCCGCCCAGTTGATAGAATTTCCTATTGGAAATTTCGACGTTATCTTAGGCATGGACTGGCTGAAAAACAGTCATGCGACAATAGATTGTCGTAGTGGGAGTGTATCTTTTGATATTCCAGGCATGAAGAGATTTACCTTAGTCAGATCCGTGGCAACTCAGCAAGAGCAGGGAGTAATAACGACAATGGAAGAAGTTCAAGTTCCGAAGGTAGTTGAAGAATTTCTAGACGTATTTCCCGAAGAACTTCCAGGGCTACCACCGATTAGAGATATTGAGTTCAGTATAGAATTGGCACCTGGAACTAAACCGATATCATATCGAGTTTACAGAATGGCGGATTCAGAGCAGGCCAAGGTATATCAGCACATAGAGGAACTGAAGGAGAAGAAGTTCATCCAAGCTAGCGTATCACCGTGGGCAGCACCAGTGGTACTTGTGGGGAAGAAGGATGGGTCATCCAGATTGTGCATTGACTACAAGAAGCTTAACGCGACAACAGTAAAGAACAAGTATCCACTACCAAGGATCGACGACTTATTTGATCAGTTGAGCAGGGCTAGAGTTTTCTCCAAGATAGATCTTCGTTCAGGGTACCATCAGGTGAGGGTTCGGAAGAAGGATATTCCCAAGACAGCATTCAGGTCGAAGTATGGGCATTATGAATTCTTGATAATGCCGTTTGGTTTGACCAGTGCTCTAGCAATATTTATGGACTTGATGAACCGCATCTTTATGCCATACCTAGATCAGTTTGTCGTGATATTTCTCGACGACATTCTTGTGTACTCTGCCAGTGAAGAGGAGCATGAAGACCACCTCAGGACAGTGTTGCAGGTTCTGAGGGAGAACCAGTTGTATGCCAAGCTCAGCAAGTGTGAGTTCTGGACGGATCACATTTCATTTTTGGGTCATATCATATCAGGAGCTGGAGTAGCAGTAGATCCCAAGAAGGTAGAAGCAGTAGAGAGCTGGCCAGTACCCAAGATCGTAGCTGATGTACGGAGTTTCTTGGGATTGGCAGGATATTACAGGAGATTCGTATCGGATTTTGCAAGACTTTCAGCACCCATGACCCGCTTGACACGGAAGGATGTGCCATTCGTCTGGTCGGCAGAGTGCCAGACATCATTTGAGACCTTGAAGCAGAAGTTGATATCAGCGCCTATTCTTACATTGTCAGTTGGACCCGGAGGTTTTACAGTATATTGTGATGCGTCAGGTAAAGGACTTGGATGTGTCCTCATGCAGCATGGGAAGGTGATAGCGTATGTATCTAGGCAGCTTCGGGACCACGAGAAGAATTACCCAACTCATGACTTGGAGTTGGCGGCAGTAGTATTTGCTTTGAAGCTATGGAGGCATTACTTATATGGTGATCGAGTGGATATGTATACAGAACATAAAAGTCTGAAGTACATCTTTACTCAGAAGGAGCTGAACATGAGGCAGAGAAGATGGTTAGAGCTGATCAAGGATTATGACGTGGAGCTTCAGTATCATCCAGGCAAGGCTAATGTGGTAGCAGACGCTCTCAGCAGACGATGCGGCGCATTTATGTTGACAACACAGAAGCACATTTTAGAAGACCTTCAGGAGATGGGCATAGAAGTTATACTTCCTAGTGATGTAGGAATTCTGGCAAGTCTACGAGTTCAATCTGATTTGGTAGACAGGATCAAGGCAGCTCAGGCACAGGACCCAAGGATTCAGAAGCTTAGAGCAGAATGTGAGTCAGGACTCAGAAAGGAGATACAAATTCATGAAGATGGTACGCTTAGGTTTGGATCACGCCTATGTGTGCCTAGTGGAGATATCAGACAGGAGGTTATGACAGAAGCTCACAGTTCTCAATATTCTATACACCCTGGAGGGACCAAGATGTACCAAGATATCAAGCAGCACTTCTGGTGGAACGGGATGAAGAGGAAGATAGCTAGATTCGTTTTTCGTTGCTTGGTATGTCAGCAAGTGAAGGCAGAACAGCAGAGGCCAGCTGGGTTATTACAGCCACTTTCTATCCCGGAATGGAAGTGGGAGCACATCACAATGGACTTTGTGACCGGTTTACCGAGATCACCAAGTGGTAAAGATGCTATTTGGGTGATAGTAGATCGGCTTACAAAGGTGGCACACTTTCTTCCTTTCAGAGTAGGGCAATCTACAGAAAAATTGGCAGAGTTGTATATGCAACAGATAGTCAGGCAGCATGGAGTCCCTGTCAGTATTGTGTCCGACAGAGATACCCGTTTTACATCACATTTTTGGAAGAGCTTACATCATAATCTGGGCACCAAGTTAAGATTTAGCACGGCTTACCATCCACAGACGGACGGGCAATCAGAAAGAACAATTCAGACTTTAGAAGATATGTTGCGAGCTTGCACCCTAGATTTTGGAGGATCTTGGGAGAGCCACCTGCACTTAGTTGAGTTTTCATACAACAACAGTTATCAAGCCAGTATCCAGATGGCGCCATTCGAAGCTCTATATGGTAAGAAGTGTAGATCGCCACTAGCATGGGATGATATCGGGGAGAGGAAGATGTTAGGCTCGGAAATGATTGTTCAGACAGTTGAATTGGTCAAGGAAATTAGAGAGCGACTTCGAGTTGCACAGGACCGGCATCGTCATTGGGCGGACCAGCATCGTAGACCGCTAGAGTTTTCTGTTGGGGACCACGTGTTCTTGCGGATCTCACCTACCCGTGGGGTCATTAGATTTGGCGTTCGCGGGAAGTTGAGTCCGCGATACGTAGGACCATTCGTTATCCTTGATAGGGTAGGCGATGTTGCTTATCGTTTATCCCTTCCACCTTCGTTACGAGAGGTGCATGACGTGTTTCATGTATCTCAATTGCGAAGGTATGTATCGGACCCCAGTCATATCCTTGATCATTCTGAGTTGGTTGTTGGTACCAACTTGTCTTACGAGGAGCAGCCTGTATCCATTTTGGACCGAAGAGAGAAGATACTCAAGAACCGAACAATTAGCCTTGTCCGGGTTGCTTGGGGTCATCACTCATTAGGAGAGTCAACGTGGGAACGTGAGGATGATATCCGATCACGGTATCCACATCTGTTTGACTCACAAGGTATATTTCTTCCCGTGTACCTTGATTGCCTTAACCCCTCATGCTTGTCACCTCATAGATAGAACTACTTGATATCGTAGATTGTTAATATAGATATGTTATCTGCTAGTTAAACATTGAAGAATGATTGCTTGCTCAAGTTTCTTGTACCTAGATCAGCTCGGTTTTTCCTATCTTGCTTGGATTTGAAATTCCGAGGACGGAATTTATCTAAGGTGGGTAGAGATGTCACTCCCCGTTCCCGGAATACGTATTTTTATATGTATACCGCTTGCCCGAATTTATTTAGTATCTGTCATGTATTTATTTTGTATTTAATTCTTTTAATTTCATGCTAATTATTTTTCTGTATTTTATTTTCTGCTTTTTCTTGGCTCTTGATTCATTTCGGTTCATGGGGAGCCAACTTGGTTTGGCTTTACATGGAAAGGAATGGGTGGCTAGGATTTGATGGAGTAGGATGGATGGTGGAGATGCACTTGACCTTGATATAAAACTTCTTCTTTCATTCTCTCTCTTCATTCATTCACATTTACTCCTCCACCAAACTCTAACCCACCTGTGAGAGGCAAGTACATCTTGCACACCATGAGGGATTTCATGTATCCCTATTTATTTTTAGTCTATGTTGTTCATCTTCTCTTTCTCTACAAGTTTAGGTCTTGAAGTTCTTGATTTCCATGGATGGTTGGGTGTAGATCTAAGTTTCAAGTTTTGGTTTTCATATGGATTTTATAGTTTTGATCTATCAAACTTTGTTGTTTTCAAAAATAAGTGGTTCCATGTTGTAGAGAATTTAATTCTGCTAAACTTTGGCTTTTGAAAAGTTAGATTTCGATTTATTTTGAGAAAGTTATGGCCAAAACAATTTTGGTCAAACTTCTATGTTCATCTGCAGCATGAGGCCGCATGTCGCAAGTAGAGCCGCATAGATGTCGCGGTTGGGCCGCATGAAGCCGCATGTCGTAGTAGAGCCGCATAGATGTCGCGGTTGGGCCGCATGAGGCACATGTCGCAGTAGAGCCGCATAGATGTCGCGGTTGGGCCGCATGAGGCACATGTCGCAGTAGAGCCGCATAGATGTTGCGGTTGGGCCGCATGAGGCCGTATAGATGTCGCAGTTGAGCCGCATAAATGTCGCGGTTGGGCCGCATGAGGCACATGTCGCAGTAGAGCCGCATAGATGTCGCGGTTGGGCCGCATGAGGCCGCATGTCGCAGTAGAGCCGCATAGATGTCGCGGTTGGGCCGCATAGGCCGCATGTCGCAGTTGAGCCGCATAGATGTCGCGGTTGGGCCGTATGAGGCCGTATGTCGCAGTTGAGCCGTATAGATGTCGCGGTTGGGCCGCATAGGCCGCATGTCGCAGTTGGTCCGCATACATGTCGCAGAATAGGCCGCATATGCCTATTTTGGTTGTTTCTGACTGTTATATGTCCTATTTTGACTGAATTATGGCTAGAATTTCTTTCAACTCCCAACATGAAAGTTGTAGATCTTTTTCTTGGCTTCAAGAATGTGTTACCAACTATTTTATGCTAGTTATAGACTCGACCATGCTTAATACTAATTTGACTTTCATGCCTTGCCACGAATTGACCCCGACTGTTACTTTGACTAATAATTGATCATGCGTTCCTAGTTGGAACTAAGAGACTGGCTAGTCGTCTTATTGAATTGAATGAATGAGACACGTTCATATTAATTATGAACTATTGTAATCGACTGGCTGATCCCGAATATTGACATACAGGCACATGCAGGCTTCAATTTATTTATTTATTTATTTTACAAAAGCAGCATGTGTACTTTATGGTCAAGGCATGATTACTCCGTGGTTAGTTCTGATTGTTGCATTACGCTATGTAAGACCTGCAACCTAACCGCACTGGTATCGTTGTAGAGTTGTGCATATCGTACCCCGTACGAAAGTACTCATTTGAATGACCATGACCCACGGCATGGGATTTCACTTAACGTAGAGACTATTAAGTTAAATAAAATAATGATTGCATGAAGAGAATGGATTCCCGAGTTCTTACATGGCAGCCCTCTTGGGACTAGTAGTGCCCGACAGGCCGGCTGGTCCCCACAGATACTGCAAATTTGCCACACGGGCAGGGAGCGGTATCTGGTTATATTATCTATTGTATATTGTATATTGATGACGGACGTCCTGCTGGGACTCGTCTAATTCATGATTGGCGCAATTGATTGACTGGGTAAACTAGCCTTGCTTGCACATAGTAAGAACTGAGGAATCTCTATTGCATAATTCCAGGATAACTTGGAACTCACAGTAGCAAGCCGTAGTAGTTGCATGGCCGTTTAAGTTGACTTGTTTGTGTACTGGACCTACTCTGTTAACTAACTGAGATGATCAGAATGTCAGGATATGACGGGCCAACTTCTGTCCTTGTTTGGTTGGGAGGTTGGTTCGAAGTGTCGTGATGTTATGTGAATCCTAGTAGCAAGCAGTGGTATATATATAATATTCTCTTATTACTGGTTTTAATCTCTCATATCGTGCTTCCTTGCGGTACTTGCTGTTAGAGGTCTAACCTCTCTGGTTTTGCATGGCCAGATTTAGAGCCGGTTCCCGAGGATCCAGCTTACTTCTACCTCCACGATGGTCAACACTAGAGGGATGATCGCAGGAGGACTCGAGTGGGTTCCTTACTTCCCCGCTCGTTTTGTTAAATACTTTATACTTTGTCGTTTGGCACCGACATGTTAGTCGGATTGTCTTGTACCTACTTTTGCATAATTATAACTAAGTCAGGCTGCAGCTGATAACAATTGTGTATACTGACTACATAATCTGGCTGTGTTTTGTAAAGCCAGATATCAAGAATATTTTGACTGAGCGTTTGGGACGCCTTACTGCTTTATCTCACATGTTCTCTATTTCTGTTTCTTGTTTGAATGATTGAGACAATATATGGAAAGTGACCATAGTGAGACTTTTATGTAGTATGCACCCCCTCGTCTTTTAGACAGCATTGATCGTATTATACGGTATTCATCTACCCGTAATACGTAGCTGGCTGAGTCATTCCCCCGCTCTCTAGTATTCTGGTTCTGGGGCGTGACAAACGTTGACTGAAACAAAAATTGAAGAAATATTTTTGCAAATGTTCTCATTATAAATGTTGAAACTAGCATATACCTCCACTATTTTTTAACTAGCATTTGCTCCCACTCATGTGTAAAACATAAAAAAAAATGTTAAAAAAAACTGGAGATATATCTTAAATTTTTTATTGTTCTCTACCAGTGGAAACATTTGCCAGTTAAAAAAAATAATGGAAGCATACGTTAGTTTCAACATTTAGAATAGAAATATTTGCTAATTATCCCAAAATTGAACTTAGGCTTGGCTCCTCCACCCATTGAAATGGACCTAGCTTAGACCTATCATGGTCTGTTTGAACCGAGCTCGGACATACCCTGGCCCGTGTCTATAGGGGTGAGCATTCGGTTTATTCGGTTCCAACCGAACCGAATAAGCAAAAATCGAATTGGACCGAAACCGAATAAGCAAAACCGAAACCGAACCGAATTGGTCAATAACCGAACCGAACCGAACCGAACCGAATTAAATCGGTTCGATTTTCGGTTTATTCGGTTTTTGGGTTTTTTTGTGTTTCTTTGTTAATATATATAATAACTAAATATACCTAGATATATTCAGTATATACCTATAACATATACCTATATATATTTAGTATATACCTATAATTAACACACACACAAATATATATATATATATATATATATATATATATATATATATATATATATATATATATATAAACTAAATTTTCTTATTCGGTTTTCGGTTTTGGACCGAAACCGAATCCCAGAACCGAAACCCAAACCGAATAAAAAAATTTAGTATTTTCAAAACCGAAATCGAACCAAATTTTTTCAAAACCGAACCGAATTTCTTATTCGATTCGGTTCGGTTCGATTTTCGGTCCAAAACCGAATAATGCTCACCCCTACGTGTCTGTCGGTTTACACGCCTACTTAGATAACAAATATGGATTTAAAATTCAGATATTATTTGTTTTATAGTATATATCCTAGTTATCTTATTTTATAATAGTTCAATAAGAAATATTATAGGAGTTGATTGTGATAAAGAAAAGGAGGAGGGGCTGCTAGCTAAAAAAACATTGTAATAAGGATTGGAGCCTGCATAGCTGCGGGAAGGGTTTGGCAGCCGTCAATACAGAAAGAGAGAGAAAGAAGAAAGAAGAAGAGGTAACGGCTAACTCCTCCCGATTAGCGATTTCGTCCATCTTTAGGGTTTGATCGATCTTTATTTTTGGTAAAGTTTAACAACATTATTTCGATTCGAGCATGTTATTGATCGAACCTAGAAAAAAGGTTCACTCGTCTCCGTGTGGATTTTGACATTTGGCGATCAATTTATTATTATTTGTTTGTAAAATTACATGAAGTAGGTTCTCGATTAATTTTAGGGTTCCTATGAAATCTTCCCTTGGTATCATGATTAGTCTTCTTTCTTAACCTAATTTTCGTTTTTTCTGTAATTGGTTCATGGCATTGCTCGTCTGATCACAAGTATAAATGAAAATTTGCATTCTTTAATAATGCGATGGCCTTTTACTATATGGATATACTGTTAATCAAATTCCATGAATTAATCTAGTGGTTCTAGCACATTGGCGCGTCGGTGTATATTTTACACGGACCCGGAGGCACATGTCATTGATTTTGGTGCGTCCTAGTATGTTTTGGTGTGACTTTTGTGTTCGAGACATGTCCTAGTATATTTTAGCAGTAGCCCAAGTTTGTTTCAAGAAGAAACCTATTTGTTATTCCCAACATACATATTTGAGAACTTTCTATGGCATGTGCTTTTGGTGATTGTAAGTAACTTTGTATGTCAGGCTGCTTAGATGAAATTTTATTTGAAAAAGATTTGACTTAACCTTAATTCTAATGGGAGACGGCTTGGACCATGATTATTTGGGATGATAGTGTTGACTGTACTCCTTTTATTGTTGCTATTTGGACAACATTACTAGCTAATTTTACGGTCTACTTGTCTTGTCCAACTAGTTGAATGTATTCCTGGAGGTCACAAACAAGTAGAATTAAGGGCAAAAGTTTAAGTTCTTGCTGTCAGGTTAGAACTGCTTGTATGTTTCACCGAAGTTTTGTTGTGTCAAACCTTTGCATATCGTGGCCATTTAATCTTTATTCTTGTTGGCATGGATTTCACGTTCCTTTTTCTTAGGAGGTATGCAATTTCTGGTATCTATCTTATCATTATTTTCTCAGAAGTTCTTGATTTGATGTATACTGCAAGGAAAAGATACACGATGCTAGGATATGTTGTTGCATATGTGTGAACTCCTATGAGATCCTTCTCATCCTTTTTGTTAGGTTTAGGTATGATGAAACCAAACACACTGACCCAAACAAACTTAGATCTGTGGTGGGGTATGGTTATGAATCTTACGATTGATTAATTCAAGCTTAACCTGACCCTAAATAATAGTGTTTGGGACCTAATTGATCATAAACTAATATCTAAATTAATATGATATATGACATGTGAAGATTTCAGCAGTCAAATATAAAACATTGCTAAAGTATGAAGCATTACCATACTTATGAAGTTTTGGTGATATTTTGTTTGTGTTCTTTGAAATGTTAATTGGTCAAGCTAAAAGATATTGAGCACAATGAGACCTGAATGAGTATTTTCCATTTGAATTTTTGTTTAGTTGTTATTCTCAGTCCTCCTAGTTTTACGGCAAGGCCCTCTCTTGCTCATAGCTACCTGGGCTACAAGTTTAAAACTAGAACAAAGGGTTGACATCAGGTTGACAGCCGGTCTAAAGAAACTGTCAATTCTTGTTCATATTTATCGTGCTCCATAGAGGACCCCACTGATGGGACACAGCTAGGATGATGACGCTGATGTTCTTTTCAAAGAAATTGTGTTAGCTAAATAGATACTTCAAAAGAATTGCCTTATCCTTGATTACATTTATTCATGATCTTTCTCTTAATGGTTGCTTAACTTGATAGCTTTTATCTGATAAAATTGACAATAGATGCATGCAGTCAAGTTGTAAGTAGGTTAGAACTTAAAACTCTAATTGAAATAAACAAAGTAGGAACAAGGTTTAATTAGGTCCTTACTAGACTGAGACTGGCGTATATTGGTGGTTCAATATGTTATTTGTGTGCCTTAAGAGAGCTAAGTACCTATTATAATGATGTGGAAAAAAAAGTTTTAGGCTTGATACTTCAACATCGGCTGTCAATGCTCATTCATTATATTTCATTGTATTATCAAAAATCACCTCCATTTCTATTCTAGGCATATCGGACTATATTCCTGATCATAGCCACATTCAGAACTAAGAATCTACCGTTCTATTTTTCTGATGCAATTTCTTAATATGTAGGGGTAATAACAATATACTGTAATTAATCAACAACTTCATGCTTGTCTTAATCCTCATTCAATGTTTTTACGTATCTGATAAGGCTAAGTAGCATTAGAAAGCTCCACATAAGGATTCATGTGTCTTACCCCAAAATTTTGGGGCAAAGGTTTTCTGTTACAGCATCCTGTATTTGTCAGATCTTATGTTGCATAAATAGGGACATGGGTACGGACACGATATGGATACAAGATCCGAACATTTTAAAATAGGTACAAAGGTTACCTATGATACATGGATACGGAAACGAGTACAAACACGATACGGAAACCATTTTGCCTTGTCCGTGCAACGTAGGACAGATCCCAACTTCCTGGCAAAAGTGTTATGGGCAAAGAGCAACTTGAGATAAAACCTAGTAGGTGAATATTAATAATTTTTGTTCTTAACCAAAGTAGATATTGGGTTGGAATGCATTAGATTTAGATCAAAGGGTATAATTTTGTTCCACGCGTAGTGATTATCATAGAGGTGCCCCTACCTGTCAGCACCCAAATGGATAGGATGTGTGAAGTGGGCAAATGGATGCATTTCCCCTTCGTCACACTCATTTGACCGTATTCAATTGCGATATGAAGCAAGGTATTCAATTGCGATATGAAGCAAGGTATTCAATTCTGTAGGAGCAAAAGCCTATTCTACCGCCGCCTCTGACTGTTCTCGCGAAGTCTTTTGCAAATACTGGAAACCAGTCCATGGAGTGAAACCTATTGCCACGTCGACCATCCAATAGGAGACTTGGCCCCTTCTCAAAGCTTTGTCGGAATCAAGGGGGACGGAGGACTGGTGATCATCTTCTACCTTTTCAATCAATGGGTAGAGCTACCTTTCATCAATGAATGATTGGATTCGCAAACATGTCGGTCAAACAAAGGAAATGGGAGGTCTAGATTTCGGGACGAAGCTTAGAGGGTGACCCCCCTTTCTTGCCTAAAAGTGATTATCATTCAAATACGCCATGTTTTAACGGGAAGTCGAATGTGCCGTGTTTTACTCGGAAGTCGAACACGTTGCTTTTTACTAGGAAAGATCAAACCATGTGAACTTAGGGAAGTGTTACAGCTAGAAGGGTAAAATCAGCCCCAACTCTCTTTCTTTTTCCCTCTTTTCCATGACAAAGTAAATAGCAACCTGTGGTGCATTTGATGTTTATCATAACATCATCAATTGACTTTATTTTGAAAACGATGGGGAGCACGTTGTATTATCTATGGACCATGTTGAATATCCCTCCTTGAAGAAAGCAATGCCCTAAATTCAAACTGGGTACATTTGTTAATTTCTTCTGTTTCAGCATCGTATGAGTTGTGGACCAGAGGGAAAGATTGATGATATAGGAATTTAACGTTAGACTTCAACTGTTTCTTCTTCTATGAGTTGAGGTGGTTTGGATCAAAAATAGATTTGAAATTGTCGCCTAGCCAAGGCAACGAGACTAATTAGGCAATGCAAACACCGTAAATTCAAGGATCACAAAGCCAACCAAACAACAATCTAGACGTGCCCAAGCTGGAATTTAAGTTATGAGTCGAAAGCTCAAATCTTTAAATCGCTATCGGTGCAGAGAAAGAATTTTGTCATGCATTCTCTCCCTTCCTTCAAAGAATCATCATATGTAAATGTTCTATAAGTCATGACACCACCGTGTTAAAGGAGGAAACTAGGAGGGAATATGTCATGGTTTCCAGAATTCATTCTCGTCCTAATCCACCATTGACATTTTCGGAATCTATAAAAGCATTAAGAGAGGGTCATAATGATCTTTGAGAATGCGGCTAGCAAATATCAAAGCTACGAGTACCAAAATCGTGAAGTTCTCTATTGAGGTGAAACGACCCGAGTACTAGTAATAAATTGCAAGGGCACAAAAGGACTCAACTACCAAGGGGTTAAACATCGGGCTAAGGTCTTATGATGAGCCATGAGCATATTTAGAGTTTGGTCCTAGGTCAGATAAGTTGTTCAGTTATAATCCACTGATTGAAATCGACAATTGAATAGACAATTTTAAGCAAGTCGATCCACTTCCTCTTTAGTTGGATTTGTGCTGGGTTTGGAAATTTTTACGACAAGTATGTGGCGACACCTGTGGAAGAATAGATTTTGTACCCAGCTCCTATCACCCTCATAAAGACTAACCAGAATCGTAGAAGCTTGTCTAAAGATTCTAAACACTTTCCAAACTATTTTGTTCAATAATGAAAGCATATAGCATCTTACATCATGTTTCTTGAACCATTTATAGTTTCCAAATTTTGATATTTCTTATTTTGAATGAACCTTATCACTGTCTAATTTGTTCTTTTCAGTCACACCTGTAGTTACATATGTAGCATAGTAATCATTATAGTGATGATCCTGAACATTATTTTTAAGGATTATAATAGTCAATATATTGTTATTAACAAACACTAGAATGTTACTTGTAGAAAATCAATTACTAATAGATGGACCAAAGAATAGTGGTAATATGATTATGCTAAGGTTGTTTATAGACAGTATTGCAGAAGTAGTGCTGCTCTATCATACATTCGAATCAAGATTGTTCAAATAGGAACTGTACTAGTAGCTTTAAATTTTAGTATATAGTTAAGATTTTTGAAGAAGCCATGGAATGTCACTTAACTTGCTGATTAAGAATAGATAATACAATAACTTTACTATATGATGTAAAGTAGGCCAGTATCTCTTCGTGTTCATATCTATATGAATATAATTGTATATGCCCAAAGTTGCATG
The DNA here is from genome assembly GCA_029216955.1 of Iris pallida. Lineage (NCBI taxonomy): Eukaryota > Viridiplantae > Streptophyta > Magnoliopsida > Asparagales > Iridaceae > Iris > Iris pallida. The sequence goes on from JANAVB010014797.1 coordinate 4,591,204, forward strand.
TATAGTTTGTATATTTTCACATAAGCAGATATGTTCAAATATCTGGAAGCTTTATATAAATCTTGTCTATCATCATTACTACTGAATAATCTGTCTGAATGTTTTTAGTATCTCACTTTATAAATTAAGTATACATAAGATTATGTCTACTACAAGTTGTTATGACCGTAAGATTAGAATCTCTTAACATAAATAATATTGCACAAGTATTTCCAAAGGTTTATGTGTGTGTGTATATAGAGGAGGGATCGGGATCCCCACTCTTATGTATTCCCAAATTTTTCCATGATCACATCCGTTGGATTTTGTTTAAGTCATCTAATCTTAATCGTTGATTTGAACCATTCAAATCAATGGTTAAAATTAGATAACTTAAACAAGATCCAACGTTTGTCATCATGGGGATGCTTTGGGGATGCAAAAATGCAGGGATATATATATATACCAGTTTGTACAAAGAGGTTATATCCACCGTCCAATACAAATTGTGTTTTTAATGCAAGCTAATTATTTGCTAATTAATCCTCCTTAACTTTCGTTGCATTTTTTCCTCTCTTTTCCTTTGAACCCAACTCCTCTCTTGTTGGTCATCTCCCTCCCATTATTTTCTTCTAACCCAGCTTCTTCTCTGTTTAGTGTTTAGCCATCTCCCTCTCATTTTCTCTTCCTTTCCTTCTAACCTGATCCCTTCTATGTCGTTCGGCCATTCCCTCTCATTTTTTTTCCTTTCTATTTCTAATGTAGACAACAGTTGCCCCTGGCCGTTTCTTCACCAATCGGTCCTCTGCGACTCCTTTATTTATTCCAAATTCTTCTCAGATCATTTGATATTTCTTCACGGCTTGCATGCATACAATTACTACTACTTGACCATCATTCGTGCGAGGATATATTTCCATGCCCACTCTTGCGGCATCAAACAAGATCAGCCTCGTTGCCATGGCCAAGCTAGACAACCTTGAGGTCTATGACCACGAGATAACTGTGTCAACTTCTAATCCTACCTCTGCAATGCCAAATTGATTGCTTTTTTCTCTTCACGGAGCTCACATTTGTCATTGAGGATGCTAAACAAAATAACTATCTTTGTCTACACCTTTTCCATTTCAGTTGACATTGTCGAGGATATTGGCTCTTCCACAACCCCAACCACAAGAAGCATACTGGCATTAAATACTAAATATTGGAATGTAAATTTTCCACAATTAAGGCCTCTGCATTTGCAGAGGTGGAAACCTATAGTCACAGTGAGTTGGAGAGACCAAACACCTCGACTGGCTCCATGGCCTATGTACCTATGGTCATCATCTCTCAACACTGCTTCGGCCAAGGAACAGCCATGGATCCGTGGTCTATAAATAAGTCAAGAACTGTGTGGAGACAGATTTAAGGAGGCACTAAGGAAAAAGGGACAGAAGAATATTTAAGAAAATGCGTATAGATGATAAAATTGGACAGTGGATATTTGGGTTCATGTTTTTTCTCAGTACGGTCGGAACCGTAATTGTTCGCGCGCTCGCATATATATATATATATATATATATATATATATGGATCGGGATCAGGTGACGGATACAATTTGACATTTAAAAAAACACTCAATCTCACCCGCACGTCAATAGAAATTAATGGTTCATATTTGAGAACCATGCATAAAATTTTTGTATGCATTGATTTAGGTATATTAAAACTTTACTATTTAATTTCTATGCCACCTATTAATTACCTAAATCAACGTATACAAAATTTTCATGCACGGTTGTCAAATATGAACCATTAATTTCTATTGATGTGTGGCTGAGATTGCCTCTTTTTTTTAGATGTCAAATTGTATGTGTCACATGATCCCGATCTCCCCCCTTCTCTCTCTCTCTCTGTCTCCCTCTCTCTCTCTCTCTCTCTATATATATATATATATATATATATATATATATATATATAAACATGAAATATATAAACATGACTTCCTCGTCTTGTCCCTGAAATCAACATTTAATTGGTAATCTCTCAGAAGGTCATGCTCATGTAGAATGAAGGTCACACCTTTACTTCTAATGTCTAAGAAGTAAGAACTAGTTTTATGTTCCACGCCTTGTATTGTATCAAACCAGCTCTTTGAAACTCTTGTGTTACCCATCTATTTCATTATTTTGTGATGTTCATTTTTGCAATCCTTTTCGGTGGAATATATGAATTTTTTGCTCTCTTTTCTTCCCTCCATCTCCCCTTCCACATTATGTCGCCAAAGTTATATTTCTTGCCACTTTTTGACAGCTATATCTAGTTTGTCAAATGTGCTGTATAAAACTTCTTATTCGTGTATTGGTTCAAATGTTTTATATGCAGACTGATACTTACACCTTTTTGTTTAATGCATATGTTATTCATAGTTGTAAATTTTTGTTCAGGTTTCTTTTATGAGGAGTTGAGTTTTTTACTGTCTGATCTCAGACTTCTTTTGTTAAAACAGGTTCTCAACTTCCGATTTTGCAGCAGTCTAAATGGGGGATGCGGAAAGTGCCCTTCCTCCGTCCAAGAAGAGGGGAGCTGGGATTCAGCTTACAAAGGACAATCCTGAGGCCGACGATGATGCTTCTGAAGTAGAAACGGGGACTTTCAAAAGAGCCAGTGATGAAGTTTTGGCAACCAGGAAAATTGTAAAGGTGCGGAGGACTCAACCCACATCTGTTCCGTCTTCCAATCCTTTTGCTGCAATTCGCTTGGCTCCTCCCTCTGCCTCTGGTGCAAAAGCAACCAGCTCTTTTGTCAAGTTGGATGCTGTTGATAAAACAGGTCCCAAAGAGAGAGATAGTACTAATGAGAAGATTGGAAGATGTGAAGGAACCGGAAGTGGCACTGTGGTGGATGGAACAAATGGAACAGAAAACTCCAACAGAAAATTAGGCGACACAACTGGTGCAGTGTCCGAAGTCAACGATCGGGTGAACAATGATGCAGTTGAAGCAGTAACCAAACAAGTGGAAGTTGAGAAAGAAGCAGAAAATGGACAGGAGAAATCTGATGTCCAAGATGGAAGAGAAGAAACCAAGGGAGAAAAAGAAGAAATTGAAGCTATAGGTGCAGTTGAGAAGGCAGTCTTAGAAAAAACTGAAGGAGCTATAGGTGCATCTGAGAAGGTTGTTGGAGAAGAAATTGAAAAGAAAACGTTAGAAAATGACAAGAATGATGCGGCCAAGCCACTTGCACCTGTAAGTTCATTTCAACAATTGTCAAGCAGCCAAAACGCCTTTATAGGCATTGCTGGAACTGGGTTTGGATCCTCTTCATTTTCCTTTGGACCAATTGTGAAAGAGGGGCCTGCTTTTGGTTCAAGTTCAGGATCTATATTTGGTTTCAAGAGCGAAACTCAATCATTCCCTTCATTTGGTTCTGGGAGCGCTAGTAATGGTAGTTTTTCCTTCCATTTGTCTGGTACGTCTGCCCATGCTACAAAGAGTGGGGCAAAGAGCTTACCTTCAATGCAGGAGGTGCCTGTTGAAACAGGTGAAGAAAATGAGAGGGCAATATTTACTGCTGATGCTGTATTGTATGAGTATTTAGATGGAGGGTGGAAGGAGAGGGGAAAGGGTGAACTCAAAGTGAACACACAAATATCAGATGCCCAGAAAGCGAGGCTTGTTATGAGGGCTAGAGGAAACTATAGGCTGATCTTAAATGCAAGCATTTACCCAGAAATGAACCTGACCAATATGGACAAAAAAGGTGTCACCTTTGCTTGCATTAATAGTGCTGGAGATTCGGTGGGCGAGCTTGCTACATTTGCTTTGAAGTTTAAGGATAGTAGTTTCGTGGAGGAGTTCCGTGGAGTTGTTACAGCACACAAGGGGCTGAAGGACAATGTATTGAAGACACCAGAGAATTCTCCAAAGGCCTCTGATAGTTAAAATTTATTGTTATGAGCAGGTAGTTTCATATAAGGATTCTCCTGGAGCAATCAATACTGGGTTCTTGACTTTTGTTTTCTTTACTATAGTTTGAGATGTCAAATTCTATTATGGGGCTATCAAATTAGTGATGTAACTTGGTATCATGCAGTTCTGCTATTATCTTGGAGAGGACCTGAAATTATATTTACTGTTACCCATTTTGTTTTTGTTGCTGGTTTATACTCTTTGGATCTATAATGTCTAGTATGAAATGGTTATATAGCAATTTGCACTGTGGTAGAGTGACATTACATAAGGTGTCTCTGAATTATTTGCCATATTATGATGTTGGGAAATTTTGTGTGCCAAGTTTCCACCAGTATTTTGTATGAGCAACTTTGCTTTGTCTTTGTTATCACTCGGGGTTTGTAGTATAGCGAAGCTGATGCTTTGGCAAAATATTCATGTCGTATAGGACTGTTGGCAGGCCCCATTTAGCATAGTCAAAATAGCTCCTCCACGAAAGAATGTTGTAAAGATATTGTTTGTTTCATTGCTTCTAGAGTTTGGAGTGCGTGAGAACCACTTCCAGTTGAATGCCTCACAGTGTTGAATCACATGGGTACTGTATGGTTAGTTGAATACAGTGTTGAATCACATGGGTCCAGCAACCTACCTGTTTTGGGGACTGGGTCTAGGCATACTGGAACTCTATCAGCCCAAAAGCTGGGCCCGGGTCTGAAAGCAGATATTACAGGTTCAGGTGATGGTCATCTGATCCAAACAACAGTCCTAGTTTAGACAAAATACTACTACTAATAACGGTCCTAGTTTAGACAAAATACTACTATTACTACTACTACTACCACCATATTGTACAAACCATAAAAGTACAACTCATTTTATATCAAAGAATAATGCAATACAACAATAAAATGTCTTGCTTATTGGACTGTTAACAGTATCACTAAACATAAACATGAAAGACCATCAAATTTCAGCAAAAAACGACAGTCCTTTGAGATGTCAGCACAAAAAGAACAATGCTGCCTCCCACCTGTAGGCCTCTCTATTTCTTGCAAGGGCACCTTATTTTCTTGTACATTTAGTAACTCCACAAGGGTTCTGACCCTTTTGTATAGTTTGTATTTTGTCATACTTCCAATTCTGAATGTTTCTTCTCCCTCTTCTTCTAACCAGAAAACAAATTGGAACACGGTTGAAGCATCCCATGTAATATTATAGGCATGCAAATGTGCAGTTTCTTGCTAGTCTAAATTCAACTCTAGGTTGGAATATCCAACAGAACAAATGAAACTATTATATCAGCCAAATACTATCTCCTGCATGCTCCATTTGTCACAAAGAATTGGTAATCTGGGTGATGAACACCTAGAAGACTCAGCCAACTATCAGCAGCTTGTAGCAAGGAGTTTGCATGCTGTCCAGCACATCCTCCATTAGGTGTCCAAACCGATCCTCTGAATTTGTAGGAAGCTAGCCCAAAAGCTGGAAGAGAAATCCTTGGAACACCATCAATTCCAAGGGGATAAGTAATATGAGCACCAGGTGAATTACCAGCACCTGCAAAGAGCAAAAAAGTGGTAAGCCCACACAAATACTTTACCTTGGTTTCAGATCATCATTCATCCTACCACGCTAACGGAACTTAAAGATGTTTTGTGTCCTCTCTTGATACATGCTTCCCATCACATATGGATCAGCGATTAGGAATAAGTACTTTAATATAATATAGGTAAGAGAGAGCAGCTATATGGTTTCAGAGTGATGAGAGAGAGATTGTATTATAAAGCATGTAATATCAATTATTTAGCAAATTGCAGGAGATGAATTCTGTGGTAGAATTTGGTTTATATCAGTACTTTGAAACCCTGGTTTGAACTAATTTCAACAACTGCAACTTACCCGTTTGCGAGCCTAGACGTCCCCATCTTGAACATTAAGATTCCAGTACTCGTCTATAATTTCTATGTGGATCACTGTACAGTTGTATTTTGTTAAAGAGGTTTGAAAATGTGGAATGAGGACATCTATAAATATGTATAGGAGATACAGAAGAGAGTGCACAAATACCGATAATCAACATCACAGTTCTGGCCTTGCTAGGGAAAGGGAAGGTCCGGGGTTCAAAATTCGGGGGGAAGTAAAGTAACTGGCTTATTCTTAAAAAAGAAGGGAATGCAAGACGAGAGAATATAAAAGATACTCATAATTATAGGACAAATCCGACTAGTAAAATAAATAATCAGGACAATCATTATCGTCTTATGACTCTTATCAGTTAATTACTTAATTACTATGAATTGTTGGCGTTAAGACGAGTCTCTTACATGAACAGAGAAACAAGGTATCATTATATATGTATGATGCATTTGCAAGTATAAACATATCCAAGTTAAATGTTTTTGTATATTTGAATTTTTTTTGCTTACTTACCCAAAGAAGTTACAATATGATAAATGAAAAAAAAAATGCTAAAAAGTGGCAAATAATCTTCACCTCATAATAATCTTCAAGAAAATAAAGATGAAAAATTTATAGGTGTCTTAGTGTTCAACAAACTATCCGACGTGACCACATTTGTCGCGTCAGACCAGATGGAGATGACGACTTTTAGTTGGAAGGCATTTCCTGCATATCATAGGGTTATTATGTTTTACAACAATAGAAATAAATAGGCTTTTTAAACTATTGGGAGTGAACAATATGAATCCATCCCCTCCATTCACCTATAAAGGGGCACTTCCTCAGTTACATTAGTAGCCTCAGCATCATATTCTGTAGAACAGTTTCCATCATTGTTCCTTTTGGTCACCCATCATTGTTCCTTTTGGTCACCCCTCCCTTAGTAGCACTTGAACTAAAATAATACAGTTCAACCTCTCTTGTATTATACCCAAAAACAGTCAAAACATCTCATAGCCCATCTGAATCTACCTCTAAACCTCCCATGAAATAAACTCATTGCTCCATTTGTCTTTATTATATTGCCGCTGTCCATATCAATATCCGCCACTTTTTGAATATCTCATTTCTCAGTTAATCATATTACAGGAAAGCTAAAAGAGCTTGATTGTCGTTGACAAAATCCCTAGCTCCTCACACCGACATGTTTGACGGAGTTATTAATTTATTGAGCTGCTCTTGTAACAAATCTCCTCAAGGACTCTTGACGGAGAATAGTGTTCTCTTGGACTTTCTAATAACCCTTGAATGCACTTCTGTAAAAGTGTACAATTCCATCAGATGGTTCAGACAAATGTTCCTTTTTCTAAAAATATGCAATTGAGAACAAAACTTTGCATATGCCTTAATCAATCTCACTATATATAAAACCTCTTGTGAGCAGCACAGGTGACAGACTCCTGATTATATATATATATATATATATATATATATATATATATATATAAACAAGATTTGGTTACCGTCTCCCTAGAATCTGCTATGACAGTAGTTCCCTGATGTTTTCATTGGTTCCACACAACAGCTAAGCTCTTATATCTTATGATTACAGTCTCTGGCCACTTCCTAAAACTGGAGAGGAATTCTCTCATGTCCTCTCTGACAGAACAGACCAACCACCACCTCCCCCTTCCTCAGCCCTCCAGCTATGAATCCACAGGCACCATTCCATAACACATTGGCCCTCCTCTGACGACTTCAGACCTGAACCATCATACCTCGATCCTCCAGAACTGAATGCAGATTGACGGACAAGATAGAGAAGGATGAGAGAGAAAAGAGCTGTGAGAAAAGTACCAACCTGCTCTGGCGGTGAGTGTTCAGGCACAAAGAGTGGTCCGACAGCAAGTCAGCAGCATGGAGTGATCAATAGAAGAATAGTCAGAAGAATAGAATGGTAAGCTCTAAGAATAATGGATAGGGGTTTCGATAAATTTACCCTCGATTAGCTAAATGTATTACCCAGTGTATATAAAAGGTACGTCTTAATGGATCAAAGGATTCAAATTGCCTACCCCAAAAATTGGGGATACAGGTTTTGTTGTTGTATATAAAGGGTAGATATAACTGTGAACTAGAAAATTTACCATGGGCTCTTAAACGGGCTTGGCTAAGCACAATTAGGCTTCTATATGCACAGGAAGGTGGTTTTTGAAACACTGAACCTGAAAGCAAGACTATTGAAAAATCAACATGGCATGAACTGAAATTTGGATTTGAACTGGTCCTTGCCTGTTCATACAATCTATAACTTGTATGAATTTTCTGAAACCAAGATATGCATATGTGATGAAGCTGTTGTGAATCGACTCAATCGATTCACAAAAGAAAGCAAATAAAACAAAGAACAAGAGCAATAGAAACAGAATGATCTTTAATATAGGAAAAGAACAAAACTCCCAACTTTGATTGAACGGAACAAAGTAATAAAATCCTTCTTGATGACACTTGAGAGAGTTTTCTCAATCCAAGCATAAAATTAATGACGGCTAGCCCTGACTATAAATAGAAAAGAAAAACAAACCCTAGGAGGATTATTGTGGTGAAAGACCACAATACCCCTTCATGCCTAAATAACTGAAAGGTCTAAAAAGTGGGCCTAAATGGCTCCACGTCTCCTGCGACGTGTGTAGGTGATAATGGGTGGGCCCGCATCAATACCGCCCCCTAAAAGAGCCACCTTGTCCTCAAGGTGGAAATCTGGGAACTGCGTCTGTTGCTATAGCGGCCTCTTCCTCCGTCGGATCCTCCTCCTCTTCCTCTTCCTCCGTGGTGGTCGTCGTGGGGGTAGATCCCCTCTCTGGAAGTTGGCGGGATCCGCCGTTTCTCCAAAGAAATTGCTGCCTCCGGTGTTCCTCGCTCCTCCTGGCGGTTCCGTCCCTCCCGTCCGAGCCGGAACTCCAGCTAAGCCCCTTCCCGAACCCGTGAACCTATCACCGTAGTTCGAGGCCATTGTCCGACCCCCATAGGGGGCCCCAAGCCCTAGGGCCTCTCCCGGGTGTGGCGCCGGTCCGCCGGGACCGAAATGGTCGGCGGCGTCCGGCCACAGCCGCTCGCCGGCGGCTCCCCTGGCGCCGGCCGGCCCTGGGTGGCGGTCGGGGGCCGGCCAGCGGCCGCCCACAGCAGCCGCGGCCCCGCCTGGGCTCGCGCGGCCTGCTGTGGCGCTCCCGCGGCCCTCGGCTGCTGTCCGGCGGTGATCGCCGGCCGCCAGGGCCCAGCCCGGGGGTGCGGCGGCGACGGCGGTTGCGGGGCAGCGGCCGCCGGCCGGTCCTTCTTCCTCCTCGGTCGCCTCCCCCTCCGCAGGAGCAAACCCTAGTTGATCGCCTAGGGTTTGGGTTGTTACCGCCTCCGCTTCCTCGCCGTTGATCTTCTTCGAGATGTTTTGTAAGAGCGTCATTATAGCCGTCGTCTCCTTCCGTATGTCCCGCATCTCCGTGCGGAGTTCCTGGTTCGTGGATGCTTGATCTTTAACGGAGGCCTCCATGGATTTCTTCAGGCTATCGATCTCGGCGGTGAAGTCCTCCCGAAGACCTCGGATCTTCTCGTCGATTGTGGTTCTCGTCCCGTCTGCCATGGCTCGTAGAGGGCTCTGATACCAATTGTTGTGAATCGCCCCAATCGATTCACAAAAGAAAGCAAATAAAAACAAAGAACAAGAGAAATAGAAACAGAATGATCTTTAATATAGGAAAAGAACAAAACTCCCAACTTTGATTGAACGGAACAAAGTAATAAAATCCTTCTTGATGACACTTGAGAGAGTTTTCTCAATCCAAGCATAAAAGTAATGACGGCTAGCCCTGACTATAAATAGAAAAGAAAAGCAAACCCTAGGAGGGTTATTGTGGTGAAATACCACAATACCCCTCCATGACTAAAATAACTGAAAGGCCTAAAAAGTGGGCCTAAATGGCTCCACGTCTCCTGCGACGTGTGTAGGTGATAATGGGTGGACCCGCATCAATACCGTCCCCTAAAAGAGCCACCTTGTCCTCAAGGTGGAAATCTGGGAACTGCGTCTGTTGCTATAGCGGCCTCTTCCTCCGTCGGATCCTCCTCCTCCTCTTCCTCCGTGGTGGTCGTCGTGGGAGTAGATCCCCTCTCTGGAAGTTGGCGGGATCCGTCGTTTCTCCAAAAAAATTGCTGCCTCCGGTGTTCCTCGTCCCTTCTGGCGGCTCCGTCCCTCCCGTCCGAGCCGGAACTCCAGCTAAGCCCCTTCCCGAACCCGTGAACCTGTCACCGTAGTTCGAGGTCATCGTCCGACCCCCATGGGGGCCCCAAGCCCTAGGGCCTCTCCCGGGTGTGGAGCCGGTCCGCCGGGACCGAAATGGTCGGCGGCGTCCGGCCACGGCCGCTCGCCGGCGGCTCCCCTGGCCCTGGCCGGCAACCAATTGTTGTGAATCGACTCAATCGATTCACAAAAGAAAGCAAATAAAACAAAGAACAAGAGGAATAGAAACAGAATGATCTTTAATATAGGAAAAGAACAAAACTTCCAACTTTGATTGAACGGAACAAAGTAATAAAATCCTTCTTGATGACACTTGAGAGAGTTTTCTCAATCCAAGCATAAAAGTAATGACGGCTAGCCCTGACTATAAATAGAAAAGAAAAGAAAATCCTAGGAGGGTTATTGTGGTGAAAGACCACAATACCCCTTCATGCCTAAATAACTGAAAGGCCTAAAAAGTGGGCCTAAATGGCTCCACGTCTCCTGCGACGTGTGTAGGTGATAATGGGTGGGCCCGCATCAGAAGCACTGTATGGTGACTCGTTTTTACGATTATATGCATCATGGTTTCTACTGAAATCAAGTCCTGCATTTCAAACTTGCTATGGGTCCTTGATCCTTTCAGCTGCACCTATGCAAAACAGGCTTAAACTAGAAGGGAAGATACGAAGGATGAAAGTTCACATGGTTGGTGCACGGAAGCTCCATTATTGAGGCTAAATAACTATCGAGACTTCACAGGCCAGTGAGGTGTCTGAAGCATGCTTTCAATTGAGTTTAAATCATAGTTTGTAGTATCGACCGATACCGATCCATAACGATACGGTTTGGCATATCCCGATCCGATACTGACCGATACCGACATTGGGGGTCTCTTTTTCGGTCAATTCGGCAAAAAAAAATTGAACGAAAAAGACCAATCAACAAGGATGTAAAAGCATAGCAAGATTGTAAAAGCATGTAAAAGAAGAAAACTTATCTATCGCATGTAAACCAATCGGCAAGGGTGACTACTATTTCATTCAATTCAAAGTACTACGAAACAACACTGAAAATACTTAAAATTATGCCTAAATTTATGAAATATATTATTTTCTAAAATGTAAAAAGTTTATTAATAATTATTTTCTTTCCGATGGAAAAAAAATCTGATACTCCAATCCGAAACTGCCGGTAGTGTCGATCCTGATAGTTATAGGAATGGTTCGATACCGTCACCGATACCGATACATCGAACCTTGGTTTAAATATCATTTCATTCAGGTAACGAACATATGATATCTAACCAGATATATCGACTTAAGTAAATAGTACATGTTTCATAAAATATCTCAGTTAAATTTAATTAAAAAACAAAACTGCCGATACATGCCCAAGTTCTGTATACTTTTCAATTGCTAAAATATGAAATTACATAAAAGAGAGATTACCTTTTGTTGGTGTAGAAAGTGAATGGAAGCTGAGGAAACAAGCATCTAAATCTTTTAGAGTTGGTCCAGTTGGTATTCGGTATATGGGGTACCTAAAAGTTCCCAAAGTACAATTGGTTAAACACACATTGGTTAAGACTAAAAATGGAGGAGATACAATGCACCATTGCCACCGGTATGTCTTACCATGCTACAGAAATCCAACTTGCTGGCAATAAATCACAACTTCTAAGGATCTTTAGTTCTGGGAAGCAATCTGCAAGATCTGAAATCTAGAAGGAAGCAAGGTTCATCTGCATAAGTCAAACGCCACTCGAAGGTACCTAGTAAAGTGATCAGGAAATAACAAGAGATAAACTTGCCTTGTCAGCTAATGGTTCTCGACAATGAGGAGGATCCTGTTCAAGATACTCAAAGAGCAAGCAACCTTCAGAGTTTCCATCTTCACCATCATCACTAGAAAATTCTTCTTGCAGGTGAGCAGGATTCTCACTCAAGGACAGTCTTTTCATCCTGAGCATGGAGGTAGTGGAAAGACGGCTTCGACTCCATGCCTTTGATTTTAGTCCCCTCACAGGTTCAGAATCGCTGCTTCCATCACTACTGGAATCCATATAAGAGTCCCCATCACTCTCCTCGCCACATTGTCTGTTAATTAGAAGCAGCAGTTCAATTGGAAGCATCAAATATAATTTACATCAGTATATTAAATCAACTCGTAGTACTCAATACGTACAACAAAGGAGAAATAAGAGTATATCTAATCATCACATAAGAAAACATAATTACTGTGATCATTTAGGATAATAGGTCGAGACTGTTAAACCAACTTTCTATGTTGCACGAGTACGGACACGGATACAGATAAGGACACGATCCGGGTACGGGATACATACATTTTCAAATAGGTAAAATAATGTAGTCGTCTATGTTGCACAAATATGGACACAGATACGGGTACGGACATGACACGAATACCTGCACCATTTTGCCATGTCCCTGCAACATAGGCTACTGTACATCTAGTCCCACATCATTTAGGAGATGTCACTCCTCCAACCCTACCTGTATATATCCCCTTGGCCTAGAGCCTAATAGATTTTGATTCCATGTTCATTAGTCCTAACACAGACAAATGTTCTCCATCTGCTATATTTGTGATAAAGATGGTTTCAAGAAACACACCCAAGGTTTTAGTGCTTACTAGGTACCACATGATGTTTTATAAAACCAATCAAACCCTAGACATTGGTTTTCAAGAAACAGCCCCTAAGGTTTTATTGGTTTTCAGTAAAGCTTTTTGGCATGTAATAATCGGTGAAGGCTCGACTTACTTTAGTTTGCTTACCAGTTGGGTATTTTGTAATGGCTATGTATCGGAAGTTGTTTCCTTAATAGATTAGATTGAGTACTAAAAAGGGGTTATTTGTTAAGTACTTAACCGATTAGTCTCAAAAAAGAAAAGGAAAAAAGAGTTTGTATCAGCTAAACCTGGACTTCATGCCGTGCCAAGATTACGGGATTGATCATTTTCTATTACCTAAAAGTCGATCAAACCCTAGACACGGAATTTTAGTTTTCCTGTCATCATTGCAAGATGCAGTCATCTTAACAACACCATATTTCAGATATCATAGATGCAGAGCAAAATCTACATATACACCATCTTAGCGAACCTTCCGGGGCTCGCTCATTCATAAATTCCAATGTACTTTCTCCATCCAAGACTCCAACAAGTTAGACTTCCCCTAATTAGTGATGGAATTATCACTAATTAAATCCCTCACTCATAATTCAACCTAACTAATTAAATTTACATTTACTTCAATTGAAGTATCAACTTCCTGCTATGTATCCCAAAATTTTGGGCTATTTCTTACTCCAATAATGAGAGAAGTGCCGACTCAGATGGCCCGGTTGTGAGGAGCAATAAGATATTAGTCAAAGGAGCTGCCGAAACTAAGGTTAGGCCTAAACAAACATGGATTGAGGCTGCAACAATGGATATGGGTTTTGTTAACGCTACATAGAATGTGGCCCTTATTAGAGCTAACTGGAAGAACATGTTTCTAATAGCCGACCCCAAAAATTTGGGATAAAGCCGTTGTTGCTATTGTTCTTATGATCAATTCTCTTACAAGTTAACAACAATAGAAATAGCTAGCAGCATCGCGAATTCTCACCCCAAACGCAATGCCGGCAAGCACGAGTGTCCGTACAACTGCAAGCCGGATAAGTACGGAACATAGTACTGAACTACACAATCGCTCCCGTCGTCGAGAAGCAGAGGAACTCCGGCTCCGTAAGCGCTCCACTCCTTGAACGACTCCCACAGATCCCCCAAGCTGAAGTACGGCCTGTACTCCACGTCGCAGCTCCTCCACCCCCTCATCTTCATCTACAATAACAACAATATTATTACATAAAATAAAACCCCAAAAACGAAACCAAAATTTAGCAAAAAAAACTCCAGCTTTTGCAAACCTTAGGGAGATTGTGCGCGGGAACCGAGGGGGTGGTCGAGTCCAAGAACCGCCCGAGGTTGCTAGCGGGTTTGGATGCGGGTTCAGCTGCTGGATGACCCGACCCGGCTCGCTCGTCGAAGGGAGGCGGGTCGGGTTTTCTGGAGCGGAGCGGGCTGTGGTGGTGGTGATTGTAGGCTCGTCGGGCTTTGACGGAGTTGTAGACCAACATTCCTATGGAATGAAACCCTAATTTTTGTTTGGAGAGGAGGAGGAAGAACGAAGCGGACAGCGAGGGAATTAACGGAGTTGTTCGGGGTTGGCGGCTGCTGTGGAGTCTGGAATTTCTTTCTCTTCTTATACAGACCGGATAAAGAAGAGACTGACACGTGTCTAAACACATACGTGGCTCAGTTTGTTATGCACAATGAGTTATTATTGTTACTGGCTGCGGCTGCTTTACTTTTTCTGCATTTATTACGCGGAACTGGAAAATGAGTTTGATAGATATTATAAAAAAAAAAAAGTTTGAAATAGTAATTCGGATCCACAGTGAATATTAGTTACCTTATAGAAATGTCATTAAAGTTTAATTTTGATAATTTTTTGTTGATTTATATGCTAACTTTCAGCTAATGACTTGAACCATCCCAACTCCCAAATCCTTTGCACACCCTTCACCTTTGACTGTGGATGAAAATACAAATATATAGTGTTGGAATTTAACAATTTTTGTGTTTGTTTACCGTGAAAATCTTTGAAGACTCGATCTCACTGTACAACCTTGATTATTTAGTCATTACTAACGGATCTTTATCTAAAATTAAAATAAAAAATAATTAAAATGAAGAACTTGTCTATTCGGTCAAGGTTGTTAGTAAAATTTTGAATAGCATATTGCCAAGACCAATCTTGTTCTCAACCTTCCGGGAGAGCCGCAGTCCAAAATTGTACTTGTTCTTAAAGCATGACCATAAATAAGCTGTACAATCACAGTCTGAAGGCCTACAAACTCTGTTCGAAGGCTTTGAATAGCCTATTGCCAAGACCAATCTTGTTCTCAACCTTCCGGGAGAGTCGCAGTCCAAAATTGTACTTGTTCTTAAAGCATGACCATAAATAAGCTGTACAAGCACAGTCTGAAGGCCTACAAACTCTGTTCGAAGGCTATATTTCGGCCGGAAGGCCGAAGGTTTCATTCATTTGCACCGCACCGCACCTATCCGGACCGTATCCTGTCCGCTTCAGGCTACACCGCACCCACCTCACTTAAATTCTAACATCAAATAATTTAAAGTGCTTCCCCCGTTGCTCGAACCTGCAACCTCTGGGAAGAATATGCCTCACTCTAACCACTTGAGCTATATATATATATATATATATATATATATATATATATATATATATATATATATATATATATATATATATATATATATATATATATATATTGGGATCCAGTTTCAACTCGAGAAGGCAGTTTGGGCATCAGGATTCGTCGTCAGGAGTGAGACAGGAGTTCTGTTGAGAAGATACCGAGTTCGGTCTGAACTGTGCCAATTTCGAACAGAACTCGCTGGCTTTGCCTGCCCGAATTCCGTCTGTGTCGGTATGTCGACGAGCAACACTATAGTGTGGGCCCCCAAATCTACATCAATGATCGTGTGATCATATTTGGATCCAGGATTGGTGCTGGACTATTTTAGGATTTCCTATGATCTAAAAAGGGTTTCTCAACCTATATATACGTGTTGAGGGTGGAGCCACAAGATAGGCATTAGACGAGAGATTCATGTTGCTTGTCCATAGGAGATATAAGAGAAAGTCTGTACTTTGCTCTTAGGGCTCGCCGTTCGAAACAAGGGGAAGAAAAGATCTGTTCGGGGAGACGTTTACTTCGTTCGTAAAGATCACTTTGGGGTAGGATGAGTTATTTCAATTGTAATCTCTCTCTTTCTTCTTGAGCGTCGAGGGGTTGAACCTTTGGGCAAATTATTCAATATATTTGTGTTCAGTCATGTATTTTTCATAAAGTTATAAAGATTAGAATTGTCCAAGTGACACAGTCACTGGACCATACGCTGTGTTTGATCTGTCTTGGTATTGTTAGACATTGGTTCATTATCTTTAGGTGGGTTGTTATAGCTTCAGCGAACGCGCTTTGGCAAACAACATTATATACATCATTTTAGGCTTGAAGCACAAACTTACAACTCAGCACATAGGTCATCAATTCAGACCCTACTCGGTCCCGAAGCACTTACAACTCGACACGTATGTTCTCATCTCAGACTCAACTTAGTCCCAAAGGGCTTACAACTCGGTCTGTAGGTCCACATCCGACTTGTAGGCCTGTATGGCTCATAGGCACATAACCCAGCCCGTAGATCTGCACCCTGGCCCGTAGGTCTGCTTGGCCGCCCGGCCTGTTAGCCCGCACCGCCGGGCTTTATCACATAAATTTGGATCTAGCAAGTTACTTATTATCATGACTTAGAAATTTTGCGGTGGTTTGATTCAAGGACTCGAGCACTGGGAAATATATACAGAGAAAGTTATCACCAACGTATTCTGCAATGTAGTCTACGTCACCAAAGTAGCGACTCCCTACATGACGTTGCTAGATGTCACCAATATACGTCGCTCCACGATTATTAGCAATATTGCTTTTCATATTACCTCACAATAGTAATAACTCGTCGTAATTCGTTGCAACCAGCGGCGCATTCATACAAAGTCACCGAATTGTAGAATTAGCGAAGTCGAGTGTTGGCGTCGCTAATTTGATTTATTTTGATAGTGCATGTCACAATTGTTCACATTTGGTAGACAGCAACATATATCAATAACTAAAACTAAAAATAGAACTATTAAGAGAGATAAGAGTTATCTCACTGTTTCTTAGATTCATCTAACCTTTCGCTCTTATTAATTTCTCACTATTTCTTAGATTAAAAAGAAGCATGAAAGAAGGTAGCATTTCAGCATCGTTATTGTGATGAATAAATGCATCAAGTATGAATCGACCAAAAGAATATCAACAAGTCATTCAGTACATAATGCGCTTCATAGTAAGCAATTAACCTCCATTTATTTTTGGACTAACAATACACAAAGAAAGTATATGATTCTCACATCTGCAAGTAAAAGTGATGCAGATAAGAGGCTTTGTTAGAAATCTCAACAGTAGGTACTGAGATT
The DNA here is from genome assembly GCA_029216955.1 of Iris pallida. NCBI lineage: Eukaryota > Viridiplantae > Streptophyta > Magnoliopsida > Asparagales > Iridaceae > Iris > Iris pallida. The sequence goes on from JANAVB010014797.1 coordinate 4,608,401, forward strand.
ATCTCTTTGTCAGACACTGCAAATGTTACAATGAAACAGTAAATATTCAGAACCACTATCGTCAACGGATGAAGTGACCTCCAGCAGTAGATACTCTCAAAAATTGTATGCGCGCGGCTTCAACAATTTGAACCACTGTCGTCAACGGATGAAGTGGCCTCCAGTGCTCCTAAAGAAGAAGGAGGAGGAGGAGGAGGAGGAGGAGGAGGAGGAGACGATAGGTAGGGTTCCGGCGGGACCTGCAAATCGTCTATGCTTCCCTCCAACATCTCTATTACTCTGGTAATCGATGGTCGATTCTGGGGCAATGTCTGTATGCACCACAAACCGATCAAGATCATCTTCCTTGCCATCTCTTCGGTTTCGGCCGTCACGCCATAAGCTTGCAGATCATCGTTATCCTGTAGATGCTTGTATATCCAGTGTGGAAAATTATTTTCGCTGGTATCTTGCGCGTCTCCATGCATGGCCATTCTTCCTCCCGCCATCTCTAGCACCATCATTCCGTAGCTATAGATGTCAGACTTACTAGAGACGACCCCAAAATGCCTGGAGAAGACTTCGGGCGCAATGTACCCTATCGTTCCTCTGAAACCTTGCATGGACAGGATGCTGTCTTTCCGAAGACACAGCTTGGCGAGCCCGAAATCCGAAATCTTGGGACGAAAATCTTCGTCTAGCAGGATATTGTGAGGTTTGATGTCGAAATGTACGATCCTCGTGTTCGAGCCGCGATGCAAGTACTCTAGCCCGCGAGCTATACCGATTGCTATCTGGTATAGCTTTTCCCAGTGAAGAGTCGTCTTGGGCGCCTCGGAGGAGATCAGCTTGTCTAACGATCCGTTGCACATGAACTCGTAAATGAGAGCTCTCTTGGACCCCTCCGAGCAGAAGCCTAGCAGATTGACGATATTGACGTGCGAGCTCCTACCGATGCTTGCGATTTCGTTGACGAATTCCTCCCCGTTGCCTTTGGAGCTAGTTAGAACCTTCACGGCCACCAGACGGCCGTCCTCCAAACTCCCCTTGAACACGCTGCCATAGCCGCCTTGTCCGAGTTTGTTCCGAAAAGATTTGGTTATTTTCTTGACATCGGAGTACATGTACCTCTTTGGTGCTAGGGATCCATATTTCTCTAAAAAGTCTTCAACCTTCTTTTCGGTGCTTACAATCTTCTTCTGCGAGTGCCAAACCTTGAAATGGAGAACATATAATACCAATAAAATTATGATAGAAATGAAGCCCACCGATCCTACAGTTGAACCTGAGATTAAAATAAATGTTAATGATCCGTTAATTTCTTCAACCAATATTAGTTAACAAATATAATTGATTTTAACTCTCATTTAAATAAATTATGAAAAAAATAAGAACAGCTTACATTGCACCCAACCCCCGCAGGGAAATGAATGGATGCATACCTATAATCTTTGGAATTCTCGAATCTTTTGAAAGGGCACTTCTGATGCCTACATGTGACATATGGTAACAGGCATAGTGATGTCAGCATCAGTTTAACGATGAGTAACCTAACGACATCTCCGTTTTATTGTACATAATAGACTAACCAGAAACGAAACATACAGAGAGATCAGTTACTGACATAATGATTCAAAACCTATCGACTTATTGAAAGAAAATTTCTTAGAATATTAGTTGCTTAAAGTCATGAAAAAAGTTTAAAAAATTGTTGAAAAAAGTTTAAATTTGTCAACATAGAGTATCGAAATCAACCAAACAAGAAAAATGCATCACACTTTAACCGTACATGAAAGAAATATTTGACTATAATTGAATAATAGTTTTGTTATACGTGCACGTGCATTTACGCTATTCACATTGGGTTGCTAGAATAATGTGTTCAAATTCTTGCTAGTGCACCGAAACTCTAGAGTGTTGTTGATGGATGCGAGTTTCAAAAAAAAAACTCTAGATTGTTGGTGATGGATGCGAGTACTTATATATTTATATTCAACAATAACGATACTTACTGCAGACGCTGTCCTCAAAGCACTCCGGTCGAAGTTGCAAAGAAGGAGAGAAACCAGCCCATAATAGAGACAAGCCGTCGACAGCGAACTCATCGAAAGAGAGCTTGAACTGAAAAATCGGGGGGCTTCGGGAGCTTGACATGCAGATGAGACCCCATTATTTCCCGGTTCACTACGATAGTAGAGGTTGAAATCATTACAAACCGAGTAATTATGGTTGCCACTCAAGAGATGGAAATCATCTTTTCCCCATAGGCAAGTGGAGAGAGATCTGTCCAAGGAGTCCAGAATTGGAGGATGAGGACGATCGAAACGAGGGATGGGGCGCGTGAAACTGTAAAGGAAGCTGCAGTTTGAATTGGGATGTGAAGTGGTGAAATCCTGATATTGGAGTGTGATTGTTTTCTCGGAATAGTTGATATTCTTGACGGTGTACTCAAGATTTCTTTGCAAGTAGTCTGGGAATTGGACTATCGGTCTGGAACCGTTACAACCGATCAAGTACGTCCCGTTGCATCCGGGGATGCTGCTGTTTGTGTAGAAAGGGTACCGGATGTCGATACTGGGGTCGCATGATGGATAGGTTGGGCAGGAGGAGGACAAGGAAAGAAGACAGGGAAGGAAGAACATGAGTACTGTAGCATACATAGCCATAGCCATAGCAGAAAGAGGAATGTGCAGGAATATGCAAAATCCAGCAGAAACTATGGGCATATATATTATTAATGGCGAAGAAAAAGGCTCGATATGTTCAACTTTTTTTCTTCCTTCTGTTATATTTAACATTCATCGAGCGCGACCTATCATCGTATAGATCTCTTCCACGACGAATCTCATCCCACTATAGATCTCTTCCACGACGAATCTCACGATCCCAATATTTGACCAGGACTGAGGGCTATAGATTCATTGTATTGTCATTGTGTGAAACTACTTGTGGAAAGAATGTTTGATTTATTAGTATTTAACGGAAGGAGAATGACAAGGATAACAGTACTGATAATTTAATGGTACAAGGCGACGATAAGTGTTACTATTGAACTAAAATTAGTGCGGAATTTTCAACATGGTATCTAAACAGGCATTCCGTTTCCCACTCAAACTTGAGTTCATGCAAGCAAATAAAATGGAACTCGATGCATAACTTCAGAGTTAAAGCCAGAAATTTGAAACAATGATATTATATGCAATTGCTCTTGGTTCTGGTGAACCGGATGCATACAGTACCGAAAATCTTCAGTGGATCAGATGCATGGTTCGATTGAGCCTACTGGACAGATGGAGGCATGTCGGTGGGTATTTTATTAAGTTTTGTGGGGGCTGCTAATGGCGTAAGGACTGGGCAAATACATTTTATTTGGTCGGCGCCGACACGACGCGACGCGGTAATAACTTTCTCGAACAAAGAATGTCCATACGGAAATTCTGCACGTTTAAGTCTTAGCTGAACCTTTGTGGTTTACAAAATACAAGAAAGGGTCAAGAACCCATGGAATATGAACAACGCATTCAGTAGCTATAGAAAATATGCTTCACAATAAGCAACTAATTAACATTAATGTTGATTGCATTTTGGATTCACAATATACATATCCAGGTTCTCTCATCTGCTATCTAACTGCAGACTGACTTGTTCCTTAAAAGAACTCTTGGTAAGTAGCAGTTTCGCTGAGTGCAACTCCGGAGTGTATAATCTGCAATGAAAAGGATTGAGCTTCAAGAATTTGAACCACCATCATCAACAGATGAAGATAACGTAAGTGGTCCTAAAGGAGGGGAAGATAGGCACGTTCCGATCTAACATGACCGAAAGTCGTTATCGAATGTAATGTCGTACTAGTCTAAATTGTACTTGTAAAAGACAAGAACAAACACGATTGATAAAACAATCCCAAAATCAAAGTCATTGTAACGAAAATAAGCCAAAAAAGTGGATAAACACAAGATATATGGAAAACGATTCTCTTTATTGATAATTTGCAAAAGAACAACTCGACTACAAATACATGATCTTATTACAATGAACAGTGCTACAAAGGCTTAAAACTAATACAATCAACAATGTTATATACATTATGTCTTTTATAAACAAAAAATAACATCATCCCGAAGAGCAGTTTCAAGTTGTCAATCGAACTCTAATGCCTCAGAACATCCAAACGACTCTCTACACCTGTGGAGGAGGGGACTAGCACATAGCTCCCTCTCCCCATTTTCCCAACTCCTTCTCCTCTCTTCCTCTGGAGAAGGGCTCACCACCTGGCCATGGTGAATGGTGAGCCCGACCAATGATTAAATGACACTTGGCATAATTTTTTTTTAAAAAAAAATAATAATATTAAATATATATAAATATATATAAAAGTTTACTTGGCATAAAATCCAAAAAAAAGTGTTGATTTTTTTCAAAACCATTATAAAAAACTGTCCTTTTTGGCTTAAATCTTAAGTGAATTTTTGCTTTTTTATGCCAAGTGTCATCTAATCAATGGCCGGGCTCACCATTCACCATGGCCAAGTGGTGAGCCCGGACCATCTAATAATTTCTCCTTTCTCTGTTATATGTTCAAACAACCCTCTGGAATAAACTGTTGTATATTTTGATTGGGAAAAAATCAACTTCCCAACACCTTTAATCCCACATAGTTGGAAGATCTCATATTCGGATGCTTATGTTACTCCTCTCCCTTGATTACTTTTGATTTATTGTGGGCTAATTTTATAGTGCCCCATCCCGCTCAGTCAATCGGAGGAATTGAAACGTCGACGGTGTTCGAATTTAGTCTTGTAACGGCTGCTCGAAGGCTCGCTCGGTCGAGGCGACTCCTCGCTCAGGTGGGGTAGTTTCAGTGAACTTGCCTCATCTTAGCCTTCACATAATAACTCGAATGTTTTCAACTTGCACAAGTTTGGTTTGATATTAAAAGAGACGCATCCACATAGCTAAGAGAATAATTCCGACGGGTCGGAATGTGTTAGAACATAAAAAATGGTCCCACGGTCTGCTTAGAAGTCTGTTCAGCGTGCTTTTAAAATGACACTCGATCCATCGTCCCGTGGCTTGGGAGAAGAAAGTTGGCCTAAATTGCTAAGTTGCCACAATGCTCGAAATAGCCTAAGTCATAGGCGTCGCCCGCGTGAATGCTTGTGTCACCCCCAGTTTTCGAATTAGGAATATTTTCGTCATTTTTTAAGTTTTATAATTTTAGGAATTTTATTTGATTTTATGTGATTTTTTGGGATTTATTTGGTTTGGTTTGGATTTTATCCAATTCGGACTCAAGTTGGAGACCCGGGTAGCCTGGACCCTAGTGGGACCCACATACTAGATGGACTTGGCCCACATACCATCATAATTAGGTTAGAAATCATAAACCCTATTTTCATGGTTTAATTAGTCATTTTAGAGCTTGATTAGTATTTAGATTTTAAACCGAAACAAACCGAAACAAACCCGAACCAACCCAACCTAAGTTTAATGGGTTGGAGGGTTATTGGATCACACCCACAACCCAATAACCCCCCCCCCCCCCCCCCCCCCACATGGCCGACCAAGAGCAAGTCCCCCCCTTTCTTCTACACTAAGTCACAACTCTCTCTCTCTCTAAAAATCCCTTTTCTTCCCAAACTCCTTCTTCCCTACAAGAAACCTATTTTAGGTATGTCATTATTTCTATATTTATTACTCCTTTCTATTTATTGTCTTCACAATTATTGTAGAGGAGAAGATTCTCCACCATTTGCCACTAATTTCATAGGGTTCCCTAGAAATCTAGGTTAAGGAATTAGTAGGGGTTTATATATATATTGAATGGTATATATATATATATATATATATATATATATATATATATATATATATATATATATATATATATATATATATGGCCCTTTCCTTTTCCCCCCACTTTTTTTGTTTTATTCTCTTTTGTTACCCTCGGTTTCCCCGGGGAAGATAGTTTTTCTCCTTTGCCATGGTTTTCGGCCTGGCACGGTTAATTTTGTAGGTCGTCGGCTATCTCCCGGCGCCAACCTTTTGAGCTACGGCTCCTTTGTTTTCAATATAGTCTTCTGTTCTCTTAAAAAAATACAAATAGTTTAATTTCCACGCCTATACTTAATGTAACATTCAATTGAGAGACCCTGAAACATTTTTTTTTTTGAAACAAAAAACTTTCATTCAAACAGTCAAATTACATTGTGAAATGTCCAGATCAACATATTCAGAAATACAAGAGGGTATGCTATCATGGGCAGTAAGTTTATTCACAGAATTGTAAAGCAGAGCATGTGAAGCCAGTTGGTGAACGCAGCTATTGGCAGATCTTCGAACAAATGAAAAAGAAATGTTATGTGAAGATTGTAGAAGACTTCTTCCAGAGCAAATTGTGTGACGAGCTAACCATATGGCCGGATCAAATTTGGATAAGATCGTTTCGATCAATGGCTTACAATCACCTTCAATCACAGTATTGCTAAGAAATTTCCTTTCAACAAGTATCAGAGAAAGATGGACACCCAAGGCCTCAGCTTTGATAGGTGATCCGCCATGTTGAGTCTTCGAAACAGCTCCTAGAAATCGACCCGATCCATCCCGTAAAAGAGCTGCAGCTGCCATTTTTCCATCAAGAAATGCACCATCAAAGTTAATCTTCAAATTGTTGTTCAGTGGTGGCTGCCAAGTTGAGGTTGAAACAGTCATTGCTGCTGAAGTCTCGAGTGTAGGATCCCCCAGATTATAGCCTTCATATGTGTCTTGCAATGTAGTCGCTTTAGAAGTAATCCGGTTGATGTCGATCTTCATATTCTCGAAAACAATTTTGTTTCTTGCTTTCCAAATAGCCCACATGAGGTAGAAACATGATGACAAAGACTTCCGATCACCCTCTTTGAGTAGAGAAGTAAGGAAAGTGGCTATTGTCGAGTGGTGATGTAAAAGTCTCTTAAATGTAGAATTATGACACCAAGCTTGCCCTATTATAGGACAATGCAAAAGAAGATGATCGTTAGTTTCTTCACATACCTGACATAATGGGCATATTGCATCAATATGGTTGATCCTTCGATGAATATTTGAATTGGTAGGAAGGAATTAGTAAGAGATCTCCAAGCAAAAAGAAGGACACGCGGGCAGATATGAGTATTCGACCAAAACTTCTTCCACTCAGTAAATGAGGATGGTGCAGAGAGATTGGCCTCTTTATTAAGAGATTCATGAATAACACGATAGGCCGATTTTGTAGTAAGAACGCCATCCATAGTGTGCTTCCAATATAGAGTATCAGACAATCCAGTATTTGATAATAGGATGTTCAATATAGCATCAGCTTCATGGGAAGGAAATAGCAGAAGTATCATGTTAACATTCCAGGTGTTGGTAGCTGTATGAATCAATTCATTAACTGTAGCAACCTGATCCTTAGCAAAAGGATAACCTGATACCCGAAATTCTGGCAGACCAGGCACCCAAGGATCATTCCAAATATGTATAGTAAAACCATCACCCACAGACCAAATGATGTTGCTATGTAGAAATTCCCTACTAATCAAGATACTAGACCATACACAAGAAGCAGAGGATGATGGTACAACCGACCAAAAACATGTAGAATGCAGGTATTTACTCTCAAGAAGTTGAACCCAAAGTGATTGTTTATCCCTTAAGAACTGCCAAGCCAATTTCAAAATAAGTGCCAAATTTGAGATATGAGGATCACGAATGCCAAGTCCTCCCTGAAATTGGGTTTTGTAAAAGTAGACCAAGCAGTAAAATGTATCTTTCTCTTGCTATCATCAGCTCCCCAGCAAAAATCCTGTTGATGTTTAGAGATGGCATTTATTACTTTCTTAGGAACAAGATAGGAAGATAGGTAATATGTAGATATGGAAGAGAGTGTCGATTTGATTAAAATAGTTCGAGTAGCATGAGAGAGACAGCTCCTCTTCCATCCTTTGAGTTTGCAATTGCTGCTATTAATCAAATCAGAGAATGTATTTGCTCTCTTTTTGGAAAGTTGGATTTTGTGACCAAGATATTTATCAGTGGAGGACATAGCTTTAACACCCAACAAATTTCGATACAATTGGCACATATATGGGTCAGTAGCTCTTGAAAAGAAGATTGATGACTTATCGAAATTGATACGTTGTCCAGACCATTGCTCGAAGGTTTGAGTAATATTTTTTGCTTGTAAAATATTATGCAAAGAACATCTCCCAAATAGAAAAATGTTATTAGCGAAAGCTAAATGAGAAAAGGACACAGGGCATCTAGGAATCTTGACACTATCATAAAATTCATTCCTTTCCTTTGTAAGAATAAATCTTGAAAAAATCTCCATACTCATAATGAAAAGATACGGGGAAAGAGGACAGCCTTGGCGAATGCCACAACTTGGTGTGAAGGATTTTGTTGGAATTCCATTAACAAGGATAGCAAAAGAGGTGGTGGTAATGCAGTTCATAATCAGAGCATGAGTTTTTCCAGTAATACCAAAACCAAACAAATCTTGGCTAAGAAAATTCCAATCAAGCCTATCATAAGCCTTGGACAAATCCAGTTTCAAAGCAAAGGAACTATTAACATGACTGAATTTTGAAATTGAATGGAAAAGCTCTTGAGCAATAATAACATTATCCCCAATGTGTCTCCCAGGAACAAATGCATTTTGTAGCGGATTTATGAGATGTGGAAGGAATGGGTTGTAGGAGCGTAAAAAGTGTTTCAAAGAAAGAGTCATCCCATTCATAAGTGATCGATTTTTACACCAAACAGAGCGGGTAATCTCTTTTACGTCCAAGACCAGGTTAATCAATTTACGCCTAAGCAGCCTGATCGTTTTACGCTTGGGTCTACACCTGTGTTTTTATGCCAAGGACAGAGCAGCCTCTTTTATGCTGGACAAAACTGTCAAATCTCATATTTAATGCAAAATCTGACATGAAGATATTAATGATGGTATTTACCACAGAATTCAATGGGATTTGTCTTATACAAAGACCATTGTTGTCGTTTATGGAGATCGAGCTACTTTACGCTCATTGAATGGTTTCTTTTACGCATGGAGTTTTACATGAGTTTTTACGCTCATAAAACAATGTGTGCGTAAAGTCTATTTGGGCTATTTTACGCTCAAAGTTATTTAATAACCACTTTACACAGGAAACCTATGACAGAGCTATTTTACGCTCATCTCACTGTTTTACGCTCCGAGGATGTTGGAGCTGTTTTTACGCCCTATTCTTTCTGGCCAGTTTGGAACGTGGTTTGCCTACATGGCCTTCATGCCACATATTTCGAAGAACGTGTGTACATGTATCCTATTCTTACTGAAATGATGGGACGCGTGTCAGCATATGCAAAGGATGACTCTGATCATGGGTGGCAGTTGTTAGCGTAAAGATAGACTTTGATGCTCTTTTACGCACAGAAGCCCCAGTCTATAAATAGACTCATTTTTCTCAAACACAAGGGACACAGAGAGGAAGAACAGGAGAGAATACAGAGATCAGGACTTCGAGATTTTGATTCTCCAGAGCATTTTTCTTTAACTTTTCTTCCAGAACAGAGTGAAGCAAAGCAGGAAAGTATTCGGCCTCGCCATCAGTGCCCAAGTGCGTCGATACCTTTCTGGTGACTTAGTTCTTCCAAGTTGTTCTACTTCAAGCAGTGATCTTCATCATCATCATATGGTCCAAGGAACAAAGTGATCGTTTACGAATCAGACTTCCATAGCAATAATTTTTCCAGAATCAAATTTGTATACTTCTTGTACTTTTTCTCGTTTTATTTTCAAAATCCAACCCTTTTGTTTGGCAATTTTGTTAAGTGAAACAAAATGGCGACTCTGCTGGGGACTACCTTCTCCTCTGACGAGGAGGTGATTGCTCAATATGATGATGTTTCGGTCGGTTCGACTAAGAAGACTCTGGTTGTACACTTCGACCAGACTGCCTATGAAGAAATGCTCCGAATTAGGGGTGGTTCTCGCCACTCCAATGTTCAAAAGTCTCGCGAAGCACGAAAAGTTTGGATTCCCAAATCCAAAGTGGTTTCTGATCTCTCTGTGACTTCTGGTGAAAAGGGAATTCTTTCCACTCCTGTCGTAGGGGCTCCCGTTCGTAACGAGGCAGTCCTTACTTCAGAGTTGCACTCAAAGTGTGATGACTTATCTCCCGTTTGTAACGGAGAAGATAATCTAGTTTCACGCCCACTACGTAAGAATCAAGTTTTACGCTCAGTGGGTAAGAACGAAATTTTACGCTCAAAGCATAAGAATGAGTCTCCCATTTGTAATGTGGCAGATTCTAATGTTTCTGAGCGTAAGAACCCATCTTCCGTCGGTGACGTGGTAGACTCACACAAATTACGCTCCTCACGTAAAACAAAATCTCCCGTCTGTGACGTGATAGATAATCAATTTTTACGTTTTACGCGTAAAGGTAAGTCTCCTGTCTGTGACAGTGTAGATAAAATTTACAACGATGTTTACACATCTAATGTGAAAATACCTAAACGCATACAGCGTAAAAGTGATGTTGGTAAAACTTCTGTCCTATACCAACAACCTTCTTATACTGCTTTACGCAAAGTACCAAACTTGCAAATCATACGCCATAAAAATGGGGTCCTTCGTGCTAAATCTCAAGGTTTACGCACATAACTCCAAACGCGTAAAAATGTACAGTTTGGTTCTACGAATGAAGCCAGTAATCTTCTTTATACACAGGAGATTAAACGTTTTTCCATCCCAAATGTGATAAAGAAGAATACTCCATCTGTTCCTTCTGACTTACGTGAATTGCTAATGCAAAAACGTAAGAATTCACAGTCTCCGGTGATGCTCCCCCAAGAAAAATATCGTTGTGGATATCATCAGGTTGTGATCAATTGTTGTTGTTCAGCTTCAAAACAGTCAGTTTTTGATCGACTGAGTTTTTCACTTCAACATGAAGCTGAAGACCAAGAAGATGAGTTGTCATATGCATCAGTCAACATGGCATCTCATACTAACAGAGGACGATGACCGAGACGGAACATGTCCCAAACTCCAGGTCAACAACAGTTCAACAGACTTCTTGATTCCGTTGAAGGAGTATATCAGAATACTCGATCAAGAAGACAAAGACAATTACAGATTTCTGATTCAGAAGCTGGGGGTACTCAATCTTTTGAGTCTGATACCGATAGTGTAGATTCATACTTCTATACTAATCCCTCTATATCTTCAAGAGAGGTTGAATCCTACGCAGTTGGAGATGAACCAGAGACGTCATCTGCTAATACGGAACAACGTCTCACTGTCGTTGAGCAATCATTGAAAGACATGCTCAACATGGTGCAAAGCATGCATCAGATAATTTTGAATCAACAAACTGCTCAACCTACAGTAATAACTCCGGCACCAGCAGCGGCACAAACTCAAGATAGTCAAGGGGCTGATATACCTCCGAATATTCAAGAACCTGCTGTTAATCAAAATTCTGCATCTTCAGATCCCATCATTCCAGAAGATGTACCACCTCCAGTGGGGGTTACGATACATCCAACGACTATTCAATCAAATGTGCTTCCTCAAACCAGTGAAGCCTTTCAAGCAGTGCGTGAACTCAAAGCACAGTTTGAGGTGTTGAGGCACAAAGATCAACTCCAGAGATTAGGGATTAAGCAACCTTATCCTCCTCATTGGAATGATGTACCCTTCCCTCCGAAGTTCAAGCCACAATCCATGGTTTTATTCGATGGAAAAGCATCTCCCAGTCAATATATCAATTACTTTGATATTATGACTGTACACTTGCAGAAAAATGATGCTCTCCTCACTCGAGTGTTCATTGGGTGCTTGACGGGTTCAGCTTATGACTGGTATCGTAGCTTACCTGATAACTCTATTTCGTCTTTTGACGAATTCAAGGCAATGTTTCTTTCCCGCTTCTATGAAGGAGGTATGGACATGAACATGTCCTCCTTAATAGAAATCAAACAAAAGGAGAAAGAAGATACTCGGACGTTCATTGAACATTTCAGACAGGCTACTCTCAAGATGCCTCCTGGTATGCCAGATTCAGCGTTAATTGATACATGCAAAATGAATCTGCGACCATCTATTGCTGTCTTCACAGGTTCCCAATTCTCAGATTAGGCTTCATTTATTATAGCAGCAGTTTCTGCCGAGACCAATGGTAGGTTGGCTCGGGAACACGGGATGATTTTCGCTTCAGAAGATAAAGGAAAGAAAAGTAATCCTGGTAATAATCCTGGCAATCGTAATGTGAAAGGAAAAGATACTCTTATGGTCAATCTTTCCAAGAACAAAACGACACCAAGTAATCAGGAATCCTCCAGGTCAAAGGAAGAATACTCTTTTGACGAAAGTGATATCCCAGGGATATTTCAATGTCTGGTGAAAAGTGGCAAACTTCAGATTCCAGAGCCAAAAAGGCCTAATGAGGTGAATCTGACTGACAATCCCAAATACTGTATCTATCATAGATACATTAATCATCCTACCAGTGCTTGCTACGTCTTGAAAAAGAAGATCCAAGACCTGATAAATGGTGGCGCTATCGCTTTAACCAATGATAACCATACGGTAACAACCAACACGGTCTCTCTTCAGTTTGGAGATTTTCCTCCACAGCAAGTCCCAGATGGAATTATCCCAATTCCGAAGGCGACGATGAAGATCGTAAATATCCCGCCTGCCAGGGAAGAAAATGCAAGATTGCTGCCGCTCATATTGAAGAATGGTGAAATCATGTGGGTACATCCTGACTTAGTGCCTGAGTTGGAAAGTGAAGATAAAAATTCAAAATCTAAGAAGGGTAAGAAAGTCAAAACCTGCAACATGATTTCTCATGTTATTCCAGATCCTGATGACTTGGATCACCTATGGGATGACCTCCCTTTAGAAGATAGACTGAAAGGATTGAATATCTGTCCTCCAAGTCTAGCTCCTCCTACCAAGCTCAAGCTTACTCATCAGCAGTGGCTAGCCATGAATAGTGTTCCTTTATACCGGGCACAACAAGTTTTTGCTGCTTATGAAAAAGCTCCGACAGAGATTTCTCCTCGTATCCCGAACCCTTCTCCTCCCTTAACTACAGAGACGTCTATGCTTCATTCTTCTATAGTTGCAGAGGTTCCTTCCTCCTCCTGTGCTCGAACATCTGTCCAAAGTTCATTGCCTATCCACTTGTATAGTCAGCAATCTGTCCTTCTCATGAGGAAGATGGGTTACGACTTTCAAAAGGCAGAAGGTTTGAATTATGATAAAGGAATACGTCTTCCTTTACAAATTCAAAATCAAAATTCCACTGCTGGATTGGGTTCTGAAGTTCCTTGTAACGACATTCACAATAAGAAGGCTAGGGGAAGAAAGACTAAATCCTGTAATATGGTACTCTCTTCTCCTGGGTCCGAAGAAGAAATTTTTGCTGGTACAAGATCTGGAAAAGAGTACCACAAAGACTATGAGGGATCCTCCAAAGAAGCAGAAGATGTAGTGGAGACTCTACCAGTTCAACCTTCTCCTGTTCCTGCTAAACCTTCTGTGGTTGAAAAGGGAAAACAGAAGGCAGTACGCTTTGATATCCCATTGAAGCCTGCTTCCAATCAGGGGATGGTGATGAAGCCTTACAAATTTGACATTCTAGCTCAATTAGCCAATACTCCGGCTAGACTTTCTATATTTGAACTGCTTCGCCTTTCCAGAGAAAGCAGAGAGACTTTGAGCGAGGCTTTACTTCAAGCAGATTCATGCTTGGCACAACTCAAGACTCCTGATAATATACCAGTGTCATGTCCGCAATGCCATAGTGTGATGGAAGCAATTCCCAACATCACCTTTATACAAGAGGATATGCTATTGAAATACAACAAACATGATAGGCCTCTGTGTTACACTGGATATATCGGATCCACTGAAATCGACAGGATTTACATCGATCCTGGGTCTTCAATTAGTATAATTCTTCAGAGTATGCTAAGACCCCTGAGGATTCCTACTAGTGAGCTGACCTACACTAGTACTACGATAGTCGGTTTTAACTCTGGTAAGAGCAAACCACTGGGGAAGATTCGTCTGCAGATCCAGATTGGTGATCTTCGAACTATGGTAACTTTCTATGTTATCAATTCGGACGTATCCTACAATATTCTTCTTGGAAGACCGTGGATTCATGAGCACAATATTGTGCCTTCAACTCTTCACCAGTGTTTCAAATATGTGGACTCCCAAGGAGTTGTGAAAACTGAGTTTGCTGATATTAATCCATTCAAAGGTGTTGAAGCCTACTTCTCTGATTCAAGGCTTTATAAACAAGAGCATGTGAAAGATATATCAGACATGGCTGAAGATCAATCACCCTCTGAGGATCACTTTATTAATGAAGATCCGCTAGAGGGGCAATCTTTGAAGATCGTAGTCAGGGGACGAATCCAATCCCAACCTGTCAATGATCAACCTTTGATGATCAAGGTTAAAGGAAGAACTCAAACTTCATCTGAGGAATCAATAAATATTCCTACTAAGAGCCAAGTTCAACCTTTTATGATTAAGGTCAAAGGACGTACTTCTTGCATGAATGATCCAAAACTACCATTGATTGTCAATCTTGGCAAGTCTACGCAGAAGACGGATGATGGTCCACTGTTGATTAATCCGAAGCGTAGCAATCAGACTGTAAATGATGTAAATATTGATCATTCTGTACTTTGTGATATCAGTGAAGATTTTCTGTTCGAGTATATGGCTGTCAAGTTTATTGAAAGAATGACTTTATCTTCTGATAATCAAAGTCATCGATATAAAGACAATATAGAACCAGAAGAAATTTTATTCATCGAATCCAATATTTCTCATTACTCATATTGTGAATCTGGAAAAGTACTCTCAGTCAATATGGTTCAGATTGATGTTGGAGATAGAGTTACGTCCAAACCAATATTCATCAGTAAGAATCTTTCTGAAGATGAAAAGGAAGAGCTAATAAAACTTATAAAAGATTATATTGACATCTTTGCATGGAGTTATGAAGATATGCCAGGGTTAGATCCTACAGTTGTTACCCATAAACTCAACATTTTGCCTAATGTCAAGCCTGTAAAACAACAGCAACGACGCTTTAGACCAGATATGATGGATGTAATTGAAGCAGAAGTCAAAAAGCTGATTACATGTGGCTTTGTTCGTGAAGAACAACACCCAGATTGGGTGGCCAATATTGTTCCTGTTATGAAGAAGAACGAAAAAGTCCGAGTTTGTATAGATTACCGAGATCTTAATACGGCTTGTCCAAAAGATGAATTTCCACTTCCAATTACTGATATCATGATAGACAATACATGTGATTTTGAACGCATGTCTTTCATGGACGGATTCTCAGGATACAATCAAATCAAGATGCATCCAGAAGATGAGAAGCACACCATTTTTCGTACGCCTCTTGGGGTCTACTGCTATACAGTTATGCCGTTTGGTCTTAAAAACGCTGGTGCCACATATCAACGAGCTATGAGCAATATCTTTCAAGAACATCTACGGAAGATAGTTGAATGCTATATAGATGACATCGCTGTTAAAAGTCGATCAAAGGATGATCACATTCAGGACTTGAGAACAGTATTTGAATTGATGCCTCAGCATCAATTGAAAATGAACCCTACTAAGTCTTTCTTAGGGGTTTCCAGTGGCAAGTTTCTAGGATTTGTCATTACCTCTCAAGGTATCCATGTTGATCCTGACAAGGTTAAAGTAATTCTTGAAATGCGTCCTCCTCGTAATCTGAAAGAACTCCGTGGCTTTCAGGGTCGTATTGCTTATATCAGAAGATTTATATCTAATCTTTCTGGGAGATGTCAACCTTTCTCCCGTCTATTAAAGAAAGGAGTATCTTTCATCTGGGATGAAGCGTGTCAAAAAGCCTTCAATGACATTAAGCAATATCTTACAAACCCACATGTTCTGGTACCTCCGGTGGTAGGAAGACCATTTTTGCTATATGTTCGAGCTTTAGATCATTCACTTGGCGCTCTTCTGGCACAAAAAAGTGATATGGGTCATGAACAAGTAATATATTATCTGAGCATAATGATGGTCGGAGCTGAACACAGATATACTCCTGTAGAAAAGGAATGTCTAGCTTTGGTTTTTACCATCCAAAAGACAAGATATTATGTCACCGGACAGACTATTCATGTCATCTCCAGAATAAATCCCATTCGGGTATTGATGAGGAAACCGAGCATTCTTAATTCCAGGTTAGCTACCTGGGCGATGTTGCTCACTCCTTATGATATGATTTATGTGCCTCAAAAATCAGTGAAGGGCCAAGCGTTAGCTGATTTCTTAGCTGCTCATCCTATACCTGAAACTTCGAAGTTATATGAAGACATTCCAGACGAAGTAGTGGATTGTAACATGACTTTGAAGAATGATATATGGCAATTATATTTTGATGGAGCATCACGAGTAGGACCTAAAGGCAATATTGTCTCTGGGGTAGGAATTGTCTTGGTTTCTCCTGACAAAATGGTCATATACCGTACCTATTCTCTTAATGAGCCATGCTCTAACAATGTAGCAGAATATAATGCTCTATTGATTGGTCTCCAAGTAGCAAAGCAATTAGATATTGAATTCTTAGAGGTTTATGGAGATTCTCAATTGATCATTAATCAAGTTAGAGGGACTTACGAAGTCAGAAATCCTGATCTCATCCCCTATCATCAAGTGGTAGTTGAGTTGGTCTTATCATTCAAAGGATTCTTCATTGAATTTGTACCACATTCTCAAAATGTGGAGGCTGATGCTCTTGCCAGTTTAGCTGCAGACTTGGCTGTCCCAATCAGAAGGCAAAATACAATTACTTTGTTGGACCGAGACTTGTTCTGTGTGAAAAATAATCTACATATTGAACAAAGTTATACTACAGAGTCAAGTTCCCAGCAGAAATATTAGAGAACTCCATTCATTGATTATGCAGTTCATAGAATTTTGCCTGAAGATCCTAAAGAAGCTGCATCAATTAAGAGATGATCATTTCGATTCTATTATGATTCGTCTTTACATATGTTATATCGTCGTTCATATGACGGACTCTTGTTGCGCTGTCTCTCAGAAAGTGAAGCCAAACAAACACTGCGTGAGGCTCATGATGGTGTATGTGGTGCTCATCAACCGGGTCCAAAGTTGCAAGACCGCATTCGAAGAATGGGATATTATTGGCCTTCTATGATAGCAGATGCTGTAGACTATGCCAGGAGATGTAAAGCATGTCAGATTCATGCTGATTTTATTCATCAATCGTCTGAATTTCTACATCCTACAGCAGCCTCTTGGCCCTTCGAAGCTTGGGGTATGGATGTTATTGGCCCTATTAACCCTCCTTCTACCAAAGGACATCGATTTATACTAGCTATAACCGATTACTTTTCAAAGTGGGCAGAAGCAGTCCCCCTTGCGGAAGTAAAAACATCTAATGTGATCAGTTTCATCAAGCACCATGTCATTTATCGTTTCGGGATTCCTCGACGGATAATTCATGACAATGGTCCACAATTTGCCAGTCAAGCATTTTATCAATTCTGTGACAAGAATCGAATTCAGAATTTGGCTTCTACAGCTTATAATCCAGCTGCTAATGGTTTAGCTGAAGCTTTCAATAAGACGATCATCAAACTTCTCAAAAAGTTTGTCTCTTCTAATAAACGTGATTGGAATGAGAAACTTGGAGAATGTTTATGGGCTTATCGAACAACAGTCCGGACTCCTACTGGTTTTACACCATTCTTATTAGTTTACGGATGCGAAGCTGTTCTCCCATTGGAAATCCAGATCCCTTCTCTACGAATAGCCATTGCTAATGAGCTAACTACAGAGAATAATGATCGCTTACGACTCCAAGAGCTTGAAGGATTGGATGAGAAACGTCTTCAAGCACAACAACACATTGAACTGTACCAAGCCCGCATATCTCGAATTTTTAATCGTAAAGTTAAGGAGAGAGTATTCAAAGTGGGCGAACTCGTATTAGCTGTTCGGAGACCGATGGTAATGACTCATAAAAGTAAAGGGAAATTCCAAGCAAAATGGGAAGGCCCTTATGTAATTGAGTCCGTGTTTTCCAATGGCGCCTATCGGTTGTCGAAACCCAATGGAGATCTACTCATGCTACCGATCAATGGCAAATTTCTTAAAAAATACTATGTATAAAAAGAGAAGACAGAACAAAAATAAAGCTTCTTTTATTATTATTTTTGTTCAAAATAAAAGACTAAGGACGAGGGCCACTCTCTTCCTTATTGAATACATAGTCGGCCAAGGCATAGAAGGCGTCATTTCCTGAACACATGAAAAATTTGCAGGCAGCCATCCTCGACGCTTCTTCTTCAGGAGTTTTCCCTGGCTCTACTAAAAAAGTAAGAATGTCTTCGGGTAGCTTGGGCGCAGAAGAACTTCCACCTATTTCGAGCGAGTCTGATGAGCCTGATGCAGGAGACGTGACAGGGAACGTCTCAATGATGCCCTCGATTTTCTGGGGGACTTTATTCTTTCGTTGGGCATTCTCGGAAGACATTTCCAACAGAGGAGGAGAAATAAGAATGAAGGGAACAAGCAATTCTCACCTATTTATGGAGGAGGATTACTAACGACTTTTTATTTCTGAAAAGGCTCGTCCATTCATGTTACCAGGTTCATCCATTTAATTATGGAATTTGAATCGTTCTTTCTGTTCCCAAGAAACACGCTGATTCATCCACCGCCTTGACATTTACGCTCACAACATCCATCTTCCTAATCCCCAGCTACCAAGGTTTGGTTAAGCTGACTTCTTATTTCCAGGGAAAGGGGTTTTTATATCTTCTATTTTGTTTTTTTTAATTGATTAGAAAGTGGGATTCATTATTTCTCATGTTTCCATGACCTCTGAATAAATATTAAATCTACTTTCTTTTCCTATCTATCATTTTTATTTTTGACCTCTGCATAGATATTAGTCTAATTTTCTTTTGAGTTCATATATGCTATTATGTCCATATTACCTCTGATAGTATCATATACTCTAAAATAGAAAATAGGATTTCATTTATCTATCATGTCCTTATTACATCCAGATAGATACAAATCATTGATCTTAGAAGAATCATCATTTTCATTCCCATATCATCAAAAAGTCTATTACATTTCTTAGACTTTCTTACAAGTTACAATGGAAATCTTTTACATTCTTGGATTTTCATTCTATACACCAACAATAACCTAATAGAGATCTATTCCTTCTTTGATCTTCTTTGACGGGTTCGTTGTTGGTGGCAGTTCCTGACTGTCTAAGCCCCAGTGGCAACCGGAACAGCAGGAATCAAACTCTGGTCTTATCTCTCAGACGAGAGGAGAATTCCAGAGTATGGCAGCTCGAAGGCGCGTTGCTGCCAATACAATTGGTGGATTAGTGGCGGCACCTCAAAGGAGATAGGAATGTATCCAGCATTGGGATACGATTCCTAGTTCTACCGTGAAAGGAACTCTACTACCCGATTTCTCGGGGTAGAGTTGACTCCACCATCCAACTCTCCGTGTATAAAGGCTCTTCCTACCAACAGAGGAAGACCCTTCTATCTCACGAAGAGTTCTGAGTTATTTGATTTGCGCGTCAAAAGCGCATGAGCTCCCTGATGTTGATGTCAGAAGAACGCTCCTCACAACGTCAAAGTCACCAATGCCAGTTCTGAAAAAGCTCTTCAGCCAAGCTTCTGCAGAAAACAACGAAGAAAAAGTGTTTTAGACAGAAGTATCATCGGATGCGTATTAAACGCTAACTGAAAACAGATGGCAAGGCTTTTTACGCCAGTGCTTCAGGAAGGCTTTTACGCCAGTGATTCAGCAAGGCTTTTTACGCCAGTGTTTCAGCAAGGCTTTTTACGCCAGTACTTCAGCAAGGCTTTTTACGCCGGCGCTTCACAAAGACTTTTACGCCAGTGATATGACAAGGCTTTTACGCCATTTTGATTCAGCAAGGTCTAAAGACGCCAGTGATATGACAAGGCTTTTTGCTTTAGCAAGGATTTTACGCCGACGCTTCACAAAGGCTTTTACGCCAGTGATATGACAAGGCTTTTACGCCATTGCTTCAGCAACGCTTTTACGCCAGTGTTTCAGTAAGGCTTTTACGCCAATACTTCAGCAAGGCTTTTACGCCGGCGCTTCATAAAGGCTTTTACGCCAATACTTCAGCAAGGCTTTTATGCCAGTGCTTCAGCAAGGCTTTACGCTCGTAAAATAGCTGTTTTTCAAAATTTTCGAAAACAGAGATTTGCTTACGATTGGACTTACCATTTGAGTCGAATGGTTTGGCTCTAATAGTGGTTGAATCCACATCTGAAGACTGAACGTACAAAAGAACACCGTGGGAAAGCTCCGCCATTGTCATTTGTTGGAGAACAACATCACAGAAAATTATCTTTAGAGGAATGAGTACGAGAATATATGAGACATTTTCGGCTATTTATAAAGACTGAAGAACTATTGGGATGAGTCTATTTCGGAGGAAGATCCTATTTAAAGGCTCTCGTAACCACAAGATTAGACGCCACGTGTTGGTTTGTTTCTTGGGAATGAACAACCAAAATAAAGTGTTGAACAGTTCTATCTACTAACAGATGAAGATTAACATCAAGATTTTATTTATAAAGGGGTCCACTCCTACATATAAGAGAGTCGCAATACATGGAATTTCATTTTCCCTCTCCCTCATTAGACTAACGAAGAGAGGCACCTAACTCACGCATGTTATGAATCCCGGAGCGACGCATCAGATTCAAAAATGCTTCTGCATCTCCTGAGCCCTCATATGCAGTCGGGGAACCACCATCAATGCGGCTGAAGACTGCTGGTGTTAATCCGAAGCACGCTACAAAATTGCATGCTCGCTCAAAGTCAATCCTTGAGCCCGAAGCCTCTTCATTGTTAGTCTCCTTCTTGGGCGCCATGTTACTATGGAGATGAACGACAAGAGTGAAGAATTTTTCCTCATTTATATGGTTAAATCAACTCTCCATATTCCTCTTTGGAAACTGCTAATTATAAATGCAAAACTCGGGGAAGCGAAAAGGCATTTGAGAGTTTCGAAAAAAGAAATTCATTGTGACAATTAAGTGTTGACCGACACTGTTAGAAATTACGCCGACTGCTGGATATCCCCGCTTTTACGCGGATGGCTGTTGCGTATCCCAAATTTTACGCTGGCAGGTCAAATCTTAACTTTTACGCTTCTGTTCAAAGTGTTTCAAATGTTGGAGATATTTGAAAACTTTGAAGGGGGTCTTGTAGGAGCGTAAAAAGTGTTTCAAAGAAAGAGTCATCCCATTCATAAGTGATCGATTTTTATACCAAACAGAGCGGGTAATCTCTTTTACGCCCAAGACCAGGTTAATCAATTTACGCCTAAGCAGCCTGATCGTTTTACGCTTGGGTCTACACCTGTGTTTTTACGCCAAAGACAGAGCAGCCTCTTTTACGCTGGACAAAACTGTCAAATCTCACATTTAATGCAAAATCTGACATGAAGATATTAATGATGGCATTTACCACAGAATTCAATGGAATTTGTCTTATACAAAGACCATTACATTTATAACACTCAATACTGCACATTATATATTACTTTCCAAAAATTTCTCAATTCAATTTTAAAACAACAACTTTAAACTATATTCACAAAAAAACATCGAAATGTTATATCACCATCTTCATTACATTATCTCAAAATAGGGTATCCAAATACATATATTTACAACTACTACTTAAATGAATCCTCTAAACAAGTAACTACTTTAGCTTCAACTTGAGCACATCAAAACTGTCAACATCACGTGTAGCAAATCCCACCACTGCAATAATAGTTGCATCTTCATGTGCACCTGAGAAAGAAAATTAATACTAGTTAGCTACAATTCCACCATGCATCTATAACAAGTATTATCAACACATTAAGATAACACCAACTTAAAATTTTGAAAATAGAGAGAGCTCTATGAGCTAATCTTCAAAAACTTCAATGACTAAGGCATTAAAAAATAGTTCATGCTTTAAACCTCATCTTCTTAAATTTTAGTTTAACTAAAGGTAGAATTAGAACTACTAATTTTTTTTCTTAAGTTTGAACAATCAAATTTATTCGATACTTGACCACAAAAGAATTAATAATCACTACAGCTAAATTCTTTCCAGAAAAGATGTTAGCTTAGGAGAAAACTTACTAACTGTTCCAGAAGTCAAGAAACGATACATCTTGCCACAAACCTAATAAATTAAGAATTAATTTGTTTCTATATATATTGGCAAAATAAACTAATTTATGAAACATAAGCTTGCAGCAATCTTTAACAAAAAAAAAAACAAAAAAATGAAGCGGGAAATAGATTACCTTCAAAATAGAAACTCAAGAAAAGTCTTACATTCTCAAGTAACCATAAATTCCTAGAAATAGAAATTCAAGTCATTACCTATATTTTTGAACTTTGCAACATTTTCACAGACAATTACCAAATAAAGAAAGAACAAAAAAATGTCATTTTCCCATGAGCTTCCATAAAACAAACTACTGACAGAAGAACAGCCACTTTCCAATGCAAAGGGAACTAAACATGCAGACCCATATAAATTACTACTCCCCAGGCTTCTTCCTGGAATAGTAAGGTTCTTGAAGGAATGATGGTCTGTACTTGTATTTACTATAAGCACATGCCATTAGAGTACATTAAACTAGTGTCGACGGGAAAATTATATTATAGTTAGCTACACTCCATGCACATTTAATAATAATCAATCCTTACTTAAACTGCACGTCGACGCAGGAGAGGAAGAGCATGGCTTCCTTGAACGGCTTGGAGAGTTCTTCTTCGTACTTGCTCAGCATCTCGCAGTAGGCCTCCATGAACTGGTCGAGAGCCGGATCGGAAGAGGAGGAGGAGGAGGAGGAAGAAGAGGCCCGTCCAATCATCAAGGTCGACTCCGCCGCTCTTTCGAGCCTCGACACAACTTCAATGAGCTAATCTTCAAAAACTTCAATGACTAAGGCATTAAAAAATGGTTCATGCTTTAAACCTCATCTTCTTAAATTTTAGTTTAACTAAAGGTAGAATTAGAACTACTAATTTTTTTTCTTAAGTTTGAACAATCAAATTTATTGGATACTTGACCAAAAAAGAATTAATAATCACTACAACTAAATTCTTTCCAGAAAAGATGTTAGCTTAGGAGAAAACTTGTTTCATCAGGTACATTTTCTATCACAATAAAAATTGCAACAACCATGAGGTGCTTGTCAAAACATTGCTTGTATAGTAATTTGAACAGAAGTTGGTTTTATGTGTTTGTGTGTAATGAATGAAAATTAATAGCAATTACCTGAGAACATCATTCTCCTAATTCGTTCAGTCATCTTCTCCCCCATGATACATGTCACCCTTATTTCCCGTATTTTTCCGTATTTCGTATTTATACTCGTATCTGAATTTTGGCATGTATTTTTATTTTTCTCAACTTGTGGAATTTCGATATTTCTCGTATTTCGGGTTTTGACATGGCTCGATTTTAATTGGATTGGGTTTGGTTCGGTTTATTGTGTATTGGAACACCTTATCCTATACTCCACTCTCAACATACCACATCCCACCCTCTTTAAAACTCCACCAATCTTTTCTCTCTCATCATAAACCACTATTAATTCTTCTTCTCCTTTCTCTACACAACACTCTTCTCCTTCCTCTACACAACACCCACCCATAGGCAAGTGCACCTTGCCACCACATGAGAACCCTCTTTTATTTGTCCATTTGCTAGTTTAGGACATGGTGATCAACATTAGAACTTGGTATTTTGTGATTTGGAGTCTCCATTGTCCTAGATCTAAGTTTTCCCTATTTTCGGTTTTGCATGGTTTTGATCTATTTAAGTTGGTTTTTTATGGGTTTTGATGTTTCCATGTGAGAGAGAGTTCAATTCCACCATGGTTGGAACTTTGGAAGTCCGAATTTGGAGTTCGGATGGCCAAGTTGTGATGCCTTGAAGTTTTGAAGCCATTGGAGCTTCTTCTCAGCCATAGAGAAGAAGACCCTTTCCCTGCGTGCGTGCTTTTGCGCGTACGCAGCTCTCATGCGTGCGTGCTTTTGCACGTACGCAGCTCTCATGCGTGCGTGCTTTTGTGCGCGCGTACGCAGCTCTCCTGCGTGCGTGACTTTTGTGTGTACGCAGCTCTCCTGCGTGCGTGAGACTTTTGTGCGTACGCAGCTCTCCTGCGTGCGTGACTTTTGTGCGTACGCAGCTCTTCTGCGTGCGTGACTTTTGTGCGTACGCAGCTCTCCTGCGTGCGTGACTTTGTGCGTACGCAGCTCTCCTGCGTGCGTAACTTTTGTGCGTACGCAGCTCTTCTGCGTGCGTGACTTTTGTGCGTACGCTGCTCTTCTGCGCGCATGACTTTTGTGCGTACGCAGCTCTCCTGCGTGTGTGACTTTTGTGCATACGCAGCTCTCCTGCGTGCGTGCCCTGGTGCGTACGCTGCTCCCCTGACCCCTTGCTTAACCCATTGACTCTTGGAGTATTAGTTTTATTTTTTGACTTGGTTTCTCTTTTGTGGATTGAGTTTTCCTGAGATCTGTTCAACACAGCACGACTCTCTTGACCCGACACGACCTAACACGGTTTTCAAGTAATTGTTTATGACTAGTACGGTTCTCGGGGTTTTCTGTGGATTATGATTTTGGTATTCTCTGATCTCCTTGCTAGTGACCCAGTGGGGTGCACACCTAACTTGTAACTTGTATTTAATCCTTGTAACTTGATAACTTGATAGTGGCCCGTGGCAGCGCACTCCTGGCTTGTAGCATGACTTGATAACTTAACTTTGACACCGTGGGTAGTTCTTTCTTGCTTGCTGGTTAAATCCACTTGTCTTGTCTTGTATCATGTTTAGGATGGAACTCCTGAGTACCACGGTCAGGAGTACCTACTAAAATGGATTAAGGTTAATAACTAGAATAACACAGTAGTCATAAAGAGATGATACAGCTACAGGCAATCCCGTTACCTGGGCGCTCTTGGGATCTGTAGCCTGCCGACGAGTAGGGCGCATTTCCAGCACACTGTCATGTGTTGCACCTTCTAAGTCACCTAAGGGTACATGCGTTCCTGGACGATGTACCCACCTGAATTCAACCCCTAATTTTCGACCTGGATAACCTGGATGGTCTGCAGGGCTTGTGGCTGTGGAATAATCTCACTGCATCTTGTTAGTAATTAGGCCTGTGATAACCCTAGTTAGTTAAAGTAGTAAGCCGTAGTATCTGCTTGGCCGTGATTGATTGAATGAGGTATAACCAGTCTAGCCATGTCTTGATCCAGTACAAGATTGCTTCCTGTCTTGATTTCTTACATTATTATCTTGCCGATAAATAGTGGGAAACCAAGTTCTGTTCAGGTGAAGGGTTACAACCCCGGTCCTTGTTTGGTTTACGGGTTGTAACCTGGTTATCGGAATAGTTCCATGGTTATCTCGTCGTATATCATCCTGACATATTTTTCGTAAATTCTAGTTTTAATATTAGATTTTTGTGCTGATTGCTGACTTTTGTTCTTATTTCGTGGCCCCCTTGTGGCACTTGCTCTTTCTGGGGTTGACCCAGCTGGTTTTGTGTGGCCAGATTTCGGAGCAGCTCCCGAGGATCTACCAAGCTTCCAGTCTAATGGTGACAACTAGACGGAACCTGGGCCAAGAGTGGGTTTTCCTTTTTGTCTTGTCCACTTCATTGTAAAACTATTCTTTTGAGGCATTTAGCCGACGAGCACCTGTTAGCTCGATGCACTTTACTTACTGTCTGCCTACGGGCTGTGAACATGATTAACAAATCCTAGGGTTGATCATGTACGACTAAACTCTTGCTAGTCCTAATATTTTGTAACGACTAGCTTCATGATCAGCTGAATATGTAATATTTAGGACGCCTTATTATTGTATATTTAATGATCATACATCTTGCGACCTTACTTACTTGTTTGTGATTGAGACATTAGGCTTGTTCATGACCAAAAGAGACTGTTGGCTTATAGTAAACCCTCATATTTCTAGATAGCCGTGACCGTATATCGAGATGGTTTCCATTTCAATATATATAGCTGGCTATGTCTGCCCCCGCTCTCCAGTATTCTGGTTCTGGGGCGTGACATGGTTTAAGTGGTGGCCTATGCAGGTCTTGTAAATCAAAAAATGTGAGGGTTTACCGAATAGATGTCTCAATCAGTATTCGCCTTTGATCTTCGCCCGTATTTTCAAATCCCTGAAATTCTTGTCCTGATTACATGCTTATATCATTGATCTGTCCTGGTCCTTTCCTTATTGTTCCCTGTGTCGTCTTCTTCAGCGGCACTATACCTGGTCCTATCGATCAATGAGGTGGAGCACTTCCCGTGGGTCAGCAGCAATCCGAAGATCAAGCCCAGCATTCCGGGGTGGTCTCCAGAGTTGTGCCTACTGGAGGAGAGTCACCAGTTCGGCCCGTCCAGCCCGCAGAGCCAGATGATGGTACCTTAGTAGGCCTCATCAGAACCTTGATAGCTTTCCAGGATCGTCGAAGCGATGCCCTGTACCAGACAGTTCAAGATGCCTTGACCCGAGGCGGACATCCAGGGAACCAGGCGGCAAACAGCTTCAAGCGATTGAACCCTCCTGTCTTCGACGGCAGCGAAGATGCGATTGCCGCGGATGCATGGCTTCAGGATACCGAGGTGATTCTGGAAGCAGCTAGGACACCCGAGAATGAGAAGGTGGCGATGGTACGCCAGCAGTTGTTGGACTTGGCTCGCAGTTGGTGGGCGGCGCAAGCTATGGGATTAGTGGCACCCATTGCTTGGGCAGTATTTAGAGATAGATTCCAGACGAAGTATTTCGATGCTGTGGCTCGGTACGACCTGCAGACCAGATTTACCAACTTGAAGCAAGGAGACAGAACAGTCGACAGTTATGCATCGGAGTTTTCTAGACTCAGTAGGTTTGCCCCCACCTTGGTGGCGACCAAGTTTGATAGGGCCCAGCGGTTCCAGTAGGGACTGTATTTGGAGATCTTGTTGGCGGTTGAGCAGTTCGAGCACCAGACGTTCGATGCAGTCTTAAGAGCAGCTAGGAGGCATGAGTACACCTCCCAGAGGATCGTGGATAGGACCGGAGGTAGGAAGCGGTCCCACAGTCAGATGTACCAATCATCAGCTCCAGCCCCGGCAGCTAGGGGGTTGACCATTGGAACTCCTAGGCGGGCAGCCTCAGTAACGTCGGTTCAGCATTCGACCCCGACGTACCCGCAGCAGCAGAAGCAGAAGCAGACTTCCGCGATGGGATGTTCTCATTGCAGGAAGCCAGGGCATGTGGTGGCAGACTATCGCAGGGCGCAGGGATTGTGCCTGGCTTGTGGAGAAGCAGATCATAGGATAGGGGCTTGCATGAATAGGGGTGGTTCATCAGCATCCAACCCTTCTAGCTCTTCGGTGAGAGGACCGGCCCCAGCACCAGTTCAGCAGCAGCAGTATCAGTCTCCGAGGCCCTTGCCGCCTCAGTCTCAGGCATTCCAGCAACAACACCCCCAGCAGTATGCACAAGCCCAAGCTCAGACCCAGAATAGGCAGAGAGGTTTCCAGCAGAGGGGACCAGCAGCCAGAGGACAAGGTTAGGCCATGATGATGGCTATGGAAGAAGAAGTTGCACCAGGTGAGGTTGTGGCAGGTACTATTCTCGTCAACTCCTCTCCAGCGTCTGTATTATTTGATTCTGGTGCATCGCATTCATTTATGTCTGCACGATTCGCGACACGAATAGGATTGGAGCCCGAGTCATTATCAGTGAGGCTCAATATACTTACTGGTAATGGCCTTGTGGGAGTAGATCGAGTGTTTTTCTCGTGTCGGATCGTAGTTAGCGATAAGGAGTTCCCCGCTAGATTCATAGAGTTTCCTATGGCAGACTATGATGTAGTCCTAGGCATGGATTGGTTGAGGAACCAGTATGCTAGGATAGACTGCCATATTGGCAGAGTTGTCTTTAGTATCCCCGGCGAGCCAGAGTTTTCGTTTTCCAGAGGCGCAGTGGAGCCATCTTCTCCAGCATTGCGGATGGCAGTAGCAGCAGTGCAGTTACCCCGGATAGTTGAAGAGTTTCCAGATGTCTTTCCAGAGGAGCTTCCAGGGATGCCGCCGGAGCGGGAGATTGAGTTCACTATAGACTTGATTCTCGGGACAGCACCAGTATCAGAGCGAGTCTACAGGATGGCGCCTTCAGAGTTGGAAATTTTATACAAGATGATTGAAGAACTGAGGACCAAGGGATTCATCCGTGCTAGTGGATCGCCTTGGGGAGCCCCGATGCTTCTTGTAAAAAAGAAGGATGGTACGTCCAGGCTATGTGTTGATTATCGTACCTTGAATTCAGTGACAATCAAGAACAGATACCCTATTCCGAGGATAGATGACTTGTTTGATCAGCTCAGAGGGGCTTCAGTTCTCGAAGATCGACTTGCGGTCGGGATACCAACAGATCAGAGTCAGGGAGCAGAACATTCCGAAGACAGCGTTCAGATCGAGGTATGGACATTGAGAGTTCCTTGTTATGCCCTTTGGAGCGACCAATGCGCCGGCCGTATTCATGGACCTCATGAATCGTATTTTCATGCCTTACTTGGATCAATTTGTGATTGTGTTCCTGGATGACATCCTGGTCTATAGCAAGAGTGAAGCAGAGCATGAGCAGCATCTCAGAGCCATCCTCCAGACGCTTAGGGAGCATCAGTTATACGCCAAGTTCAGTAAATGCGAGTTCTGGCTCGATCGCATTTCATACTTGGGTCACATCATTACCCGAGGAGGAGTGGAAGTGGATCCCCAGAAGATTGTGGCTATCGAGTCATGGCCGGTACCCAGCTCAGTGGCAGAGGTTCGCAGCTTCCTTGGATTGGCCGGCTACTACCGGCGGTTCGTTTCAGATTTCGCAAGGATTTCAGCGCTGATGACCCAGTTGACCCGCAAGGATGTGCCATTTGTTTGGACAGCAGAATGTCAGGAATCATTTGAGAAGTTGAAGCAAGATTTGATAACGGCTCCCATTCTCACCCTTCCAGATGGGACCGGAGGATTCACAGTTTATTGCGACGCTTCAGACAGAGGATTGGGGTGTGTCTTGATGCAGCATGGGAAGGTAATATCTTATGCATTACGTTAACTACGTGATCATGAGAAGAATTACCCGACCTACGACTTAGAATTGGCGGTGGTACTGTTTGCTTTAAAATTGTGGAGTCACTACTTGTACGGAGATAGAGTGGAGATCTTTACTGATCATAAGAGCCTGAAGTATGTTTTCACCCAGAAGGACCTTAATATGCGGCAGAGAAGGTGGCTCGAGCTACTGGTGGACTATGATATGGATTTACAGTATCATCCCGGGAAGGCCAACGTTGTAGCAGATGCATTGAGCAGGAGAGCCAGAGTTTATTTCCTGATGGTGCAACCAGAATTATTGTCTTCAGGAGATGGGAATTGGAGTGGTTCTTCCAACCAGCGTGGCATTGATGGCCAGCCTACAGGTTCAGTCCAGCATAGTTGAGAGAATCCGGGTGGCGCAGTCAACAGATTCCAAGATCCAGCAACTCAGAGCAGAGTGTGAAGCAGGAAGAAGGCCAGAGTTATGTATCCATGAAGACGGTACACTTCGGCATGGCACTCGTCTTTGTGTACCCAGTGGAGATATCAGACATGAAGTCATGGAAGAAGCCCACAGTTCACAATATTCTATTCATCCGGGTGGTACGAAGATGTACCGTAATATTCGTCAGCATTTCTGGTAGAATGGCATGAAGAGGGAGATAGACCGGTTTGTCTCTCGGTGTTTGGTTTGCCAACAGGTTAAAGCTGAACATCAGAGGCCCGCTGGACTTCTTCAACCCTTACCGATCCCAGAATGAAAATGGGAGCATATAACCATGGATTTCGTGACCAAATTGCCCAGATCTCCGGCCGGCAGAGATGCTATTTGGGTAATTATGGACAGGCTTACCAAGGTGGCACACTTTCTCCCATTCAGAGTTGGACAGTCGACGGCGCAGTTAGCAGAGATGTATCTCAGGCAGATCGTCAGGCTTCACGGTGTGCCAGTCAGCATCACCTCGGACAGGGATTCAAGATTCAGATCACACTTTTGGCGCAGCTTGCAGAAGAGTTTGGGGACTCGCCTTCAATTCAGCTCAGCTTATCACCGACAGACGGATGGTCAATCAGAGCGCACAATCCAGACCCTTGAAGATATGTTGAGATCCTATACCCTTGACTTCGGTGGTTCATGGGAGAATCATCTGCACCTGGTGGAATTCTCGTACAACAACAGTTATCAGGCCAGTATCCAGATGGCACCTTTCGAGGCTCTTTATGGCAGTAAGTGCAGATCCCCGCTAGCATGGGACGATGTCGGGGAGAGGCAGATGCTCGGACCCGAATTGATTTCCCAGACGGTTGAAGTGGTCAGGAAGGTCAGAGATCACCTCCGAGTTGCCCAGGACCTCCAGTGCCATTGGGCCGATGCTCATCGGCGTCCCTTAGAATTTGCTGTCGGCGACCATGTATTCCTTAGGATTTTGCCTAACCGCGATGTCATTCGCTTTGGCATGCGGGAAAAGCTTAGTCCTAGGTATATAGGGCCGTTCGATATTCTAGAGCGAGTAGGAGATGTATCCTATCGTCTCGCTCTTCCGTCGTCGCTAAGTGAGGTACATGATGTATTCCATGTGTCCCAATTACGACGGTATATTCCGGACCCGAGCCACATCCTAGACCATTCGGAATTGGTTGTTGGTACCAACCTTTCGAATGAGCAGAGGCCCGTGTCTATATTGGACCGGAGGGAGAAGATACTCAAGAACAAGACTATTAAATTAGTCCGTGTTGCTTGGGGTCATCACTCTCTAGGTGAGTCAACGTGGGAGCGTAAGGACGACATCCGATCGCGATATCCCTACCTGTTTGACTCATGAGGTATAATGTCTTTCTTATGCCTTACGTTTTCCCTTCCTTGCTTACATTGTATGATTGTATGATTGAACTGCTTAGTGTAACTTGCCTATGCTTAATGTAGCTTGTCGTGACAATCTCTAGCTCCTTGATTAAATTCTGAAGACAGAATTCTTTTAAGGTGGGTAGAGTTGTCACCCTCATTTCTCGTATTTTCCTGTATTTCGTATTTATACTCGTATCTGGATTTTGGCATGTATTTTTATTTTTCTCAACTTGTGGAATTTTGGTATTTCTCGTATTTTGGGTTTTGACATGGCTCGGTTTTAATTGGATTGGGTTTGGTTCGGTTTATTGTGTATTGGAACACCTTATCCTATACTCCACCCTCAACACACCACATCCCACCCTCTTTAAAACCCCACCAACCTTTTCTCTCTCCTCATAAACCACCATTAATTCTTCTTCTCCTTCCTCTACACAACACTCTTCTCCTTCCTCTACACAACACCCACCCATAGGCAAGTGCACCTTGCCACTACATGAGAACCCTCTTTTATTTGTCCATTTGCTAGTTTAGGACATGGTGATCAACATTAGAACTTGGTATTTTGTGATTTGGAGTCTCCATTGTCCTAGATCTAAGTTTTTCCTATTTTCGGTTTTGCATGGTTTTGATCTATTTAAGTTAGATTTTCATGGGTTTTGATGTTTCCATGTGAGAGAGAGTTCAATTCCACCCTGGTTGGAATTTTGGAAGTCCGGATTTGGAGTTCGGATGGCCAAGTTGTGATGCCTTGAAGTTTTGAAGCCATTGGAGCTTCTTCTCAGCCATGGAGAAGAAGACCCTTTCCCTGCGTGCGTGCTTTTGCACGTACGCAGCTCTCATGCGTGCGTGCTTTTGCGCGTACGTAGCTCTCATGCATGCGTGCTTTTGCGCGTACGCAGCTCTCATGCGTGCGTGCTTTTGTGCGTACGCAGCTCTCCTGCGTGCGTGACTTTTGTGCGTACGCAGCTCTCCTGCGTGCGTGACTTTTGTGCGTACGCAGCTCTCCTGCATGCGTGACTTTGTGCGTACGCAGCTCTCCTGCGTGCGTGACTTTTGTGCGTACGCAACTCTCCTGCGTGTGTAACTTTTGTGCGTACGCAGCTCTCCTGCGTGCGTGACTTTTGTGCGTACGCAACTCTCCTGTGTGCGTGACTTTCCTGCGTGCGTGCCCTGGTGCTACTACAAAATGGTGACCTTTGGGGACAACAAAAAATCGTCTTAAAAACTGTAATTACCGTCCCAACAAATATTTGGGACGACCTTTGGGACGGGAATGGACGGTCCCATTAGGGTGGCGTGGCAAAAACTTTAGGGACGGATATTGCCATCCTAATTACTGTTAAAGGACGGTTAGGTAAAACGTCTCAAAAGTTTTCAAATTTATGCTTTTGTGTGACGGTTTATTAATTTGTCCCAAAAAATATGTTTTTGTAACAGATATATTTCGTCCTAATAAATAAGGGACAAAAATTTAAAAAGTCCCAAAAAAAGTAATTTACTTTTGTTACAGTACTATAATCGTCCGAAAAAATTAACAATTGTTTAAATTATTATGGAATTACTAATTTCCTGTTTATATATAAAATATATAATTGAATTTTATATACAACAAAAATTCATACAGAACTATTTTATTTAATCGGAAATGCATATGGTAGCCACAACATTAACAAAGCGAAGCCGCAACATTAACAAAACGATTTCTATAAAACATATTTAAAGGTAATATCCCATTGTTCACAAAATGAAATCCAAGTCTTACATCACTTAAGAGTGTTCCCATCAAGTTTTACATCAGTAAGCATTCACTTAATTTACAAAATAAAATCTACGACTTTTTACACAAGTCCAAAACATATATATTTGATTTTTCACATCCAATGACAAACCGATCCACATCCATGACTGCCAGCAGCATTGGCTACCTGGAAACACATGAATAAGCCAGAAATATGGTTAGTTATAAGTAATTGGGACCTCAGACTCATAGAAAATTAATTTGCGACAGAGACTTACTTGAGTATATCAGGAAGGCGGAAAGCACCCACGAACATGCTTGCAACTTGTGCTTTGAGCTCAGTGCTAAGCTCACTCTTCATCCTCTCGAGCTCTTCCTTATGTCGAGCCTCTTGCTCAAGACGCTCAGCTTTAAGATCATTTTTCATTGTCTCAAAAAGTTATAATTCAAAGTGATATTATAACAGAAGAAAAAAAATCAAGTAACAGAAGAAGAAAAATGTAACAGAAGAAAAAACTCAAATTTCCAATATAGTTTTATGATGAATTATACAGTAGAACGGCTAAAAAGAGACGGGACCCATAATTGAGACATCTATCAAATTTTTGCTACAGTAGAAAAATGTTCCTAACAAAAGTTTTATTTTATTTTTTGCACCAATCAGTAGAACGGCTAAAAATTGTTCTAGTTTTTGAAGAACATAAATGACATTCAAAATGAATTCAAAAACTTATTCAAAGTATCTACAGAATAATGGGGTTATGAGACATCTAGAGAATTTTGACTATAAAAAGAGACGAGACCCATAATTGAAAAAATGTCCTTATCAAGAAAAAAGAACAATTGTCTATTGTAAGATTGCTCAAGTATGCATATGTTCTCACATAAATCCAACTTGATCTTCTTATAAACACCAGGGAAAATAGCTACATGCTCTTCTTAGTCGACCATTGACTGCAACATTTAGCTATTGGAAGGACATATCTATGGAATCAAATAATCAAGGTCCATACTTGCATATACACATTTTTAGTACTTTATAATGTATATGTGCACTAGATGAAAATAAAGAATACTCGTACTTAAGCATCAGTCAAATTCATGACAATTGTAGGTAGTTGCTTCAGCTCTGCACTAATCTCATTAAAATTTGGATTAATTCATTCCGAGTTTCGAACCAACTAGAGTTTCAGACCAGGTAGGACTGGAGAGATAAAATACAAAAACACCATGCAAATTACCTGGATGAGCAGACTCGGTTGCCTTCACCACCATGGCCTTCCCCTAGACTTTTGTTTCAATGTTTCAGTTTTAGTTTGGTTGCCTTAAGCTTGGATAGTAACCTGAACAATGGGGAACCTGAACACCTTTCTGACAAGCATCTAGTATGAAGTCTTCATATCCCTGAAGTAGATGCCAGTGGTTGGCATATCTGAATGGGTACTCCTTTGTTACATTACAATGGTTCAATAAGGTAACCAATATTGGATTATGGTCACTAGATAAGGAACTAAGTTAGCATACACATTTAGGAATTGTTGTATCCATTATGCAATTAACAAGGCACATGTCTAGTTGATATCCAGTTTAAACTCTCAATGATGCTGGAACCAGATCTAGGTATGAGATCATCGGATCCATTTTAGAGCTAAGTCCAAATTTATTTTAAATTAGAGGATATCCTGTAGCTTTGCGTCTTTCCAGGTTGTTCCAATTCCTTTCCCTAATATTTGCCCTTGTATCTCGACCTAAAATGGACCACAACCAAATAAACACCAGAAAGAAATTATAATCAAGACAAACATTAAATGAAAAGTTAGGTACATTCTTCTGGCAGAAACTTGTAATTCTCTTTCAGAAAATTTATAAAAATTAAGCAATATATTTCGAAGGGATATTCTAAGAAAAAAACTATCTGAGCTACCAAGCCTATTTCAACTTGCATGAATCTTTATTTAAGCATCTTTTTTTAAGAAAAAAAATTAGAAAAATGGAGTCAGATAGTAACCTGCGCAGACACTTCCCCTTGATTAACAGAGCTCCCAGGTGGCAGAAGCTGTGCCTGAAAAGCTAAGCTGTAACCCTCCATGGTGCACTGAAATGTAAAACAGTTGTCAGTTGAGTTTACATCTTATATTATGTATTTGCAAGATCCTACAGATCACCATGTTATCTTACTAGCTCTTGCAGAGCGGCAACAAAAGATCTTGATTTTATAGGTCCCTGATCAAGGTCGTGACTTAAAGGACGGGTGTCTGAAGTGCTTGCAACTGGCGCACTGTCATTCCTGTTGAATGCTGAGTATCCATAAGAATCACTTACAAAACCATTTTCTTTAACGTGAAGCTTGTACACATCCCCACGTACAGCTATAGGATCGGACAATGCATTTGTCATATACTTATCTGCAATAGGAACTTCATTATTAAAATAACATATAAGAGTTTCTCAGCAGTAAAGCGGAAGTGAAATGGATGCTTATAAAATGTTAATGATGCGACATCCATTTAGAAATTTCACTGGGTGAAGCACTTGAACTGGATAGCTTAATAGGTAGAAAAGGAGAAAATGAAGAAGCTTATCATTTATCTAAGAGGCAGTTTGTTTGGTACTGTTTGCAGTTCTCTGCAGATGGCCGAAAGAAAATGGACCTATATTTCTTCGTTACTATAAACTCATGATCTGTCCTTGTCTCATTATTTAAGCATCATTTTTTAAAAGGCATTTCAATAAGAAAACAAGGCAACACCAGAAGGCACCCGGATACAGTTCCAGCTTGACTCGGACCAGATGAAATCGACAATCCATGATCAAAGAAAAAGGACCTCAGTGTCCCCTTCAGTAGCTCGTAGATGTCACATGGTGCTAGAAAGTTTTCCCTGCGAATAATCATGAATTGGCTATTTACTAGTCTACCCCTCTGTACTACAGTACTAGTGGTCAAGACTTGCAGAGGACAAGCCTGTACCCGCTGAAGATCTTAAGGCTATAAGAGATTTACCTTTCCTGATAATGACTATGTAACCAAAATACCAATCTACCATAACTCTAGGATAAGGGAGAGAAGGAATCTATCATCAGGTACGTTGTCTATTTATACTCTCCCTAACGACTCTCTACCAGGGTTTTTTGACTGACTTGATCATTGAAGGGGGAGCACCACCAGGAACCCCCACCAGGTGTGTGCTCTTTGCAAGTCTTTATGTGAACCTTTGTTCGGGTGAAGGAAGACCGAACCGTGTCACACAAACCTTTTCAGTGCATCATCTGATTTACATTAAACTATAAATATTATCTCAATCCGAATTGCATAGTGTGGAGGGGTGGAGCAAGATTAACATGACAAAATAAAAAAGTAGAAAATAATTCATCTAGTTATCATAAATAAAAAATTATAATAAAAGGAAATAGATTAGATGAATTTCGGAATATCAAAATATATAACTGTCATGGACGTGATTAGAGAAGGGAGGGTTGCATTAGTTAACGAAGGAAATACAAAAAGGAGACCTGCCATTGACTTACGAGATATCAGTAAATATCAATATACCCTGTCTTTTCAAAAACAAAATACTTCCAAGTATGTTATGGAAAAGAAGTACCTCAAGTTTACTTTAGTAGGATATGAGCCATGACTCGTCTTTCCTTCACATCTAAGAGAAGGAAGCATAAGAAATGGTGAATGCCAAGAGTTACGACTCTAATTATCTGTTAGAGATGTTGAATAGGAGTGTGGAGGAAGTTGGCAAAAAGTGTGAATAATTGCCCACTTCTTGATTAATCCCTTGTTTGCTTTGAAGGAAACATCTTTCAAAGTAGGGTGCCGACTGACATATTTTTTAATAAGAGGAAGTAGCTAGAAGTAAAAAATTGCTGATTTTTTAATCAGAATTTATCACTTCTCAATGCTACTTTCTTCTTCTGCAGCTCTTGCACTTCCTTGGACTTCAAGCTATCAAAACAACCCCTTATGGTTTATACTAGGTGGAGCCCACAAAATGTACACAGACATTTACAAATTGTTTATTGAATTTAACTAAGATCACTCTTTATCTCCTTAGCTAACTAACTGGTGGGCCAACAAAATATGAAGAACTTGGGAAACTTACTGACTTCCGTCAAAGATTAGTTATTTATTAAAGGGATCTGAAACGTTTGGGGTGACCACAGCTCCCCTTGCACCCCCCCAAAAAAAACAAAAAAAAGAACTCCGCCAACCCCCCACCCCACATACACCAAACCACGGTCCATGTCTCAATGTATAGTACTATATTAAAGTATCTCAAATCACTATCTAGAAAATCTGGCTCCTCCAGTTTGAAAGGAAAACTACAGAATCATCATCATAGCCATCTTTCCACCAAGATGCAATCAGCTATGGAAACATCTTCAAGTTGAGATTGTTCCGCATTAAATAATTGAATATTGCCGGTCAAAAGCAGCTTTGCATAAAATTAGAATACCACGTGGCATATGGAAAATGTATGTTATCAGTCACAAAGTTCAGCATTCAACAAGGAGACGTTCGAGTCAAATACATGGCCATTATAGTTCAGATCAGGCTTCCCATAAAACCTATTACTGCTCACAAAGTTCAGCATTCAGAAACTAGCGGTAGTCAAATACATGGTCATTTTGGTTAAGACTGGCTTCCCACAAAACCTAAAAAAGCCAATACATGAGGTAGAAAATACACCTTATTGATCACATTGATTGTCATCATGCAATCACATAGCAGCTTCCAACTTGTCCTATGCTATGAAAAACCTAAACAAAGGGGAAAGATGAAAGATGTGATGCACCGGAGAATTCATCTGAGGCACAATATATACCAAAAAGCAACTAACATATGCCTTAAAATGCTACTCTGTTACATGGAAGTTTATAGTAGTAGTTACAAGTTCCAACAGATCAGCAACGGTATTATGCTAAAGGCGTTTACTGAGCACACTGCATACACAAAAAGAATACACCAAATGGGAGAAATACTATTCGATGAGGTTATATCTTACTAGCCAACGTTCGAAGAGAACTCATGACAGCTTGATGCTGAGCTTCCTTCCTTGTCCTCCCAATTCCTTCACCTATTTTATCTCCAACAAGCCAGGCCTAGAAGAAAAAAATAATAGTGTAGATACATGAATGAGATTGTACAAAGCAGGAATATCCTTACTCTGCAATAAAAAAGGATTGTCTATACACCTAAGCGATCTTCTCTCCTAAAGTGGCATATCACTTTCTCTATAACAGAAATATATAAATTAAAAAAAAATACTTAACAAGATAATTCTGATGACCATATAAATTAACCTAAACAACAAACTTATGATGGTTCAAATCTATTTCCTGAAATTGACAATGAATTCAGGGGTACAAGATGTTCCACTGAAAGGGGACAAAAATATTGTACCTTACTGTAGAACATGCACTATATAGTACAATGAATAGCATGAAGAAACCATTATACTGTCAGTGATAGACAAGAAAGTCTAAATGGTGTTACTATATTAATATATAAGCTAGGGAATAATTCCCAACACTCACTCTTTTAACAAGAAGTAAATAGGTTAGCAATTAAAGTAGGGAATAATTCCCAACATTCACTCTTTTAACAACAAGAAGTTAGCAATTAAAAGTAAACAAAAAATGTATTGGGATAAACTTCACTACACTTAATCCAACTTCTAAAAGTCAAAAGTGAAAGAAAAAACTTGCCTATATATGACTTTTGCCAAATAAACTCTAAACACAAGAAACTCTGGACTTACGACTCAAAGATGATTTCTAGCAACATCAACTGTTAAATAACCAAAGAGAATAAACACCTTGCTTATAATAAACCAGGCTGAATACCTAGAATATTAGGCTTTTAGTTTGTTTGGCTAAAAAGTAGAGCACCTAGTATATTAGACATCCAGTTTGTCTGACAAGAAACTAGTTTACTATAGAATAGATACTAGTGTTATAGGAAATCTAGATAGCATTCGTATTCTTAACACTACCACAGGAAAGCAGGTGTTATAGGAAATCTAGTGTTATAGGAAATCTAGATAGCATTTGTATTCTTTATTACAACTAATAAATCAACACTATCTCCTTCTTCTTTTATCCATAATATCTACGTGATGTGAGTTTCCATCACAACTAAGTCCTATATCCAGGAATCTGAACCACTCTGAAAATAG
Organism: Iris pallida; assembly: GCA_029216955.1. Classification (NCBI taxonomy): domain Eukaryota; kingdom Viridiplantae; phylum Streptophyta; class Magnoliopsida; order Asparagales; family Iridaceae; genus Iris; species Iris pallida. Next base: position 4,647,400 of record JANAVB010014797.1, read on the forward strand.
GTGTTGTATTTCGAGTCATGTCATACCAGACACATATATGGACACATTATAGACAACCCATATGTGTTAGTGTCAGTGCTAGTGTCAATTTGTTTGAATTGTGTTTAGTCAGTGCAACACAGTCCGACTTATGAGAAAATATAACAAATAATGTTACTAACTCTTTGGAGAATTCGGTAGAACAGTTGGTCAGCGGAGGTCTGGAGTTGGCAAATCGATAGAGTCCTAGCGATGAGTTGGGGTTCTGCTTGGGAGGAGGACTCGGGTTTCTTCTAGAAGACCATACCCCCGCCCGCTCGTAGATCTTCTCGAGGTGGTGGTGATGCTATCCTCGAATTTGGTCACTGACAGGAAGTCGTCGGTGGGATCGACAACCTTATGGGAGCGTGCCTCCGTCTCGAGCATCAACAACTCGACAACATTATCCCCCTCTTCCGGGGCCACGACAACCTTATGGGAGCGTGCCTTCGTCTCGAACATCAACAACCCTAATTATTCCTTAACAAAAACCTAACAAATCTAGGGTTAGGGTTTCTGCTCACGAAAAACATATAAATTGAGAGAGAAGAGAAAGAGAGTACCGATCAAGAGAGAGAAGGAAGTGAAGATGGGAATGGAATATAGGGGTGTGGCAGGGGGCTTTGACGATGAAGGAAGCTCGAGAGAGGGCGGGAAACACAAAAAATTTATGCGAAAGAATGGAATTTTTTTTCCAAAACTGAGATTTAAAATTAACAAACCAACGTTTGTACTCTCTGTTTACTAAACCAACGTTTCTTGTAGTGTATGTGGATGAATGGTGTGGATTCATTCTAGAGATCCAACGGTTAGGAGTAAGGAAAAAAAAGTTTTCTAAAAAAAATGGTTTGGGCCGCCAAATAATTGCCATTCCCGCTGAGATTATTTGAGACGGTCTCAAAATTTATTTGGAACGAAAATTATTAATAGTCCCAAATAAGAGACCGACTTATCAATCTGTCACCAATAAATTCATTTTTTGTTACAAAAAATATAGCAGTCTCAAATAATAATTTTTTAGGACGTTTAAAATTAGAGTTCTTAAAAGTGTTGTCCCAAAAGCCAACTTTTTTTGTAGTGTGCGTACGCTGCTCCCCTGACCCCTTGCTTAACCCATTGGCTCTTGGAGTATTGGTTTTATTTCTCGACTTGGTTTCTCTTTTGTGGATTGAGTTTTCCTGAGATCTTTTCAACACAGCACGACTCTCTTGACCCGACACGGTCTAACACGGTTTTCAAGTAATTGTTTATGACTAGTACGGTTCACGGGGTTTTCTGTGGATTATGATTTTGGTATTCTCTGATCTCCTTGCTAGTGACCCAGTGGGGTGCACACCTAACTTGTAACTTGTATTTAATCCTTGTAACTTGATAACTTGATAGTGGCCCGTGGCGGCGCACTCCTGGCTTGTAGCATGACTTGATAACTTAACTTTGACACCGTGGGTAGTTCTTTCTTGCTTGCTGGTTAAATCCACTTGTCTTGTCTTGCATCATGTTTAGGATGGAACTCCTGAGTACCACGGTCAGGAGTACCTACTAAAATGGATTAAGGTTAATAACTAGAATAACACAGTAGTCATGAAGAGATGACACAGCTATAAGCAATCCCGTTACCTGGGCGCTCTTGGGATCTGTAGCCTGCCGACGAGTAGGGCGCATTTCCAGCACACTGTCATGTGTTGCACCTTCTAAGTCACCTAAGGGTACATGCATTCCTGGACGATGTACCCACCTAAATTCAACCCCTAATTTTCGACCTGGGTAACCTGGATGGTCTGCAGGGCTTGTGGCTGTAGAATAATCTCACTGCATCTTGTTAGTAATTAGGCCTGTGATAACCTTAGTTAGTTAAAGTAGTAAGCCGTAGTATCTGCTTGGCCGTGATTGATTGAATGAGGTATAACCAGTCTAGCCATGTCTTGATCCAGTACAAGATTGCTTCCTGTCTTGATTTCTTACATTATTATCTTGCCGATAAATGGTGGAAAACCAAGTTCTGTTTAGGTGAAGGGTTACAACCCCAGTCCTTGTTTGGTTTACGGGTTGTAACCTGGTTATCGGAATAGTTCCATGGTTATCTCGTCGTATATCATCCTGACATATTTTTCGTAAATTCTAGTTTTAATATTAGATTTTTGTGCTGATTGCTGGCTTTTGTTCTTATTTCGTGGCCCCCTTGTGGCACTTGCTCTTTCTGGGGTTGACCCAGCTGGTTTTGTGTGGCCAGATTTCGGAGCAGCTCCCGAGGATCTACCAAGCTTCCAGCCCAATGGTGACAACTAGACGAAACCCGGGCCAAGAGTGGGTTTTCTATTTTGTCTTGCCCACTTCATTGTAAAACTATTCTTTTGAGGCATTTAGCCGACGAGCACCTGTTACCTCGATGCACTTTACTTACTGTCTGCCTACGGGCTGTGAACATGATTAACAAATCCTAGGGTTGATCATGTACGACTAAACTCTTGTTAGTCCTAACATTTTGTAACGACTAGCTTCATGATCAGCTGAATATATAATATTTGGGACGCCTTATTATTGTATATTTAATGATCATACATCTTGTGACCTTACTTACTTGTTTGTGATTGAGACATTAGGCTTGTTCATGACCATAAGAGACTGTTGGCTTGTAGTAAACCCTCATATTTCTAGACAGCCGTGACCGTATATCGAGGTGGTTTCCATTTCAATATATGTAGCTGGCTATGTCTGCCCCCGCTCTCCAGTATTCTGGTTCTGGAGCGTGACAATACCAAAATAGAAGTGCTGTAAAAAGTTGGCCACCCCCATGATAATACCCATACACGTAATAAGCAAGCACCATTTGTTCACATCATTTTGTATATCATGGCCACCACCAATTCTATAATATGCTGCCACTATCAGTGCAATAGTATAGGCAAGAAGTGGATTAAAAGAACCAAAAATAGCAGCACCAATACTCCCTAGAAGCGCATACAGCCACTCTGCAAAGCTGAGTTCCATAAGCCTCCAACATAATGGTAGCTGGTGCTGAGATTTCTTTGACTCCATCTGTTCAAGAGCCCTGGGATCAAATTGATCAACTGGATGTCTATAGTTGTCTGAGTGGGAACGTTCATGCTTAGGATCAGACGTCAACAGTCGTGAAACAGGGGATTCAGGGTCTATGCTATTTAACTCTTGCTGATGTACAGAATGAACACCAATTTTTGGAAGCTCAGGCAATCTCATATCAAAACTATTCTGCCTTCGAATAGTTGATTCTCTGTCCAGTGCCACCAAGGGTGTCTCATTTACCACCATTTTCTCTGGATGAGGGATATGAACCTCTAATTTTTGGATGAGGGATACGTACCTCCACAACAAGTATGGTGGTCCACAGGGACATCAAGTCCTCCAACGTGCTCCTCGACTCCAACTTCAACGCCATGATGGGCGACTTCGGCCTCGCCCGGGCCGTCGACACCGACAAAACCTCCTACGCTTTTAATTTCTTCAAAATTAGGGTTAGGGTTTTGGAGTTGGAAGAAAGGAAGAAGAAGAAGAGGAGAGGAGGGTGTAAGGAAGAGGAACTGACCCATGAGGGCTTCGGATCCGAGGCCGACGTCGGAACCGATGAAGCGGCGGAGGTTGCGGACCCACGACATCGACGACGCCGGAGGAAGGAGAGGAAGAGCGCGGAGAAGAGGACGAACAGAACCCTAACGCTCCTCCTTCGCGTTCTTGTCGATCGCGTGCGCGACGGCCTCGAGCTTGTCTTGGAGCGCGACGAGGAGCGTGAGGCCCTCCTCGAAGATTTTGGATCTAGGGTTAGGGTTTTGGAGTTGGGGGAGAGGAGGGAGAAGAAAGGAGGAGCAGGAGAAGACCAGAATGTTTTGGGGGGGAGAGACGGGCTATAGCTAAGATTTTGCCAACATTAAACTTAAAAAATATTACAAGTTTGCCACCGTTCTAAATTATTAATAACGCTTTGTTGTATAAACGTTATAAAAAGCCCATAATTAGCCTAAACCGTCATAGAAAAAAGGTATTTCGAACTTTGATGACGCTTCTTTATCAGCCGTCATGAAATCCACTTATCAAGCGTCATTAAAAGGGTTTTTTGTTGTAGTGATCAGGCTTCCACTGTTTGGCTGCACAAAATTTATTGCGAGTGTTTGAATATAATTAACCTACTATCTAAGAGAATGTTTCTTATATTACATTATGCATTACACTGGCATCGAATTCATACTGATGGCATCGATATACTAATGGCAATAACAAGGGATGAACAGGCATGATTACAATTTTGCTTCAGCAATAACAAGGGACGAATAGACAGGATTATATTATGTATTAAACTGGCATCGAATTCATACTGATGCCGATGTAATAATTTTTTTACAGAAAACAAGACACATTACAATCAAATAAAGTTTTAGTGATCCCAGGAATGCATCTGTAATAAGGCCATCTATAAACCCTAGGAATGCACCCAGGACTCATAAAATCTGTAAAAGACATCTGCAAATCAAAGGAATACACCAAAATATCAATATCATCTGTGAAGGCCAACTGCAAATCAAATAAACGCTTCAACCAAAAAATCATAATCAAATTAAGTATACTTCATTCCAAGTCCAATAAACTGCATAATCCATGTTACAGTAATCTGCCCAATCCACGTTAGTAATTCAACATAGAACCTGCATAATTCACAATACAATAATCCAAATAAATATCAGACCTACTCTAAATTCAAGACCATATTATATTTTTTTCAAACAAATTATGAACTATGCACTTAGTACAAGCGAAAAGTTTAGTCTTACAATATTTCAAAAACAAAATTTAGTTACACCGCCAAGACCAACAAATATTCAGAACCATATTACAATTCAAATATTACTTCCAAATTGAAATAAAAGCTTCAAAACTCAAAAGATGAATCTTTATAGCCATCTCCATCTTCTTCATCTTTCTTTCTTTTTTTTTTCTTCTTCTTCCTCAAAATATCATTCACCTACACCTTGAGGGATGGAATAAGGAAAATTATAGTTAGTATGGACTCACTGTATACGTAAAAATGACATCCAGTAACATAAATAGAAGTATCAAATTGATGGCTAGCATTAAAGTGTCAATTTACACAGTGTGTATTTTTACATAAGAGTTTGGGCTAGCCCCATTTACCTTCTTCATGAGGGAAGGAAAATCTTATTCTTGGTCAGCAAATTCAACCTCTATCTGGTTAATCTTATCCAGAATCAATTTCTGGTTGTCGGATATAGTCTTCATCTCTTTGAAGACATTCTCAAAGTTTGCAGCAACAAAATTGTATAGATCATCAACCCCGTCCTTAGTTTTTTTGATTCCATAAGTTAATGGCTTTCCAGATGTTGATGGTTTGCTTGCAGCTGCTGTCCGTTTTCTAAACATTCGAGTGAAGGTTATTTTTCTCATGGGACCTTTGTTTTCAATATAAACATCCCATGCTAAGCTTGGGACAAAATATTTACTAGCCATCGAGCATACAAATCCTCCGAAAGGGAGAGCTATTCTTGCAGTAGATTTTCCTACGAGATGCATCATTCTACTGAACATGTAGGAACCTATATCCATCCTTTTTTTTCTTCCCCATATAATAAATTTTTTTTACTCTCGCGGGATGGATTGAAAACTCATGTCCAGTAGGGTTGAGTGTTTGAGATACGTAGGCATGCAACAATTTATACAAAAATTTTAATTGATCTTTGTATACATTTTGAGGGGTCATGGCACCCACTGATACATCTGTAATCTCATGAATTGCATCCGTCATGGAAACATTATCAATATCTTTCATATCAAACTCAGGAACTGGATCAAATCCATAAAATTCGTTGATGACAGCAACATTTACCCTAATCAGTTTTCCTCTCAGAAACACCAGTTGTTGATCCTCTTCTTTTTCTTTAATTTCAGCGAAGATTTGAGTAAAATTCTCTTACTATTGTTTGGAAGATTTTCCCAAGACAGGATTTGTTCAGTTTCTCCAATTGATAGAATTTCAATATATCCAAGAAAGCTTCGCCTTCGACATCATCCATCTTAATTGATCTTTCAGGCATAACAGCCTTTTTCTTGAAATATTTATTGTAAATCTTCTTAGATTTAGAGTCTTTAAAATTTTTTACCTCCTCTCCATCCTGGGATTTATTTGATGATTGCTCCTCCTCTTCATTTTCCTCTTCTGATGAGGATTCAAAATCCTCAGAGTACGCTGATGACTCTGTATCCGTTGCCACCTTAGCCTTCACTTGAGTACGCCTTCGATCTTCATAAGTTGAGTCTTCCGATGACTCTGTATCGAAGATAGATTTTTCGGTCTTTGTCGAGCAATGAGTATTTTTAGCCTTTTTTGCAGGTGGCTTGGCTGCCGCCTCCGCTTTCATCGTCGTTGCTACCCTTTCGGCCTCTGTCCTAGCGACGATAATTTTGGTTTTCGCCGCCCTTGCAAGTTCTGCCCTTCGGGCCTGTATCACATCCCTTTGTGGATTCTTCCCTTTCGGAGACAGTCGTTGTTTCTTCGGCGGTATTTTGATAAGAAGAGGGTTTGGGAGAGGATTTGGGAGAAAGAAGAGGGTTTGAGATAAGAAGAGGGAAAATTCGACCGTCTTTATAGGACCTTGGGAAGTGAAAAAAATTAGAATAGTTTTGAGTCTTAAATAAAATTTATTACTATTATTACTAGTATAAGACGGTCGAATTTATTACTATTAAATTTTAAAAACTACTTTCCAAAATTATATTTAATACTATTATTTCTAGTATATATCCATGTGAAATGACTATATAAACCTTTGGGATTTTGAGACCCTAATTTTAAAAACTACTTCCCAAAATTAAATTTATTACTAGTATATATCCTCGTGTTCCGTATAATTTATTGAAAAATTTGGCACAAAAAATGGATGTATCGATACATCCCAAATCTGGACAATTGTAATTTAACAAGGAGAATTTTATTCTCCGTTTCAAATTAAACGGAGAATAGCATTCTAATGTACTTTTAACACTGGAAATGTTATTCTTCGTTTAAAATTAAAAAGGAGAATGAACATTCTAATGTGTTTTTAACACTGGGAATGTTATCCTCCGTTTAAATTAATACGGAGAATGAACATTCTAATGTATTTTTGACAACATATTTAAGAATGTGAAGTTTCTAATCTCCACATTTCCATTTTTCGAATATTTGATTAAATTTTTGAACGTATTTTTTTCATTGAGCCGTTATATACTCGTTCCATCCCGAATACTTCACGTTTGACAACTTGGTAAGAAGACTATGTACGTGAAAAGAGTAAAATTGAAACCCTCAAAGTTGTCCTCTAGTTTACTTTGTAATCATATTTAAGATAGATTTGACGGCAAGATTGACGCTGGCAGCATAATCAATTCTATGACGTAACAAGCCATTGATGGGGATATTGTCGCTGATATATGGATTTGACGTAACAAGATTTGTTAATTGAAAAATAGATAAAATAGTTAGTCGCTTGTAGCCGAAACCAAATTGAGTTAACAAAATATTATGTTGCATTAAATCCCAGCTTCGTCGCTGGAACATTCTCCGACGAAGGATACAAGAGGAGGAGAAAAAAACTGTAAAAAAACTAAAAAAAATAGAAAATAAGGGGTCTACCCCTCACTAGCCTTGCGGAGGATCTCCGCAAAGTCCTGCAGGGTGCGCACACCCGCCCTATGTAACAGGCGGCGCAACCCTTCCCTCTTCTCCAGAGAAGCCCGTTCCTCCGGAGTGATCGGCAACAGGTCAAAGTTGGGCGCCGGATGAAGAGGTCGAGCGATGACCTCCATTGACAACCCGTAGGAGGTCAGAAAGTCTGCAGCCTCTGCCAGCCAGTCATTGACCGGAGGCGGCGCAGAGGGTGCTCCATGCGGAGATGCTCGACGACGACTAGAAGAAGACTCTGAACATGGTTTCCAACCAGATGATCTTTTTGGAGCCATGTTAAATGTTGAAGCTACTCAAATGAATGGGGACCCCTATATATATATCACGTTCATAACCGACCCTTCTTATTCCTTATTGGAAGTTGGGGATATTCAATGACCTCCAGTAACTCTTCTTATTCCAAGCTTAGTTGGTTGTGCTATTTGGCTTTTACATGGAAGGCCTAGATTCGAGTCTGGTGTGTGGGTTCTGTAGAATTTTTCTATTGTTAATATTTCTTGGGTGCTATTATATGCTTTAAACTTAGTATGGAACAATTTGGGACGGGTAATGGCCATTCTCCGTTCCTCTAACACGGAGAATGATTAATGTAGGACGGAGAATGGTACATTTAGGACGGAGAATGGTACATTTAGGACGAAGAATATTACATTTAGGAAGGAGAATGGTACATTTAGGACGGTGAAAATTATATTTAGGATGGAGAATGGTAAATGAAGGACGAAGAATAGTAAATGTAGGACGGAGAATGGTACATTTAGGACGGAAAATATTACATTTAGGACGGAGAATGGTAAATGTAGGACGGAGAATAGTAAATGTAGGACAGAGAATGGTACATTTAGGACGGAGAATGTTACATTTAGGACGGAGAATATTACATTTAGGATGGAGAATGGTACATTTGAGACTGATCTGTAGGGTTGTGAATTTTAAATAGTTTGGTTGTTTAGTTTTGTTTTGAATCTATATAAATTGGATTTGAAGGCTGGTGAAGATGAATACTTATGTTGTTTGGCTGTATAAATAGATTTTAAAGGGTTGTGAAAAAGAAACCTATGTTCTCGTGTCGATCACCATTAATTATGGTGAATGGCACTGATACCACTAATATGAGTGGAATTTGTACCGCCAGAATTCATCTTGAAGAAGGTAAAATCTGTGTTGAGAAATGTCAAAATATCTTGGATATGATTACACTGAGATGTTGTATTAATGTTAAGATACTGATATCATATCATCCACTATATAATGAGGTTTCAAGACGACTCAGAAGTGAGCCGTCTTAGGCGTCATTATATCACAGTCCATTTTATTTAAAAAAAATTAAGCATGTAAAAAATTATTGACAAAAGTAAAATTTTGTCAAAATGGAGAATCGAACTCAAAAAAAAAAAACCCTTGCACCTCAACCAAATGAGTTAGACGCGTATTTAACTATAATTGTATAAAATTCATATTATACGTTTTTATATCTATCTATTCTTCTATTCTACTATATAATAAGAAAAGTTGGTGGTGAAAATTTTGAAATCCTAAAATACCCTTGAGTATTATAAACATGATGTTATTATGTCAACTTGCATGTCATTTATGTTTAAGAGACAAAGGAATAAAGTTTGCATGCTAGTTTCATTTTTTCATATAACATTATGTTCCAATGGTAATAAATTTTTATGTCATTACCATTTTCTAAAGGTTGTCAGTCTCAATAGAAAAAAAATTGTACTTCAAATCTCTTGACATATAAATAGTCACCTGAAAAAAAATGAAAAGATAACAACTGACTTTATAATATTCTAATTAAAATACGTACAAAGTACGTATATGTAGACTAGTAAAAAATATAAAGAAATGCATGCATGCATGCTAATATTTTTACCATTCACCTCAGGAATGATTGATGATATCTAAATCACTATACGTCTCGACGATCTCGTATCTAGGTTCCCCTGGGATTACATCATCAAAGGGTCGTTTAAACGTCTGTATTAAATAACAAATTTTCCAGAGGTCGTCGTCGAAGTGCACGTTGAAACACCCACGTATGTCGAGCACGCGAAGACCCTTGCAGTTGTATATGATAGATCGCAGCGTGTCCCCATTGAACATGCCGAATCCCATCTGTAGGTGCTCGAGATGCGGCATCGAATCAGCCACGGCCTTTTCCTCCATCTCGTTATGCGTGTCCAGCACGAATATGTTCCTGAGCATAAAATCTGGAGGGGGTATGTTCCTCCTCAGCTTGACCAGACGGTGGCAATATTTTCCGACAGAAAATATTCCAGTCGACGTGATATAGAGGTAGTAGCTAATGTCGAGTTCTTCTAGTACCGGGAGAAACTCCAAGTGTCTCAAGAAAGTTTCATCACTCACGTCGCACTTCGGAATGCACAGCACCGTTAGAAATTTCCCACTGTATTGTAAAAATGGAAAAACATCAATAGAATTTAACAAAAGTATACGTAAAATTTTGTAATAGAAAAAATAAATTATTAGAATAAGACCAAATAAAATTTTGCACAGGCCTTAAACATGCAAAACGGAAGGCTGCTTCGTCGAGCTTATACGCGGAGAAGGACTGTAGATATCTCTCACTGCGAGCCACGAGCTTCTTTACGGTCAAATTAGTCTCAGCTGTTTGTTGGGTCCTCCGGCACCACTGTACCAAGTCGACGTTAGACCAATAGTCTAAGGGACCGTTGAGCACCTTCCACCACGAACGGCAAACTGGGGCCACGTTGCACATAACCTCGTCCGCCGGCATCCCCGACAGTAGAAGTATCATCGAGAGAATCTCGGTAGGGATGACGGCCCATCTGCTGCAGTTGATCTTGCTCTTGCTCCCCTCCATTGCAACTGTTCTTTTTCTTCTCTCCTTTGTTTCTCTCTAGTCGGATGGGTTCTTTTCTTTGAAAAAGGCTATTTAACCCCTCGTTTCGGGGGTGCAACCCGTTCATGGAGGGGTGTGACCGAACAAGGCACGAATCTATTGGAAAATATCATATTATGCCACTGTATTAATATTAGCAATTAGTCGTTTGGGCTCCCAACATATTTGGGCGATGCCATCTCCCATTATGTGACATCTGACATGGCAGATGACATAACAGCTGGCATGACAAATTTTAACCCCAAAAATTAATTACCCCAATTTTTTTAATGTTAATGTTAATGTTAATGTAAATATTAATATTAATATTAATGTTAATGCTAATGCTAATGTTAATGTTAATATTAATATTAATGTTAATATTAATATTAATGTTATTATTAATTAATGTTAATTTAATATTAAATTATTTATTTACTATTAATGTTAATTTTAATATTAATTTTATTGTTAAATTTTGTCATGTCAACTGTCATGTTAGCAACCATGTCATATGCCACATAATGGAAGATGGTATCACCCAAATTTTTTGGAAGCCAAATAACATTTTTGTAACCAATTATATTATAAATTTTAAATTAACAGAAAAGTCACTGTAGATTTAATATTAATGCTACTGTTAAATTTTCCCGATCATACCTCGATACTTACGAATGTCGACTGAGATACCGTCTTCATCATTATCAAGTTTTGTCGTTGTTGCCATAGGAGTCCCCATTGACCATGGATCATGGGCCCCGTTTTCGTCCACGGGGTGCGCGAGAAAGTAACAATATCGCTACCGATTCGGTCGGGACCGATATGTCGAAATCGGCCGGGTCAATTGAACGGGAACAGTTGAATTAAGATGTCGTCTATGAACACTTTCACGAACTGATGTCATGTTGTCTTCGGTATGTCTTGCTCTCTGACTCTGATCTGATGGTACCCTCACCGCAAGTCAATATTCGAGAGTACAGTCGCTCCCTTGAGCGGATCAAATAAGTCATCAATGTACGATAATCAACACATAATCTTGACGTACCATCATTCTTCTTCACAAGAAGCATCGGTGCTCCCCAAGGCGATCCACTAGCACGAATGAATCCATAAGATGTCGTCTATGAACACTATCACGAACTGATCTAAATAGGGCATGAAGATATGATTCATGAGGTCCATGAATATGGCTGGCATATTGGTCGCTCCAAATGGCATAACAAGGAACTCCCAATGTCCATACCTCGATCTGAATGCTGTCTTCGGGATGTCTTGCTCTCTGACTCTGATCTGATGGTACCCTCACCGCAAGTTAATATTCGAGAGTACAGCCGCTCTCTTGAGCTGATCAAATAAGTCATCAATGTACGATAATCAACACATAATCTTGACGTACCATCCTTCTTCTTTACAAGAAGCATCGGTGCTCCCCAAGGTGATCCACTAGCACGAATGAATCCATAAGATGTCGTCTATGAACACTATCACGAACTGATCCAAATAGGGCATGAAGATACGATTCATGAGGTCCATAAATACGGTTGGCACATTGGTCGCTCCAAATGGCATAACAAGGAACTTCCAATATCCATACCTCGATCTGAATGCTGTCTTCGGGATGTCTTGCTCTCTGACTCTGATCTGATGGTACCCTTACCGCAAGTCAATATTCGAGAGTACAGCCGCTCTCTTGAGCTGATCAAATAAGTCATCAATGTACGATAATCAACACATAATCTTGACGTACCATCCTTCTTCTTCACAAGAACCATCGGTGCTCCTCAAGGCGATCCACTAGCACGAATGAATCCATAAGATGTCGTCTATGAACACTATCACGAACTGATCCAAATAGGGCATGAAGATACGATTCATGAGGTCCATGAATACGGCTGGCATATTGGTCGCTCCAAATGGCATAATAAGGAACTTCCAATGTCCATACCTCGATCTGAATGTTGTCTTCGGGATGTCTTGCTCTCTGACTCTGATCTGATGCTACCCTCACCGTAAGTCAATATTCGAAAGTACAGTCGCTCTCTTGAGCTGATCAAATAAGTCATCAATGTACGATAATCAACACATAATCTTGACGTACTATCCTTCTTCTTCTTCACAAGAAGCATCGGTGCTCCCCAAGGCGATCCACTAGCACTAATAAATCTATAAGATTTCATCTATGTACACTATCATAAACTGATCCAAATAGGGCATAAAGATACGATTCATGAGGTCCATGAATACGGCTGGCATATTGGTCGCTCCAAATGGCATAATAAGGAACTTCCAATGTCTATACCTCGATCTGAATGCTGTCTTCGGGATGTCTTGCTCTCTGACTCTGATCTGATGCTACCCTCACCGCAAGTCAATATTCGAAAGTACAGTCGCTCTCTTGAGCTGATCAAATAAGTCATCAATGTACGATAATCAACACATAATCTTGACGTACTATCCTTCTTCTTCACAAGAAGCATCGGTGCTCCCCAAGGCGATCCACTAGCACTAATAAATCTATAAGATTTCATCTATGTACACTATCATAAACTGATCCAAATAGGGCATGAAGATACGATTCATGAGGTCCATGAATACGGCTGGCACATTGGTCGCTCCAAATGGCATAACAAGGAACTCCCAATGTCCATACCTCGATCTGAATGTTGTCTTCAGGATGTCTTGCTCTCTGACTCTGATCTGATGGTACCCTCACCGCAAGTCAATATTCGAGAGTACAGTCGCTCTCTTGAGCTGATCAAATAAGTCTTTAATGTACGATAATCAACACATAATCTTGACGTACCATCCTTCTTTTTTACAAGAAACATCGGTGCTCTTCAAGGCGATCCACTAGCACGAATGAATCCATAAGATGTCGTCTATGAATACTATCACGAACTGATCCAAATAGGGTATGAAGATACGATTCATGAGGTCTATGAATACGGCTGGCACATTGGTCGCTCCAAATGGCATAGCAAGGAACTCCCAATATCCATACCTCGATCTGAATGCTGTCTTCGGGATGTCTTGCTCTCTGACTCTGATCTGATGGTACCCTCATCGCAAGTCAATATTCGAGAATTCAGCCGCTCTCTTGAGCTGATCAAATAAGTCATCAATGTACGATAATCAACAGATAATCTTGACGTACCATCCTTCTTCTTCACAATCGGTGCTCTCCAAAGCGATCTACTAGCATGAATAAATCCATAAGATGTCGTCTATGAACACTATCACAAACTGATCCAAATAGGGCATGAAGATACGATTCATGAGGTCCATGAATACGGCTGGCACATTGGTCGCTCCAAATGGCATAACAAGGAACTTCCAATGTCCATACCTCGATCTGAATGTTGTCTTCAGGATGTCTTGCTCTCTGACTCTGATCTGATGGTACCCTCACCGTAAGTCAATATTCGAGAGTACAGCCGCTCTCTTGAGCTGATCAAATAAGTCATCAATGTACGATAATCAGCACATAATCTTGACGTACCATCCTTCTTCTTCACAAGAAGTATCGGTGCTCCCCAAGACGATCCACTAGCACGAATGAATCCCTTGGTTCAGAGTTCTTCAATCATCTTGTACAATATTTCCAACTTTAAAGGTGCCATCCTGTAGACTCTCTCCGATACTGGTGTGTAAAACCCCTAAATTTCTACTAATTTTTTTTTGAAATTTGTACGGATTTAAAATTTTGTATTGTACGTCGCATAGTCGTATTGTACGTCGCGCACGAAATTTTATTTTTCGTAGTTGCTCGTCGAGTGAGAATATGTGCGAGCGTACATATTTTAGAAAAACATTTTCTATTTTATTATACACTTTTAAAATATTATATATAATTATTATTCTTGCTATAAAAGCCTTTTATTTTTAGCAGTTATTAATCATAAATAATATTTTATTGTATACTAGGAAAAGCATAATTCATGTATGCATTATTTGCGCTTACATATATATTTCATAAATATTTTATTAAGTTTATTTTTAAATAATAACGTATTTCGAATTTATTGTTATAGTATTTTTAGAAAACATAATTTAAAATTATTATAGCAATTTAAATCTTTATTTGATTTATGGATATGTTTTAAATAGTAAATTAATATCTATATTTAGAATTTGATTTATCTTAATTGATTTTAAAATAAAAGATAAAATTTAATTAGATTTAAATTAGATTTGTATTTGGATTTGGATTTGATTGATTTTAAATTAAGTAGAAAATTATCTAATTGGATTTTAAATATTCCTAATCCTATCCAAATGGGAATTCCTACATCCTATAAATAGGCAGGTACTCCTCCATAAATCCTCACACCCATAAAATTCCACAACCAACGAGCGTGCATCATGTCCGTGTTTACCATCCATAATCTTATTCCATGTTTTTTTTACAAATACAATTTCATCAAATCCAGCCGTGTCGGACACATTCCAGACACGACGTCCAAATATCCAATCCTAAATCCTATTCCTAATCTCTAGTCTAACCAAAATTTACTGCCACCAGCCAGCCTTCTGTCCCCTGTCCGTCGCCGCCATCGTCGCCGACGAGAAACCGCCATCCCCGACCAAGCCACTCCCAACTCCACCACAGCCGAAGACCCCGACCACGACCGCCAACTCCTTAACATCACCGGAGTTCACCGCCACCCTAGCCTGCCCTTTTCCCGTTCACCACCCGTCGACCCCGAGCACAGTCCAGCCACTCGACCCCAGGCCCCCACCATTACCATCACCATCGTCGTCGTTCGTTGCCGTCTCCTCCGAATTCCCCGACACCCAAACCATCACCCTCATCCTTGGAAATCGCCACCAACGGCGCCATCCCAAACCACCACCGCAGGCCGGCCCGCCGGAAAAACCCAAAATCCTAAACAAAAATCAAAAACACGCCTCACCTGCGCCATGGCCAAGCATCGTTGGCCGTGCCCTCCACTAGCGACCGCCTCCGCCTTAGCCTTCAAGAACACCTTACCGACCGGCCTCCTCCAACCACCGCAGTGCCTGGCCGCCACCACTCTGTGCGCCACCCGCGGGCTGTGCCTCGCCGCCCTCGCTGGTTCGGTAACCCCTCTTCGCCTCTCTCCGCCGGCCGCACGGTGACCCCGCCTCCATCTACCTGCCGGAACCCCCCGAACTCATCCTCCGCCGCGCCAGCACGAGCGCGCCGCCCGCATACAGCCTCCGCAGCCGCCGAGCCGCGCGCCGCCCCATCGGTGTGCTGCTCCGGCCACCCTCTCCTTCCCGTTCCTCCAAACCCTCCGCCTCACTCCGGTGCCGCCCGAACTGGCTCGCCGCCCAGACTCCTGCTCTCCTCCGCCTTCCTTCTCCCTCTCCACCCGAGCATCCCCGCTCTCCGCTTCTCCCAGTCGGCGACTCCGATCCCCCTTTCCCTCTCTTCCAGCTCCCACTTCCTCTCTCTCTCACAGACTCTCTTCTTTTGCTTTTATTTTTATTTAATTCAATCATTTTTTGAAGCAAATTCAATCACTTACTCTCTCGAAAAGAGAGAGCCACAGTAACAGTACAGTACCGTTATTTTATTTATTATTATTTTTATCATTTTTTATGTGTTGTATTATATTATTATTTCTATTATTATTTTATTATTATTATTATTATTATTTTATGATTATTAATTAGTAATTATTATTATT